>JAPXFQ010001816.1:0-600000 GCA_028564705.1 Apricaphanius iberus
ACAGGCCATGACGAGAGGCGCTCGGATGGCCACTGAGGCAAAGACTTGGGCGTGGGAGGAGTTTGGAGAGACCATGTAGAACGACTTCCATATGGCTTTGAAGCAGTTCTGGTCCGCTATCCGGTGTCTCAGGGTGCCACCAACACTGTTTACAGTGGGAGTGGTGTGCTGCTGACCTCGACGCTCAACACATTTTGGGTCGGTGGATGGAGTACTTAAAAGACCTCCTCAATCCCACCGACACACTTTCCTGTTTGGAAGCAGAGTCTGGGGACATTGGAACGGGCTCTCCAGTCTCTGGTGCTGAGGTCATTGAGGTTATTAAAAAGCTCCTTGGTGGCAAGGCTCCGGGGGTGGATGAAATTCGCCTGGAGTTCCTCAAGGCTCTGGATGTTGTAGGGCTATGTTGGTTAATGAAGCTCTGCAATATTGCGTGGACATCGGGGGCAGTTCCCCTGGATTGGGTGGTCCCCCTCTATAAAAAGGGTGACCACAGAGTGTGTTACAACTATAGGGGATCACACTACTGAGCCCCCCTTGTAAGGTCTATTCAGATCCAGGAGGAAAAAATGCGGTTTCCGTCCTGGCCGTGGAACACTGGACCAGCTCTACAACCTCAGCAGGGTCTTCGAGGCTGCATGGGAGTTTGCCAAACCGGTCTACATGTGTTTTGAGAGGTGTAGGACTTAAAGTATCTGGGGTTCTTGTTCATGAATGAAGGATACACGGATTGGTAAGGCATCCGCAGTTATGCGGGCGATGTACCGGTCTGTCGTGGTAAAGAGAGAGCTGAGCCGAAAGGCGAAGCCCTTGATTTACCGGTCGATCTACGTTCCTACAGTACCTTCATCTATGGTCACAAATTTTGGGTGGTGACCGAAAGAACATGATCACTGATACAGGCGACTGAAATGAGTTTCCTCCGCAGGGTGGCTGGGCTGCTGCTCCTCCACATCAAGAGGAGCCAGTTGAATTGGCTCGGGCATCTCGTCAGGATGCCTCATGGATGCCTCCCTGGTAAGGTGTTCTGGGCACGTCCCACCGGGAGGAGGCCCAAGGAAAAACCCAGGACTCGCTGGAGGGACCATGTCTCTCGGCTGGCCTGGAAACGCCTCGGGATTCTTCCCGAGGAGCTAGCCCAAGTGGCTGGGGAGAACGAAGTCTGAGTCTCTCTGCTTAAGCTACTGCCCCCGCGACATGACCCCGGATAAGCTTAATAATAATAATAATAATAAGTATGGGTCGAAGACTAGTCAGACGACTCTGTATTTGGGTCCTTACTCTGACCAAACATGACACAGTGATATGTACAACTCAGTACACATTTTCACACCTTAGACACAGATAAGGATTATGAGATTACTTCCTTGTCATTACAAAGCCCTGGATTGCCAATGACCACACAAAGGAACGAACTGGCCATTTCCCCCAATTCAGACCATGAAGAAGACCTGTGATCATATCGAAGCAGCTTTGTGCAGGGGCGGATTCATCACACAAATTGATTCTTCATACAGTACCCTGGCAATGAAGGCATAGCTTGTGAGGTCGATGAAATCTTATGGCCTTTTTCAGGCAGTTGGAGAGATGATGAGTAGTTACAGTTTTATTCAATTTTTATTTGTCTAGAGATTTTATTTGTTTCATTGATTTCATTGTTGGTTGATTTATATAACTGATTACTGTAAGAAATACTATAACTATTGAAATAAATAAGAAAGAGGGAAGCGGTGAGTGCTTCTGTGTGAGATCAGTGTTGTGGCAGCAAGGTGCTCATCAGGATCCAAAAAGGAAAATCCAATGTACTGAAAAAAGAGTGGATCTGAGGCACTCTGGTCAATAAAAGTCCTTTATTTAATCTAGAGGGACATGCCAACGCGTTTTTGCCACACAAGTGGTCTTCTTCAGGGCTTGCACATAAAAGGAACAACAGGTGCTTCAATTATAAGACTTCAGTCAAGTCATTTGAAAAAAGACTTCCAGTAAAAAGCACAGTAATCACAGTGTCACAAAAACTATATTGGCCATTTTCTTTTAAAACGGATGTACTGTCCTGTAGGTATGATTCCAAAGATTGTGTAAGACGTTTAATGTGGAAATCAATAGACTTGGATGCTGGTTCAAGTAGTTCCAATTCCGTTGATGAAAAGTCTTCCTGGAGGAAATGTAAAGTTTTTTTTAATGGATTTTGGGTACTAAGTAAAACAATGCTATTTTGGAATTTACAGGAGACATATAGTTTAATTCATCCTTATTTATCTAACCATGATCCACGGTGCCTTGTCTAGCAAACTTTTAATTCCAATTTTTATGTAGATCTGACTAAAAGAAGACGGAGAGACCGGTTGAATTGGCTTAAATATGCAATCAGAACTAGAAATCTTAATTGACCTACGGCCAAACTCTTCCACTCTTCTTCACATTGTAATCCTAATTCATTAACTGCAATGGTTATTGAAGTTATTACAAAGAATATTAGAGGCGGTGATAGTTTAAAAACTTTACCTCAGAGGGAAACATTTTGGATCTCTACCTTGCAAGCCACAGATTAATGAGAAACTCGATCTCTGGCTTCCTTTGAACTTTGTTTTTGATAACTGATTACTTTTGACATGTTTCCTCCTTAATCCATGCTAATCAATTATTGTATTTTCTGGAATTTACCAGGGTACCTCTGTCTTCTATTACTAACTTTGTCTTATTGTTTGCTGATATCCCTGCTTACCTCTGGTTGCTAGAATATTTATTCTAGTCCTTTTTGGATTGCGTGTTTCACCGATGTTTTTATTTATTGGATGTTGTAGTAATTGTGATGCTTTGATTACTGGGCTTTTTATCAGAAGTCTTTTGTCACTATGACTTGACTGATATCTAATAACTGAAGAACCTGTTTTTCATTTTATTTGTAAGCCCTGAAGAAGACAGCCTGTGTGGTCGAAACGTGTTGGCATGTCCCTCCAGATTATATACAGGGTGTTTATTCACCAGAGTGCCTTGGATTTAGGTATGCCCCTGGGATGGTTGCTGGTGGATTGCCGGGGCCCCCATGGGGCTCGGGGGTGCCGCTGCCGTGGGCCCCGACTTGACGTGCTGGGGCCTCCCACCCCTGGTGGATCGGGCCGAACGGGGGTGCCTATTGGAGTCAGCAGGGGAGCTGGCTCCCTGGGGTTGGCAATGGTCACCCCAGTTATTTTCTCTCCATCCCCATGCCTCTGTCCACCTGCTCCTTCATTCTACCATTCACAAGGCCTTGGGACGTGGGCACGTCACTGGGGTGCGGGATGGAGCTTCCGTCTTCGCTACCCGGTGGCGGCCTGGGTCCCGATTTTATTGAGCAACTTAGACACTTACACTTGCAACATTTACATGGAACACACATGTAGGGACCTGGCGGTGGGGCGCATTGGCGCTGGGGGCGGGACCTCTCATGGGGGGCCCCTTATAGGGGCCCGTTGTGGGGGGCCTCGCCTGTGGTGCCGGCACCCACTGTTTAAACGCATCTAGACACTGAGGGCCCGGGGGGGGGAGATGGGGGTACCCGGCAGTATTCCCATGTCCCACCCCTCTGTTTTAAGTGCACATTAGAACAACACGCAACAACACCACATTGAGCGGGGGGAGAGAGGCTGGGGGGTCTTTCCACACCCTTGTTCGTTGGACCATCAGGGGTCGGAGCCCGGATAGAACATCAGGCCGTCTGGTCGGGGTCCTGGGCTGGTGGGCTGTTCTTGCCGGTGTGGGGAACTTGGCGCTCTGCTTGTCCCCGTCCTGGTGGGCAAAGGGGTCTGTCTCCTGGGGTGCAGGGGCAGGGTGCTCTATTGGGGCGTCTGTCCCTGGGCCTGGGAGTATGGAGTATAGTGTACGTATGGGGGGTATGAATGAGTGTATAGCGTCCTTTTTTCGTATGTCCTGTATTTGTAAGAATGTGTACGCATGAGAGGGAGGGTACGTATGAGTGTCTCTGTCTGTCTATGTCTACCTGTCAGGTTGGGTGTTTGGCTGCTCTCTGGCCTGATGCATCTTCGTCCCTCCCCGTCACTCCCCGTCGGTGATGGATGCTCCTGCCCGCTGGTTGATGATGGCTCTCGATGCCTGGGGCCGGGGGTCCCGGTTGCGGCCCGGCTCGGTCCTGGTGCATGTCGGGCGGGTCCTGGGTGGTCCGGTGTGTCGGGCGGCCGCTGTTTCGGGCCGACGTCCTCCTTGGATTGACTGGGGCACCTCTTATGGGGGTGCCGGGGTTGTAGAGTAGGTTGGTGCCGTCCGGTGGATCGGTGGGGACCGTACCTGGCGCCCAGGCCTCCTGCCGGTTCCAGGACTTCTGCTGGCTGGTCTGTTCACCTGGGGGGGCTGTCCGGCATTGGCTGGGCCCCTGATCTTGGCGCCCTGCGTGGGGCGGGATCTGGACCCAGGAGCTGGAAGATCTGGATGTCCAGGTGCCGGCTGGGCGCGGCCTGGGGAGGGCGTACATCCGCTGTGGCTCTTGCTGTGGCTCCCTGGCGTGTGGGTGTGTGGGGGCGGGCCGGGTTGTTGGCGATGGGTATTGGTCCGGGGTGGCGGCGGCGTGTGTTGTCCGTCGGTTGGCTGCGGATCCCCCTTGCCTGCGGCGGCGGGGGGGGCCCTTGTCGGCTGGTCCCTGGTTGGGGCCCCGCTGGGGGGCGGGGTGCCCCTGGTCCCCGTGGCCTCCGGATCCTGACCCGGGCCCGTCCTGGCGTAGCCGGTTTCCGGCGGAGCCCGTGGGCTCGTCACTGCGATCTCTCGGGCCCCAGCATTGCGGCTGGTGGGTGTTCCCCTGGGGCTTCCATCTGTTCCTCTCTTGGTGGGTGATCGACCCTGCGCTGATCCGCCTGTGGCCTCTGTACTCTGTGGGACCCTGGATGCATACATCTCCTGCCTCTTCCATGTCTGTGTCGATTCCTGTAGGACGGATTGACGGTTCCTTACACCAGCTATCAATCACTTGCATGGGGAAACCTTATTCCGACCTGCATGCTCGCACACACACATAGGTGTGGGGACATTGGTGTGGACGGGCATATCTTAAGCTGAGGTTATCATCATTAGTTAGTTGTTCACAGGAGCTTACCAGAAACATTTGTATTATGTTCATTAATCAATGCTTGTGTGTAGTGAATGTGTAATTCTTAGTTTATTCTACTAGATCCGAACTATTGGTTTGGTTCTGTACAGTTTGTTGTTTTTGTTTTTTATTACTGTTTCTCTGCCGTCCGGCAGAGGTGGAGGACTGGGATGTTTTCTTGTGTTCTTTGTTTGCCTCCCTGTCTTGTGTCGTCGGTTCGCACTATGTTGGTGTTTCTTTTCTTCACCTTTTTTTTTTTTCGTGTCCATGACGTCAGGAAATTGAACCCACAGTAATCACTAATAAAGATTTTTCATACATATACATCAAGTGGCGTACTACAGCAAAGCTGTAATACTCTGCTTGGGAAAGTAAAACTGTTGGGCTTGTACTTGGTACTCAGACACCAATTCTGAGTAGCATACTGCTAGACAGGACACGTTAAAAAAAAATAAAAAAAAAAATAAATAAAAAAGAGTGCCTTGGAACCATTCCTCCTTTTTGCCATTTATTGAAATAAATACTTGAAATAATCAGTCTGCAGCATCAGTATTTTGCAGTGCTCGGTACAGTTATAGTAGGCCTATTTGTGTACATTCTCTCTATATTTTTAGCTAATCATAAGGAATATTATGGGTTTTCTTTTTTTATGTAATATATCCCTGTGACCAATTTAACCAAAATTGTCAAAAATGTAGCACATGCTGTTTCCTAAAATTAGGGCTTTTTCTTTTTCTTTTTTGACAAATGTATTTTTCACTTATTACAACAATTTAAAACTGGCTGCATTAGTATCTGATCATTGAGGACTGTGTTGGTTAAATTAAAACTAATAGCATCTTCACAAAAATGTGTATATGCTCTGACTGAAGTGTCTCACTTTGCAGTCTCGGAATTATGAAAATTAAGCGTGTAGTTTTGATAATGGTGATTATATTTTGAAAAAATAAACCCTGTTTTCAAAATTGCATGCAAACAATTGAAAAAACCACCATAAAAAAGCAAATGACTGAATTCATGTGAAAGACGAAGCAAATATGGTTGGTTATGATTCTGTCCAGCAGAGGGCGGGATTTTACCTGCATATTGCAGAAATATTTGCGAACATTTAGTTATCAAAACACTGGCGACCTGTCCAGGGTGTACCCCGCCTCTCGCCCATTGACAGCTGGAGATAGGCACCAGCACCCCCGTGACCCATAAAGGATTAAGCGGTTAAGAAAATGGATGGATGGATAGTTATCAAAACATTATGTGATGAAGTGACCCTACATCTGACCTAAAAGTTGGCATCAACATATTTCATAATAAACAGCACAAACATATAAGGTCTGCCTGAGAATGTTAAACATAACAGATGTTAGGTGAAACCTTGTTTAAAAGATTTTCTGTTCCACCCACAGAGAAAACTGTTTTTGTTCTGAGGTCAAGTGACATAAAAGTTTTTCTTAAAGTTTGCCATCAAAACTTTTGAAGCTCAACTATAAAAAGGTCTTAGGCTTAGAGTTTGGAAGCTCATGTGCTTCAACTTTCGACTTGTCGCCTCTTGAGGAGAGTGGTGTATTTTGAGTGTTACTGTTGGCTTACTAAATTAGAAACCAAAAAAAACAACGTTTGCTTCGGCTGAGTTCCCGCTCTGGTCCGACCCGCTGACATTGACCTCAGCGCCTGTGGTTTTGTCAGCCCCAGCTCTCCTCCATCCTGACAGGATGTATGTGTGGTCGTAGTTTTGATGCACCTTCTTGTTTCCTGCTGCTTTATGCAAACGAATCTGACTTTTACTTCTTTCTGTGCTTTTTGTCACGCTAGTTAACCATTTCTTCTTCCCACAGTTGCCTTGCAGCAAAAAGGTTGTGGGTGCATGTGTTAATTATCTGTTGGTACTTGAGTTGCTCCTAAAGACCAAAAGCCTTCAAAAGCTTTCACTATGTCAAAGAAAATCAGCCAAAAACTCAATGGAGAAATTTGAAGCCACAGTTTAAGTTTTTCTACTTTTTCTGAGAAACGCTGATGTTGGGCTGTAGCTAATGTCACTTTGCAAAGCTCAGGAACTGTGGCTGTTGTGTCTTTCTGTGAGTTTCCTCAGGTTGCTTCAATGTAAATAATCGATCTTCTTGTACATGTGCAACCAATGAATATTCTGTTTTGTTTTTTTAAATACTGGTGAGTCCTGGAAGGGTCTGTTTTTTTTATAGCCTTTATCATTTATTTTTGTAGCACTCAAGTTCAAATTTAAAGTGTTCAGCAAATAAAACCATATAAATGATAAATATTTGATATACTGCATGTTTTTACATTAGTTATTCATTTTACACATAGTTTTCCATTATTTTTGGACATAAATATACTTAAAGCAACAGAAAATCTAAGGAGCCACTAGGGAGCCGAAAGAGCCGGCTCTTTTTGATGAGCCGAGCCAAAAGAACTGGCTCTCCAAAAAGAGCAGGTACAAACTAGCTGAAAGTAGTTTGTACAGTAGCTGGCAGAGGAGAGTTCAGTTCATGAAATTAGGGCAGCTACACTGCCTGCAGGGTGGGTGCAACCGCATGGACTGCAACAGTCCTTAAAGGAGGCGGAGCCGACACCGGCTGCATGTGAGGCATAACTGTGCTCTCACTCCACCCTGCTCTATCAAAATACAATCTTGTACAAGTACTCTTACATTGCTAAAATATTACTCAGTTACAAGTAAAAGTACTGGTGTTGGAGAAATACTCAAGTAAAAGTACAAAGTATTCATAAAAAATCTCCTCAGAGTATTAGTTCCTATTAACGGCTGATGTCACCGTCACTTCTCCAGACTAGGGCTGGAAATTGTGTGTTTTCCTTTACCAAAAGTTAAAACACCAACAATCTGTTAATCATTAATAATTAATAAGATACAAAACAAGTGTTTTTCCCTGGCTACAAAAATGCAGATAAAAGGTTTGGATATGAATTAAAATTGTACTCAGTACTCAACTATGATTTTAAAAGTATTTTAGTAGATTAGATGGATTAATGAATACTTAAGTACAAGTAAACGCACAGACTTGAAAATCTACTCATAAAAGTACAAGTACCCCAAAAAACTACTTATTTACAATAATTGAGTATTTTTAAGGCTGCACGTTAGCGCTGTTGCCTTGCAGCAAGAAGGTCATGGGTTCGTATCCCGGCCCAGGGTCTTTCTGCATGGAGTTTGCATGTTCTCCCCGTGTATGCGTGGGTACTCCGGCTTCCTCCCACAGTCCCAAAACATGCATGATAGGTGAATTGATCACTCTAAATGGTCCTAGGAAATGAATGTGAGTGTGAATGGTTGTCTGTCTCTCTGTGTTGGCCTGCAACAGACTGGCGTCCTGTTCAGGGTGTACCCTGCCTAACGCCTGATAATTGCTGGGATAGGCTCCAGCTGCCCCGTGACCCTGAATTGGATAAGCGGTTAAGAAGATGGATGGAGTATTTTTAATTACTTCCACCTCTGGTTATTTCAGACTAAAACATTAAAAATATAAAAATACTGTATCCATCATAATAAAGAACAGTCATCTAGACAGTTTGTCTATCTACCATATATGTAAAAAGTGTATATCAACCATAAGAAGGTTATTGCCATTGATAGTAACGGACACAGTGTAGGCTACAGGCAAACCCTCATTTTGTTGTTTTCCTACACCAAGAACAATGTGATGTGCGTGTGCTGTATGTATGCATGTATCTACATATGGCCACCCCTATGTGAGTAGTGGTCTCACCCTGGCCACCCCAGTGAAACTTTTCTGGCTCCGCCACTGCTCAGGAAGTTTGGCTTTAGGTGAGAAAACAGTTCAACTCTAAATCCCCATCTACACTTAGTAAACAACAGTAGAAAATTTATCACTGCCTGTACATTCAGACCACAGAAAACAAACAACGAAATTGGGTCAAGTTTCTATTCTTGTTGATGGAAACATGACATTTTACACAATTACACACACACACACACACACACACACACATGAAACAAAGCCACCAGAGTCCTTTAACTACATCCAACAGTTCAATTCATTTTCATTGTAAAGCGCCATTTCACAACAAATGTGATCTCAAAGCACTTTACATAAACATCCAATTCATATCTGGAAATATCTAATTCAGAACAGCACAGTCATATTTTACTTTAATTACATACATTCTAATTCAGTTCTTGTTATAATACAACGCAATCACATTCATTTTGCAATCAAACATTTGCAATATTTAGCTGTTTTTTGAACATTGCATACTTGTTTTTCCAAACGTTATAGATGTTTTGCTTTCAGATTAGTTATCAAATGCAAACAGTTCACGCTACCATGACATAACTTTAAAGGAGGGAATTTAGTTAGAAGGATGCAATGGTGATTTTTTTATTTCAAACAATGTGTTGAAACAAAAGCCACTGTTCTATAGAATTCAGGTCTGGGGAAAGTCCATGCCACTCATTCAAGACTGTAGACTTCAGCCGCCATTGCCTAATGATGTGACTTCCAGGAGCTGGAACATTGTCACTGGTGATGAAATTAAACCTGTGTTGTTGATGCAGGGGTGCAATGACTTGATTAATGATGTTATTCAGAAAATATTGGTTTGTCATTTTACCATTCACAAAGTGTGAGGCAGTTCTATATTGACTAGCTACACAGGCCCACACTGTAACTCTAACTCCCCGTATAACCTTATCGGCTTAGTGTGGACGTAGCCTAAGATGGTGCACGAACAAACACCACCAAACAATGACCGCAACATATTTTAAAGGATAACTAAAGCAGGGCTCGACATTAAGGCTTGTCCGCTCGGACAAGTGGATTTTTTTGTAGGACAAGTGGAAGAGAAAATTGGTTGTCCGACTGGACAAGTTAAATTTCAAACGAAATAAAATGTCATGTTAATTAACGTTATGTGCCGTTAACGACAGAGCAGAACGCGAAGCGCAAACACCGAGCGGAATATTGAACAGAGAGCGCAGCGCGCCGACACACTCACACACACACACACACACACACACACACACGGAACGGAAAAGACCTGCTCGTGAAGTTACTGTACGTTCACAAAGCCGCCGACCTGAGCTGCAAAGAAGCAGCCCTGTCAAGAACTCTTGTCAAAGAGTACAAGGAAGCTTGGTGACGCTTTGGCCGCTTTGCCGTAGCAGCATTCTATGATTGATCATGCACTCAGATCATTTGACCATTGGTCGACTATGGAAAGATTGGACAGTTCTGATTCGAATGTGTAAATCCTTGGTCGGGGACACCCCTAGTATTGTTACATCTTGTATCTAAAGTGTTTATAAAAACCTCAAGGAGCAGAAATGCATGTGCAAGCGGCATATTTCAGTTTCTTTTTAAGGTTATGATACGTTACTATACAGTATGTTGATCGGGTGTTTTGTCCATTAACACAACCTACCTCATATGCAGATAACGTTTTTGTTGCTCCTTGTGTTGCCCCAATTGTTTTTTATTCATAGTTTTGTTGATTGTAATATTTTCTCACTACTATTTTTTGACTGTTTAATAGTTGATGTTACTCCTACATTGCAAAAAGAAATAGCTTTTTCATTCTGCTTTTAAGGTGAGATTTCCAGCGTCAAACAATGAGGCAGCTATGTTTTAAAGGAACAAGATGAGTTTGGTAAGTGTGTAAACTGTAAATTAGTCTTTTCTTTTTACAGATTGACACGTCTCCAAATCAGTCAAAGCTGAGACCCAATGTCGGCCCTTCTACACTGCTCAAAGGAACACATTTAACAAGACAATAAGGAGTGTCTGTGGGTAGCTACTCTTTCAAGACAAAGAAGCTTAAAAAACCGTAGAATCAGTTTTAATGCAGCAGTTTGCGCCTTTCGGCATATAATGGTGTCCCTCCCCTGCTGTGGTGAAGGTGGTATGACCTGAAAAGCAGAAGTTTCCACTGGTGGAAACACACAGGAAGCCCCCCGTAAAAGACTCTTGCATCAGTAACTTATTGTACTTGATTCGAACACGCAAAGACACACCTGTTTGTACGATATCCCTTGTGCAACCTGTAGTGCCTATCTCCAGCAATCATCGGGAAGCCACTCCTTAGTAAAAGGCGCATGGCAGCCTGCCTGGAGTTTGCTAAAAGGAACCTTAGGGACTCCCAGACAATAAGAAACAAAATACTCTGGTCTGATGAGACAAAAATTGAACTCTTTGGAGTGAATGGCAGGCGTTATGTTTGGAGAAAATCAGGCTCCGCTCATCACCTGGCCAATACCATCCCTACAGTGAAGCATGGTGGTGGCAGCATCATGCTGTGGGTGTGTTTTTCAGCGGTAGGAACTGGAAGACTAGTCATCCTGGATGAAAACCTGCTCTAAAGCGCTCTTGACCTCAGACTGGGGCCACGGTTCACCCTAAGCACACATCAAAAATATCGAAGGACTGGCTACAGAAAAACTGTCCTTGAGTGGCCAAGCCAGAGCCCAGACCTGGAGAGATCTGGAAAATGCTGTGCACCGATGCTTTCCATCCAACCTGATGGAGCTTGAGAGGTACTGCAAAGAGGAATGGGCAAAACTACCCAAAGATAGGTGTGCCAAGCCTGTGGCATCATATTCAAAACGACTTGAGGCTGTAAATGCTGCCAAAGGTGCTTCAAAAAATACTGAGCAAAAGCTGTGAATACTTATGTACATGTGATTTCTCAGTTTTTTATTTATTTTTTGAATACATTTGCAACAGTCAAAAAAATTATTTTTACATTGTCATTATGGGGTATTGTGTGTTAAGTTTTAAGGAAAAGAAAAAAAGAATTTAATCCATTTTGGTATAAGGCTGTAACATAAAAAAATGTGGAAAAAGTGAAGCGCTATGAATACTTTGCGGATGCACTATATATTAGATTTAAAAACTGCTTTGGTGTTGGTTAATTTGAGCCCCAGATATCTAAAATGATGATCGGACACAGGGAATTGCAGGGTTTTTAAGAAATCATAAGAAAGTGAGGCCCCAAGTGCAGAAATTCACCTTTTCCCCAGTTTATTTCGTAAACTGGAATCTTGTCAAAATAAATTAGAAATCTAAGAAGAGCAGGAACAGCTACAATGGTTTAGCTAAATAGATGAACAGGTGTTGTGATATCTTACTTATTCCGTCCTAAATTAATGTACTACAAAATGCAATCACTACAACACCAGGGCTTGAGAATCCATTCAGAATCCTACATACACATTACATGGGCTCGTGTGATGTATATTTTCCAAATCAATGAAAATCAATAAGCTCACATTTACAAACAGGAGTAGGAAACTAAAACCATGGTTAGTGTCAAATCTCAAAAGTAAAATTTTAATTTTAAAATAAAAATGAATTAAATTCATTTATTGTTAAATTAGTCAACAAAGTTGAAATATTTCCATCAAGGTATGATATGTGATCTTAAAAAAATAGTAAACTTTATATAAGAAACTAAAAGGCCATAAAAAAACGATTCAAGGAAAATTAAAAAAAGTAAAGCAAAAACACAGAAAGTTTTGACTCCATCATGGTTATGTAAAATAACTTTCCTGCACTATTTTGACTGTTTATGTCTCTGATTTATAATAGCCAGCATTTTCAGCAATTCGTTGCTACTGGCATGTGTGCCCATCAGTGATTGTTTGAGATTTTCAATCAAATCCACTGCATCAGTCAAAGATACTCAAGTTAACTTTAGGCCTTTGGCAAAATCTGACTAATATTCTAATTTAAAGGTCCTAAATCATGCAAAATCAACTTTTTTGAGCTTTCAACCATTTTGTAGTTCAATTTTAAGTCAGAGTCGCATTTCGCTCCCTGCATATTAAACACATGTCCCCTTTCTCACAGGTGTGAGCGGCTTTGGACTCTCGCAGTTCGCACAATCGTTTTTGTAGTATATTACTTTCTAAAATGTTTTGCCGAAAATTCCCAGTTGGATGCGAGAATTCAAATACTTTATTCAACATTGCTAAAGAACAGCCAAATCGCCAGAAATGGCTGGAATTTCTCTCCGGAGTCCTGCATCTAACCAACTACTACAAGTTTGTATGTGACAGTAAATTCACCAAAGTTTGATTTCCGAACCTTGGCCAGAACCAAAGCAGACTGTTGGAGAGATTAAGTCTTGCAGCTGGATGAATTCCAACAATAAAGATGCCTGATCAAGTGGCCATAGCAGTACGTAAACACTAACTACATGCTAATGCAAATGTTTGTAGGCCATTTATGAAGCTAGTTAGCTTACTTAGATATGCAGCTGGTAGCTTTAGCTTCTGAAATCAGCTCTATTGAATTTAAATTACTGAAATATTAAAAAAAAGTATTGCTATAATGTGGTTTACAACATTGCTTGTAACCCATGCAGCTCAGATGCAGACTCAAGGCTACGTCATCAAATGGGCGACGCTCACAGGGAGGGAAGCAGGATTATAGTGAAACCGAGCGTCTTTCTTCCGGGTCGAACAATAACTCCAGGATAAAGTTATATTTCAGGGAAAATGTATACAATATAACGCCAATGGTAACATTTTATTATATATGTGCCTATGCTAGACGTTGAAAGCTGTAAAATAGCATGATATAGGACCTTTAAGGTTAAAGAGTTACAAACCTGTAAGGATATAAAAAAGCGAAGGCGGTGTCCAAAAGAGTAAAACAACACATTTTACTTTCACAAACTCACAAAACACTGAAAAACCTCAAGATAAATAAAATGTTTTAAAATCTTGGATCAAATATCAATCAATTAAATAAAATTATAGGGAAAAGCTTTAATCTACTATTATCAACTCAGTGATGTAAGAATCTATTGATAGCTCTACCTGTGGTCTGTTGTCAACAGAAATTATCGCTACATGGTTTGCTCAAGGTTTGTCATTTGCACATGTAAGCAGCTTGGCTCTTTTTTTCTGTCGAAGTGGTTTTACTAAGGAAGTTGACAGCGGTACTTTTTTTTATGTAGCCTACCTATATATATTTATTTTACATTATATCCTGTATATTTAAAGGACAATGCTGCTGTAGAGCAGCAAAAAATGCTTTGCTGCTCAGATATGTCAATGCAAATTTAATATTCTTGCTTCAATTATTCACCGCGTTGAAAGTATAATAAAAGTGGGTAATTACTATTGAATGTAAAGATATTATTTGCTTCTCAAATCTGATCCTTTCAACCTGACTGAACAGGATTAAAGAACAAGAATCTTTGTGTTCTGCTCAGCTTTGCAGCTTTTTAAAATAGCATGTACATAAGGACAAAGAAGGTATAATATACATTGTACTCTGCTACTGCAGAGTAACCCCACATTTGTTGTAAATTATCTCTTTTATTTGTTTCCCCATATGTAATGATTGCCTGACCATCTATGCCTGAAGGTTTAGTCCGAAGGTTCTTAGGACCAGCCCTTAAGGGAAACTGTCCTGCAATTTTTAAAGTTCTGACTTATTATGCAGAGACTTCTAAAAATCATCAGTGCAGACAGAGGGTTTGCACAGAACAGCATCAGATTAATATGTTTCATTATTCCTTTATTTAACAATGTGAAAAAAAACATTGAAATAAAAAATCTCAAAACCACAGTGTGACCCCGTCCAACAAGGTTGCACAAGAACAATACAGAAAATTACACATACATGTTACAATGAAAGCATAATGACAAACCAACAAAAAATCCATCAAAAAAACAATCAAAAACAAAAAACAACACAGATACAAAATCTTTAAAACATAACAATTTGGGATAGATTAACATGTAAAGCAGTTACATTTGCCAAGACAGTCCTTTTTTTGATCTTCTAAAAGTGTTTTGAAATTACCTAAAGTAGTCAAATTTTAAATATTTCATTCATTTTGAAAGGTATTCCAAGAAAAGGGAGCAAGGAAATTAAAAGCTCTTAACCTAACTGTGTTCTAATTCTAGGGATTGACATCTGGAGGGCAGCACTAGAACTTTATACTAACATAAATCCCATAACAGTGAGGTATATTTTCAATATAGACTGCATGTTGTCTCTAAGTTCCGTCAGTCATCCCACAGAATTTTTTGACATGTCCGAAATATCCATGGCTGGCTGGCCAAGCTGCCTATGACATTAGATATGCCTACACTCAGTGTGTATACACCACATCTAAATCAAGCTTTGGCATTGTTCAAGCTAATACCTTAGCCAGAAGGGGAGTCTTTTTCTGCGTATACATGGTGAGTAGATAATCAAATTATTGAATAAGAAGTCTTCAGTTTCGCAATGGTAAATGGTGACATGCTCTCTTTTTTGTTGGTACTTTTCTGGTTGGCCTAGAGCCTCAAACAGATAGTAATTTAAGACAGAGTAAAAGCAGGATAAGCACAATGAACAATAAAATTGACAAAAACAATCCTGCAGCATAATGCATTTTGTATGTACTATACTGTTGGTTGTCATACAGGCGTTGTTATTTCAGGTTCTATGGCCTTGTCCCTTCCGGGAGGGGGAGTGTCTGGGCTGTTAATAGGTCGACTAACTTGGGATGTTGTAGAAATGCAAAGACATTTAAAAAAAACCCTGCATTATCTGGGTACGCCATCTCGGTACGACTTCAGCCTGACTAAGGTGTATACACGCATTGCAAAAGTCCAAATTTAGTCAAACTAAGGCAATAATTTGGTTTTCTCTTACTGCATGTTAAATCAGTCAGTATCAGATGTGTAGAAAGGCGATTCTGGAGCCTAATTTACTAAAAGCCCAACATCTTTGTATCCCAGTTTACAGAACTTATCTAAATATTTAGGGAATCAAAGGCTAATAACCCTGTAGTAAATAAAAACTGGGTCTCTGCGTAATATGTATACTTTTACATTTTGGGTTAACATGATTTTGGTACCATATGAAGTTCATTATGTCACTTCAAAGGTCCATTATCTACTGAATTTATTTTGTGAATTTATTCTACCTATCCACACAGTTTCTTTACAGAACTTTCTGAGTAGGACACATGGGAGTAACTATGTTTCTCAGCAACTCTTGGAACACCTTGGGATTTCCCTGAAAGAGCTGGCCCAGGTGGCTGGAAAGAGGGAAGTCTGGGTCTCTCTCCTTAGACTGCTCTCCCCTTGACCTCATCCCAGATTAAACAGATTAAATTTTTATGAATAGTGAAAAAATATTTGGTGCTTTAAATATTCATCTAATATGAATTTGTTCACTAGCTGCTAAAGCTGAAACTTATAAATTATAGTTGGTGTTCTATTTTGCAATAAAGATTGGAATTTATTGCATCTGCAAATTTTTTTAAATTTCCAATAAATATAATTATTACTCACTAACTAATAAACTGTTTCACAAACTCTTGCCATATACATGTTTTTTGAAAGCTGTTAAAATAGTTAAATCTACACTACATTAGTTCCTTTACCAAAGAAAGCTAAGCAAATATAAGCTTTTATGTCTCTGACTAAAAGGATGCTTCTTTTTGATTGTGATTTTAGTTACGAGAATTTCAGCTAGGTCTCGCTATGCACCCGAAGTGCCACTGTAGGTAGCTTTGTTCATGAGATCATGTTTTCCTTGTAGCCAATCAGAACAGTTTAGTCTTGGTTGAGTTGAGTTTAGTAAGCATCAAGGTGCTTTTCATTCAACTACACGATTTCAGCAGGATGACACCTTCAGGCTTTCTTTTCTGTCTCATGCTTGTCCTCTTATGGAAAAATGGTGAGTTGTTTTTCATAAAATCATTGATTTTTACATCCTAGTCTATCCTAATTCAAACATTTCTATCTTTGATAAAATGTAATTTAGTTAATTATTTTTCTGTTTCTGTTCAGTTAAGCTGAATCATTTGGATAAAACATCTGTGCATCAAGACAGGCGCTTTATATCAGCTGATGTTGGCAGCACTGTGACTCTGCAATGTTCTTATGACACTGATGCTGCAAGATATTATTGGTATAAGCAATCTCTGGGACAGAAGCTACAGCTCATCTCTATCAGTTATAAATTTGATCAAAATGGCACTTTTCATAATGAGTTTAAGGACAACCCACGCTTCACTCTGGAAACTAAAGATGGGGAAAGTCTTTTAAAAATTTCTGCTTTAAAACTATCAGACACAGGAACTTACTTCTGTGCAAGTGGTATTTCATTTGTGTTTAATTTTGGGGAGGGTATCAGAGTCAGTGTGAAGGATTCAGTTCTGGAAAGTATTGCTTTGGTCCGTCAGTCAGAATCTGAAACTATCCAGCCAGGAAGTTCTGTGACTCTGAACTGTACAGTACAAACTGGAAGCTGTGGTGGAGAACATAGTGTTTACTGGTTCAGAAACTCTGGAGAATCTGATCCAGGACTCATTTACACCCAAGGAGGAAGGAACAGTCAGTGTGAGAAAAATTCTAACATACAAACACACACCTGTTTGTACAATCTCCCCTTGAGGAACCTGAACAAGTCTCATGTTGGGACTTATTACTGTGCTGTTGCTTCATGTGGACATGTACTGTTTGGAAACGGGACTAAGTTGGCCTTGGACAGTGAGTTGTGTTATTTCAAAGATGATTATGTTTGCTTGTATGAAAACTGCCTAAATTCTAACATTTACTCTGCCTGGGTTTGCAGGTGAGGCGGTCTCTTTGTTCTTGGTGTATTTCTTAAGCACAGCTTTGATTTTCACCATGATCCTGAGCGTTTTACTGGCCTTCATATTGCATAGGATGCACAAAAGAAACAGCTGCCAAAATTCAGGTAACTATTGCTAGAAATTGTTTTCCCCATTACAGATTTTGTCTACTATTATTTTTTTCCACCCACTTCTACATTTTAGATCATCCACAAATTGTAAAATTAGACAAACAAAACCTGAATAATGACAAAAATCAGATTTTAAATGAAACTTTCAAGTTTTTAGAAAATACTACCCAAACCAATGTGGCTTTATGTGAAAAAGTTATTGCCCTCTAAACCTAATACCTGGATGTGCCACTCTTGGATGGCAGAAACTGCTATCAACCGTTTGGATTAAAATAAAATTAGTTTTTGTTTGCCTGGTGTGGAGGAAGTCTGGCCTACTGTTGTTGGCAGAATTGTTAATTCATGCACACAATCCGAGATTCATTTTGAAATATTCTGCTGCTATGTAACCCAAGTGAATTTATGTTTAAGATCACAAACAAATGGCTAGGGAATTCTTCAGGATTTTTGCAGAGAGGAATTCACAAACCTATTAAAAAGTCGTCTAAGTCCTGAAGCAGGACAGCAACCCCAGACAGCCAATACAACGAGTAGTTTTTTGGTCGGCTAGCAAGCCCCTAGGAAATTTCTGCTCAGTTTTTCCCCTGTTGATGGATAATGGCTCTCATAGTGGTTGAATGGAGACCCTTATACATGGCCTTTACATTGATATTTAGGTGCCAATGACTTTTTTTAGTAAATCATTTAATCTATTTCATGTTAGGTTAGGTTTTGCTTAAGTCATCCCTTGACTCTACAGGTCTGACAGTGATCAAACTTGGTTGTGGCTATTCACATAGTGCTATAGGTTGGTTTGGATAGCTTTTTTCCTTCAATAAATACATTCATAACCCGAAAAAGTAATTTTGTCTTTGTAAATGTCTGACATAATTTTTTTTGTTATCTAATATGTTTAAATGTGACAAATGCAAAACAAAAGAAATCTTTGTAGTTGCAAATAGTTTTCACAGCACTGTGTATGGTTAAATATAAAAATATAAACGCTTTTTGCCTTCCACAGAGTTCAAAACAAGGCCTTTATGTCAACCAGCAACAAACACAGAGGTACCTCATTTCAGCTTTTATATTTCACATAGATAACTCTTTACAATATGCTTTGTACAAGCTCTTGTTATATTGTGGAACTGGAATAAAATGAATAATTCCTGAAATATTCTGTTACTAGGTATACCAAGATACTGGTAATATCCATTATGCTGCTGTAAATCCTAACCAGCTCAACACATCAAGAAGAAACAGGAAAAGCACAGAAACGGACTGCGTTTACTCAACAATGGTGCACTGACTAGAAAAGCTTCATTGCAGTAATCTAAATCTGCCTTTATAGAATTGAAGTACGCTTATAGAGAAGCCCAAACTGGTGTGTGTATCCCATTTGAACTGAATTTCCAAAGTGTCAAACTATGTAAATAGTTGGCCAAGGTTAGACATCACTGAACGTCTAGAGCAGACAACTCTTTAGGGTTGGAAAGTTAAAGTATAGGTTATTTCTCACAAAATTTTACTAGGGTATAACAAACAATCTACAGGTCTTTAAATTGATTTTATACACATTCTATATTCTGAACCCTAACAGCATAGCCTACATTGGGAATTAGTCCAGGACCTGTTCAGGAGGGTTAGCGAGGTTCAACGAGGGTTGACCCTAAAGCCTGTAGCCTAAGAAGTCCCCCTGAAAAAAGGTAAACAAGCAAAAAGATATAACCCAAGTCTTAGACAAAAAGAGCATATCCAGCAGAAATTTGAAGTCCTTTATCATTCCTTCCAGTAACCAATCTGACACCTTGCCTCACTGCTTAGCAAAGGTGTGAAGTAATGAAGTATAAATACTTTGTTACCTTACTTAAGTAGAAATTTGGGGTAGTTATGCTTCACTAGATTAATTATAGATTGGCCTACTTTTTACTTCTACTCCTAACATTTTCATGCAATTATCTGTACTTTCTACGTTTTAAATTTTAAAAATAGCTTAGCTACCACAATTTAATTTACTCATTAAAAATAAACATAAAAAACTATCAAAAAATGTGCTAAATAGCTAGAATTTGACTGTGGTTTGACAATCATTTCAAACATTTACCGTTCTGACAAACTGGATTCATTGCATACTGCGCACACAGGGGTTACGTTAACTGAATATTTTCTGTATTTGTCCTGTTTTTTAGAACGGTGGCAGAAAAATCTGAAGGTGGCTCTTCATTTTTGACAGATTACAATTTACTCCCCTGACCATTTGTTACAGACGCACTGACAGTTTTAACTTTATGCGTGGAGTAGGGCCTACAGATAACTCAATTAATAAATTAATAGTAAAAAGATTCCCATTAAGGCATCTGTGCATCACAGACCGGGAGGCTTTGGAATATGAAGATTACCGGAACAACGGTTAAAAACTCACTTCAAAGAGCCCTGTTCGGTGCTAACCATCTGTACTAAAGGAGTTCATGCCATGGCTTATTCTGCTGCTGAAGCAATAGTAAGCTGGATTCAGAGAGACTTTCCAACTTCTGATCACTTATCACTTCAACTAGAGAAATGTTCCCTGATATATATATATATATATATATAGTGTTGCGAGTAACATATTACAAAAGTAACGAGTTTCAGTAACTGAGTAATGTAACACTTACTTACAAAATGTACAATATATTACTAGTAATGGTTAACTGCAGACAATACCGATACAGTACATAAGAGCGGTATCTGCCCTGATACTCTTATGATAGATAGTTATCTATCTTGAGTCAGAATCTTTCCGTTGTAATGAGGTAAATTAATTAAAAATAAAACAAAATATTTAAAAAAATAAACTGTGTGCAGGACATATCTGATAACCTAAAAAGCAGCAAGTGTACTTTTATGGATCAACATAGTTGCCAAAGCGTGCATACGTATTTCTGTGTGTTACTTAAATGTTGTCCAATATGACTGAAAAGTGAACTATTATTGTTTCTTGTAACTTCTCTAGTTCATAATAAATGAATGAAGGAATGCTTTATTGGCATTGCAACCAGTGATACAATGAAATTGCCAGTCAGCACACCTTTTCAGAGAGAAAACATTAGACATACATCACAGGGGTGCTCAGGAGGCTGTGGGATTGCCACAGCAGGTGCTCCCATTTTGTAGTTGAGAGGACTTGGAATAGGTGAGGGTGGAAGTGAGATGGAGAAAAAAACCCCACTCATCTATGTCCTCCCAATAACAAGGAACTTTACAGAAATAATGGAAAAAACACCTAATTACATAAAGCACACATGCAGACAATTGGTTAGGAGCAGCTGTCAGCATTTTTCACTGGGGGGAGATTAAAGTGCCATACAAGGTGACAAGGAGCCAATTCACGTTGATGAGAACAGTATTTTGACTTCAGGCTTCAGAGTTCTTTACTTTTCCTGCCTTAGTGTCTCTGTCAGAGTCTTTATACTCCCAAATAGTTGAATTAATTCAATTAAATTCCGTTTACCTATATAGCGCCAATTCACAACAGATGTCATCCCAAGGCACCCTACAAGAAAGTAATTTCAATACAATAATACAAACCTTCCAATCAGTTAAACGTTTTCTATGTAAGGAGGCCAGCAGATTGTGTTGAGTCATTCATTTGAGGTTGTGCCTGCAACATGCAGACTCCACAGCAATCCCTTAGTTATCCCTTATATCTTATAATTATACTGAGACAGTGGAGAGGAAAAACTCCCCTTTAACAGGAAGAAACCTCCAGCAGAACCTAGCTCATTGCAAGCGATCATCTGCCACCAGGGGCGTCGCACCTTTGGGGGATGTGGGTGTTTTAACATTGTGTGATCATTAGCCGATCACACTCAAAGCCGGTGTTACGTTTCACATGGAGGGATGAGAGGAGGCAGATTTAACATCTCACCTTTCCAGGTACTTTGAATGAGGGTTTCTGCTTTTCAAGTTTTTAAATAGACTTGATTTGTGTTTGGGAAGATATTCTGTTTATGTTTTGTTCATATTTTCTGTATTGTATTTCTTTTTTAGACTAACATTGAAAAAATGTTTCAATGTTTAAAAACAGTATTTTTTACATTATTTATACCACCAGAAATAAAACTTATTTTTTGTTTGTTTTTCTTGATATCTCCCCTTTTTAATGTGCAAGTAACCAATATTTACCAGTCACAGTCCTGTCAGACCCATGTTACTGTCAAGCTTACCACAGTCACGTTTTTATCACGCAGAATCATTCAGATTTAGAAATAGAAAGAGGCAGTGAAAAGATTGACAACTTTTACAAGAGGCATCCTGTAAGTGAAGTTGAGAGGCCTATGCAGGAAGAGAGACCACGTGTGTATTTGTATTAAAGGTGGTGCTTATATCTATCCCAGGTGCAGAGATCTGTCTGGTGTTTTTATATCAAATTCAGTATTTCATTTCAAATGTTTTGATTGGAGTTTATATGATGATGTGGTCAGGAGTGAGGAAGACAGAGATGAAGAGAGAGGAAAAGGCAGACAAGAGGAACAGAGGGAGGGAGGGGTCAGATAGGAAAAGGATGAAGATGAAATGGTTGAGAGGAGCAGAGTTAAACCCCAGCTGTTACTGGCCACCAGTCTTTGTATTCATCAGTTTTATTAACAAAAAAACCCAAAAACACATCCATCCCCGCACTTTCGCAAAGCTTGCTAAACCGCTGTCTGCCACAACCATCTAGGAGGTTTCAGAAGACAGAGAAGAGAAACAAAAATAACAAAGGAACTGATGTAAGAGTACTTTATATAATAAATAAAGATTTATAAAAAATTATAATAAAAATTAATTAATTAATAAAAAATTATTATTATTACATTACCAACTTCTGCTTCTGCATCAGTTCTGTTGCTCTTTCTGTGTCTCGGCTGCCTTCTCCAAACCCCAGACGGTCTCGGCAGATGACCGCTTATGCTGAGCCTGGTTCTGCCGGAGGTTTCTTCCTGTTAAAAGGGAGTTTTTCCTCTCCACTGTCGCTTCATGCTTGCTCAGAGTGGGGGATTGCTGAGAAGTCACGCTGCAATCTTCTGTGGTTCTCTAATTTCTAGATTAAACATTGTATTTTAATAACTTTTCTTGTAAAGTGCCTTGAGATGACATTTGTTGTAAAATGGCGCTATATAAATAAACTGAATTGAATTGAATTAAAGAAAGTGAAAAGTTGAAAACAGGACATGGAGGATGTTCGGTCACTGGGAGCATAAGCCAAATCGATGCTCCCCACCAGCAGTTTAGGGGGAATATCCATCCAGGTGGGCTGAAAGTTAATTCCCATTCCGCATGTCGACTATGAACAACATATTCCATTCACCCCGGGAATCCATGTTGTACACCCTGGTAAATGTTCAGAGTGGAAAGTAGTGTTGCCCTTCACCAGCCCTCCAATTTGAGAATATTTGATCAATTGCTTTCAGATACCAGCTAACTAATTCCATAATTGCAGATAAACAAATGCAGAGAATAGTGCAGAGAGGTGCTCCTGAAAAATGATCAGACAGGAAAGTGAGAGCACCAGTTAAGACACGAAAGAAAGAGATAGAAGAGATTGGCGTCCACTCTTGCCAAGGGCAGGAAGAGGATTCATTGTTTATATTATCAAGTAATTTCCAAATTCTTTTTTTTTACTTATCTGTACTTATGAAAGCCCAATTGAAGTTTGCTATTTAACTATTCATTCATTCATTCATTCATCGTGTCTATTTCCACATTTGTGTGTGTGTGTTTGTGTGTTATCATTTAACTGTAATTTTTAAGGAGTAAAGTGATATTTAAGTGATAAATTGCTCAGTTTCTATATTTTGGGTCTTTTAGAAATTAAATTCAGTTCGCTTTAATTCAATTCAAATAGAAACACTGTTGATCCCAATAGTCTTTATAGATGATAATGACTTTTGCTCTGTTACAGAAATCAAAAGTGTCTGACAGTTGTCTTTGTTGAATTACAGTCTTGTGAAAGGGATCGTAAGTGTTGCACATTTTACTTTTCATTTTATGAAGCATCCTTTATTTATAGTCAGCACAAAAAGTTCCAAAGGGGTCCCCAAAACAGAGCCAGACTTCTTTAACCGTTCGTTTAGCGTTTTAAAATCACAAGCTCTGATGCTGCTACCCAAAAGGTGACAATAGACTAGATTGTAACAGACCCTTGGAAGATAAGCATCATATTGCTGCTAACACTAATTGACCCAGGCACCATTTGTTGCACTCTTTCTTGTATGCTCCAGACAAGTATTTTGATTAAGTGAACACTGTTGTGCCACACACAGCCATTGGGTGGCACTAATATGCATTCTAGCTCGACAGGAAAAGAAGAGAACCTTTATAAAGGCTTGTCTCCACCTCGCCAGTGTTGGGGATTTATCAATTAAAAGTAATTAATTAATTAATTGATAATTGTTATGATCTATCTGGTGATGCTGAGAATATTAACCAATAATTGTAAATTATTAATTTAATTCTCCCTTCAGATTATTAACAGGGCACCATCCATTTTTTTTATCCCAAAAAAAATGACAAAAACATATATTTATTAATAAGAGGATTATTAATCAATAATCTCATTTATAATGATTAATGACTAGGGATTACACCAGAAAGATCCAATCTGAAGGAAATGAATTCTTGCAGTAATTCACACACACACTCAGAATAAAAGAAACCACAGATTTGAACCAATTTATCCAATTTATTCTAAAAACACAGCTAAAATAAAATACTACTTATACTAAATGGTTCTGTTAAGGCTACCGGTGCCTGAGCAATATGGCGACCAGCGGTGACGTCCCTTAGGGCCGTCACGGGGCGCCTCCTACCGACGTCGTACGCAGCCCCTCGCGTGTACGCGAGGAGGCGGTGTATGACGTGAACGCGCAGCTCGTTTGATAAGGACAGGGGGGATTTTTTATGACTTATTGTTTAACTTGGAGCAAGAGGCCTACGGTTCCCTCCTAACGAAGAAACCTCGTGGCTCTTATCAGTGGGTTAGCTTCTGCTAATACAGGCTCTGGTTGGGAAATGGAAGAAAATGGGTTTCAAAATGTCCTTTGTGTGCTGCGCATTCCTGGCAGGCACTCCGAAGATGCTGTTGCCTATGACAACAACACTTCACTGTAAACTACCGGAGAAGAACCACAACTTCTACAGACTAACAATTCTGCTCACTAATAAAAGACAAAAACATACAGGAGACAAACAATCGAAATACAAAAACACACAAATTTACCCGTAAGCAAAACACGGCACGGAGGAATCTCAGAGCGCTCAAGGTAGATGCAGCTCTTCACATCAGCGGTTATGCATGCATATAATTATAAAGAAAAACTACCTAATTTATCCACCCAGGTCGAAGGTAAATTTAAACAGTCTTACTTTAAAGAGGAAGCTTCCAGGTGTGGAAGAAAAAGTCGTGAAGCGAGATGCTTGGCTCGTCAGCCGCGCGGAGAAAAACAAAAAGAGAGGAGTTCAGCGCATCAAAAAAAAAAAAAGGATAGTTTTGGGACACCCAAACTATTGGGGAAACTTGTTTCCAGGGAGCAAGGACAAAATCCAGAACACGTGTTAGGAAAAGGAGTCTCTTCTAACAGTTCGCAGAACTTCCGACACCATCAGACGAGCTTGGAAGAGGATGATGGGTGCTCGTCCATCGCTTTTATGCTGTATGTGGGAGCATCACCCCCCTTTCCCCGTATATGTCTCCAATCAGGCTGCGGGCAGCAGCGGCGGTTTTGAGGGATTGGCATTCTAGCCAATTGCAGCAGCAGATCATCCACCGCTCAGCGGATTCAAACAGGGAAGGAGCGGATAGCTCCGCCATTGGTCAGAATTGCGCAGCCGGGGGAAGGGGCATGTCGCCAAGTTATGGAATGCTGGGTCATGATTGTAGAGCTCCTTTTTTCCTTCATATTCGTGGTTCAGACCCCAACACCAGCCTCTTTGTCCTTGAGCTGGAAATGGCCCATAGGAGAGAAAGTGCTGCATCAAGATTCCTTCCTTTGTAGGAGAGGAATAGGACGAGAGTTTCTGGGAGAAACTCAGTCCAATGCAAGACACAGACTGCCGATCAATCAGGTGAATCACAAACACTGATGAAACAAACCCCATTCTTCTGCACTGAGCCCTAAATAACAGACGCTGCTGTGAGGAAGAACTGAACCATTAACTCCTGCAGGCCACAGGATCTGAACTAGTTAATAGCCACATTCAACCACTGCAACAAAGTCACTGTGGGATGAGGTACTGAGCTGGAAGTTGCAAAAAGGTACTGTTTCCGTGAAGGGCGATTGGAGCTGATCACCATTTAGGCAAGCCAGAGACGAGAAAGCCCAGCTAAAGGCTGCCATCTGTGTTCAATCAGGTGTGGAACCCAGAGCCTCACTAGCTAAAACAGGCGTTGTTAGCTTGCCAGCTAGGGGTTGAGCTGAACTCAAATACGGTATTTGGAAAGGCACAAATACCGTTTTCTTTTACAAATACTTATTTTGAACAAATTCTTGAAGAAATATTTATATTGGGGAGCAACAAAAACTCTGTTTCCTCATGAGATTGTAGTGCATGGACCCCAGATGAGTAAGTGAGTGAGTGACAGAATTCAGGGATGGGAGGGGAGAAGACGACTAACCCAGATGCTCGGACACTGAAACAGAGAAGGAATGAAGAAGGGAAAACACTTACCTGCATGACTATTTTTGTTGAATACATTTTTAAAACTTAACTGGGTTTCTGAGGAAGTTTATAACTTTCGGGAAACAGAGTTTGATCTTGAGATTATTCAATTATGCTACATAAGTATTAATGTCTGCAGTGGGGTACTCTCTTGTTCGCTGGGTTTACGTAGCTCTGTTTCCTCGTAAATTTAGACAATAGGCTTTTGAAAGAGTAATTTTAATGTTCAGTAAGGAAGGTTTAAAGAATGCTTCCGTCATTTGTTAACTCAGTTGAAACTCCTCACATTGATTTACCAAACCAAAAAGAAAAGAATGTGTCTCCTGCTGAGCCGTAGTCATCCACCTGGCAAAAAACTTGCTCAAGCTCTGTGTGGAACATATTTTACAGTCAGTGCTGCAGATAAAACCAAAGTGAAATGTATCTGCAAAAGTCTAATCTGCAGAAGCAGAGGTATCAAACATCTGTCAAAATCTGCTATGCATAATCACATGCACTTAATGCACACTCTGGAGACACACTTTTATTTTTTAAATTATCTATGAATGTTAAGAGGTATATGGATAAGGAATAAGGATAAAGAATTATTATAATGAAACATTTTTTTAATATTTAAAGAGCATTTTGTATGTTAAACATTTTCTAAAATGGATATAAAATGTGCAAAAATTGCAATTTGAAAAGTTAATTGAGGGTATGTTCAATTGCACAATGCATAAGAGCACAAACTTTAATTAAAAAGTTTCATTTACTTGACCTGTGATGTAAGAGGCAAGGTAATTGTATTCCCACAACACAAGGTAATTCAATCTGGTTTACTTGATTACAAAAATGTGAAAATTAAAACATAGAATCACTAAGAGAAAACATGAACAAACATTTACAAAAGAAACAATAGCATTTGATTAAAAACAACAATTTAGAATCAAACATTTATATTGGCAGTAATAATAATAATAATAATAATAATAATAATAATAATAATAATAATAATAATAATAATAATAATAAATAGTTACTCATAAGCAAGTCTAAATTTTATTCTAGATTTAAAAGAGTTCAGTGTCTCTGCAGTTTTGCATTCGTCTGGCAGTTTGTTACAGATGTGAGGAGCATAGAAACTGAAACCCCATTCTTGGTTCTGGCTTTAGGGACGATCAGTCGACTAGAGCTGGAGGACCTTAGAGTTATGGAAGGTTTGTATCGCAATAGCAAATCTCTAATGTACTCTGGTGCTATACCCATTCAATTATTAATAGACTAATAAATGCACTTTGAAGTCTATTCTCTGAGCTATAGGGAGCCAGTGTAAGGACTTTAAAACTGGGGTGATGTGACAACTTGTCTGTCTTTAAAACTAGGCTTAAAACCTTCCTCTTTGACAAAACTAACAGTTAGAGACAGGTTGACAGGTAGTTAGAGACAGGTTAGACAGGTGGCTAGAAAGAGAAGGGTTACTGTTAGTAGTCAGGTAAGGAGAGAAGGCGGCCACTGAAGGTGAGGGGAGATGAAAGGTGATCAGGTAATCATGAATCAGAAGGGAGGTAGGAATGGAATTTGGCTTACTTGGAGTAGTACGTGTGTTTTCCGCTCGGGGGGAGTCGAGGGTTGTGTCCAGGGTGAGCTCCACCCAGGTAGCTCAGCTCAGTGCAGCGCAGTGAAGGAGTTGCAGGTCGGTTCGGGGAAGCAGACGCCGCAGGTTGAGATCGGCCGACAGAAGAGCTCAAGGGAGACGAAGAAACACCAGCCAAATAAGCTGGGAAGGCGATCAGCTGCTGGAGGATATTGAAACAGTGAGTATCTCACCCAAGGAAAACGCAGAATCCTTGAGCTACATGAGGTTTGTTACCATAGTAACGAAGCGAACGATCTTGCGTCTGCTCCGGGTGGGCGTGCCCCTTTTAACCGCTGCTCCTTGATTACGCTGACTGCGATCAGCTGGAAGTTGGCAACAAGCCACACCCTCTGATGAGAAAGGGACTGGCACATACAGGCTTGAACTAGGAAACGTAAAAAATTGGGTGAACATGGAGATGGGCTGGGAGTTTTAAACGAAGAGCTGAGGGACTGATGACTGTATCGATAGGATAGGGTCCAAGGAAACGAGGAGCCAGTTTTCTTGGGACCCCTTTCAAGGGAAAGTCGCGGGCGTACAACCATACTAGTTGGCCGGGAGTGTATTGAGCAGCTGGGCGGCCGTGTAGATCGGCGTAGTGCTTGTTTTGGGCGGATGAGCGTTGGAGGGCAGCCCTGGTTTGTTCCCAAACTTTCTACAGGTCCCGATGTGTGAATGGCTGACGGTATGGTTGAGTTGGGAATAGAGCTGGGGAGGAGAGATGGCTTATAACCGAGGGAGGCCTCAAAGGGCGAGCCCCCCATGGCTGCTAAGATATGAAAATTACGGGTGTACTCGACCCAGGGGAGATGGGAGCTCCAGGTGGAAATTTTCCCTGCGCAGATACAGCAGAGGGCGCTCTCAAGCTCCTGGTTAAGTCTCACACACTTGTCGTTAGATTGCGGGTGAAGGCCTGAAGTCAGCTGGGTCCGGGCACCGAGAGCTGCACAAAAGTCTTTCCACACACGAGAGTTGAACTGGGGGGCTCTCTCCGAGAGGATCTCGGTGGGGATGCCATTTAGTCTGAAGACACTAAGACAGAGAAGTTTGACGGTCTGGGCAGAGGTAGGTAATCTGGTAAGGGAGATGAGATGGCAAGCCTGAGAGAAAGAGTCGATTATGGTTTTAATGACTGATTTACCATGTGATGTGGTGTAGTCCGGTGATGAAATCTAGGGCAATATGATACCAGGGCGAAGCTGGGATGGAGAGGGGTTGTAGAAGGCCGGAGGTGGATTGACGAAGGCTCTTGTTCGAGTTACATGCAACGCAAGCCAAAACATACTCCCTCACATCTTTGTTGATCCCGGGCCACCAGAAATAGTGACAAAGGAGTGCAATGGTGTGGCTGGTACCTGGGTGACACAAGAATCTTGACGTGTGTCCCCATTGGATGACCCTGGAGCAATCGGATGATTGGACGAAGATACGATACGGGGGACCTCCCATAGGGTCAGGCTCGTCGATTTTGGCATGTTTAATGAGGTATTCAACGTCCCAGGTGAAGGATCCCACAGAGCAGGTCGGAGGAAGGGTGTGTGCAGGAATCTCGGGTTGAATATCTGATTAGAGTTGACGAGACAGGGCATCAGGTTTGGTGTTCTTGGATCCTGGTTTGTATGTTATATTTACATGGAAACGGGAAAAGAAAAGAGACCAACGATATTGACGGGGATTCAACCTTTTGGCTATTTGAATGTAGAGCAGGTGCTTGTGGTTGGTCCATACTACGCCCAGGAGCTTCGAACCCTCCAGCCAATGACACCACTTCTCTAGGGCTAACTTGATGGTGAGGAGCTCTCCATCACGATGCTGTAGTTTCTCTCCGCAGGGGTGAAACGCTTAGAGAAAAAAGCACAGGGATGCATTTTCTGGTCCTGGGGAGAACGCTGCGAGAGGATGGCTCCAACTCCAGTATCGGAGGCGTCGATCTCCAAGATAAACTGGGATTTAACATCCGGGTATATGAGGATAGGTGCTTTCGTGAATCTCACCTTTAGCTCCTGGAAGGCCCGGTCGGTCATCTGGTCCCAGATGAACGGCTGCTTGGTATAGGTGAGGGTGGTTAGAGGAGCTGCAATGATGCTGAAACCCCCGGATGAAGGATAGAAATGATCAAACCCCAGGAACCGTTGCAGCTGCTTACTGGATGTAGGAATGGGCCAGTCTTGGACCGCCTTGATTTTCCCGGGGTCAGCCTTCACCTGTCCACCCTCAAAAAATATCCCAGGAAAGAGACAGATGTCAGGTGAAACTCACAGTTCCCTGCCTTAGTGAAAAGGGAGTTTTCTAGAAGCCGTTGAAGAACCCGGCGGATGTACTGGCGATGCTGCTGAAGATCCTTAGAGAAAATAATAATATCATCAAGGTAGACAAAAACAAAAACGTTCAGAAAATCATGGAGCACATCATTAACCAGATGTTTGAAGACGGCTGGGGCGTTGCAGAGGCCGAAAGGCATGACCAGATACTCGTACTGACCAATGTGGGTCTTTAAAGCAGTCTTCCACTCGTCACCTTCTCGGAAGCGGATAAGATGATAAGTGTTTCGCAGATCGGGCTTAGTGAACACTGTGGTCCCCTGCTCTGTTTCAGAAGTTGAGGTGATTAGTGGTAACGAGTACTTATTCTTGGTGGTGATGGCCTTTAGGCCTCTGTAATCTATACAGGGACATAGGGTCTTGTCCAAAACTAAGAGACCATCACTGGCTGGAAAAATAAAGAAAGAAATTTGTTCATGGTTGTTACCGGAAAGGACCAATTTTAGAGGAGCAGTTTTGTGGGTTATTACCGTCAGAGCCTTCCCATCTAGGGCTGTTACTTTTAAAGTAAAAGAAAGCGCTTCCACCGGGAGGTTGTATTGGTCAGCGAGTTTTGGGCAAATTAAATTCTGCTCTGACCCTGAGTCGATGCGTGCTTGAAGAGGGATGTGAGTCTGGTAATCTAAAATCAAAGCTGCCAATGTGAGCCGGGGGTAGGTGCGAATGGCCCCGCCCGACAGGACCCCCAGATTCACTTACAGAGTCTTTTTGGCAGACTCGACAAGCCGAGATTAAATGACCAGAAGCACCACAATACAGGCAGCAACGACACTCCATACCCCGCTGCCGCTCAGCCGGAGAAAGCTGAGCCCTTCCGATCTGCATGTGTTCAGGAGAGGGTTAGCTTAGAGGAGGAGCTGACGAACTAGGTGAGTGAGCAGCTGCAGTAGCAACAGGTGAGGAGGCAAAGGAAAATTGCGAGTTAGGTTTTTCCCTCGCCCTTTCTGCCAATGGAGGGCTCTGTCTCTAAACAGGGCAATCATATAGGAGATTTTATTAGGGTCCTCCCAAAAGGTGCAGGGAGAATGCTTAAATGCCAGCGAGCACTGAAAGAGGAAGCCCCGGCTTTTTGACAGCTCACCAGAAAAGGGCTCTGGAGGGGTTGAGACTACCTCGCGAAAAGCTAGAGGAATGGATCAGCTGTGGATAAAGAAAAAGACCCCTGGGTGGTGAGTTTGGAATTGAGATCGTGGATTCCCTTGGTTAACTTGTGAAAGATCTGTAGGAGCACGGTCTGCTGCTGCTGCATGCTCTGTAGTGCAGCTTCATGATGACTCCTTGGATCAGAACAAGGGAGGAAGGTGGCCACTTTAGGTTAGGGGAGATGAAAGGTGAGCAGGGCACCATGAATCAGAGGGGAGGTAGGAATGGAATTTGGCTTACTTGGAGTAGTATGTGTGTTTTCCACTGGGGGGGAGTCGAGGCTTGTGTCCAGGGTGATCTCCACCCAGGTTGCTTAGGTCTCCGAGATGATCAAGGGTGGACAGGCAGAGCGAGGGCTTGATCGGCTCAGTGCAGCATAGTGAAAGAGCGGCAGGTCAGTTCAGGGAAGCTGAATGCCTCAGGTGGAGATTGCCGAGGGTGAAACAGTGAGTATCTCACTCAAGGAAAATGCAGAATCCTAGAGCTAGAACGGTAGGCGTGCCCCTTTCAACTGCTGTTTCTTGATTAGGCTGACTACGAAGAAGGCAGCAAGCCACACCCTCTCAGGAGAAAGGTAGACAGAAACAAACACACACATACACGCACACACACACACAAATGAACACACTCTGACAGTCATAGTTTATACAAATTGCAGAGCACAAATCGTTGTACTCATGAACATAGTTTGTGTTACGCTTTGGTGATCTATATATGTTTAGAAATAGGACTTTGCTTGGCTCATTTGTCTCAGCACCCAGGTATTCAAAAGACTCAAATCTACCTAGTTAAACCTTTTTCAGTGTTAGAGAGCTGTGGAACATTGCATCTAGGCCTCCACCTCTTCTGTTTTTTCTGCTCTCACTAATGAAGTAATGATCTGCTGGACAAGTCTATATTAGTAGTCTTTGTTCTGTATTCTCATCTAGCCAGGTTTCAGAAAGAAACTGAGCATGTATATCTTGTGTAATGATGAAATCTTTGATTAAGAGAGACTGCCCTTTTAGAGATCTCATGCTTAGTGTAGCAACTTTATTATGTCTTTCAGTGATTAAGAGATTGTTTTTACAAGGTATTATTTTTAAATGCTTTACTGTGTGGTTATTTGTAATTTTAGTACGTAAGGATCTATTGTTTATAATCACCGGGATTTTACTTTCAGAATATAGAGGGAGAGTCATATGCTATGCACTGCCTGAACTCACTTGGTATTTATCAGGTCCAGTCATCATATTTTTCAAGAGTCAGAGTGTTTGCTAGCTTTGGATTGCGTTTTTTTTTTCTTAAAAATTGTAAATTATGTGTTTGTTGTGAAAACCAGCCGCGTCGCCAGACAGATTTCACTGGAGAACGTGCCCCAGTATAGATCTGCAGTGCTCCAGTAAAAAATTTCACCAATAACAATTAAAAAAAAATCTAAAGAAAATCCCTTCAGAGTTTTAAACCTATATAACCTATATTGACTGTAGCACACATATAGTATGGTAAATCATTGCTACTATATTTATTCCACATTAACAATGGGCACATGGCTAATTAATATAGTAATTTATTCACGTGTACTCTCCCGATTCATGGGAGACTCCAATGCCTCTGTGTCAACTCCAAGTGGAGCGATCGCGCAGGAGAGAGAGAGAGAGAGAGGGAAGGAGAGAGAGATAATCACTGCGTGAGGTAGGCAATGTTAGCCGACAACAACTTGTTAAATATATTATTTTGATTTTACTCAAACTATAACTCCTAGATGGATATCAGAAAGTTATTCGCCCGCAGCAGGAATAAAGCAGTGAGGAATGAGAGAGTTACGTTTTGTCCTAGCTAGCTAGGAAACATAAGTCTGTGCTAAATTAATACTAAATAGCTAACGTTATTGCTTGTATCAAGACAGCCATATTAATTTGCTATACGAGGTGTGAGGGTTTCCTCTGAGTTTCATCAGCATTAAACATAATATTGGTTATGATCTGCTGGTTCTACATCAATGATGAATTTGAGTAAGCTATTGTTAGCTGACAGATATAGCCTATGGATGGTGCAGTGGTTCTAAAATGGTCTATCTTCAGGAAGAAAACATTTTTTTTCACTATCATAAAGTCCTGACCCAAATTTTTAAACCATTTAAGTTCATTTCACACAAAAATAGCACTATGGGCGTGTCTTGCTAATTGGTTTGACTTTGGCTAAAATAATCTTGTTTTGTCACCAGAAAAAAAAGGGCTACGGCTGGTTTTATTGCCAGAAAAAATAGTAAAATTTCTGTATTTGTCACCAGAAACATGGCTAAAAATATCAGGTTTTGTTGCCCCAATTAGATTTTTTTTCTATATATTTCCATGTCTGTCCAGACAAAGTGGAACCACAGAGTGCTGGAAGAGGTGAGGGAGAGATGAGAGTTGATGAGCAAGAGGAGAGGTGAGCTGACTTTCGATGAAGGATGTCCAAAACATATATATATATATTTCTTCTGAATCATTTGATTTTGAATATCAATGGCAGAAATACAAAACCTCCAAAGTGAGGGGAAAAAAACCCAACACTTTTTGGAAAACAACAAAACTGTCAGTTTCTTACAGAATGCCTTTGGTCAGGTGACTTTTTTGTCACAGGGAAGGGTGGGATAACTATTATAATGAATACTTATAATCACATGTGAAAACTGAGGACAATAAAAAATGCAGATAGTAGACTCTGAGCTATGTACATATTTGTGCAGCAATAAACAGTAATATTTTCATGTTGCTTCAGACTAAGTGCAGCAGAGTGCAGAGAAGGAAAGATGGAAGTTGATGACCCTAGAGAGAGATGGCACAATTTTGACACTGGCAGTGTTGGGGAGAATACTTTGTAAATTTAGTTACAGAGTACATAGTCAGTCTATCTATCTATCATAGAGAAATAGATATGATGAAAATTGAAAATATATTATCAAAGCCAACATATCTATTTTATTTTTTATTGAACACCATAAAACATATAGTAGTGAATACCACCATCACCTCCATTTATATTGCCGCTCAGGTGCAAAAAAGTCAACATCTTTGTTTTGACACTGTTCTGGTCCAACTTTTGCCCAGAAAGAACAACCTTGTTCAAAGACCACGTATCCCAATGCGGCCCGGATCGTTATTGTAAGGGTCATGTACCTCCTCTGTCTGCTCGCTGCTCTCCTCCTCCAGCGATCCTATCTGCTGCGCCTCCTCACCTGCGGTTCCCTGCTGGGCGGGCTGCATCCTCCTCTCTGCCCGGTGTGTCAGTGAGCGAGGTATGTCCAGCTTCTTTAGCTGACTTAAAGGACAACTAAACACCAGATAAACTTTTTGTAGCTTATAAATGTGCTTCTTATAGAGCTCTCTACATGTCCTGGTCCCTTTTTTCACATTTTAGTGCAAATTAGATAAAATCTCACTTTTGAGCCTAAAACCGTCTGTCTGGCGCCATCTGTGCATTTTCGGTTGCACTACATTTGAATTTCATTCCTGTCCTCCCCATTTGCTCAGAAGTTTGTGTGAAGTGATTTGGTGGTGTGTGTGACGTCCGTCGCTCTGCCGCTTGGGGTATAAAAGCAGTCAAGGCTCGCATACGCCCCCGCAGCGAGTTGGAGTTGGAATAGTGAGCGAGTGTTTTACATCGATTTTCAGGTTAGCAAGTTATCATTAGCATAGTATTTAGTTAGTTCTTTAGCGTAGCGTTTCTAGTGTAGTTACTTTTCTTTTTACTACAGCTCTGTATAAGAGAGGGGAACTCGGCCACACCTCCATAGCGAGCCGCTATGAACTGCTTGCAGCACAAAACCTGAGTTACCCCAACTTACTGACATTTTCTCAGTACCTATGATAAACGTAATGATAAAGGATAACTAACATCAGTGAATTGAAAATAAAATCTGGGCTAAGAGTTCGTTTTTAATGGAATATTTGTGATGGAGTTTCTTTCTTTTTTGCACATCCCTGAATGATTTTCTCGTCATGCCTGGATACTTTATACCGGGCATCTCTCTGCAACATATTATCTGCTGCAGATGTGACATACAGTGGCTGCAGGTGCGCCTGTGATGGCAGAATCACACGAAATTACTCGAGCAAATCGATATTTATCATTAGAGTTGGTAACAACAATGTCCCACTCAGAGACGGCGCTCATTCTGTGCTGTGATGCCGCTACAGGTTTGGCTCCTGCTGCTGAGAACGAGACATCGGCCCAAAATTATATGACTCAGAGCCACTCAGTTACTCCACAGAACTGGAGAAAAACTTAACCTACAGATTATTTCCCTTTGAGGCAAAGGAGCCCGCATTGCTGTGGCTCTCTCCGCCTTTCTGGCCGTCTGTGACTCTGCGCTGCTGCCTGCCAGTCAGTCACAGCCCAGACCAAGCCCAGCCAGTATTCCCCCCGCGTTTTTCCTGGTCCGCCAGGCAATGCCTTCTTTTTAGCTGTTTTTCAAAAATAAATGTGGGCGGGGTTATACTATGGTAGGGTGTTGAGTTACTCTTTAAAGAATTCTGTCAGCTTAGGAATTTTCTTTCTAATTTCTTTGTCTCGAAGCTCCTTCTCACGAATCACTTTCCTTTTCTGAGCACTGCTCTCAAATTTCTTCCCTGACATTTTTCCACCTTTCTTTATATCTAGAGGACCAGACCATGAAATCGTCTAAATTGTTTGATTGGTGAGCTCATGGTTCAATGGGAACTTTAGAGGCCACATGGGTGAAGTAGGTCACTTGTAATTTGGATCAATCAGCAGCATTAAATTAGCATATAAGATGATTGACAGAAAACCGGACAAGTAATAAAACAATGTTTTTTTTTGTTTGTTTTAAATAATAGGCCCCCCAAGCGTCATAGGCCCCTGCCCACTGCCCCGTTTGGCCCGTGCATTAAGGCGGCCTTGTTGTCCCTGTACCGTCTTGGATGGTCGTTTACGGGAGTTATATCTCTGCATCAAGTAAATAATTGTCATCCCTGCCCAGTTATGCCAAAGTCACATGACTTCCTGTCCCCTAGTGGGTTTGCAGAGTGAAGGATGAGAGAAGTTAATCTTGAACACACTCTCTTGTGACTTCTCAGCTTTGAGTTGGCTTGTTAGTTGAATTCTTTAGTCTTTTAAATTATGGAACTATTTGAATTTAAGAACTGTTTGAATTTTATGTAACAGTACAGTACATCACTGGAATCCTTTAAATCCCCTAATCAAATTATGCTAGTTTCATCTGAGATGATCCGACCCTGAGAATGGTGGTCGAATCAGGCTCCACCTAACAATGCATTGAATATTCAACTATTTGGGGTCACCCCAGGAAACTAGAAACATTTGGCCTATAAAAACTGTCTGAAATTGGCTTAAATTTTACTTAGAAAAGATGTAGACAATAACCTCATTTGGACTAGAATCAGCCCACATCCAGAGGTCCTGAGAACATCAATATTGGACATTCTGAAGACAATGGAAAAAGACGTAATCTGGCGTCACAGTCTGCACCTTCAGTGGATTGAGATTGGACGTAAACAAAGATGACCCTAAAACATGTCATTTCAACTTGTCTTTGCGCAGTGGTGAGTGCTGAATGTTTTTTTTTATTTTTATTTTTTTGCACTCTGCATTGCTGTCATGGATTCTTTTTGCCCCAGGTGTGCCCCAGTACTGTATTAGTTCTAGTGATGCCCCTGGTGAAAACACCATCCTATCAGTACATCAGGTGTACTAGCTTCTACTAGCTTCTCTACAGCAGAATGCAATAGGAGAGTCAGCACAATCAACCCAATTTTGACAGACACGAGGCAAACAAAAGTTTTTCGAAGTGAAAGAACAATGATTAAAGATGCAACAATCTGCAATGATCACTTAACATAAGGTAAGCCTTGGCTAACAAACAAGTTAACCTAGCTAACCAACACGGCAACTGCTAGAAAACTGCAAATAACAGTGGGAAACGGAGTTGTGTAAAGGGCGGTTGTAGATGGTCCGCGCATCTGATGTGTTGATAAAAAATTAATCACTCTCTAGTTTTTAGTTGTCGTTTTTAACTGTACTGCATTATGCGGACGTGCTAGATTTGTCAGTCAAGTCAATGGTGCCGCGACTCGCAAGACCTTTAACTGTCAATGGAAGGGCTGTTTGTCACAAGAAGGCATGGAGTAGAGCTGAATTTTTTAACTATCCATCCATCACAAAGGAGCAGACACATCTGTGACTGGTCAGCCCAACACACACACAACAAAAAGAACTTGCTGGGTGAACATAATGAAATTCAAAACCATTTCCACCGAACTGATTTGGGTCGATTTAGCAATAAAAAATGTTGTTGAGTGAACTAAATGTAAACATGTTGGGTCAACTTAATACATTTGGGTTACTATAAGGCTCAAAAATAAAAAGCAGGGACTGGAACTCATAAAAGGGCCTCTGTTTTCTGAGCACCTGCACTAACCACTTTGCTACACAATGACTTAGAAAACATGTAAATAATAACACATATGACTTCATTTCCGGCGTTAACTAAAAATTATATTATAAAGACCTGCCGATTCCCTTTTGTTCATGAAAAAAATGACAGAATTGTATTACTGAAACATTATAATTATGTTTAGTTAACACTGGAAATGAAGTTTGCAGTTTGTCTAATATGGTCTTTTGGCTATTTTGAACACCAGTAGGTTCAGACAACAACAATAAAAATTAAAGTATTCTTTGAGTTGCACATCAAGTTAAAAGCTTTTCAGGTAAATCAACACTCACTTTCTGTCCACCGTTCCACCTTAAGCCGAAATATATTTACAAACTGAAACTATCATCAACCAGAGAAACACTCCAATGGTAGGCAACCAGCCAGAAAAGGTCTGCGACCCCTTCTGTCCTGGTGGAGAAATGCTTTGCAAAACTGAAAAACCAATGAAGAAGTATAAAAGGAAAACATCTGCTGACTGAGAAGTACTGATTAGCCTTTACCATGGTCCTTCCACTCCTCATGTTAGCAAAGGTTGGTGAAAGTTGTTCAACTTGAGAGTTGTGGTTAAAGAATTAAAAAGAAAACAATACATATTCTGTCATTGACCAGCGATGTGACTACAGTAGTGGCAGGAGCCCTCCAGAAAAAACATTACACCCTTTTCTGTAAAATGCTTTACAAAACTCCCCCCAAAATGAAGAAGTCTAAAAGGAAAACATCTCTGTCGAGAAGTTTTTTCTGCCTTCTCTGTCACAAATTTGCTGACAGAGAAGGCATACATTAAGGCTTAAAACTAGGCTTAATATATCCCTTTTAGTAATTTCACAAACTTTATAAATAATAATAAAAAAATGTTCTTGCCCTACTGTGTCTATAGTTGCCAAGAGTATGTAGGTCAAGGTAAAATTTGACTGCTTATTGTGACAAACGTATCACTTTACAACCTCTAAGACCTAAAAAAACTTCCCATTTCTTAGTTGTGACTCTGGGGGTGATCTTCACAAAAAACATTGACAAGTTTCCTCAATTATACAGCTCTGTGTTTTGAACCATTCTTCTCAAGCCTGAAATGCATGATTTATGCATGTTTTTGGGTCATCTCCCTAGCTTATATCAATGTTAGAATCGTATAAGAAAAAGAACAAAAGGTACAGGATGTAGATGTGGTTACACTCCACATAGGTGGCTCAGACCCCTAAAAGATAAGTGTATATACACACAGACACACACACACACACACACACATATATATATATCACACACACACATTTTATATATATATGTATATGTGTGTGTGTGTGTGCGTGTGTATCAATAAGATTGTATGAAGCACATTTTTTAAGTTTTTTAGTGGAATGAATGCTTAAATAATTAGATCTATTGAATCATAAGAAAATATAAAAAAAAGCAATATATTATAAATTGCATGTATTGTTTTGTCCAACAGCACTAAAAACAATTCTAGCTATTGTTTGCAGCAAACTAAACTAAAAGTTATTGTTGTCAGAAAGTAATTGTCTTAAACTTCTCAATTACAAACATTTACACCACAGGTATCTGTAAGTATGCGATTGTTTCCTAAGTAGATCATGTTGTGTCACTTGATGCTAGCCAATCGGGAACAGTCTTATGTCTCAAAAGTGGAGGAAAGCTCAACCTTCCTTTCATTTAAAACGTTAATCCGACCAGAATGACATCTGCACATGTGGTCTTCAGTCTAGCATGCTTGCTTTTAGGAAAAATAGGTAAGGTTTCTTTTCCAGATTTTATACATTTTATTAAATTTTTTTATAAAACAGGTTCGAAGAATTTTGTTAAACATTAATGATTGTGTGCTTTTACTCTAACATACTTTCAGTTCATCTTTCTCTTCTGACATCCTCACCTTCTCTTCATCTAAAGAGCAGCTTTATATCATCTTCTGTTGGAGGAAAAGTGACTTTACGGTGTTCCTATGAAGGTGATGAATCAGCATGGATCAGCTGGTACATGCAAACTCTGGGACAAACACCAAAGCTCATCTCTAGTTTCTTTGTATACAGTGAAGAAAACATTTTTTTTAATGAATTTAAGAACGATTCCCGCTTTAGCCTGATTAGAGAAAACCAAACAACAAACCAGCTGATAATATCAGATCTTAAAATTTCAGATTCAGCAATTTACTATTGTACATGTAACTATGCACAAATTGTGAGTTTCGGAGAAGGTGCGACAGTCATTATCAGAGATTCTAGTCCGAACATCCAAGCTTTGGTCTATCAATCGGACTCTGAGACAATTGAGCCAGGAAACTCTGTGACTCTGAACTGTACAGTACAAATAAGAATTTGTGATGGAGAACATAGTGTTTACTGGTTCAGAAACTCTGAGGAATCCTACCCAGGGCTCATTTACAGTCATGGAGGCAAGAATGATCTATGTGAGAGAAATCCTAGCATACAAACACACACTTGTGTGTACAAACTGCCCCTTGAGAACCTAAAATTTGCAGATGCTGGGACCTACTATTGTGCTGTTAATTCATGTGGGCACATGACGTTTGGAAATGGAACCACACTCCAATTTACGAGTAAGTAGCAGTCTTAATGAGTTTCTGTTTAGTAAATCTCTGTGTTTCTGACTCTGGGCTCTCTGTAGGTGAGGGAAACTTCTTTCTGCATTTCGTGACTGGATCAGTGACTGGTCTCTTCCTTGTTTTAGTACTGTTCATAGTGTACAGGTTGAACCAAAGATATACCTCCCAAGCTACAGGTACAGTTTCAAAAGTGTCTTTGTTTGTTTCCACTAAAGCTTTTCTGAGTGACACATAATTTACTTTTTGAAAACCAGAGCCAAGATATCCACATCCAACTCATTCCATACCTACAGAACAGGTAAGATATATCTGTACAAATTATATTCAGAATGTATATTTTTTCTGAGAACCTTTTGTTTTTCCAAGACTGATATTTTGTCTTATTTCTGTTTCCAGGGTACCTTCCAAGCCACAGACAGCCTTGATTATGCATCTGTAGATGTATACCAGTTCAACAGATCAAGAATAAAGAAAAGCAGCAATTGAGAATCATTGTAAAATAAACTTACTAATTATTGTTGGTTAGACTTTAATAGAGACAGAAGGAAGTTATGCCATGGGTCTCCTGTTGGGTTTCTTTGTAAGCCAAAGATCTAAAGTCATCTATACTCTTCAGCAGTATTTCCTAACCATGATCCTTCTGTATCCTGTATGTTTTAGGTGTTTCCCTGCTTCAGCACACTTGATTCCAATAGATGGCTCATCAGCAGTTTTTTGGGGGGAACTGTAATCATCTGAATCTGGTGTACTAAAGCAGAGATAAATCCAAAACAGGTAGGACACTGTGCCCGATCCGGGTTGTGACACACTGCTCTACAGAGACATTACTACTCAAAAGAAAAAGACAGTGTCCCTTTTAAATTCTATGATTTAACCTATTTTGTATGCATTGCTAAGTATTATAATACCATTTCCATTTTGGCTTCAACTTTATTTGATAAATATGAAAACATCTATAGTGTGTGTGCTTTTGATTTTAGATTTGAATTATTTCAGAACAGCAGCAGGCACAGTTGGCACCTCCTGAGTGGGGCCATGGCAGTAAGCCATTTCATCTGTGTAACAAACTACCTCTATTTCCAAGTTTTATTTCACTCCACTTTGTTGAATATACTGGGAAGAGATCTGAAGTATCTCACCAAAGGCAGAAGCAAATTTTTTATTATGTCATGCCATGTCTAAATGAGCCTGGTTACACTGAGTAGCTGGATTAAAGCAACCAGTATGACTGCTACTGAATGACTATGACTGCAATATTTCCTATTTGGTGAGTGAATAAAAAAAAAAAAACAACAAACAAATTATATATCTAATATTCTGAAAACCGTACCTTCAAGTTCAATCATTTTAATTGTATGCAATGAACTGTAGAAACCAATTTTTTTTTTTTGCAAAGTGATGGTTTCACAGAGATTAGTAAATGAGGATTTTATCTTAGCATTTCTGTTATCAATTCTGTTTTTCTGATATTCATCCATCTATCATTTTTGTGGCTATAAAAATGATAAAGACCATTTTCATAAATCTGTGGAGTCTGTTTTAATGTTACCTGTGTGTTTTTTGGGGGTTGAGCTGCATTATAACACTATTGCATTAATGCATTGTGAAACTCTTTATACCTAAAGGTACATGAAGGGTTAACAGAGCCATACAATTCTGACTAAGGCAATAAATCAGCTTTCTCTTTCTCAATGTAAATGCCCTGACTGTGCCACAGTATATATTAACTATATGAATAACCCAAGAAAATAAATTCAAAAGGAAAGGCAACCTTATTTATATAGCACACTTTCAACAACAATAAACTCAGTAAACAAGCTGGCAGATACATTTCTCTCTTTGACAGAAGGCTGTGGTTCAGACATCACTGATGCCATTGCTCCAACTAAAGTTCAATTTAAATATCAAAAGACCGAATCACTCCATCAGCTGCCATCAAGTTTGTCAAGTCAATTATTTAATCATGATAAATTGCAAGACAGTACTTAACTCACCATTAATCACAAAAAAGTGGTGGACAAATATACTTATCTAATGCAAACATATTTAAAAACCTGCCAGAATTACCATTTCACATAAGATAATTGGGTTTGATCATCATGAAGGAAAATTAACAAAGACACCAGATTTTAATTGGCATTAAAATGAGAAAACAAAAAGTCAATGAATGAAGTGTAACAATTTGGATTGTTATACAGAACTAGGACTCATTCTGTAAAATACTGTTAGAATGAGACTTTTTTGAGCACATATTTTACTTCTTTCTGTTTCATAACACCGACATCTGATTTTACAGAGGAAACTGTCCAATGTTTCCAAGACAAGTTTTTGTTTCTTGAGAAGGATTTATTTGGATTGTTACAAAAGAAAAATGTCAAGGTTATTTCTATTGATTAATTAAGTAATTATTAGTAAAAGCACTTGGGAAATATGGCATAATAAGAGGTCATTAGAAGTAAGTAAGGAGGCCTTTTACTTACTTCCCCCTCTACAACAAGAAGTGCTATGATAACCTTTTGTGGAAGACATAACATCTAGCTTGAAGCAGAAGCAGGGCTAAGCACGTTGGTAGAATTTAGCTACCCAAACGTGTTCTTGTATTAGGATCTGGCCATAAAGAATATATAAAATTACAATCTAGACTGAATCATCATTGTTTAGTAAGGAAAACATGGATTTCAATTATGAAATAAATTATTAAAACCAAGAAATCTTCAAACTCCCCAGAACTTATTTATATTAAGTTCCATATTAAAAAAAAACAAAAAAACTTTAACGATGCTGTTCAGAGTTAATTATTTTTTACATACGCCTGATAAACAGGCTGAATAAGGGATAATTTCACCTGTCTTTGTCGCATTTGTATGGATCTTTTTTTATTATATATTTTAGAAAAGTTAAGTGTTGTTTTAGAAGAGAGTAACTGCATGGAAGATGATGCTTTGTAGGTCTTTCTAGGCTAGACTGGTTCTTTGTAAGAACCGCTTTCTAACTTGTGATACAACCAAGGTGTGGGGGCTGGATTACAAAAGTTTAGTGCAACATCAATTATTTTCATTCGTAAAAGCTAATAAGAAGTAGAGCTTCTTAGCAGGCTTTTCTTTGGGTATTAGCTTGTATTTACAATGAAGAGACACAAATACAATCCTAAAGTAAGAGGCTTTATTTTAAAATGTCTAAAACTTTTGCTAACTTTAAAATATTATAGCATATGCATGTATATCGTACATAAATTTTTTTTTTTACGTCAATTAAGATTAAATGTAAGATGTAGCTACGTTGTTTTTACAACAAAGAGCACAATTGCCCGTTTCTCTTGTATGTCATCTTGTTAACGGTAACTTATTGTTGAAAAGGTAACTGTTGGTATGGATTATTTTAGTTTTAATTATGGATAATAACTACAAAAGGGAATTGAAATATCAACAACTATTGAGTTTCAAAGTTACCATGTAGTTTCCCTTCCCCTTACCAGCTGTAAAGTGCACTGAGATGACATCTGTTGTGAATTGGTGCTATATAAATAAACTGAATTGAATTAAAATTAACTGGTAATGTGACGTTTTTTCTTTTTTTCTTTGAAAACATGTTTTCCTTTACTCACTATAATAGTTTTTCTATATGCCCCTTTCAAACAGGCCATTAAAAACTTTTTTCTCTTTTACTTTTTAGTCTGAACGCAAATTTCCGGACCCTGTCCAGTAAAATTTTTATTTTATAAATTATTATTATTATTATTATTACCTCATCTCCTAGTAACAAGAGCAGACATGTCACGGTAGTGTATTTGTGACCAGAATGTCAGGATAAGATCCGGACAGGGAGGGGAGGGGGTGGGGGACATTGCTTCACACTACTTTCGTTTCGCTTCTATTTTCTGTTCACCTTCTTCATCAATGTTTCTTAACTGTATGCATGTGTGCAGAATTGCACACACCACCTAGAAGAACACTGTGGGGAGCTCTGTTGTTCCGGCCATCTTTGAATGCCTTTGTTTGGGGAAATTACATTTGTATGCCTGTGATGGACTGGCGACCTGTCCAGGGTGTACCCAGCCTCTCGCCCGTTGCCCGCTGGAGATAGGCACCAGCCCCCCCGCGACCCCTTGAGGAATAAGTGGTTCAGAAAATGGATGGATGGATGGACATATGTACGCCCGCTGCACTATTGCACTAAGTTTACGTCATACGCAGGAGCTTGATGTCACAAACTGATTACCAGTTTCTTCACAGTTTTTCTTTGTAGAGACAGGGTTGTGGTTAAATCAATAACAACAATTCATCTAAGAAGAAAGAGAAAAAGCAAAGCATTGCCAAACCATAACCGGTCTACTACCCTTAACATAATAGGATAGAATAGAGATGTATTAAAAAAACACACAACAGAAAAGTAAGAATAAATAGACTGTAAAGTAACAGCAAATTTCTGTCCGCCCATTATCTAAACTTGCTTGCAGTGTCGCATGGGAGGTGTGGGATGTGTATCTCATACCAAAAGAAATGTGCAACTGTGTAGGATAATTAAAAAATAATTACATGATGTGTGTGTAGTTATGCATAGAAAACAGTAACATATTATTTAAAGAATGTATTTATTGAAAACGTTGTTTAGTTTGTTGAGTGTAGTAACGTTTTTTTATTGATTCTTGCCAAGTTGGCATCTTCATTGTCATGGAGCAAACCTTGCAAATCTCCGACCTTTGGCCTGAGTGATCATGGAGGTCCTGTTAGGAGTCTGGCGTGTTTTGTCTGTGTTGTTCTGAGTCTGCTTCCTGCTCTTTCTCTATTTTTGTTAAGAGTTCCATCAGAGGTCCTTGCTGAGCCGTGGACCTGCCAATCAAGGAGGGCATCATCATCCTAATCACCTACTTTATTTTTCAATACAATTTTATAATTTTACAAGTGGTCTCCCTTGTGGGTCACAAGTTTTAATTCAAACATGACAGGTCTGAGACCTGGTTCCCCTCAGGTGGGTCTTGGTTCACTAGCCAGGACCACGCTACGGATGGAATTAACTATTCACGAGCAAAGAACAATGCTACAGATTCTGAATTTGAACAGTTTATCGAAGGCGGGAGGAGTTAATAGGGACGGGTTGGCAGGACCCGGAGAGAGAGGGAAAGAGAAGGCGGGTCGGCAGGAACCGGAGAGAGAGAGAAAGAGAAGGCGGGTCGCGGGACCCGGAGAGAGAGAGAAAGAGAAGGCGGGTCGGCGGGACCCGGAGAGAGAGAGAAAGAGAAGGCGCGTCGCGGGACCCGGAGAGAGAGAGAAACAGAAGGCGGGTCGGCAGGACCCAGAGAGAGAGAAAGAGTGGGCGGGTCGGCAGGACCCAGAGAGAGAGAGAGAGAAAGAGAGGGTGGATCGGCAGGATCCAGGAAACTGCTGGAAACACAGAATTCCGTTAAAGTTTGGAGGTTTTTTACAGTTCAGTTTGATCAAGCAGGAGGACAGCATCACATCACAGAAAATGCAAAATACCGACCTGTATCAATTTTACAACAACAAGCCTATATTGTTTCTAGTAACCTTGCATCTATCTACTCTACTGATAAAGAACTACTCTCAGGGTGAAAATCAGAGACTTCAAGGCACCAATTAGAAAGCTGTGAACTTTGTAGACCTTCAGGATGTCATGTCAGAATAGCCATCTCCATGTTAACGCAGTGTATCATTGGTCAACACAAATCTAGGGTGTATAAGAAAAGAATATGTATGTTGCTTAAATCTCATGCTTAACCTTTTTCTTTTGGATAGTTTAGGAATTAATAATGTGTTGTGTATTACAGTATATAAGACATTCCAAACTCCTTCAATTATGTTTATTTTAGCCGGTACCAACAAGAAGCACAGCCACCTCTAGAAGAGCAGAAGACAATCTGGACTTGTCTCTAGATGAACATAAGTTTGATGTGAGTTTGCGTGTTGAATGTTACTAACAAATGAAGCCATTATTTGGCTTGACATTAAATCCTTCATCTTAGTGGTATTCTGGGAGGTCCATGATGTTGTTGGAACAAACTGTTATATTATTTGAGGTTATACTCTGTAAAAGGTTTGAGAACCTATGTCTTTCTCTTAGCCTATGTCATTGATAAGTGAACAAAGAGTTGTTAAAGTAACTTTTGTTGATTTGCGTTTCACCATTTTTTCATGTACTATATTTGTATATTTCGGTGAAGTAACTGGGAGCCACTGGAGAAAGGCGCAAGAGACGCAAGCGACAGGCTACTGATCACACGTATGGATTGCCTGTTTGCTCCAAGGCAATTAAGGCCAAACTTGATGCAGCCTCTGCAAGAGTGATGCAGCTGAAGCGTGAGAAGATCAATGCCGTGATGAGAGAATGGAGGGCCAAAAAAAACATGCAGGCTCTTCTCGAGGAGCTTAAGGAGAAAAATCGAATTAATGATGACCTGAATGACAAGCTTGAATGTTACTCAGGTAAAACATAAATTTTACATTTAATATTTTGTGTACTTGAAGATATTTGTTAACAGTTAGACTTGCTATTTACTTATAAATAAAACATACTAAATCGTTTTGAATTGAATTTTAGACAAGGGGTTGAATACACCCAGGACCAGAGAGATTTTGCCATTACGCTCCATCTGCATGGTCCAAAGGCGTATAATTACCTGAGAGAGACTCTGAAGATTCACCTACCACATCCCAGTTCATTGCAGAGGTATTTCAAAATACATTAAGCACTTACATCTTACTGCCCCCCACCCCACTTTTGTGTCTTGTATTATGTTTACTTACTGGTTGAACAGTAACCTGAGGGAGGGGAAGGCGTAGTGGCTCTGAGGTAGTGCTATTTTTAGCTTTCCAACACCTTTTACTTTAAGCACTACCAGAGGTGAGGTGGCCACTTTTGAATTTCTACTTAGGTGGCTGTGCTCTATTGATGCCAAACCTGGTCTCAACAAAATGATGTTGGACATGCTAGGAAGACTCCGTCAGGAAGACGAGGCCAAGTATAAGCATGTCACCCTAATGTTGCTCGCAATGGCCATAAAAAAGCCCTTCCACAAGGTTCCTACGCAAGTATGGAAAGTATGGAAAAGTATTGAATTAAATTTTATAAATTTCCAGGTCTGGAAAATTATGGAAAATGTAAACTATTGTGTGGAAAAATATTCACGTTTCCAAGACTTTAACCACTGTTCTACAGTGGCGTTTTATTGCGGAGGCCAGGCATCCTCCCTTTTTCAGGATATAACTCATTTAATAAAACCTTTTTTTTTAACCGTTTACGTAATCCGTCTGTCATCTCCTCCTCTTCTCTTGATTCATTATTGAGCGTTTCATATTGTGTAAAACAGCGGCCCTATAAAAGTTACGTCGTGAATGAGCGTTGAAAACATGGTACTGCACTCTGTTGTCTGGTGAGGAGGCCAGGCTGAGTTGGCATCGTGTGATTTAAAAAAAAAGAAAGAGAGAATGATTAACCAATCAGGTGAGGCTATTGTCACGACACTGTCCCCCTGTGATTGCTCAGGATAGTGTCAATAGCGAAAGTTCTGGAGAAGCCATGAACTTGTTGGCATCAGGCCAATCACATTACAGTACGTTATCATCGAAGTCAATGAATGAAATAACGGAAGATGTCTGGATTTGTGTTGATATCTCGGTAAGCTAGTCAAAATGTTAATTGTAATTATGCAGGGTGGAGATTTTGAGTATTTAGTAAAAAATACTTTTCCTAAACTGACTCTACAGCAGAAACTCTGAATTAAATCAGACGGCATGCCAAAGCCAAAACGAGTGGTCTGTACTGAGAGGAAGAAATGGTTTCGGACTTTCAGTGAGGAGAGTTTCTCCTGACTAGCTTGTAGTGCTAATCTTCAGCGACTATTTTGCTGCCCCTGTCTCCTTTTTGAAGTAGCTGAAATCGTCCAGAATGTTTTTGGTGACAACATATTCTGAATAAGCTAAACAAATGATCAGTTCCATAATTTCTTGACGTGACGCATAGGTTTATTGAAATTTCAGTCTGGAAATTTAGGTCTGGAAAAAGTATGGCATTTTGACAATGGCAGTGTGTAGGAACCCTGCGTCCAGTATGAAACCCAGACACAATGTATGTCTTGATTTGTGGACATGGGAGAAAGATTGAACGAGACCAACATTGCTTCTGAGGCTCTTGTGTTTATGGTGGTTGGGCTTCAAGGGTATTGGAAGGCTCCAATTGCCTATTATTTAACAAAGACGCTACCACCAGAAACACAAACAGTCTTAGTGGAGCATGCACTGTAAGAGCTCCATCATCGTGGAATAAGGGTGGTGTGCATGACTATGGATGGCCACGCATCCAACATCAGCATGTGCACACAACTGGGATGTTGTCTGAAAGGAAACCCCTGTGAGCCCTTGAAGACGCATTTCCCTCATCCTGTTACCCATGACAAGGTATTCGTTATGATGATACATGTTTCAGGTGCATACTGTTCAAATCCTATGTTTTTTAAGGTTGACTCTATTCTGTGTCATACATTTTTTTGCTTTTATCTACATAAATGTGAAGAATACAGAGCTTTAAATGTGACGTGTGTTGCCAGGGAAAAATGAAAAAAACATTCGATTCTGCAGGCATACAGCCCAATTAGAAGTGTCGATGGCAGCATCAGTTGGCTGTACATTGTTCACCTGAACAACATCCAAAAGAAAGGTGGACTACATGCTGCCAATAGAGTCACAGATCAGCATGTAAACTTTGATAATCAGAAGGAGGAAGTAGGATGCCTTTTTCTAACAAGGCTACATTAGATATGACCATGTATTTTTATCCTTGGTGATGATGTTTGTATCTTGTAATCTTTATGTGCTATTAATTTGCACTGTGTCCTTATGAACTCAATCAAGGTCTCCCTGGCAGCTCAAACTCTGAGCAACTCTGTGGCAGTGGCGCTCCACACCTTGAGTGAGATTGGCGAGGCACAGTTCAAAGACTGTGAGGCCACAATACAATTCACTGAGGTAATACATCTAGGGGTTTCAATCTTTCACCTAAATAATTTTTCAATATTCTAATGTTTCATTTCAGTTAATTATTGCTTTAATCCCCAGGAAATAGAACTTTAAGTTACTTACCTTGTTATGGTGTTATTTGTTGTGGGGTTTTTTTAAGGTGGCTGGAATAACAACCCTAATGCCAGCAGCTTCAAGTACATTTTCCGGAAGCTGATGGCCCGGTGTGGGGTTGTTAGACCAAGCAGCAAGGGCAATGTGATGGCGCAGGATGACACAGAGTCCCTACCAGCTGTAGCGATGTCCACTGCTACCCGGTCCTACCACATCGACACAGCTACCAACCTGTCAGCTGCAGACTTGTCCGCTGCAGGAGATTATCTCCCATCACAGCTACCTGCCCACCCGCTTCGATGGTCTTGTGGGACCAAAGCTACCACTTACTGGCTCTCAAGAACAACGGGGGTCTTGTCATACCATCTAAAGGTACTGTGGGGGTCATTAGAGCTGCAGAGTAGGCAATTCGCCAGGCATCAGCTGGTAGACGATCACAGCCCATCAAACCGCAAGAGGTGGTCTACATAGTTCGGAAGAGCATTGGGTCAGAAGATGTTTTTTTATTTGGGGAGCACATCAGTGATACACAGTATGGCATTGGGTCTCACCCCCATACACCGCTTACATTGATTGTATCCCTGTTTTTCAAGCTGAGGCTCTACCACATTGCTAAGTTAACAACACTTAGCTTACAGTCTAACAGCGTCAGACAGAAGCTCACAAAAATGGTCCTTTTCAAAGGTCATTAGCAGCTCTACTTCTCTCTGCCACCACCCAGCTCCATATCATCGGTCTGGTCCAACACCCAGCTCTCTCGCATCGGTCTGTTCCACCAGCTCTTGTTGGTTACCTAACCTTTAGCACAACACAAAGTCCTTTTTTGCTCAAAGTCGTGCCAGAGCCCACATATGTGCCTCTTCCAGTCCTCCAGTCTACTTCAACAGTCTCCTTTGTGCTTCATAGTCTCTTTCATGGTTCACTATATTCATTATATTTATGAGCCTATGCACAATCGATGTGCTATAGCACACAGAACTGTGTACAACAGGGAATTTCTTGTTTGTCATTATGAGTGCCACTGTTCCTTGGTGGTCAGTGAGGTTCAAGATTTTTAATATTAACACACATATGGCTCTAATTTCCAATTGAAATACAATTTGAAGGGAATTTTCCTTATTACAATGAAAACAGAAAATGCAATTTAGTACAATATGATAACATTCAATAGTTGATTAAACATAATAGATCTTAATGAAACATTTAGGAATAATCTTTTGTAATAGTTTGATTTTAAAGTGTGTACACTGTGTCGTGGTCAATCAACTACCCCCAGTTCAGGAGTACTTAGAGTAAAACATCTTCAGTAGAGAAAAACCTGGCTGAGACTTAATTTAGTTTCACCTAGTTTAGTTTCAATGAGCAGAACAAAAAGTCTGCTTACCTTATGAAATTGCCGGCATGATTTGTGTCAGTCTCCATTCGCTTTGGTCCGGTCCAAAGGGTCTCCAAGACTCCTTTTCTGTGACGAAAATCCGGGTCACGGCACCAAATTGTCGTGGTCAATCAACCACCCCTAGTTCAGGAGTACTTAGAGTAAAACATCTTCAGTAGAGAAAAACCTGGCTGAGACTTAATTTAGTTTCACCTCTGCAGAGCGTGGAGAAGGCCTGTCCTCAGGAGTCTGAATCCCAGGCGTTCTGCCTCTCTTCTGCAGACAGGCTTGCTTTATTCAATCCACATGATGGCTCACAGCACATACACACCAATACATTTGCTGATTTATTTCCCCACACACACACATTCAGTTTCATCCTGCGAGATAACGGGTACCTGGCGGCGCCTGACGGTGCCTGGTCCTGTAGCTTCATCTCTAATTAAAACACTCCATATTTGGTAGAGGCTGGTACTGCACATCTCTGAAAAACAACTCTATTACATCTGCAGGCCCATCTGCAAGCCTCGGTTACTTTCAGCAACCATAAAACATTTAATCACATTAAAAATCCTCATTAATCCCCCTTTTGAACTCTCTTAAGAGTTCTATATAAGTCAAAGCAGTGCACACCGTTAGTAGCTAGAGAGTAAATAAACCTATCAAAAATCATAATCATGTTAGAAAAGCACACCTCGAAATTTTTTTAAAGTACTTCAAACCCATCCTCTTCATTTTCTTACACTGGTTCTACTTCTAAGAGAGCAATCATCATGTGTGTAGAGTCCTGGGGAGCAGGGGAGATCGCTGTGGTGATTAATCTGTTAAGGAGGGCGCGTAGGCATGGGATGCAACAGCATCCACACGTGACCATAATGACTGTAAACACTGCTAGGGAACTAAACTTTTATATTTACCAAACATATTAAGCCACGAGTCCCCATAAAAATACAGCCATGATTATACACCAAAAAACAATAAGCACGTGGAGCCAAGCGGTTGTCATTTTTTGCTTCAAAGTTGATTAGATATACAAGTGATTATTTAGTCTGCAGAGGTGAAAACAGTAAAATGATAATAGTTACAACAAAAGTTTTGCTCTTCTTAACCTGGCACTTCCTTTCCCCCTCTCTGGCTCCTGGCAGCTGGGAAGTGTGGTTTCGCTCTTTGTCTTTGTAGCCGTTGGCTGGCCTTCTGTTCCTCCTCCTGGTCGTCTACTTCTGGTCCTGGTCCTCTTCACCTTTGTGGATTCAGGGGTCGACTACCCTGAACCCTGTGATTTGGCCGGGGATTATTCTGCCCCACTATTTGGCCTCCTCACCTAATTGGAGATCTTTCTTTGTCTCAGAGAGGGATCTCTGAGGTCCCTCCGTGGGGGCGCACTGGCTCCAGTGATACCAGGTGTCTCCTTTCCCTCTCAGGCGAACAGCATGAGACGTCCTCTCCACCACCTGGAATGGGCCCGTCCACCTGGGTTCTGACCACTTTCTCTTAGTGACCTTTAGCAACACCCACTCGACTTCTGGTGAGCTGGTGACCTCTGTTTCGTCTCTTTGGTCCTGGACCTGCTTGGAAAACTGAGATACCACACTTTGCAATATGTTAAAATACACTCTTTTACTCAGTTTCTCATTTTCATCTGCAGACAAAGGTAGTTTAGTGCTGGGCCCAGGAAATGGTCTACCCGTTTGTAGTTCATGTGGAGTGAACCCCGTGGCTGTGTTCACTGAACACCTGATAGACATAAGGGCTAGTGGTAGTGCTTCAATCCAATTCATTTTAGTCTGTGCACAGATTTTGCCAATTTGTCTTTTAATGATTGGTTCATTCTTTCCACCTTTCCTTGAGACTGTGGATGATAGACTGTCCCAAATTTGTGTTTCAAACCCAGGGCTTTTTCAACTTCCTGCAAATCTTTGTTCTTAAAGTGTGTTCCGTTATCTGATCTGATCTTTTCAGGGAACCCATGTTGGGGAATGTAGTGGTTTATCAGGCATTTGACTACCGTTCTACTGTCCTCTCCATATTGTCTAGCATTACACTAGCATACATTTATACTACTTTTTCTCCCCCTTTTTTCTGGAACAAAACGCCATTCATCCTTTCCTTTGTTCCAGAAACATCCAGATGTAACAGCAGACTCTAATTAGGGGTGGCCAGTTCAGTTGCTGTGGACAGACGTTGTTTGAGCGTAATGAAAGCCTCCTCTGCAGCTTGAGTCCTTTTCAGAGGAGCAGACAGATTTCTCATGCCTAGCTCCCTGACGAGTTCCCTTAATGGTTGTGTTAGGCCTACATAATCTGCCACAAAGTTTCTGCCGTATCCCGTTAGGCCCAGGAAAGACAACATTTCTTTCACTGTGTGTGGTAGTAGATGATGTAAAATAGAAGATCTATGTTCAGGGGAGAGGGAGACCCCCTTTTGGGACACCATTCTCCCTAAAAATGACACCTGTTGAATAAAATTTAATTCGAACTGCAATTTATTAAAAATTGTTAAACCTACTTATTATTTCGCATAATCACGTTAAATCCCAAATATGTTCAAATCCTGCAACCATACATTATCAATTTGCTAAAAATTAAGTCCTAAATTGTGTATAGCCCTGAACCAATCTGCTACACAGACTTGGTTTGCCTGTCACAGTCATCCCCTATTTAAATTACATTTATTTTGATTAAAAGATTTTGCTTTATATCCGGTGGTTCATTAGGTTAAAAAGAGTCCTATCCTTTTCGAATCTAATCCAACTGTATTGTGCTGAGAAATTATTTCACCCATCTAATTAAAAATAATCCCAAGGGAAAGAGCAAATCCATTTTATTTTGGTGCAACACCGTTGTTTTCCTGAAAACTTAACAAAAACACCTCCCTCATTGATGGATTTAAAAGCAAGAGCAGGCTCAAGAGTTTACTTTTTGTCTACAGTTCAACTGATTACTATCCATTTGCTTGTTCAACCAAATTGATTCTTTTATTTACTTATTTTATTTATCAAGTTTAAGACATACTTATTGTACTTGTCTGTGTTACTATGTCTCTTTTTAAATGTTATCAATTATTCTATTATCCATTTCAGCTTTTTTAATTACCTTAATCCGTGAAGCACTTTGATTTATTCTTTCTGCTAGAAATCAAATACAATTCTGACTTACTTTTGATTTAGCTGTTCCATTACAAGTCATCCTATCTTAAATTTAGTACATCCCTGTGGATGAAACGTAAAAATAAAGATATCATTTAAGTAACCGTTACAGTTGTGCATTAATAAGGAATGTATCCTTTGTATTCCTTAGGTGTTGAATTTGCTATGTAAATAAAAAAAAAAATTCTCTCTCACCAGCCAGCAACCCCATGCTATAGGCCCAGTTCTTCCTTCCACCCAACTTTCCAAATTTTGTTCCCGGTAAATGGTGGTGTCTAACCTGGAGATAATTCTGGGGAAGGCACGGGGGTTTCAGAGTTCAAGCAACCAGGGCCACCTTCGATCAGAAAAACAGAAACTCTTGTGGTTAGTTCAGCAACATTGACATTGAATCAGCAGCCTTTGATCGTCACTTCTTCAGCAGAAATTGTCCATTTTACACCAGCCAAGTGGATTCACACATATTGTCCTTGAAAGTTCAGTTCAGCATGAGGAAATGTGCTCTTATTTGAGGGTGCCCCCTGCTTCACCCCTGAAAATATTCAGTCACTGTTGCCCCCCTTGTTTTGGGAGCAGAGCACAAGACAGAAGAACTTCTGCGCTGGTTGTATAGATTTTTCTTTCTTTGGCAGTTATGGCGGGCACCTGGCACTATCCGTCATCAGCCCACGCACCCCCTCCCATCACATCTCCCCAGGAACATAAATTACATCTCTAGAATGTTATCTGAGGGGTTCTCTGTTGGCGGAATGGGAAAGCGAAAAAGAGAGAAAAAATATATAATTAGAGGAAGAAAAAGACAGACAGAGAGTCGATCCTCTCAGCCTATTCAAATCAACTTTTATTTAAACTTTTTATTTTCATATTCATTAATCTCCTTCCTCAAAAGCTGAATTCAAATATCTTTTCCACTCAGACTGCCTATGTGGGCCCTATTTTACTTTTATTTAAATCAGTTATATTAGCAATAATTCCTTCAGTATTAGTTCTGGTAAAAATATACTAATTTATAGGTTTGCTCTCTCCAACAGGGATGTTCATTAATCCTTATATGTCTAATTAAACTGTTGTTCTAATTCTTCCCCTGCTTATTTTAATTAATGTTTCCTGCATTTTTCATCCGATTTATATTTTATACTTTATCAATGCAATGCCTTTCTCTATTTTGTCAATTTGATAAATGTGTCTTTCATCTCATGTGTAAATTAAATATTTATAAAGATTGACCATCGCAATCTTTTATCAACACACTTAGTTCTTTTTAGTGATTTAACCATTTTATATTTATTTCAATTAAAAATCTACTTGCTTTTCAATCTGTCCTTTATCAATACAGCTTGTATTTTTATTCTTATTTAGCCAATTTAATCCTGTTTCAGAAACCAACTATAGACATATTCCTAAACTATTCAAATTTTTGCACCGTCCTCCATTTTGCAACTTGGTTGAACTTATCGCTTGCTCCAGATACATGTAGTACTCGAGCTTCAGAATTCTTCTACCCTATTTTTAATAGGATCGCAGATCTGATCATTAGTGAGAATTTTCGGTTTCTTTTGAGCTGGTTCAGACACATTCTGAACAGCGTCCTTTAAAGGTATTTTATAATCCATTGAAAAATCCTTCTTTTACTTAAAACAATAAAAATAGCAATACATCTAGACCGTTCAACATGAAAAAATGCAAATTCTTGAATTTACTATAAAAACTCCTGCTTTTGAATTCAGAATTCTTCTATTAAATCTTAAACTAAAACTTACCAAATTAGACTCGCTTAGGAGTAACTACTTTTACTTGTTTGTTTTTGTCACATGACTTATTGTCTTACTTACTGTTAATGCTTTCTTGTGTTAAATACTGAGCTTTCTTCAGCAAAATTAGTAATTGAACTAAACCTGTGTTTTTTACTCATTTGTCCCTACATTGTTGTATTTTTCTTGATTAGTTTCTTATTGTAAATGCTCATTTGTATTTTAATCATAAGTAAAGCACCCTGAATTGCACTGTGTTAAAAGTGTGCCTGGCGCGCCTTCTTTTTGATTAAGACTAATTCAAATGTTATCAAGTATTTGTCTTAATAGTATTTCTTAATCCCCCCTTTACCAAGCTTCTTTTTTTTTAAATAAAATATTAAATCCAAATTAAACAAGCCAAATCCACATTTATTTAAGTTTGACAAGGTAGCTGTTTGCGTAATTATTTAATCTTTTATGAGTTACTCCTGGTCGTTTTCAAGAGGCGTTTCAAACCCTACATCGCTCCTCCGAGCTTTTTTTTAAAATTTTTTATATCTATTTTTTCATTCACAATTGATCTTAAGAGTGAATGCCCCAAGCCGAAGCTTAGTAAAGTTAAAAGGCTTTATAAACTGATGTTTAGCTTCTTATCAAGTTATTTTTATTCAGAAATTTATCAAAAAACCAAGATTCTTGAACAGAATCCGCTCGCTGCGAGCTCTTTCGGCTAACGTCGCTTAAAACAGTTAAACTCTACCACGAAACTACTCAACAAAATCGCAACATACCCTTCGGTAAATAGAGAACTCCACACCTCAATTTCAATTCCCATCAGCGTACTTCACACCACCTTTTCCAGATTTCAATGTGGCACAAAATTAGACGTATCCGTCACAAATTCAGCACGGACTGAAACATGTAACCAACATCAGTTCCGCTATCTATATATTCTAGAGTGTTTAATTTCTCTTATCCATTCATATATTCTTATCCATTCATATATTCTTATATAATAGTTTATACTCGAGTTTTTACTAATGATAGTCCTTTTTTTTAACACGAACCCAAAAGTTCAGCTCACCTCTCACCCTCCTGCTTTCATACAAAGTTGAAATCTCACACACACACACACACACCCAGCGCTGAGATCTCTCTCTCACACACACCTTCTCCTCACTTTCTCTCTCCTCTCTGTGATTCTATTTTCTTAAAACACCCTTTTACTCACGTTTTTGGGACTTGAACCCTCAACACTATATTATAATTCTATTCGTATCACCCACTTCTAGATAATTTATACACCTCAGTTACTTGAAGTCTAGACACAATAAGATTTTTGGTAAAATCCAATGAGCAGAAGAAAAGGTCTGCTTATCTTCTTTTGCGTGCACGCCTTTGTGTCAGTCTCCTTTCGCCTCGGTCAGTTTCAAATCAGCTCCAAAGAATCCTTTTTAGGATCCCTTCTCTTTTATTTCAAAATAGAATTTTGGAGATCCTACCTCCAGGGCCTCAAACCCAGCTCTATAACCCGGTTATAGTACTTTTCTCGTCAGAAAAATATTAGGACGCCACTCCAAGATAAAACATTTATCAGACCCCGGGCCTGCCGAAACCCGGTTACGTTTCTAACCTTTATCAGACCCTCGGCCTGGTGCAACCCGGTTGCTTCTCAATGCAGTATTCCTCCCGGAGGATTTAAGTGTGTAACCCGGTTACCACACAACTCTATGTTCAGTAACCCTGTTACTTTATCTCATACCTCGTTTTTCTCCACTGCAGTACATTTAGGAACTTCAGGTAGGCTACTTGAAGTCTGACACATAAAATTTTTTTGAACAAAGCAAATAAGCAGAACAAAAAGTCTGCTTACCTTATGAAATTGCCGGCATGATTTGTGTCAGTCTCCGTTCGCTTTGGTCCGGTCCAAAGGGTCTCCAAGACTCCTTTTCTGTGACGAAAATCCGGGTCACGGCACCAAATTGTCGTGGTCAATCAACCACCCCTAGTTCAGGAGTACTTAGAGTAAAACATCTTCAGTAGAGAAAAACCTGGCTGAGACTTAATTTAGTTTCACCTCTGCAGAGCGTGGAGAAGGCCTGTCCTCAGCAGTCTGAATCCCAGGCGTTCTGCCTCTCTTCTGCAGACAGGCTTGCTTTATTCAATCCACATGATGGCTCACAGCACATACACACCAATACATTTGCTGATTTATTTCCCCACACACACACATTCAGTTTCATCCTGCGAGATAACGGGTACCTGGCGGCGCCTGACGGTGCCTGGTCCTGTAGCTTCATCTCTAATTAAAACACTCCATATTTGGTAGAGGCTGGTACTGCACATCTCTGAAAAACAACTCTATTACATCTGCAGGCCCATCTGCAAGCCTCGGTTACTTTCAGCAAGCATAAAACATTTAATCACATTAAAAACTGTTAAACAAAATAGTAGTTAATGAAAAGTTTTGGAATAGTTTGATGTCATGGTAAAGTGTGTACACCATTCTGAGCAGCATGATCCCCAAACTAATTTTGTAACCATTTGAGTTTTTTGATCATGTTGTATTTAAGACATTTTGCAGTGTGTTATTTAATGTTATTGTGGCTCCAACAGGTTCGTGCCATGAGTGGAGGAGAAACATGTCCCTCAGAGTAGCTGAACTTGCAAAGAAACCTATACTTGTAAATTATACAACATCTCTGGATTGTTTTTATTTCATTAAAATTATTTGAAACAACTGCTGTTCCATCTCTGCTGCCTCCTCTGCTTATATATAACAGTGTATACACACACAAACACACACACACATATATACACATATATATATATATATATATATATATACACATACACATATATATATATATACACATACACATATATATATATACACATATATATACACACATATACATATATATATACACACATATACATATATATATACACACATATACATATATATATACACACATATACATATATATACACACACATATACATATATATACACACACATATACATATATATATACACACACATATACATATATATATATATATATATATATTCCACTGTTATGTTTATAGTTATAGGCTAAGAATACAATAAATTACTGTAACACAATTAAATGTAGTATATATCAATGATTAAATGCCTTGTGTTTGTAATTATCTGATTAATATTTTATATTTATTATAAGACCATGGTTTAAATTGGGTATTGAGTATGCAGGATCACACCAAGCATACCAGTTTTGGGATTTTAAAATCCTGTAAAAAACCAAGGTTGAGTATCCGTGGCATTTCAGCTGTCAAGTCGCTCGTTTTGGCTGAGAAACAATCGTATTTTAAGCAATATAGAGCATATCTGTTGCACGCTCTAAATGACCAGTCAGTTGTTGGACATTTTGTGCATTTTATTTGCGGGGTCCGTTAAAACAAACACAGAAACAGCATGGGGAGCTTGCCCTCTATTTGGTTACGGCAGTTCTCAGTCATATACTGGGATTCACACAACATAAAAATTATTTGGCTCATAAGAGTTAGTTAGATAAAGGGAAAAAAGAAATGTATACACAGCTGTACATTCTCGGTCATGGTCATGCATCTCAGTTGCACAGGCTTTACACGTTCCCACTAATTCCAAGTCTTGCGTTAGCTTAGCCACGTTGTACAGCTAGCACATGGCTAATACACATAACTTATCCTTCCCGTGGACAAGAGCTACAAACATACTCAAGCTACATACTCACTCCATACACACTTCAGTCACTCTATCCACAGAGCGCCTATCAGAACCTGTAACATTCTTACCTGTTAAAACAAACACACAAACAGCATGAGCAGCTTGCCCTCTACTCGGTTACGGCATTTCTCAGTCATATACTGGGAATGTCGTGATACCACTGATGTTCCTATGCCGCTTACCCCACCTTGTGGTGAGACCAATGAAGAACACCCTTTCTGATCTGTCAACAGCTGCTGTTCCCTGTACAGTGAGCTCAAACCAAACATGCATCTCGTTGTTTATATACCTGCACCTCCAACACAAAAATATAAATCAATTTACTACAACCCCAAAAAAATATTTAAATAGGGGTGTGGCCTTTTCACTATTCTCACATATCCAAAATATCACCTTGTGAGCCATTTTATAAATTACATTTGGTTGATCAAAAGCGGATCTTGAAACGATCATAAGTTGTTATTAGGTCTGGGAAATTGAAGGGATACACGTAAATTGGAGTGAAATAAAGAGAGTTACCCGGCCAAAAACAATATATTTGACAGCCACCTCTCTGAGGTTTATAAGAAATCAAATCGTTTGAAAATCGGTTGAAAATTGAACAAGTTTGAGTTATTTTAATAGTACATGTACCATTGACACCAATGTTTTGAAAGGGGGGAGTAGACGGTAGTAAGATGGCCGCCGCGTTTAACGCCAGGCTGTAGTGTCGAACAGCGCTGGCGAGTCATCTAGTGTTTATATATATATATATCTATGGGTGTGAGAGAACGGAGGAGAGGGAGAGAGGAGAACGACGGAGAGGGATATGTTCCTGTACTGTGAGTTAGCATTATGCAGTGCTGTATAATTTGTAGCTAAAGATGGTTAACTCAACGGTCTGAAGGGCATTACAAGTTGTGAAGTAACTAAAAAGGAGTAATTTCAACACGAAGTTCAGAGACTGTTTGGGTGCTGTTATGCTAAGCTAATCCAATTGAAGCTAGCTGTGAGTCCATTCTCAGCATGAGAGCAGAATAAGATGGCTGAAGTTTAACTTCTTCAGTTAAACAGATTTGGAAGGTGAACTTTTTTTTGACATAAAGGCAATTAACTCTTCACTGGAACCTAGACTGTCCGGTACTTTCTTCATCCTTTTTTCTCTTTCTTGGTGGTGCAGGAGGGGAAAGGACTGGCGGTGACAGTGTGAGGTGCTGTGCGGAGGTTACACCCTGTACTTGTTTGGACATCGGAAAAGCCAGAAACAACTTGGCAGGTACTGTACGTTTCTTTTATTTTGCTCCTAGGGAGTGAAGCGACCAGTATGTTTTAGGCCTCACCGTACCCGAGCACCGAATCAGGCCAGCAACGTTTATAGTTGTTGCTTAATTGCCGGCACTTAGAACATAGGTGTGGGTGCGTGAGTGTGTTTGTTTTTATTTTAAGTATTTTAAGTGAATTCAAAATATTAATTTAAAGAGGGTATAACTCTTTCAATTTAATATGAGAGAGATTTTGTTTTTTTCTTTATCCCCAAAGAGGGCAATTTATTGTACAATGTTGTAAATTTAGTCTACTACTCCCATTTGTAATTCAAGTTTACATCATTTTTCATAAAAAAATTTACCTATTTTCATTTATCACTGAGTTGCGTGAATCTATTAAGTTTCAGAAATAAGGATACTGATATTTGCTTTTCAAAAACTGATATTTGCATGAAACAGAAAGGAGTATACAGTAGGACATCTCCAAAATAGGATAAGAAAATAAAACAATCAGAACCTATTTCCTAAATAAAATTCAGGTTATTAAAGGGTAAAAGAACCCAAAGCCATCCCTTTATTTAGGAGATTATTAACAGGAGCGCTACACGTAGACAATATTGTCCCTAATAAGTGCTTTATCCCCCCCCCAAAAAAAAAAAAAAAAAAAAAAAAAAAAAAAAAAGAACTTGGATAAACTATGATGTAAGGTCTATGCTGCGTGCCCGTTCCACTTCATTTGCCTCTTGTGATCCTGAGGGCTACAAAAAGGCTAGATGGGATATACGCAGATCAATCAGAGAAGCCAAGAGACACTACAGAGTGAAGATGGAGTGATACTACACCACCGTGGACTTCTGGCTCATGTGGCAGGACCTGAAAGACATTACAGACTATCGGCAGAGGAGCAGGGAGGTCACAAATAGCCAAAGCACACTACCTGATGAGCTGAATAAGTTCAATGCTTGCTTTGACACCCTCAACACCAGCAGAGAGAATCTACCAATAGAGGCAGCACAGAGCTCTTCTCTCATGATGACATCAGCTGAAGTGTGCAGGGCGCTGAGGAGAACGAATCCCTAGAAGGCAGCAGGCCCTGATAACATCCTGGGCCGAGAACTTAAGGCCTGATCAGCAGAGCTGGCTGAGGTACTAATGGATATTTACAATCTGTCCCTCTCACTATCTTCTGTGCCCACCTGCTTCAAGACCACCACCATTGTGCCTCTCCGTAAGAAAACCATCATATCCTGCTTAAATTACTACAGTCCCATTGCACTAACCTCAATTGTGATGAAGTGTTTTGGGAAGATAATCATGACCCACATTAAAAAGACGGATACAGTGGACCCCCTACAGTTTGTGTATCATCGAAACGACTCCACTATGATGCAGTAAACCCCGCCGTCCACACAGCTCTCACACATCTGGAGAATAAGGACATGTATGTTTGAATGTTCTTCGTCAACTACAGCTCAGCATTCAACATAGTACTCCCAATCAAATTGGCTGAGAAGCTCCTCATCCTTGGACTGACACCTTCCCTCTGCAGCTGGGTCCTGGACTTCCTAACAGACAGACCCCAGACACTCTGAGCTGGTACCAAGACATCAGGTACAAGGACAATGAGCACAGGGACACCCCAGGGCTGTGTGCTGACTCCTCTTCTGTATAAACTCTTCACTTATGACTGTGCCCCCACCCAGCGCAACACTACTATCATTCAGTTTGAGACAGACTAAAGGTGGGTGGGGGGGTTCTCAACTGGTGTCCTGGTGCCATACAAACAATATCTCCTTTAATGCAGAGAACATCAAGGTGATTAATATCAACCCAAGGAGGAGGCTAGACCAGCACAGCCCACTTTACATTGGTGAGGCACAGGTAGAGAGGGTTATTTACATCAGAAAAGAGTATCACAGAAAAAGTGCAATGAAAGATTAACTGACCTGAGAGAAACAACAGACCCAGCATGATTCTGTTCATCAAGATGCTTGCTACTGAACTGCAAAACGTACCTTCCTGTCGCAGCATGTGTTTATTTTAATAATTCTGGGTTATCTACCTAGGAAAATAAGAGCGTATTTATCCAGGAAAATCCACCTTGAAACAGCAAACTTCTCCATTTATAGGAATTGTCAGTTGCTGGTAAAGAATGTTTATATAGCTTAAAACCAAGGTAATTGCATCGTTGTGTAAGTACATTTTATATAGGTCTGAGCAGTTTTAGACATTGGAGTTTTCAGATAAATAATTCAAATAATTAAGTCTATTTATATAGCACTGATTCACAACAGATGTCATCTCAAGGCACTTTACAAAAAAGTTTTTTCAATTGAATTATACAAACATTCCATCCATCCATTCTCTATACTGCTTATCCTCAAACACTCAAAGGGGGCTGGTGCCAATCCCCAGTTTTCAATGGGCGAAAGGCAGGGTAGACCCTGGAAAGGTCAGTACCACAGGGCAACATGAGTGCCTTTGAGACACAGCCAGGGAAAGCTGTTTGTGTTCACACTGATAAAATGTATAGCCCATATATATCAAAGGCTGCTTCACACTCCTTTTGTTTCTCTTCTATTTTCCACTAGGCTTAATCTTTTAAGCTTTTGTGCGCAGAACTGCACACCAAAGATAAGCACTGTGAGGTTTTCTGCTGTTTCGTCGACCCTCTTTAAAAAAATGATTTGGTTGGGGAAATTACAAATGTACGTCTCCCACACTTTTTACGCCGTATCTGGATACCCCTCCACCTTTTCATCATAAAAAAGTAGTGCATTTGAAAAGACAACTCCGATTAAAGACTAAATGGAATTGTCCACAAATATTCCAGGACATGTTTTCGAAAACCGCTATAGAGACAGACAGTTCAAACAACCATGCACGCAAAAACTCACACCTAAGGACATTTGGGCTAGCTATATGAGCTAACTGCTAAAAGCAGCTTTGGTTGCCAGATATGGTCAGACATATTAAATCACCAAAAATTAAATTAAATGTTAATCTCTTATTTACTGAGTTCAGGAGATAATTTCTCTGTATTATAAAGCTCCCTTGAATGCTGCATCAATTTGTGCTTATTTTAGTTTATTTCTCTATTGTTTTTATAGGCGGTAGGGTGCTTTTGCTTTGGGTAATTGTTATTTATTTTTTACAATGAAGGCCTTCAGATATGTGGATTTTTCTCAAAATATTACCATGTTTTTTGTTACATAGGCATTTGTAAAAGACACTCACACAAAAAAAACATAAATTTTAACCATAGTAAACCAAAACATTTTCATAGTAACACTGACAAAAAGTTTTTAGTTTAAAGGTATTGACTATGTAATGTCTAGTAAAAGTGTAGACAATAGTTTTTTGGGGGGTTTTGATGACACATTTTAGCAGTAGGTGCATTTTAAGTTTTGCATTTGAGTTCAGTACTTTACAAAGAATTCCTATAATATATAACCTAGATAGTGTATAAGACTTCAAATTCTAACGCTGTGTCCAGACCAAACGCGATAGGACAGCTTCAGGTTTACATGTAAAATCAATGGAAGAGAGCGATGAAGCGCAACTTGGGGTACCGCGACACTTCAGAAGCAGATTTGCGTCGCGAAAAAGCTCATGGCGTCTATCGCTCGAGTTGCAAACATCTGAACTCCAGCGTCAAATCTGAGTAGCTGAACTTGCAAAGAAACCTATACTTGTAAATTAAACAACATCTCTGAATTGTTTTTATTTCATTAAAATTATTTGAAACAACTGCTGTTCCATCTCTGCTGCCTCCTCTGCTTATACAGTATATAACAGTGTATACACACACATATATATATATATATATATATATATATATATTTCCACTGTTATGTTTATAGTCATAGGCTAAGAATACAATAAATTACTGTAACACAATTAAATGTGGTATATATCAATGATTAAATGCCTTGTGTTTGTAATTATCTGATTAATATTTAATATTTATTATGAGACCATGGTTTAAATTGGGTATTGAGTATGCAGGATCACACCAAGCATACCAGTTTTGGGATTTTAAAATCCTGTACAAAACCAAGGTTGAGTATCCCTGGCATTTCAGCTGTCAAGTCGCTCGTTTTGGCCGGCGAACAATCGTATTTTAAGCAATATAGAACATATCTGTTGCACGCTCTAAATGACCAGTCAGTTGTTGGACATTTTGTGCATTTTATTTGCGGGGTCTGTTAAAACAAACACAGAAACAGCATGGGGAGCTTGCCCTCTATTTGGTTACGGCAGTTCTCAGTCATATACTGGGATTCACACAACATAAAAATTATTTGGCTCATAAGAGTTAGTTAGATACAGGTAACAAAGAAATGTATACACATCTGTACATTCTCGGTCACAGTCATGCATCTCAGTTGCACAGGCTTTACACGTTCCCACTTATTCCAAGTCTTGCGTTAGCTTAGTCACGTTGTAAAGCTAAAACATGGCTAATAGACATAACTTATCCTTCCCTTGGACAAGAGCTACAAACATACTCAAGCTACATACTCACTCCATACACACTTCAGTCACTCTATCCACAGAGCCTATCAGAACCTAGTAACATTCTTACCTGTTTAAAAACAAACCACACAACAGAGTAACTAGTTGCACTTACTCAGTTACATTAGTTATCAGTCATATACTGGGAATGTCGTGATACCACTGATGTTCCTATGCCGCTTACCCCACCTTGTGGTGAGACCAATGAAGAACACCCTTTCTGATCTGTCAACAGCTGCTGTTCCCTGTACAGTGAGCTCAAACCAAACATGCATCTCGTTGTTTATATACCTGCACCTCCAACACAAAAATATAAATCAATTTACTACAACCCCAAAAAAATATTTAAATAGGGGTGTGGCCTTTTCACTATTCTCACATATCCAAAATATCACCTTGTGAGCCATTTTATAAATTACATTTGGTTGATCAAAAGCGGATCTTAAAACGATCATAAGTTGTTATTAGGTCTGGGAAATTGAAGGGATACACGTAAATTGGAGTGAAATAAAGAGAGTTACCCGGCCAAAAACAATATATTTGACAGCCACCTCTCTGAGGTTTATAAGAAATCAAATCGTTTGAAAATCGGTTGAAAATTGAGCAAGTTTGAGTTATTTTAATAGTACATGTACCATTGACACCAATGTTTTGAAAGGGGGGAGTAGACGGTAGTAAGATGGCCGCCGCGTTTAACGCCAGGCTGTAGTGTCGAACAGCGCTGGCGAGTCATCTAGTGTTTATATATATATATATCTATGGGTGTAAGAGAACGGAGGAGAGGGAGAGAGGAGAATGAAGGAGAGGGATATGTTCCTGTACTGTGAGCTAGCATTATGCAGTGCTGTATAATTTGTAGCGAAAGATGGTTAACTCAACGGTCTGAAGGGCATTACAAGTTGTGAAGTAACTAAACAGGAGTAATTTCAACACGAAGTTCAGAGACTGTTTGGTTGCTGTTATGCTAAGCTAATCCAATTGAAGCTAGCTGTGAGTCCATTCTCAGCATGAGAGCAGAATAAGATGGCTGAAGTTTAACTTCTTCAGTTAAACAGATTTGGAAGGTGAACTTTTTTTTTACTATAAAGGCAAATTAACTATCTAGTACAATGGTGACCATAGATCTGTCCGGTTCGTTTTCCTTCATCCTTTTTTTCTCCTTTCTTGTGGGCAGGATGGGACAAGGATGCGGTGACAGTGTGAGCGTGCTGTGCGGAGGTTACACCCTGTACTTATTTGGACATCGGAAAAGCCATGAAAACAATTGGCACGGTTACTGTACACCCCCCTTTTCGCTCACATACCCCCCCCCAACCTTTTTTATTTTTTGTTTTTTTCTTTTTTATTTTTTTTTTTTTTTTCTTTTTTTTTTTTTTATTCATTTTGCTCTGGAGAGTGAAGCCGACAGTATGTTTTAGGCCCCTCACCGTACCCGAGCACCGAATCAGGCCAGCAACGTTTATAGTTGTTGCTTAATTGCCGGCACTTAGAACATAGGTGTGGGTGCGTGAGTGTTTTTGTTTTTATTTTAAGTATTTTAAGTGAATTCAAAATATTCATTTAAAGAGGGTATAACTCTTTCTGTTTAATATGAGAGAGATTTTGTTTTTTTCTTTATCCCTAAAGAGGGATATTTATTGTACAATGTTGTAAATTTATTCTACTACTCCCATTTGTAATTCAAGTTTACATAATTTTTCATTAAAAATAGACCTATTTTCATTTATCACTGAGTTGCGTGAATCTATTAAGTTTCAGAGTTCCAGAAATAAGGATAATGATATTTGCTTTTCAAAAACTGATATTTGCATGAAACAGAAAGGAGTATACAGTAGGACATCTCCAAAATAGGATAAGAAAATAAAACAATCAGAACCTATTTCCTAAATAAAATTCAGGTTATTAAAGGGTAAAAGAACCCAAAGCCCTCCCTTTATTTAGGAGATTATTAACAGGAGCGCTACACGTAGACAATATTGTCCCTAATAAGTGCTGTATCCCCCCCCAAAAAAAAACAAAAACAAAAAAAAGAACTTGGATAAACTATGATGTAAGGTCTATGCTGCGTGCCGTTCCACTTAATTTGCCTCTGGTGATGCTGAGGGCTACAAAAAGGCCAGATACGATCTACGCAGATCCATCAGAGAAGCCAAGAGACACTACAGAGTGAAGATGGAGTGATACTACACCACCGTGGACTTCTGGCTCATGTGGCAGGACCTGAAAGACATTACAGACTATCGGCAGGGAGAGCGGAGGTCACAAAATAGCCAAAGCACCACTACCTGATGAGCTGAATAAGTCTCCAATGCTTGCTTTGTCACCTCAACACCAGCAGAGAGACTCTACCAATAGAGGCAGCACCAGAGCTCTTCTCTCATGATGACTCAGCTGAAGTGTGCAGGGACGCTGACGGAGAACGAATCCCTAGTAAGACAGCAGGCCCTGAATAACTACCTCGGCCGCAGAATTAAGGCCTGATCAGCAGAGCTGGCTGGTACTAATGTTATTTACAATCTGTCCCTCTCACTATCTTCTGTGCCCACCTGCTTCAAGACCACCACCATTGTGCCTCTCCGTAAGAAAAACCATCATATCCTGCTTAAATTACTACAGTCCCATTGCACTAACCTCAATTGTGATGAAGTGTTTTGGGAAGATAATCATGACCCACATTAAAAAGACGGATACAGTGGGCCCCCTACAGTTTGCGTATCATCGAAACGACTCCACTATGATGCAGTAAACACCGCCATCCACACAGCTCTCACACATCTGGAGAATAAGGACATGTATGTTTGAATGTTGTTTATTAACTACAGCTCAGCATTCAACATAGTACTCCCAATCAAACTGGCTGAGAAGCTCCTCATCCTTGGACTGACACCTTCCCTCTGCAGCTGGGTCCTGGACTTCCTAACAGACAGACCCCAGACACTCTGAGCTGGTACCAAGACATCAGGTACAAGGACAATGAGCACAGGGACACCCCAGGGCTGTGTGCTGACTCCTCTTCTGTATAAACTCTTCACTTATGACTGTGCCCCCACCCAGCGCAACACTACTATCATTCAGTTTGAGACAGACTAGGGGGGGGGGGTTCTCAACTGGTGTCCTGGTGCCATACAAACAATCTCTCCTTTAATGCAGAGAACATTAAGGTGATTAATATCAACCCAAGGAGGAGGCTAGACCAGCACAGCCCACTTTACATTGGTGAGGCACAGGTAGAGAGGGTGAAAACCTTTAAATTCCTTGCCACCTACATCCGGGAGGACCTCTCCTGGTCTCACAACACCCAGGAAATCAGAGCAGTGGCTTTTATTTACTAAGAAAGCTGAGGAAATTTGATATGTCCACCAAACTTCTTAGCAACTTTTATAAACGTACAGTGAACAGCATCCTGACCAACTCAATCCCAGTATGGCTTGGAAACTGCACAGTATAGGAAAAGAAAGCTCTCCAACATATGATCAAAATTGCATAAAATATCTGTGGAACAGCCTTCCCATTACTTCAGGATATTTACAAAACCTGGGTCACAAAGAGAGCACACTACATCATCAAAAACACTACACACCCACAGCATTTACTGTTCACACCTTCTGGCAGACACTATAGCAGCATGAACGACTTAAATACAGTTTTCATCCACAGGCCATCAGTCTGTTGAATGACTCTGTCTCATGATAACTCAGTATACTTGCACTATAATAACTATTGCAATATACTGTGAATAATATTTGCACTGTTCCAATGTATATATTCTATACATCTCTTATGCCTTCAGTTCCTCTGCTGAAATGCAAACATTACACATGCATCTTTTAAGAATACATTTTAAGTATATTCTATGTATACAGTTCAAATTTTTATATTTCATATTTGTATTTTTATACTTTAAATGTAAGAAAACGTTGCAATTTAAGAATTTCATTGCCTGGTGTAAAGTGTGTGCATAAGGCAATAAACATCTTGAATCTTTAATCTAAACTTGGACATTTCCGATTTATTAATTACTGGGTAGAGCAAAGTTTTTTTTTTTTTTTTTGCAGATTTTTCCATTGCATGTTTTTTTCTGCTGGAGCTGGTTATTGATTGCATTTAATGGTTAGTTATTCATTTTTCCTTAATCTGTAAGCAGAAACAGTGTGTTTATTGTTTTGTCTGACTGTTAGAATTCCACAAGCTTCTTGTGGCGCGTTTGCTCCGGAAAGAGACAAACAAGCGGCAGCTATTATCTGATAGCTTCTTTGTCAGCCAAAGGCTAGCTAGTTAAGACCATGCAGCTTTTTTTTTTCTTTCTGGGTCGACTGCGCACGCATTGATTAAAATCACACCTTGGTGATACGTTGTCTTCCTGTTGCTCTTCCCCCGTTCCCCACACATGCCCTCTACGTATGCACGTAAGGCTGGGCCTCCTAGTCCCATCGGCTTGTTTTAATGCTGCATTCCATTTGTCTCGGAAACTCAGGCGTCCGAGTTGCTGTACATGAGAAAGTGACGTCATTCCCGACTTAAAGCATTCCAGTTTGTCTCAGTACACTCCGAGTTGGAAAGAACATGGACGCTTTGAGGGCAGCAGCTGTCGAGGGGCGGGCTAGTTATTGCTATTGTTGTTAGCGGCATAACATCTTCAGCAGACCAGCATGAAAAACAAAGCTGTACATTGTATTGCACTCATAGCAAGGCCGTGCGATGTGTAAATTGGTCACTGGATTAAAGCAGAAATGTAGTCAAGTGTGTAAGAGCATTTAAAAATGACATTGAAATGACCAACATTGCAAATACAAAGAAAATATATCTCAAGTACAGGCGCATCCATCTTTGTTTCCGACTTGCCCCCCCTCTACTCGGTCTACTCTCAGAGCTCCGAGTTGGGGCTCGTATATTCCGACCTAAAGGGGGCATGTCACTGTGAAATGATGCGAGACAACTGCGAGATTTCCGACTTTCCGACTCGGAAAGATTAACTGGAATGCAGCATAATTTTGTCTCCTGCATTCATTTATCCTCTTCCTGATAGAATAGCTCCCTCATGTAGAATAACTACCATGCCTCATTTACTAGATTGAGTTTATCTTGTGGCTGTTTGTGATAGTTGAGCAATATCTTAAAAAAAATCCCTGAACTTGAGATAAATTCTCTGTGGTTCTTTTAGTGTTGTGAGGATTAATATATCTGCAAATTAATTCAATCTTCAGATAAAGACTGATAGTCTAATTAATATTGTTTCTTATATAGATTAAGAAGCTGGTGCCCTGTTTTGCTCATTTTATCACTGATAATTCAAGTTTCATAAATAATTATCCCAGTATTAGGCTATTGGTATAATTATTCCAATAGCTCCTCTAAAATCCACAACAAAGTAGATACTGGTGTCCAATAAATAATCTCGGCTTAGATTTCATAACTCAGCCTTTTTTCCTTTTCTCTCCTTGTGTAGGATTTCTCCATCATGCTGCTGTCTCCACTTCAGTGTGACTCCATTCACTTTCTTCTCCTTCAGTCTTTCCTGAAGCTGGAAGACAACATTTACTATTAATTAGGGATTAATTAAAGATTAGTTATTTGATTAATTAGAATTATCAATTAACAATTGAAGCCGTCAAATGTCTGTATTGTATGCTATGTCCCCAAAAATAACAATGTGAAATTTCTGACTTGCATTGTTCAGGATGCTTGCTTTCAGAACAGTGTCACTCAGTTCCACTGAATCTTCCATCTTCAGTCTCAGCTTCACTACTTGCTTCCTTACTGGTTCTGAAGACACAAGAGTTTTTAAATGTCTTATCATGATACATTGTGGAGGTCAGTCAAACACTCACCAATGGTACTGTAACAGACAAACTGTAATCTTTTTTTACAGGCCCTGAACCTCCACCTTCCCGATCTTTGGAAAGATGTAGTTCCACAAATTCTTGTGGATCTTATTGGATTGCTAACACTATCCCAGGTGCTGAAGAGAATGCTGCTGCCATCAGACCAGTGAAGATTTGGACTTCTGAACAGACCAATCCATGCCCAAAAATCATTAGAAAAGCTCCTGATCTTCTGGTTCTCTGTGTCATTCCTTACAGTAGCCAAGTCAGTATAATGTTTTCGGCAGAACCTCTGAGCACTGGACCAGATCATTGTTTTATTTACAAAAACGAACTCAGAGCCCAGCTCCGTTCCTGTAGTTGCAAAAGACAAAGAAAATAATGGTTTCTACATTCCAGATAATTTTATTTTGAAGACTGAAATGTATTTTTTTGTTTCATTTACCATTGTTACAGATAAATCGGTAGCTGTGGTTGCAGTTTATATCCCACCATGCTCCATATTCATCCAACAACACACAGAACTGTTTGGCTGAAAGAAAATCAGGCTCATTATCAGAAGTGTTCCAGTTGCTATAGCTTGCTCCGCTCCCTGTGAAGCCATCAGACCACCTCCAGATAATTTCACTGTAAAGACCAATCCAGACCTCAGAGCTGGGACCAAAAGATGAAATTGTGTTGAGAAGCTGGTCCAGTTCTTCAGAGTTGTGGATGGTTGCCAGGTCTGTGTGTGTATCTCTGCAGTAGGTCTGAGCGTCAGTCCAAGTTGAAGCATTATCAATAAAATGGTATTGACGGAGGAGGCAGTTGGAGAGGAGGAGCAGCTCTGGAACACATATAATGATCTTCAGCTCTCATAAAAACATCAGAAAAGAGTATCACAGAAAAAGTGCAATGAAAGATTAACTGACCTGAGAGAAACAACAGACCCAGCATGATTCTGTTCATCAAGATGCTTGCTACTGAACTGCAAAACATACCTTCCTGTCGCAGCATGTGTTTATTTGAATAATTCTGGGTTATCTACCTAGGAAAATAAGAGCGTATTTATCCAGGAAAATCCACCTTGAAACAGCAAACTTCTCCATTTATAGGAATTGTCAGTTGCTGGTAAAGAATGTTTATATAGCTAAAAACCAAGGTAATGCATCGTTGTGTAAGTACATTTTATATATGTCTGAGCAGTTTTAGACATTGGTGCTTTCAGATAAATAATTCAAATAATTCAGTTTATTTATATAGCACTGATTCACAACAGATGTCATCTCAAGGCACTTTACAAAAAAGTTTTTTCAATTGAATTATACAAACATTCCATCCATCCATTCTCTATACTGCTTATCCTCAAACAGTCACAGGGGGCTGGTGCCAATCCCCAGTTTTCAATGGGCGAGAGGCAGGGTACACCCTGGAAAGGTCAGTAGTCCATCACAGGGCAACATGAGGGCCTTTGAGACACAGCCAGGGAAAGCTGTTTGTGTTCACACTGATAAAATGTATAGCCCATATATATCAAAGGCTACATCACACTCCTTTTGTTTCTCTTCTATTTTCCACTAGGCTTAATCTTTTAAGCTTTTGTGCGCAGAACTGCACACCAAAGATAAGCACTGTGAGGTTTTCTGCTGTTTCATCGACCCTCTTTAAAAAAATGATTTGTTTGGGGAAATGACAAATGTACGTCTCCCACACTTTTTACGCCGTATCTGGATACCCCTCCACCTTTTCATCATAAAAAAGTAGTGCATTTGAAAAGGCAACTCCGATTAAAGACTAAATGGAATTGTCCACAAATATTCCAGAACATGTTTTCGAAAACCGCTATAGAGACAGACAGTTCAAACAACCATGCACGCAAAAACTCACACCACTTTCTGCTACCCACACAAAATTCATAGCTATGTCTCAATCCTGAAATCTGAAAAGGTCTGAATAAATCTTTTAGATTAACTTATTATTATATTATATTATTATTATTACTACTATTATTATCATCATTATATACATGATCTATTAAAGGAAAACTTACAAAATAATCATGAATATTCAAGTTTTTTGAAAAATTTTCAAAGTGATGATACATTCACTTAATAAATTACACAAATATCTATGATAGTACTAAAAGTAGTGGAATCGGTATCGGCAATACTAGCCCTGTATTTACTTGGTATCGGATCGATACAACTTCAGAGTATGAGAAGATATGAGTTGAAGACAAAAGGATGTCATATTAATTCTGTTCTTTATCATTTCAACACAGCTGCTGATACAGCTTTGAGTGATATAAATGTGAGAAGGGAGATGATATATGTCATCTCGTATAAAAAATAAGAACAAATGCAAGGTAATGTAGAAATAACAAAAATGTATGATTAAACGTAACATTTGGATATCAGCAGCCGTGTTAAATATCAAATAAATAAAATGTAATATAGACTTAGTAATCAAATGTCACAATTTACCTTTTTCTAATACGTAAACACTCAGCAGACAAACTCTACTATTCATCATCTAAACATTAGGAGTACACGCTCTTATTGTGAAGTAGCTGTTTCTACACAGTTACTTCCACTAATGAGCAGCACTAATTTAAGTCAGAAAACATGAGAGGTTGCTCGCTGCAGAACCAGAAGGTGGAGCTGCACCAGATCCAGCCCCGGCCATGCCACCAGACTCAAACCTGCCCCTAGTTGCTGCAGGCAGACCCACCTCGCCTGTTGGTAGATGCTGGATTGGAAATCAAGTGCATTGTGATCGATTGTGAGCAAGTGATTGAACTCCGAGATAATGGCTGTAAGTAACCCAACGTGAGATAATTTTAAAATGGTTTCCAAGACATATGTCATTATGTCGACCTAAGCATTAAGTTATTTTTTAAATGTTTATCTTGCAATCTGTGGTAAATGTCTGTAATTGCAAGTTGGTGTTCTGCTAATGTAGCTAGTATGGTAGAATTTCCCAGTGCACTTGTTCAGGAATAAATAAAAGAAAAATGTGCTACATTTTGTCGCTCCTGAGTGAAATCATTACTCTAGCTGTGGGCATGTAGCTTTTAGCCCGCGATTAGGTTTCTTTGTTTTTTTCATTGCAGGAAGAGTAACCTCTTTTTTTCACGAGTCCTGCATACGCTTCTCGCTCACTCCAAACTTTCTTTCTGTTGCTCAATTATCGTTTTCGGCAGCATATTTCACTATTTGCAGCTTGTAATTTGTAGAATTTGTGGGGGCATTTATGTTCATTTTCTTGGTTGTACAGGTGTAGCATATACCGGTACACAAGCATAGAGCGCCTTCTAGCGGTTGAAGCTGTTTGAAATGATAAACATGTGAGATTCTGTGCTTTGGTGTCGCAGGACCAGCCACACTGAAATAAAAAAAAACATATTACTTATATATATAATATATATATTGAATATATTTTTGACCAAGTATTATGTACTGTATGTTATACGATTGCACATACATAAGTATATATCTATAGTTGTAAGATGTGAGTATAGGTGTATGTAGGCATGTGTGTATATGTATTTACCATTGTTTGATATTAATGATGTTTATTTGTGTATGTGTGTACATGTTTGTATGTAGATTGGGACTTGACCCCCCCGCCCCCCATCCAGGAAGTTGCACACAGATGTTGTTCAGCTAGACTTTTTTTTCTTTCTTACCAGTTGCCAAGCAATGGAATTTCATTCCCAGTAAAAACACTACCGTTCAAAAGTTTGGGGTCACATTGAAATGTCCTTATTTTTGAAGGAAAAGCACTATACTTTTCAATGAAGATAACTTTAAACTAGTCTTAACTTTAAAGAAACACACGCTATACATTGCTAATGTGGTAAATGACTATCTAGCTGCAAAGTCTGGTTTTTGGTGCAATATCTACATAGGTGTATAGAGGCCCATTTCCAGCAACTATCACTCCAGTGTTCTAATGGTACAATGTGTTTGCTCATTGGCTCAGAAGGCTAATTGATGATTAGAAAACCCTTGTGCAATCATGTTCACACATCTGAAAACAGTTTAGCTCGGTACAGAAGCTACAAAACTGACCTTCCTTTGAGCAGATTGAGTTTCTGGAGCATCACATTTGTGGGGTCAATGAAACGCTCAAAATGGCCAGAAAAAGAGAACTTTCATCTGAAACTCGACAGTCTATTCTTGTTCTTAGAAATGAAGGCTATTCCATGCGAGAAATTGCTAAGAAATTGAAGATTTCCTACAACGGTGTGTACTACTCCCTTCAGAGGACAGCACAAACAGGCTCTAACCAGAGTAGAAAAAGAAGTGGGAGGCCGCGTTGCACAACTGAGCAAGAAGATAAGTACATTAGAGTCTCTAGTTTGAGAAACAGACGCCTCACAGGTCCCCAACTGGCATCTTCATTAAATAGTACCCGCAAAACACCAGTGTCAACATCTACAGTGAAGAGGCGGCTGCGGGATTCTGGGCTTCAGGGCAGAGTGGCAAAGAAAAAGCCATATCTGAGACTGGCCAATAAAAGAAAAAGATTAAGATGGGCAAAAGAACACAGACATTGGACAGAGGAAGACTGGAAAAAAGTGCTGTGGACGGATGAATCCAAGTTTGAGTTTGGATCACAAAGAAGAACGTTTGTGAGACGCAGAACAACTGAAAAGATGCTGGAAGAATGCCTGACGCCATCTGTTAAGCATGGTGGAGGTAATGTGATGGTCTGGGGTTGCTTTGGTGCTGGTAAGGTGGGAGATTTGTACAGGGTAAAAGGGATTCTGAATAAGGAAGGCTATCACTCCATTTTGCAACGCCATGCCATACCCAGTGGACAGCGCTTGATTGGAGCCAATTTCATCCTACAACAGGACAATGACCCAAAACACACCTCGAAATTGTGCAAGAACTATTTAGAGAAGAAGCAGGCAGCTGGTATTCTATCGGTAATGGAGTGGCCAGCGCAGTCACCAGATTTGAACCCCGTTGAGCTGTTGTGGGAGCAGCTTGACCGTATGGTACGCAAGAAGTGCCCATCCAACCAATCCAAATTGTGGGAGCTGCTTCTAGAAGCGTGGGGTGCAATTTCTCCAGATTACCTCAACAAATTAACAGCTAGAATGCCAAAGGTCTGCAATGCTGTAATTGCTGCAAATGGAGGATTCTTTGATGAAAGCAAAGTTTGATGTAAAAACAATCTTATTTCAAATAAAAATCATTATTTCTAACCTTGTCAATGTCTTGACTCTATTTTTTATTCATTTCACAACGTATGGTGGTGAATAAGTGTGACTTTTCATAGAAAACACAAAATTGTTTGGGTGACCCCAAACTTTTGAAATATATATGAAATGTATATTAAAGTCTGTTTTGATTTCAGGTGGGCAGGTCAGTTTATCTGGCTAGTGGTGTTGTTGATAGTCCTTGTTATTTAACAAGTCAAATTAAACACTCTTGGACTACTGAAGGAATCTTCTCATCCTCTTACTTAACAGAATTTAATACTGATCAAATAAAAGTCAGATTCCCCAAGATATATGCAGATAAATATATTTACTTATGTATCAGTCTGTAGAGAGAGAGATTTAATATATTATTCTGCAATGGAGTTGATTATATATATATATAGTTTTATGTTAAAACTATATGCTGTATACAGTTATTAAATTAGTGTTTTGGATTAATTTAATACATGTATTACAGCATTAATATGTGATCAGCATGGGGTGATACAGGGGCAGGATTTAAAAAGTCTGTACTTGTTCCTCCTCCTTTTCGAACTGATCCTTCCCTTCTTGTTTTTATATCTTTATATAATTTTTTTTTGAACCATTCATCCATTCAATGCCACAAGATACAAGAGTCAGTTGAAGGAAATAACGTTTCTCATTCACAAACTAATGTTACCAGAACAAGACTAGTACCCTGATATATTTAATCAATTTTGAGGTTATGTTTCCTCAAACAGAAGGGGAAACAGGCCATGGGACAGGTGATTTAAGTCTTTTATGACGTTAGTGGCCCTGCAAGAACAGAGGTACTTTAGTATATAAAGAATAAACCAATGATAAAACTATTCAATGATTTGCTTGTGAATTCATTTGCTTGCAATCAAGTTTAAAAAATGTTTTTGCTTGTAATTTAATTTGTTTGCAACAAAGTAAAAAAAAAAAAGAAGTCAGTGGGGCTGGGCTGAGCTGGGTCTGATACTGGTGGAATGGGCAAGGTTGGATCTGATGCATCTCCAACTTATAGTTAAGCTCCACCTTTGTGGTTGTGCAGCAAGCACCACTTGGAAAACATCACTTTAACAGAATAATGCTCATATTTAACACAGCAGTACCTTACTATGAAATGTACTCAAGTTATACAGTGACCCAACATGCATAATTTTATATAAATATGGTGCTTTCTACTCTTGTTTTACTGCTGATTGATCTGATATATGTATGATCAGGTCCAAGCTATTTTACTTCAAGCTTCTCCTGCTTTGTTTTTCTCTCAAACTGTTTTACTTTGAGTGATTTAACTGAATTATTCTGCTATTTTCTTTCTGCATTTTGCAACTCAGACTCCTGATTTGACCTGTGCATCAGCCAAACTGTATGACAGACGTCTGTGATGTTGGTTTGATGTCAACCCCACAAATCATCCTATCTCTTGTATTGAAGAGGAGCGACTGCGCATGTACAACTTATGACGACAGTCAATGGGCACCTTGGGGCGCAAGATTTTTGTGCCCCAAGGAGGAAATATGTCCTCAATCAGACAAAGCAGATGAGCTTAACAACTCAATTTAACATAAACTATAAAATATTTATCTCACACATCTGAAAGAAAGCACACACATGTTTTGAAATATTTGTATGTTATTCGAAAAATTATTTTCCACGTTTGTTTCAAGGCAATATGGAAAGTTGTGAGTGGTGGGGAGGCACCCTAGCTCCCTCTATTGGCCAGCCGCTACTGTTCAAAACTGAGGAATCTAGTGGAGACAAAGGGCGTTTTCAAATGTGACTCGAGTCCATACTGGAGTACTGTATTTGGTCAAATCCATTTATTTCTTACCATGTGAACATAGCCTGAAACATCCAAGGATATGGCCCAAGAGACCTGCCTTGGAAGTAGTATCGGAGTCCAGGTACGAGTGGATACGGATCATGTGGACACAAGCCGTACTCTGGCCGTAACGAAAACAACAGACGCGCTCCACGCGGAAGGGACGACACTGCCGACCGAAATTACCGAATTGCCACGTGACCATAAAGAGATCAAAACAACGCTGTTCAAGCATCCCATGGCAACACAGCAGGTTACAAAATGGCTAGTTTACTACAACACTCACCCTGTAGATGGCTTCAGGCAGCAGTTGAGCAATAGACCAATGTGTTTACCTTCTAGGCTGTCGCTCGTTATATGACGCCGGTACTTCTCACTCCCTTGTTTGTTGGATAGCTCCAGAATTATTTGTATATGTATGTCATGTAAAACACTGGATTCCAACATGGACTGCTCCGCGCCATGTGAACAGAAAAAAATTTCATTTTTCTCTGGCCAGACAGAGAGAGAGAGAGAGAGAGAGAGAGAGAGAGAGAGAGAGAGAGAGAAAGAGAGAGTATGCAGCCAAAGTTAAAGTGGAAGAACTGTTTTGCAACCTGGACCTTATTTGTAGCAGGCAGTGTGTTTATTTGCTCACCCAGAATATTTTGACACAAAATGAAGTTGTTTGGGAGATATTTAGATCCATTCACGATTAGCATAATTAAGCAATATCACTCGAGAGGAAGTGCTACTGTGTCCAATATCAAGGCAAGGCAAGGTTCATGAACTCAGTAGCCAATCAACTCCACACAGCTCAAATCCACAGTCTGTCGCCTATGATGTTGTTTGCATCCTTGGAGAGCTGAAGGCAGCTCATAGTTGAAGAGGGTGGGGGTGGGATGGGGGATGATGCGTCCTTTTACATTCACCTCTATCATTCCCTCCAGAAATACAGGAAGCCGTGGTTTTTGGTCATTGATGGGTTTAATTCTTGATAGCACCTTTAATCAAACTCCACCGTTGAACGATACAGTATACAAACACAAAGTGAAACAACCATTTACATCAGAATTTCAAATTGAGTAACAAAGGAAAGAAAATACAGCTTATGACAACCTACCTCACTTACTGCATACATCTGAGAGGGAAATGAATGTAGTGGTGACGACCTTACAGGTAGTAGCAAAGTTCTTTCTTATTCTTTCTTCCAAGGTCAATACAGAAATTACGTTATCTTAGTGTGACTTCTTTGCAAAATGTGCGTCAGTAAAAAACTCCCCCCCAAACAAGCACAAAGGGGTTCCACGCACAACTATGAAGGCAAACCAGCAAAGCAAAATATCTACAAAAAAGTAACATAAAATAAAACAATAACATGAATCACATGACAGTTAAGACATCCAAGGGAGTATGTCAGTACATCAGCGCTGGTGTGATTTGGTCATAGACACAAGTGCCACCGATACCATTCTGGATTCTACAAGTGCATTTCCTTGTTTAACAATAATAAGCAACAGCAGATTATGATTTGCTTATTTAATCATTTATTTAGCTCCGCCAACACAAATAGTTTGAACTGGATGGATGACAAGGCATTTGCCAGCAGCACAAACATTTCAACCACAAACATTAGAACACCTGTACAGCGGAGTGATAATGTCTGTAAAAAGTCTCAGTACTGTTTACTCTAATATTAGGACCCATGGAATGTCTCTTATCCAATCAAATTACTAGTCAGAAATAAATGTTGTATAAATTCCTATAATGGGAGTTGTTGGAGCACTCAAAGTGCAGCATCTAAATAAGGCATTATCTGCCACAAAACTCCTTCATATAAATTCAGTTCGATTCAATTAACTTTTATTTATATAGCGCCAATTCACAACAAATGTAATCTCTGGACTTTTTACAACAACAGCCATTTCAATACAATTATACAAACTTTCCAGTCAGTTAAAAGTTTTCTATCAAAGGATTCCCAGCAGATTTTATGAAGTCATTGACATGGGGGTTACATGGAGTCATCGTTTTTTTGTTATAAATCGCTAACACCATTCCCCTGTGAGTTCGGAGGGTCCTGGAGTTCCTTTGTTGTTGTCTTGCGGGGTGTTTTACAGTCGTTTAATACAATTTACATCAATAGGCGATATCAGTGATTTCCATGCTGTGCGCCATTGCAGTTGTAGTCTGAGTTGCGTCCAGCGACCTGTTTTAACTGAACTTAGACCACCTGGTCCTTTTGTTTGTTTTCTCAGACTTCAACTGCAATGGGACAAGGCAGTGACATCATAGAAATCATCCGCTGGTGTAAGTTGGGAAAGTTGGTTTTTGAATTACAAAAGAAAAAAAGGGTCTTGCGGCCACGAGCCCTTGAACTTCTGGCAGTTTGAAAAACTCCAAAAACTTAATTTTGCCCGCCCGACCCTGTCTACGTTAAACCATAAGCAACTGGTCAACCTTTGGGGAGTGCTGTTGAGCCATATGGCCACGGCCTGTTTCAGTTCCATTAAAATATTTAAATTTTATGCAGTACTGTCATCTTTGCAAAGAACCTATACCAGTGCTGGCATCCTGTTCGGCTGTGATGCCTTGTTGGAGATTGGCATAGGCTCAGATGATGCTCCCAGTAACTGAATGTCCTCTGTGTCCAGTTAACTTTTTACTTTCTTTAACATATAAAGTACTCTTACATCAGTACATTTGTTCTTTTTGTGTCACTGCTCTGTCTTCTCGATCCTCCAGTAATTTGTGGTGGATTATTGCTTGTACTGAGACATGTGTTAAAGATAAGTTTTTCCTCTCCACTGTGGCTACAAGCTTACTCAGTATGAGGGATTGCTGTAAAGTCAACAACACAGTGCAGGTGAGTGTGGGGGATACCCACAGTTTTTCTGCCCTTTTGTACAAAGACCCTACAGCAGTTGCTCCTCCTTTGCTCTGACCACCCTGCGCTCGCTGCAGTTGTCTACTCCCCCCTCCCTCCCAAACATGAGACCAGCTATGAGTGTGACCAGCTGATTATTGGTTGTTCTGCCTTACAGGGACTATACATAAGTTTAACCACAAATAAATATAGCAAAATGTAAAATATCTTCCTTATACATGCTCCAGCAGTGTTCTGGTCAGCTGAATGAGCCCTGCCGTTTTCACCGCAGTTGGCTCTATATACCTGTAAATTCACTATAATAGCAAGTGTTAAGGTCAGACAAGCAGATTTCTTGAGTGGCAAGGGCAGCTGCGTAATGGCGTCATGTGCGTTCACACTCAGGTGTAGCTTTCGCTGTCTCCATTATATACAACTGCGGAGCGAGAGGTAGCTCAAAGATGGATTCAGTTGAGCATAACAAGAGAGCAGCTTTTAGCACCGGCAAAACTCCAGCCCAGTCCTCAACTAAACTTACACAACAGTAATATTTCTTACCTCAGTTGAAGTCATGACTTTGTCAGGGACGGTACTGACTTAGCTGTTGTTTCTGTTCATTCGTTCGTGAGCTCTCACACAGCATGAGCGCCTCATGCAGAACTTTACCATTCAGGCTGCAGTTACACGTTTGGCCTTGGGAGGCACATGCAGGCACAAAACTTTAGAACTTCACATAGTCTCTTTAAGTCTTGCCTCTCTTGGTGTGGTATAGTTATTGGTTAGCTTTTGCTCAGGAGGCAGAAATTTATGGTAATAGTTATTTACATCTATATTCCTTTTCTGGGTACTTTAAATGAGTATTTATGCGTTCAGGGTTTTTGAATAAGCTTGATATGTGTTTGGAAAGATGTTATGTTTATGTTTTGTTGACATGTCAAGTGTTTTCTATATTTCCTTTTTTAGACTAATTGCTAATTGTTCAGCAAATTTGTTTATGTATGTGGCATGTGATGTATAAAGTAACTGTGATGAAGTAAGCAGGCAACTGACACAGATTGTCAGGAGGGACAATTGCCATTGTTAAGCATTGAGCTTCATCTAAACCCTCAACTTGTATGTTAGATCCTACACCAACCAAATTATTTAAGGAAGTGTTCCCTCTGGTAACTGGCCCTATTTTAGACATGATGAATCGATCTTTGATAAACGCATATGTACCACAGGAATCTAAGGTTGCTGTAATTAAACCTTTATTTAAGAAACCCTCCCTCGATCAAGATGACTTAGCTAATTACAGACCTATATTTAACCTTCCTTTTTTATCCATAATTCTTGAGAAAATGGTTCCTAATCAAGTATGTGAGCATCTAAACAGCAAGAACCTGTTCAAATAATTTCAGTCAGGCTTCATAGCTCATCATAGCACTGAAACAGCACTGGTGAAAGTTAGTAATGATATTCCAATGGCCTCAGATAATGGATTTGTGGCTGTTCTGGTCTTGTTGGATCTCAGCGCTGCTTTTGCCACAGTTGATCATAATATTCTCTTAGAAACACTTGAACATGTTGTAGGGATCAAGGGAACAGCACTAGGGGTGGTTTAACTCATATCTGTCCAACAGATTGCAGTTTGTTCATATTAATGATAAATCTTTTTCAGACTCAATTCAATTAACTTTTATTTATATAGCGCCAATTCACAACAAATGTCATTTCAAGGCACTGTACAACAAAAGTCATTTCAATATATTTATACAAACATTCCAATCAGTTAAAAGTTTTGTATGTTAGGAATCCCATCAGATTTCGATGAGTCATCGATGCAGACTCCAACCACAGCTATTCCTCAGCAATCCCTCATACTGAGCAAGCATGTAGCGACAGTGAAGAGGAAAAACTCTCCTTTAACATGAACCTGGCTCAGTACAAGCGGTCATCTGCCACGACCGTCTGGGGGTCTGAGAAGACAGAGAAGAGACAGCACGGAGGATGCTCGGTGACTTTGAGCATCATCTGGACCAATGTTCCCCATCCAGCAGGGGACTTTATAGTTAAGCAGGGTACCAGACCATGTGGAACTTCTATGGGGAGAAAAATACTGAGAGAAAACTGGGTTAAAAATCGCAATAACAGCAGAAAAAATATATCTGGAGAGTGGTAAAAGAGAAAAGTAGAAGAGAGAAGAAAAGTGGCCAGTCTGTCCTCCAACAGTCTAAACCTATAGCAGCATACCTAAAAAAAATAGCTCAGGATAACCTAAGCCACTCTAAGTATAAGCTTTATCAAAAAGGAAGGTTTTAAGCCTAGTCTTGAAAACAGACAGAGTATCTGCCTCACGGACTAAAACTGGGAGCTGGTTCCACAGGAAAGGAGCCTAGTAATTAAAAGATCTGCCTCACATTCAACTTTTAACAATCCTAGGAACTACCAGTAAACCTGCATTCTGAGAACGAAGTGCTCTGTTAGGAACATATGGAACAATCAGATCTCTGATGTATGATGGAGCTTGATTATTAAGGGCTTAAGGGTTACTTGTGGAGTACCATAGGGTTCTGTGATTGGACCAATTTTCCTTACTATATATATGCTTCCATTTGGTAAAATAATTAGACAACATGGTATGTATTTTCCACAGTTATGCTGATGATACACATTAATATTTATTCATAAAACCTGATGAATCCAATCAGTTTACGTATATTACAGGCATGTCTCAAAGACATAAAAACCTGTATGACTCTGAATATTCTGCTTTTAAATTCAGACAAGACAGAAGCTGTTGACTGAAACAGAAGCGTTAAAAAAGTAAATCACTTCATCTGGAAGGCATTAAATTGGGCACTGGTAATAGTGTAAAGAACATTGGTGTAATTTTTGACCTAGACATGACATTTAAATCCCATTTTAAACAGGTTTCCAAGATTTCTTTCTTCCACCTCCAGAATATTGCTAAAATTGAAATCATCCTGTGCAGGAGTGATGCGGAGAAACTAGTCCATGCATGTGTTGCTTCAAGGCCAGACTACTGTAATTCTTTGATATCAGGAAGTCCACAGAATGCAATTAAAAACCTTCAGTTGATCCAAAATGCTGCACCAAGAGTTCTGATGAATATTGACTGTTTTTTGTCATACAGGATCATTAAGGCAGGAGAAGGTTGGCAACAGGGTGGGAACCTCTGGTACTGCCCTAAACTGGTTCAAGTCCTACAGTATCTTGAGGACAGGACGTACTTTGTTGAAATTGGCAACTGTGTCTCAGCCAAAATTCCAATGACCTGTGGAGTCCCCCAGGGATCAATCTTGGGACCACTTTCATTCAACTTGTACATGTTTCCATTGGGTCAGCTAATTAACAGCAATAATGTGTCTACCATAACTACGCAGATGACACTCAGATCTACGTGTCACTGACGGCAGGTGAACATGGGCCTATAGATACACTCTGTCACTGTATTGAACAGATCAGTGTGTGGATGCAAAACAACTTTCTCCAGTTAAACTCAGACAAAACTGAGATCATTGTTTTTGGCCCACAGACACAAAGAGAAAGTGTTATCAGTCATCTTGAGTCTCTCTGTCTTCAACCAAAAAATCAGGTTAGAAATCTAGGGGTAATCATGGACTCGGACCTGAACTTAAACAGCCACATCAAAGCAATAATCAACAGCTTTTTACCATCTCAAAAACATTGCTAAGATCAGAGGAATAGTGTCAAAACCAGACTTAGAGAGACTTATCCATGCATTTGTCTCCAGCAGGTTGGACCACTGTAACGGCCTGCTTACTGGCCTCTCTAAACGAGGTGTTAGACAGCTGCAGTAAATCCAGAACACTGCTGCTCGAGTCCTGACAAGAACCAGGAAATACAACCATATTAGTTCATTTCTCCGGTCCTGCACTGGCTTCCTGTCGCTCAGAGAATATAATTTAAAACAGCTCTGCTTGTGTAGAAGTCTTTTCATGGTTTGGCACCAAAGTACACCTCTGACATGTTAGAGACCTGAGAACTTCAGGGAGGGGTCTGGTTCCCAGAGTCAACACTAAACACAGTGAGGCTGCATTTCAGATTCAGGTAGCTAAAATCAGTCTTCATGAGGATGTGAGACAGGCCTCAACTCTAACAATGTTTACATCCAGGCTGAAAACAGTCCTTTTTACCTGTGCATATGACAATTGAGAGTATTTTATCTGCACTCTTGCTTTTTATTGTAATTAATTATTTTTTAAGTTGATGATTTTTTTTCTGTTTATCTGTTTTCTTAATTTATGCAACTGTGAAGAACTTTGAATTGCCTTGTGTATGAATTGTGCCCTACAAATTAAACTGAATGGACGGAAGAGTAACTAGATAACTAGTAACAAGATAACTGAAATTACTTTTAAGTGCTTTGAGAAGATATCTGTTAGGAATTGCTGGTGTATATAAACTGATTTGAATGAAAAGTTTGCCTATTTTGCATGTATGTTCAGGCCTCCAAAAAGTAGAAAAATAAACAGCGAGGACATAAAAGGTTCAGGCCTAAAAAAATCTTTAAATAATTACAGTAGGAGGAAGCAAAAACATTTTCTTATAAACCAGAAGGGGGCCTAAGCGAAATAGTGTTCAATCATGTTTAAGGATATTAATCAGAGGTTGTTAAATAATAAATGCAACATAAATACTATAGTTATATAGTATGTCTAAAGTTCAAGATATATCAGTTGCTCTGGTAGGTGGCGCTGAAAACTAGTTCAGAATTAGACTCAAACTCTGATTGGCTAAGCAGAAACTCCTAAGTTTGAAGAGGAAACGCAAACGTGCAAACATTCAGCTCTTTCATCACTTCATTTTAATCTGCAATGACTTCTCTGACCTTTGCTTTGTACTTAGCAACTCTGCTTGCAGTGAATATGGGTAAGTTTGCTTTTGTGACTACTTTCTTTTGAACTATCAGTCAGAATCGTTGATCTTATCCTGCTAACATTTCTGCCCATATTCTTTAATTTAGCAAATCTTTATTGTGTGATTTTTGTTCTCAGTTCATATGGCAATCTTAACACAAACATTGCTACATATGGAATCATCAGATGTTGGAAATAATGTTGCTTTGCAATGCCTTTGCCAAGATGACACCGCAGTGATGTTTTACTGGTACAAACAACTTCTGGGACAGGAACCAAAGCTGGTGTCTACATTCTACAAACATACAAATTCTGCAATCTTTGAAGATGAATTCAACATTTCTCGTTTCTCCCTGGACACTGGAAACCACAGGAACATTGTCCTGAAGATAGCAGATGTAAAGATATCAGACTCGGCGAGTTTCCACTGTTTAAAGAGTAATTTAATTGACTTTACATTTTGTGAAGGAACTTCACTCCATGTAAAAGGTTCAGGTTCTATTATCAAATCTTTAGTCCATCTGTCAGTGTCTGAGACCACCCAGCTAGGAAACAATGTGGCCCTAAAATGTATGGTACAAACTGGGAGCTATGCTGAAGAACATAAAGGTTACTGGTTCAGAAATTCAGCAAAATTACATCCAGGACTCATTTATACTCAGGGAGACAGGAATGATCAGCGTCAGAAGAAACCCAGCACACAAGCACACATCTGTGTGTACAACCTACCAATTAAAGACCGATATGAGTCTAATGCTGGGACCTTGTACTGTGCAGTTGCCTCCTGTGGACACATACTGTTTAGAAGAGGAACCAAGCTGGAGTCTAATGGTGAGTAATTTTGGGGGTTTTCACAAATATTTGCATTGAATCAAAACAATTCAGACAATCCTTTATCTCATATTATTGAGAGGGTTTCTACCTTATCTACGAAAAGGTTACTTCGGGTCTTTTTTCTGTGACAACAAATAAGAAAAATGTAAATGGATGCAAAATGGTAGATACTTCCACAGCAGACCAAACAACAAATTTTATTTTTATGATAAGATGAGCAAAAACAGACATTTATCTAATTTAGAAGCCCTAACAACTTCTGAATTTGACTTTTACTCAGGATTATAAAACGTAACAAGTTACAGAAGGCAATTCTTCAACTGTTTTAAGAAGGTTAACTAGAACCGATTTGTTGCCTTTACCTTAAGCAAGACATTCTCTAATAATGCTTTTATAGTTATTTAAGACATGGTCTACTACAGTCCTCAATTTCTACTACCTGCAAAGTTTTGGATGTTTCCCTAGCTTCTCTAAACACCTGAATCAAATAAATAGAGAGTGCAACAAGCCAAGCTAAAAGTTGCAGGATAGAAGTTTTTAAGGACTGGACTTGGGTATTCCTGTGTCAGAGATACAAAACACATCATTAACTATATTGTGTAACTGCCATCATTATTATAATCACTAATGTGCTTACTAGTGCCTGTTTCTCGGCAGGTGAGAAGAACTTTCTTTTCTTGGTTTATTTCTTGAGTGGAGCTTTCATATTTACAACCCTGGTGGCATTTACACTGGCTTTCTCAATCTTCAAAATGAAAAAAAGGCAGCATACAGGTATGTGTTCCCATTTAAAATTCCCATGACATACTTAAGTTTTCAAGTCAATTTCACCTTGTTCTGTTTATTTCATAGATTTCAGTGAAATACCTTCGACAACTACTTACTATATTCAAGTAAGCAGAATTTCCGGTTGCGATAGAATGAAATTATTACTTTTTCGTTCTGTTGTATTTGTGCCACACATCTTTTTTGCTACACATACTCTGTACTTTTTCCTAGGAATACCAAGATGGAGAAAACCTCCATTATGCTGCTGTAAGTCATCAACAGAACAGTGTATCAAGAACAAGGCCAGAAGGCACATTCAGAGAATGTATCTATTCCAGTGTAAGGCATTAAATGGACTGAACTTATATACTGCTTTTCTAGTCATACTGACCATTCAAACCACAGTCACATTCATACTCCGACAGCCAACATGGCTCGGTAGGACGATGTTTTTGGGGTTAAGTGCCTAGACCAGGGGCACATCAACATGTGACTGGCGGAAGCTGGAATTGAGCCTATGACCCTCCAATTGCAAGCCAACTCTACTCTACCACTGAGCCACTGTCGCCTCAATTAGAGTCCTTTGAAATATGCCCTGAAACGGCTAAACTGTTTCTGTTTAATTAATATAATTTCAGAATTTCTCTATAGTTTAAAATATAGAGTTTTTAAATATTACGTTTGTCGGCTTCTTTGGAAAAACTAGTGCTGTCTTGACAGCTCTAGCTGACTTGACAGTCTTCAGCTACGAATAATATTCAGTTTTTCCACTTAAAGTGATTTTACATAAAAGGGAGTAACAAGTACCATCGTAATGTTGTAATAAGAGTGTCTTACTTTGGCTGTATGCTGGAACGATACATTTGTAATCACTGCAGTGCTACCTATTGTAATTCTTGTTACATATGAATCATCAAAAAAGAAATAAAGAAAGATTTTATTTAAAGATAGAATTTCCACAAAACAATTTTAAAATCTCAACATTACCTACAGTAAAACGAGGCAGTACAGTTCCACTTGATTTACACTGTTTTTGTCCTTGTGTATGGTAAGTCATGTGGGGGGGTAAAATGCCTAAATAAAACAAAGGTAAAATGACTATATAAAGTTTTTGTGCCAAAATTCCCTTTCAACTGTGCTGACAATGTAGAAATTAGGCTTTTCTCTGCATTGTCAATTTCTTCATACCTCTTGACCTTTTTCAGGCTGTATGATGATATAGTTATGCTTTTTCATCTTGTCTTTCTGTCTTATATTGTTTTTTTTTAACCTGCTTTTACTTTGGTTTTGACCTAGAAATTAGTGCTGAATCAATAAATTTTATGTTTTTTTTAGATGTTGTCATAGTACAACAACACATTTTATAGACATTTTATAAGAATAGCACCAATGGAATATAATTATGTAGTCAAGCTGAATTTAAAAATAATAATATACTGCTAATAAAAATCTGAAAAGTGTCATTCTATTTTATTCAGTTCTGATTAAGTCAATGCATTGCAGAATCATTGTACTTTTGCATTTTTGACTGCATGTCTAAGGCTTGCTTTTTTCAGGTCATTCTACAAATTCTCAAATGGATTTACAGCAGGCCTGAACTTTAACTGGGCCAATCTGAAAAGGATATATCCATCCAACCATCCATCTTCTTCCACTTTATCCGAAGTTGGGTCGCGGGGGCAGTAGCCTAAGCAGAGAGACCCAGACTTCCCTCTCCCCAGCCACTTGGGACAGCTCCTCGGGAGGAATCCAGGAGGCATCCTGACCATATGCCCGAGCCACCTCAACTGGCTCCTTTCGATGTGGACGAGCAGCAACTCTACTCTGAGCCCCCTCCCGATGACCAAGCTCCTCGCCCTATCTCTAAGGGAGAGCCCAGCCACTCTGGGGAGGAAACTCATTTCAGCCGCCTGTATCCGTGATCTTGTTCTTTCGGTCACCACTCAAAGTTCGTGACCATAGATGAGGGTAGGAACGTAGATCGACCGGTAAATCGAGAGCTTTGCCTTTTGGCTCAACTCTCTCTTTACCACGACAGACCGGTACAGCGCCCGTATACTTGCAGACGCCTTACCAACGCGCCTATCGATCTCCCGCCCCATTTTTCCCTCATTCGTGAACAACACCCCCAGATACTTAACTCCTCCACTTGAGGAAGGACCCCATCCCCGACCTGAAGAAGGCACCCTACCCTTTTCCGGCTCAAGACCATGGTCTGGGATTTGGAGGTGCTGATCCTCATCCCAGCCGCATCACACTCGGCTGCGAACCGCTCCAGCAAAAGCTGTAGATCACATTCAGATGAAGCCAAAACGGCGGACCCCCTCAACACCTTGACGGCGCCTAGAAATCCTGTCCATAAATGTTATGAACAGGATCGGTGACAAAGGGCAACCTTGGCGGAATCCAACTCTCACTGGAAACGAGTCCGACTTACTGCCGGCAATGCGAACCAAACTCTGACACCGGTCATACAGGGACCTAACAGCCCTACACAAACAGAACAGCCTTATCAAAGGGCCCATTACCCCATACTCCTGGAGCACCCCCCACAGGACTCCCTGAGGGACACGATCGAACGCCTTCTCCAAGTCCACAAAACACATTTGAACTCCCACGCACCCTCCAGGACCCTGCTGAGGGTATAGAGCTGGTCCAGTGTTCCACGGCCAGGACGAAAACCGCATTGTTCCTCCTGGATCCAAGATTCGACTATCCGTCAGACCCTCCTCTCCAGAACCCCTGAATAGACCTTACCAGGGAGGCTCAGAAGTGTGATCCCCCTATAGTTGGAACACACTCTGTGGTCCCCCTTTTTAAAGAGGGGGACCACCACCCCAGTCTGCCAATCCAAGGGAACTGCCCCCGATGTCCATGCAAAATTGCATATATTTTGACCTAAATATTTTTTATGCAAGTGTGGTTAGTTGTTTAGAGTTCTTCTGCTGAAAACAGAATCTCTTCCCTAGTTTGGTCAATCCATCCACCCATCCATCCATCCATCAATCCATCCATCCACCCATCCATCCATCCATCCATCCATCCATCCATCCATCCATCCATCCATCCACCACTTAATGATGACCAGCCTCCCTTCCTGTGCTGAAAGTAAAGCATGACACTGCCCTCATTATGCTTTGAGTGGGAAAAAATATATATTTGGTCTCACCTGACTAGAGATCCTTCTTTCACATGTTCTCTAATTTACTTTAATTTACTTTAATCAGGAGGTGATATGGCTTGTTTAAGAAGTTGCTTTTGTCTTGCAAATTATTGTAACCTGCTCAATTTAGTACAAAGTTAATTATTATCATTTTAAACATTTCTACCATCGTAGACCTTTGCTGCTCCTCAATGGTTTCCACAGGCCTCCTAATTAATTATTTTGTTGCTCTATGTTTAATACAACTTTATCTCTCACTTTACTGTTCTTCAAAATGCTGTTTGTCCACTTATATTCTTTAACAAACCTCTGAGGCCTTCACAAAACAGCTGGATCTAAACTGATGTCAAATAAGAAACAGCTTTGGAAAAACACTTATGGTAAATGCGCATCAGAAATGATGTGCCTTCTGATGTCTTTATCAGAACAGACTTGTGGATTTTTTTGCCAAATGCAAATATCTATTCATGCCAGCAGGCAGTGTAGCCTACCATAACAAGCAAACAAATTACTTATTGCACCAAAATTAAAGCTTCACTGAGTAAATCCTATGTACAGTTTTATGACATTAGCTTTGTAATTCATTATTTGCATCTTCACTTAATCTAGAGGTACAAGAATAGGCTATCTTGGGTAAAATGTATTCCATATTGATATGGTTTCATTGCAGTGATATGGATTATTATCTGACTTGGTACATTATCAGTGTTGCCAGGTGTTTAGCGATTTTTTACTAAAATATAATTTGGTCCTTTTCTACTTAAAGTTTGTTTTGTGGATAATGGGACAAATTAGTGCCTACTAAACATGGATTAGTAGAGCAACCCTGAGATAAAACTGAACTCAACACGATATCAGAGGGGTGTTGTTGAGAGATGTGAGTGATACTGTTCAACTCTTGTCTATTCACAATATTCTTTAGTGTTCCAACAACATATTGTCAGTGCAACATTTTTATATACGTATTCTCAACAAAACAAAGTAACAAGCATATGTTTTTATGTTTTAGTAATTAATATATCCAATTCTATTAATCTCCCTGGGCTAACAATGGAGGTTTTGTCCTCCAACAACATCATTTTCCATGTATGGTTAAGATAAGTGTGAAACCCGGAGGTTATTTGATTTCTCCTGTGAATTTCACACAATTTAACATGATTTGCTTTGTCAGAAACTCTAGAAGACACAGTTGAACATCTTAACAATAATCTGCATTAATAACAACCTGACAGGAACACCACAGTGGACTGTATTCTCACAATTACTTTTTATTTTGCTCACCTCAGGCTTCCAGTTAAAGTCAGAATCCTGTCATCTAGAGATATACTAAGATGATGCAGTCATCAGGTGTGTCAGAGATGGAGAAGAAGTTAAGTACAGAGGGCTAGTGGACCACTTTGGGGCATGTTGTGTAAACCATCCTGAATATTCGCTAAACATCTGAAATGTTTCTAGATTTTAAGAGAAATGGTTAGGTCAAAAACATTTTTATCATTGGAGAGGAAGTAGAGGTGATTGAAGAGTATATCATGGTGTTTACCCAAAAGTGACAGAATCTAGAAGAAGAACAGAACATACTGTCCTTCTTGTAGGTTCTCCAGTTTTTACAGCAAGATACTGCATATCTTCTTTATATCTGTTTTGGAGAGTGCAATTTCTTCTGCAATCACCTGTTAGCAGAATCATATCATAAGAATATCAAAACACACACACACACACACACATATATATATATATATATATATATATATATATATGATTTTTGAAGTTTTCCCACTTACAAAGCATTTAGAGGTCTGCAATCTGTATCAAAGGTACTCTTCAACTGTGAGGGACAGAAACAAATGCAGAAAATCACAGTGAATGATTTTTAAATAATTAATTTAGATTTTACTGCATTTGATCGCCTATCAACCACACCACCTTTTGCATAAAGTGGTTGAGAGCAACTGACCATTTTATTGAGAGTTTTCTTGCAGTACTTAATTAGTTTATACTTATTCAAGTTGCTGCTACAAGCATAGATTTCTAAAATTATTATGTCAGGGAAAACATGAGCCACCTAACATGAATTGTGTACCACACCCCTTTCTAATAAATCCCCCTCAAGAATATGAAGTGGCCAAACTGTGAGATTGTTGAGCGCAGAATGTGGTGCTTCATGCAAATCATAGTTTTACTTCTCTGCAGCCACAGTAAGTAAAATGTTCAATCATGTCCATCATCAAATCCATTTTAGATGTGCTTTCTTTAAGTTTAACATCTGAATCAGTATTTTATGTCAGAATCTGATTTGCTGTTGTCGGCTTAGAGGTTATTCTCTTTGTTTCAGGTTGGATATGTGAGTCTCAAACTGTAGAGGTCCATCCTAATGAGGACATCATTCTGTTCTGCTCCAACATTTCTCAATCTCCAATCCACACAGAATGGTTCAGAGTGATCAACAGAACCAAACCCACCTGTATCTCCTCCATGTATGGTGCTGGTGGTCAAAAATTTTAGATGAGCTCCAACATGACATCTGTCTTCCTTCATATCACTGGACCAAGGGATTCAGGGCTTTATTTCTGTGTTGTTTATGAAAAGCAACATACAGTTATTGGCAGTGCAACAGAGTTAATCATTAAAGGTAGGACTGACTCTGTGTACCTTAATATTCTAATAACATCAATCCTTTCAACTCAAAGGTTAAAAAAGAAATAACCTACCAAAAAATGTCATACATACTTTCAGGTGATGACGTCTCTATGAGACGATGAGGGGGATTCTGATAATAAAAGTAGGTTATTTTCCTTATTATCTGACATTACTGCAAGTAAGCAAAACAGTGCTGAATACACAAAAGAATTGAATTTCTAAATATTTGTAGAAGAATCTGACCAACTGATGGCCCTCATACCTGGGATTTTAGGTGCTCTGGATGTTCTTCTGTCTGTAGCTGTCATCGTTCTGTCTGTAAAAAATAGAAGACTTGAGACAGGTAAGGTTTGCTAACAGTATGTATGTAAAACTTATTTTAAACTCATGGATAACTGAACATAAAATGTCACCAGAAATGATATGTCACCAGTAATGATAAACTAACCAGATGTTTCTATTTGTCTTTTTAGCTTCAAGTGTAAAGCTGAAAAAAAAATATACAAGGTAAACTAATTAATTTAGTTAAACTGTGGGATCCGATTTAAAGCAAGCAACCTAAAATTTGTTCAGATGATTTGTCTTATCCTCTAACTTAATTCAATAAAAGTTGTAAAACTGTACATCCTATTTGTACACTTTAAAATGTGATTGTCATTTCAGTTGCTATTTGCCTTCTTTTTTTTTTTTGGCTGGAATCTGATCTTGTACCGTTGCAGGGCACTATTTATATCAAATCAAGTTCATTTCTGCACAATCATGCAATTAATATCTCTTAAAAATACATAAAAATGTGAAGGACCTAAAATATTCTTTAAACAGAATAGATAAAATTGAAACTTGATCTTGGACATTTGCAGCTAGTCCAAATAGTCATTGTTGTTTCCTTGGTATTTCTTGGACAATTTTGAATCAAAAAGTAAAGCAGATTAATACAACTGTTTTTAACTTTCACTGGATTATCAAAGTGAGAAAAAAAGCTATTTATTGCATCGCTACTTTCTATCTTTCTCGGAAGAAATAACAATGAAAAAATATTTAAGATTCAGCTCTGAGGACTGGCGGGACTGTCAGGACGTACAGAATTGATTTGCCCACATTTTGAATAATAATTTTGAATGAATTAAAGCAAAAAAACATTACTTCAAACTAAGAAATTAACAGTTCACAAAAGGATGATGACTGATGAATTAGCATCTCTCAATTTATCATCTGAATTTCCTTCAAAAAAAGCAGCAACAATATGAATTTGTTCACCATTGTTGCATATTGTGTTTATTTCAATGTTTAAAATTTCAAAGCACTATTTATTTTTCTTTCCTAATCCTGTTGTATGATTATCATGTATAATAAACATAAGATGATTCCTAATTCACATAAATCCCGTTTTAACTGCAGAGAATAAATCAGCATTTTTTGCTATTGTTTTCAGAATCTGGAACCAGATAATTGAAACTGCGCAGCTCCGAGTTTCCAACCAAATGCAAAGAGAAGCCACAGGACGGCACCACAGAAACGACTAGAGACACATGTTGTTTATGCTGCCACCAGATAGATCTACAAAGCAGCGTAAACCTCATCAGGAAGTGAAACTCAGATTCTATCACATTAAATTATGGATGTTTTGATCAAATATATCCATATGTAACATGAGTATGTAGCAAAAAAAAAATGTATGTCAGTCAGTTAAGGATATTTGTATTTAACTTGTTCAATTTACCTCTATCTGGACATTGCTTTCTTTCTTTCTATCAACCATATAAGCTTTTTTTGTTTCTCTAAATATTCGTCAGACAACACAGAGACCGCTCTTGAACTAAAGTAAAAGTCAGACCATAGGACTTTGTTAGCAAGCGAGTAGAGTGGCTTGCTGTGGGAGGAGTGAGATGCTCAGAGGTATTTGACAGGAAGAGAAAGCACAGCATGGTCTGAGAGCAAGTGGAATGAAAAGGGGCCTTCTAGAAGAAAACCTTTTTACCAAAGTTAAAAATAAAAAAACAAAACATCATTTTTTGTGGTAATAAATCGTTTACATCACAGACATACTGATTCTTTAAGGTGTGCCTTAGTGCTGTCTGACAATGTACAATCACTCCTATCGTAATATCTTGTTGCAGTAAAAAAATGCTGTTGGTTTAATATCACACCTGTTTGTTAATGTGTGCTAAAATCATTGTTGAATTTTCACAAATAAAAAAATTGTTTTACAAATCCTAAAAGTGATTGAATCTGCTATTAGTTTAGAATGATCTAGTTCAGGTTTGAAGAGTCTAAATATTTTAGTTTTTAAACCACAGATGCTAACTAACTAAAGTTAGTTAAAAATTAGGTGGAATCGCCATTAAGCCTTTTCCCCAAATTCGACTCCATTTAGTAGCAACTTTAGCTTAGGTTCACCCTATTTATATGATATTGAGAGGCCTTGTCATTCTGTTAAATAGACAGTAAATAAATATGAGTCACAGATGGCCTTATTGTTATGTGTCTTTAGGATTTTTTTGGAACATTTTAGTGATTTAATCTGCTCTGAATATGTGATCACTCTTATACCCCACAGTCCGCAGCATGGGGGTATTTCTGGTCTGTTAATACTGAGTCAATCAGCAGCCCCTGCTGTACGGCCATAGGCATAGTCATTTTTGCTCTAGTATTAGCATGACAAACGGAGGGGGGTGATTACAGAAGGTGTTGCTTGTAAAACTGTTCTTTAATTCACACCAATGCTTTTATGCAGATGCATTTACCAACTTGTGTCTGTATTCATTAAAAGAGTTGAGTGAAATACATATTTGAACCACCCTACCAACCATTAAGACTTCTGGCTCACAGTGGTTAGATTTAGTCACCTGTATAAAAGACACCAGTCCACAGAATCAGTCAATTAGTCAAGCAGACTCCAAACTCCCCAACATTGGAAGGACCAAATAGCTGTCCAAGGATGTCGGAGACAAAATTATAGACCTACATAAGACTGGAATGGGCTAAAAAATAATTAGCAAGAAGCTGGGAGAGAAGGTGACAACTGTGAAAATGGAAGGAGCACAAATGTCTATCAATCAACCTCAGTCTTGTGCTCCACGAAAGATCTTACCTCATGGAGTGTCAATAATTCTGAGAAAGGTGAGAATTCCTCCTAGAACTACACGGGAGGAGTAAGTTAATGACCTCAAAGTAGCTGGGACCACAGTCACCAAGAAAACCATTGGAAACACATTACACTGCATTGGATTAAAATCCTGTAGAGCTAACAAGGTCCACCTGCTCAAGAGGTGACATGTGCAGGCCTGTCTGAAGTTTGACAATGAACACCTGAATGATTCAGAGTGACTGGGAGAAAGTGCTGTGGTCACATTTTGCTTTGGGGGTGTTTTTCTGCTAAGGGCACACGAGATCTTCACGACCTCCTTCCTTCTGCAAGGAAACTGAAAATGGGTCGTGGATGGGTGTTCCAGCACAACAATTACCCAAAACATACAACAAAGGCAACAAAGGAGTGGTTCAAGAAGAAGCATCCAATAGAAAACTTATGGAGGGAGCTAAAGCACAGAGACAGCCTCTAAACCTTAGTGATTTGTAGATGTTCTGCAATAAGCAGTGGACCAAAATTCCTCCTAAAATATGCTCAAACTTGGTCATCAGTTACAAGAAATGTTTGACCTCTGTGTTTGCAAACAAGGTTTTTGCCACAACATATTAAGCCTTTTTTGTCAGAGGGTCTAAATACTTATTTCACAAAATGAAATGTAAATCAGTTTCTATCTTTTATTTAAACTTTTTTTTTTCAATTTTCGTTTTTGATGTGCTATCTGTCCCTGTTAAAATAAACATACCATGAAAATGATACTGTTCTGAGACTTTTCATTTCTTTGTCATTGGACAAACTTACAAAATCAGCAAAGTGTCAAATATTTATTTACCCCACTGTATGCAGAATGTGCATGTGAGCCAGTATACAAGCCCTGCCAGTCCCCCTGTCTCAATTGTTGAGCTGTTTAATAAAACTTTTAACTTTAGTTTGCCTCTTCGAGTTTTCATGCCTGTGGGTCAGAAGCCACAAACAAAATATGACAAAAAGTGTTGCTTGTCTTCATGCTCTGGGCTTTTCTCTGTAAAACAATTTTGTTTAAACGTTTATATTTTGGATTTGTCCATTTTTTATAAATTTCATTTTTCTGTTAACTACAGACAGACAAAAACACAATTGTAGGATTGGGAATATGTAATAAAATCAACTGTTTCAGTTGCACTTGGTCTTGTAGTTTAAAGTCATTAAAATAATTTCTAAACACCACTGAAAATTGCAGAAGACTGAGCCCGTCATGTAACAAACACCAATCTCAGGTTCAATGTCTTGCAAAATGGCCCATGAAGACATTCATATTAATAAAGTTCCCATTCTCTCAGAACCCAGGCTAGCTGTAATTCACCACAGCGCTGAATAAGCAGTTTTAGTTAGTTGACCTGTAGTGACCTGTGAGTGCGAAACAAAGTTAACACACCCATATAATTACTCATTTACTCATTTTGTCATCAATAGGGAGAAAATATCTTCTTCCACTAAAACAAAGATGAGGTTGCAGTCCAATAGGGATTTTAGATAGATACAATTCAATTCGGTTTATTTATATAGCACCGTTTCATTATTATTATTATTATTTTTAATAATAATAATAATAATAATAATAACTTTATTTGTAGAGCACTTTCAATCAAGGCGCTGAACATTAGTGACATACAATTTAACAATTTAAGACAATATAAAACAATAATCAAATAGCAATCAAAACATTAACAATAACAACCAGTAAAATTATCAATTTACTGTAAGATACATAGGATAACGTTAATAAATGAGTCTTGAGCTTGGCTTTAAACATCCCAATAGATCCTACTTGCCTAATGTTGTAAGGTAATTTATTCCAGAGAATGCAGCACGGAAAGAAAACACGCGTTCCCCAAGTCCTTTTCGTTTAGCTTTTGGGACTACTAATTGTCCAGAACATTGAGACCTAAGAAGACGGGTTGGGTCATATGGATTTAAAAGTTCAGAGAGATAGGCTGGAGCGAGGCCACGTAGACTCTTATTAGTAAGTAGTAGAACTTTAAAATCTTCTCGAAAATGACAGGAAAGCCAGTGTATTATGTTCATACTTTCCAGCGCCCATCAGAATACGACCAGCTGTGTTCTGAACCATCTGGAGCCCTCCAAAGTTTTTCCTATGTAGCCCCAAGAACAAAGCGTAGCAATAATCAATGCGTGAGGACACAAAAGCATGAATAAGAATCTCAGTATTTTCAATAGATGAAATCCGTCTGATTTTGGATATATTTCTCAGATGATAGAAATCTGCTTTTGTTATTTCTTTCAAATGAGGCTCTAAAGAGAGCACTTGGTCAAACCAGAGACCCGAGTTTTTAACCTTATCCCAACAGGTGATGAGACAGTCGTCGAAACAGTCGTCAAGTTTCAGGGATAAGTCACAAGACAAATTGAGGAATTTCTGCGGTCCAATAACCATCAACTCAGTGGCATACAGTAGTCCGAAATTATTTTCCTCAGTCAGAGGATATCCAAGGGTATGCAAGGCACTGCCCTGAGGGTGTCATGCCTCACTCCCCACTCACACTCCGTTATTATTTGCACCTGTGTTATCCTGAACCTCCAGGGCTCTGCCCCTGATTAATCATTGTTTCCACCTGTTCCTCCTTGGTTCTCCCCTCATTTAAGATCCAGCGAGGCCTTCTATCCTCACTGGATCATTGATTGTGTCATGCCTTTCGTTGCTGCAGCTCATTAAAACCACCTCACCTGAGTTCTGCTTCTGCTTCTGCGTCTGGGTCCTTCGTCTCTCACACTGCAGCACAAATCCTGACAGAGGGGGAGTTGTTTAATCCTATTATGCAGGGAATGTGTGCTATGTTCAATTATTGTTTGGGCTTTCTATTGACCTGCAGTTGTAAAGCTCATCAAGGGTCTTTTTGTTGGTGGCTAAATATCTTTCAATCTGTTATCACTACTCTGTTCCATTTACTTCTGTTAATTAGTGTCAAGTGGCCAAACCACACATTAATTAGTAGAAAAGTACTCGGAGAGCGCCTGCGTCTACATAGGCAGAAGATCCCTAATTTTCCTTGATCTTATGCTAAATTATTGCATTGTATTAATGAGTGCTTATTTGTTAGTGCGGATGTGTGAATGTGGCTCATTGAATGCCATAACCAGTCCTTTAACTAGAATAGCCAAATAGATACATTTTCCTTTAAATCCCCAACAGGATTTTATACTAGTAAGAAAAAAATTTGTCAACCACATTCTTGCCAGAGAAACATTACACTCACAAATAACTTCGGTCATGTAAATGTACTTTTGATTCATTTTAAGACCTATGGCAGGGAAGACAATTTTCTGATTGTTACAAATCCAACAGCAGATATATTTTTAAATAGATCATGGCACTAATGGTCTTGTTTCACATTAATCATTCAAGCAATTGGTTGAAAGCAAAGCAAAAATCAAAAGAAGAGCGGAACATGAGAAAGGGTGGGCATTAATGTATGCTGTAACAAGATGAAGTCGTTAACATAATGGTAGCAGCTCATAGTGAAAATTATTCTTTATGTGCTTGAATATTTTTGTCCTTACATTAAATGAACGTACATACTGTGTATAAACAATAGAATTGTTGCGAATAAGAACATTGATGATAGTCCAGACTTCTATTGGGACTCCTGCAGTGGTACAAAAATAAAGGTAATGTTTGCTGAGAATGGCTAACGTACTGTGGTCTGAAAACAAAAAAAGAAAACACTGAGTTTACACAGTTTTTATCATCTTTTTGAGACTGCTGCTTTTTAATTTTATTATACTGAATAGAAAAAAAATCCCAGAGTATTTCTGATTTTCATTTTTGTAAAATTAAAAAGTAAACGATCACTGATACTGATAAAATTTCTAATTTAGGAGAGTGTTTATTTCTATGATTATTTTAAAGTTATTTTTTGTACTCATGAATGTCTATTAGAACTTTATTTAACTATGCTTTCTAACCACAGATAATCTACTATACGTCTAATAGTTATTAGTCCTAATGTTCTAATCTCATTCTCAGAGTTAATGCAAGTCAACAGATAAGCAAAACAACACCCCACCTCCTTGAAGAGAGACTGCTATAAAGTGGAGCACAGTTCAGTATAAAACATTTCACTTGTTGATTCTAACTCGGCTCAGAATGCTGGACTTCATCTTCTTAATGACTTTACTTTCCAACCTCTGTAAGTACATCTGCCATAATTTCTTTTTCCATCTGCTTCTTTTAAGTAATTACTCCTATACCATGTGACAGAGACGTTATATTAAACATTAAATAAAACCCTGCCATTCTGTTTTCAGGTTGGATTTCTGTGTCAGTTTGTCAGTTTCACACAATTTCTGTTCGGCCTGCTCAAAACGTCACACTGCTGTGCACCAACTTTAGCAAGTTTTTCTCTCATGTATGGTGGTTTAAGATTAACAGCAGTCCCAACTCCAGCCGCATTTCATCTATGTCTAGTGCTGAATCTAACGTGACACTACACAATGAATTTAACTTCGGCAAATATGATATGACATCCAACACCACAAACATCTTTCTGAAAATCAAAGAAGTTAATTTCTCAGACTCTGGACTGTATGTTTGTGGACCGTACTTGGAAGAAATTCCTCAGATCTTCACCGCAACGTACCTACAGGTGGAAGGTAAGGGGGATATCGTGAACATGACAGTCATTATTGGTTATGTACTGTTCTATATTTAGATATGCAAAAATCAATATTAATCATTTTGCTTCAACGATTTGTGTTTTCCTCACAATTTAGATGGATTACCCAGTTTGCCTTGTATCGTTCTTGGCTGCATTGCTGTTTTTCTTATAGTAGTCATTATTGCTTTGGCTGTCAAAATTAGGACCATTCAAACAGGTCATTATGGTTTTATTTAAGCCGTAATTTGCATATGGAACAGTTTTAAATAGCTGACCAGAGCAACTGTTTCTGTCATTCAGGTCCAGCTGAGCAAAATAATCCACAACCTACTCAGGTAATCACATTCTAACAGTTTTTATGTTTTAACATTTTTATGTTGCAATTATTAAAAAGTTACTTGATTTAGTTATTTTTTTTTACAGAATCTCGACCCTGATGGCCTCAATTATGCCGCCCTGAATATCCGTCCCAAAGCAAAAACTCAAAGAACAGCGGAACACAAGAAAGAGTCGGCAGCAAATGTGCTGTATGCTGCAACAAGACAAAGTCGTTAAAATAATGGCAGAAGTTCATAGTGAAAATAATTCTTATGTGCTTGAATAGTTTTGTCCCAACATGAAATAAACATTGTTCAAACTTTGTACAAACAATAGAATTAGTGTGAGTAATAACATTGATTATTGTCCGGACTTCTATTTGGTCTGCTGCAGTGTAACAAAAATGAACATAATGTTTATCAAAAATGGATAACATGTTCTAAAAAAAATTAAACCACCCTGTACTTTCTCTTAGAAGATATGAAATTCAAGAATGTGGTTTTAAGATCGATTTGAACCATCGTGTTTATACCTAGCCGAAAGGTTGAAACACTCAGTTGGCAAAATGTTCTTAGCGCCATCCCCCAATGATGTTTATCATTGAGGTAAAAAGTGTGTCTCCATCTTTTAGCTATTCTGTTTCCCAGCTCAGTCGCAGATTTACATAATAAGGTCCTTAATTATTTACTTGAATTATTACAGCTCTTTTCAGCCAAAACTGTAAAATATGCAAGGGTAATTTTTTCCTACACTAATTTTGTTTTAAGTCTTTATTATAATATATTAAGTTGTTATCCAGTCGCGATCAGCATCTATCCATATAATGGGAGTCAATCAGAGCAGAAGATTTGCCCTCTGTAATAAGTCATTATCTAGCCCAAAACTCCTCCATTTAACCATGTTTTGTTATAAAGAGTTTGTGATATTCCCCTGTGAGTTCTGAACGCCTCTGAGGTGCTAAGGTATTAGCATCTGGGGTTTTTACAAGCTTTGAGACCATGTCCACAAGTAGCCAGGTTTTTTTAAAAGCAAAGATTTTCCTCTGCTCTTTGAAAAAAAAAAAACTCCTTCCACATGTAACCGGATAATTACGTTTTTCAGCACATTCATAGACGTGGCAAACCTGTAGGTTGCAGCAGTTCTCCCAAATCCTATTCGCTCAGAGTAACTTTCTATCCTCTATCTTCAGCACGCAGCAGTGATAGAGATTGTAAAATCAAACTGAGTGGTAAGTGACCCTTTGAGTGGTCAGTATGACTAGGAAAGCGCTATATAAATTCAGTCCATTTACCATGTACAAGTCATTATGCTGCCCAAAAAGAACAAATTAGACAATCAAAAGAAAAGAGGGAAGAAAAAGAAAGAAGGCAGAATGAGGGGAGAACAGCTGTTGACTGCTTTCTTTCTGAGAGGTCAACTATTTTACTTGTTGTTATCCAAAGTCACATTAAATTAAACTTGTGTAGCCTACACGTGTTAAGTCTTTAGCTTGGCTAGTTGCCAACCAAACTTTGCGGCTGTAAGCACAAATACAACTAAACTATGGGCCTATAGGCCAGCTAACATTTAGTTGTCGACTTCATAGACATGTATCAGCAAAATTCACTGAGTTTTATTTAGGCTATACAGTTAGCCAGCTGAACTAGCCTTCTAGGAAAAATATTTACTAACTAATAAACATGAGATTATGACGTAGCTTAATGTGTTTAGCATATAAGAACAAATTGGCCAAATGCATGAATGACAGAAATATTAATCAAAACATTCTGATCTGATTGTTGCATAAAACCTTATTTATGTTTTTTTTTATTTTTAAAAATGCCAGTCTTTTTTCATGTGCCTAATAGGGCCTTCTGACATTAAGAGTGTACAGGGCCCAGAATTTGGTGCTATGACCCTGGCTTTATGGGCAATTTGTGAGAGAGCGTGTTGAAGGCCCAGACTGGGAGGGACACCACTACTTCACTTCTGAACTGCTTTATGCGGGGGTGGGGGAGGATGGGGAGCGGGGGATGTTCACGGGTATGTTTCAGTGTTTAGAACACTGTTTTGTATTTTCTCCTGGTCCTATGATCTCAATAGTTATTTTGTTTTTATTTTTTTTGTCTCCCCCTTCTTTTCTTTTCTTGTGTGTATACATAAAAGTTAAAGATCTTGAGAATGTACAGTAGTTAAAAAGTTCTCTCACATCTTGAATCACTTAAGGTGGAAGTAATGTTTTTTCAGGAATTTCTAATAAATGTTAATAATTTAAGTTTATTTATATAGCACCAATTAACAACCAATTTAATCTTTAGGCACTTTACAAGAAAAGTCATTTCAAACAATTATACAAAAATTCCAATCAGTTAAAAAAAGTTTTTTATTTAAGGAAACCCAGCAGATTGCATCAGGTCATTGATGGGAGGTTGGGCCCCATTTATGCAGACTTTTCTACCACAGCAATCTTCTCAGCAATCCCTCATCCTGAGCAAGCATGTAGCAAAACATGGAGGATGTTTGGTTGCTGGCAGCATCATCCATGTCGATGCTCTCCATCCGACATGGTATTGTAGCTGAGCAGAATACCAGACCAGGGGGCCCATCTGTGGAGAGAGAAACATGGAGAGAAATCCCTCATAAACATAACATTATATATTTTCTTAATTACAAAATCACCCGCAGAAAATTTCCAGGATGACAGCACTAATGTCCCAATAAGATCTTGCAAAACTCAACCATGCATTCATGTATATTTGAATTGATTACTGCAACAGTGTCTTTACAGGGCTCGTCAGACAGACAACACTGCAGCTCTCATCCTTAGAAAAACAAAAAAAGAGAAAAATGTAAAACAAGAAAAGTAGAGCACATCCCCCCAGTTCTAATGTCATTACACTGGCCCTCTGTTGCTCAAAGAATAGACTTTAAAATACTTGTACTTATTTATAAATCAATGAATGGCTTAACACCAAAATATATTAAAGGTCTGTTGTTTTATCCACTTGCCAGACCACTCAGGTCTCCTATGCATCCCTACAGTCAGAATCAAACACAGAGAAACTCTGTGTTTGATTTTATGTCTCTGCTAATTTGAAAAAAAAAAAACGTCCAAAACGTGTAAAACCATTGAAAAGCTCCGTTACTTTAAATCTTGTACCATGAAACATCATTCATCTTAGTATGGAGAGCTTTTCATTACTTCTCTTTATTTTTCCCACAGTAAAATGTTCTATTATGTAAAAAATTGAACTGCCTTGTTGCTGATATGTGCAAATAAACTGGACTTGTTTAAAAACACAAACATGACACAAGCTTTGTTTTGTTATTAAATGTTTATTTTACAATACATTATTTTGTCAGCTGTTGTAGGATCAACTTTGTTAACTCCCTTTTCTAATTCTTTTGGACTTTTAAGGGCTGACATGCAACCTTCATCCAGACAGGATGTTGTGTATAGGTAGTAGTTAGCTAGTGCAGTTCTATCAAGGGGAGAACAGATTGACTAATTACCCAAAATGCCATTTATTTTATTTGATGTATGAATTATTAATCAACTGAAAGTCATGTTTGCTTATTAGGTACTTGAATTCATTTTAGGTCGGCTGTTAAGTGTTTTCTGCTTCATTTTGTTGAGTAATATCTTATTATTTAGTATCCCCTTTATGTCAGACTAGTCGGATCTGTCATTATTTAAATCCCCTGAAGGTTGTTGTTTAGGTTAGTTTTGTTTTATTGACCTTTTAATAACGGTTTTGTTTTTCTGTCAAAGCCCACCTTTGTTCATTTCATTTGACCGCTTTAAGAGGCCTATGATATCTAATATTTGAATTCTATTTTTCTTTTTTAACTATTTAAATACACCTTTTTGAAAAAAAAAAAAACGATATCTGTATCCTCTTAAAACTAAAGAATTGATCTCGACTTTCAACACAACAAACAGGAGCAAACTGTGTCGTGGCTGGGGGATGTTTATGCATCTCACTGATCAACACATTTTTCTGTACATGCACAATCATCACTCTAGAAGAAGTTTAGACTGACGAGTGAACTGACATATTACATCAAATATTGACAGAAAATTAGAACAAAGCAATATATTAAGAGAGAAAGGAAGGAGGTTAAGGTTAGACTTTTATGGCCACCAGCTCTCCAACAGCTTCCTTTCATGTGCTGACTACTCTTCTGTTGGAACAGAAACTAAATGGGATCCCAAACAAGATGTCATAACACAACAACAAAATAATCGATACTTCCGTTAATAATACATAGTAATTTAGGAATAAATTAACGTAAAAGTTAATTAAATGAATCTTTGCATATCTCAGATTAAATGTGAGAAACCTTAAAGTACAAATCAGGTACATCTGTGGTTTTGTTGCAGGGACCTGAAGTGCACTCTTGCTGTGGTTGAAAGCATTACTTTGCAATGCTCCCACAGCTGAAAGTGTCAATATGGGTAAAAGATGATTCAGAGCACTGTCTGGTGTGAATCAATTCCCTGCAGTATGCAACCCCAGAACATTCCCTGCATGTTTAAGTTATCTGCCGAGGTTGCAGGTCCCCTCTCTGTTACCTTAATGTTTGGCTCTCAATAGATTCTCTGTTAGATTAATTTGGTTCAAGGGACAAGAGACCAGTTACAGATTTATCTTCTTTACATCAAGTCCAGTCAAGACTTTTGAAAGATGAAAATATGACATGGCCACATTCTCATCTAATGTAAAGTATTTGCAAACACTTCTTGAGCAGGACATTTATTGTGAAATGTTAATAAAATGTCATCAGCTCAAAAAAGTTGGACTCCATAAAAAAGGACTATTATTCAGAGAAAATCTGTTAATGCGGAAAATATAACTTGCCTAGTGACTTTGTACATTGCCTATCTGCTGGAATGCTACTTTTGCTACTTTTATGGTCACTGAAAGAGCACATTAAAGTCAAGTTGGAATGGATGGAATACATAAAATTAGCATGTTATCCTGTTTTTGTTATTTTTACAATGAATATCTTAAAGACTCAGACTAGGAGTAATAATTTATAGAAACAGAGTCTCTTTATTAAAAAGAAATAGACAGATTTGCAACATCATAGCCCCACTTCAAACACAAAAATTCCACAACCAAACAGAGGAATCTTGTAAAACATTAACAGCATTCCAATTTTCACTGTCACTATTGGATGGCAAGTCTATCTTGTAGCAGCATACACCACAGTTGTCTCCAGCTCTTTCTCTGCCATTCTGTTCCTATTTGCTTTGGGATGGAAACTCAGAGCTGCATAGATCGGGATATCAGATTCTGGATTCTGTAAATGTAAACAGACTGATTTTAACAAAAATATTCATAAATATTTTTCCTAATTCTGGGATCAATTAAGTACATGCTATCTTATATTAATAGCTATTATTGTTAAATAAAATTACCTTGTTCTGTAATGGATTCAGACTGTCAGCTAATGTTTTAAAAAAAAGAAATTAATATATTATGGTGATTAAGCCTTTATTAATTATGCATTTAAAGTTTTTAGTAAAACAATATCATTACCTTTATGTATTCTCCTAATCTTTGCAACCAGACAGATGATGACTATTAAGAAGAAGATAGATGCAGCACACACGATCCAAAATGGTACCAACACATCTATTGAAGAGAGATCAGTTACAATATGTTACACTAAACGTCTGATATTTAAATGAAATTATTTGTGTTTTGATTCCAGTAAAAAAATCCGAAAAGACTCATTAATCTTACCTTCACTTGTAACTTGTAAAAATGTTGCAGTGAATATCTCTCTTTTTAAGTCCATACCTTTTCCACAGGTATAGAGCCCTGAATCTGAAGAATCCACCCATTTGATGCTCAGAAAGAGGTTAGTTGTGTTGGATGTTGTTGTAAATTTACCATTTTGAAATCCTTCTCGTAACAACGCATCAGAATCAGAACTGAACATTGATGAGATACAGCTCCCACTGGATCCATCAACAAGTTTAAACCAGAATATGTGAGCAGGGAAACCAGAAAGGTTGGAGCACCACAGTGTGACTTCTTCACTGGGCTGAACTACCAGAGTGTAAAATTCGAAAACTGACATAGAGGCCCAACCTGTAACAACTTTATACACAAAGTTAGAATTTCAAAGAGACTAAATAACGAGTTCTACCAAAACATAAACCAAAAAAAATTGTATTATAAAAATTATATGTGGGTGTACTTACAGAGAGTGCATAAACCCATTATCAGGCTGAAGTTCCCCATTGTGTGAACAAGATTTCACCAGTGCAATGTTTGTAAGTGAACTGTGCTCCAGTTGCTGAGTACACGTAAGGTGGTGAGGCGTTCCGGTTCCTCACACTGAAGCTCAGAATGATCTTATTAGAATGGGTTTAGTTTATAGTTTATCTTTTTTTAAGAATTCTTCAAGTTATACAGACAGTTTAATAGAAAACGTTCATCAGAGAACAGCACAATTTTGGATCTTATAGGATGGTTAATAAATCAATTTCTGACAACTTTTAAATAAATACCAAATATCTACTATAAATTACTTCAACATACATAAAGAGTGAGTTTAAAACCCTATAAAATTTAATTCTTCAAAAAATGAACATGTCCTTTTTTTGTTTTAAGAATGTAAACTTTTTAAGGATTCTACACCTGGAATACATCTCTAATCACTCAGTGGTCCATGTATATTCTGCTTACCTCGATCGTTTAACTTTTCTCCCTTCCCAATACTCTCTATGGTTTCATCCCATCCATTCTCTCCCTCATACCTTCATCCTTTCCCAAGGTTCTCTTAAAGCTTTGTCTGGGGTTTTGGGGGGCTCGGGAAGGATACATTCCTGAAGACCACACCCGAAAGAAGAGTCTACATCCTAAGCTTCCATCAACACTTTTGCACAGACTCTTCATCCTTTCAATCCCTTCTTTCAATAAACATTCGTAATGCACATCTTTGTAAGCGTGGTCCTTGCTAATGAAATGTTTAATGAAAGAAGGGGATATGGGGATGAAGATATGCTGATGGAGGCTTAGGATGAAGACTCAGCATGGATATCTATTTTTCAGTCTTCCTGGGCCTGCTCAGGACCCGAAAGACTGAACATGAAAAAGAGAGAGGCAGTGAAAAAAATTAATGGAAGAGGATGAAAGAATGGAAGGATGACAGGGCCAAACAAACAGGGCAGAGATTAGGATGAGTGAGGGCATTAAGGAAGGATGGGATGAATGGAAATGGAATCAGGCACGGAGTGAAGGGATGAGAAAGGGTATGTAGAAGGGGACTGAAGGATGAGGGCGGGGATGCAGGAATGACAGAGGAGATGTAGGAATGTAGGGGATGTGGGGATGCAGGGGATAAATATATGAGGGAGGGAATGTAAAGATAAAGGGAAGGTTCTTTGCAGTTTAGAGTTATATTGGAAACTTAGCTGTTTCTTTCAATAATGCTTTGCTTACCCAGCGTGTGAGTTTAGGTGAAAGATCATGTCTCGGTAGAAAAGCTGTTGTATGATCTCATTAATATCAAGTTCTTTTGACATGTCTTATGCAAGCAAGGCAAGGCAATTTTATTTGTATAGCACACTGCCAACAACAGGGTAATTCAGTGTGCTTTATAGGATTGGATGATAAAGTAAAAACAGCACAGAGCATACACAGATGTTACATAATAACAGACAATTCATAACACGGCATCATGACAGAACAACAAAGAAAAAGGTATCACACATAAAACATATGATTTTGAACAATTTACTCAAAGGCAGCTCTAAACAGATGGGCTGATTTAAAAGAATTCAATAATTCAACAGCTTTGCAGTTATCTGGAATTTGGTTCGACACTTCAGCAGCATAAAAACCGAAATCTGCTTCTCCATGACTAGTCCTAATTCTGGGATGTCGAGTAGAATGGAATTAGAGGACCTGAGTGGTCTGGGGGGTTGGCATAGTGACAACAGATCTTCAACATATTTTGGTGCTAAGCCATTTAATGATTATTAATTGTAGACTAATTGCAAATTGTTCATGAATTTGGTTATGTATGTAACCATGTGATGTATAAAGTAATTGTGATGAAGTAAGCAGGCAACTGACACAAATTGGCAGGCGGAACAAATTGTCATTATAAAGCAATTAGCTTAATCTAAACCGTCAACTTGCATGTTAGACTCAATACCAACCAAATTATTTAAGGAAGTGTCTGGTATCCTGCTCAACTATAATGCCCCCTGTTGGATGGGGAACATTGTTCCAGATAATGCTCAAAGTGACCAAGCATCTTCCATGCTGTCTTTTCTCTGTCTTCTCAGCCCCCCTGACGGTCGTGCCATGTTTGGAATGTTTGTATAATTGTATTGAACTTACTTTTGTCATAAAGTGCTTTGAGAAGACATTTGTTGTGAATTGAAATGAACTGGTGCTAAAAGCTACTCTCTTTTTATGCTCCGATGAATCCATTCTTCAAAAGTTACCCCTCGCTGGTTATGATGGAGATAGCAAATGCTACTGAGTGTGAACACACATGGAAAGCAGTTGAGAAATCTGCTTGTTCGACCCGAGCACAGGCTATATAAGTAAATTTACAGGCATAAAGAGGCAACTGCAGTGACTACTGACTAGGGCATTGCTGGAGCATGTATGAGGAAGAAACTCTACATTTTTATATATTTATTTGTAGGTAAACTTATGTATAGCCCATTTTGGTTTTGGAGGTTTATATGAACTTATCAATAAAGGTTTATTAGGCTCGTTTATCTGAGTTGGTATAGGTATTCAACAGAGTTAAAGGGGAAGTACTGTTTTTTTCAACCTGGACCTTTATAGCATGCATTATGCTCATTTATTCAGATAAGTTTGGAGCCAGTTGGAGTCCTTCAAGAGATGTTTAGAACCATTTGCGATCAGAGTTTATCCATATAATGGAGCTGAAGAGGCACCCAAAGTGCCGCCTCTAAATAAATATCCTGTATTTCTATAGCGCTTTACTCAGTTCCTACGTACCTCTAAGTGCTTTACACTACATTCAGTCATTAACCCATTCATGCACACATTCACACACTGGTGATGGCAAGCTACGTTGTAGCCACAGCTGGCCTGTGGCGCACTGATAGAGGGGAGGCTGCCCTCTGACCACCACCAGCAGGCTATGGGTGAAGTGTCTTGTACAAGGACACAACAACCAAGACAGTCAGAGCCGGGTATCAAACAGGCAACCCTCGGATTACAAGACTCCTGAGCCATGATTTCCCCACAATATGGCATTATTTGCCACAAAACTTCGTCATTTCACCAATGCTTTGATATGAATTGCTAGCACTATTCCCCTGTGAGCTTGGAGTGTCTCAGATGTACTTCTTTGTTGTTATCTTGGTCTTTTGGTGGCTTTTAATCCAACAACACATGCAATTTCAATGGTGTCACTGCTGTATGGCATCAAAGTTGTAGTCTAAGCAGGGCTTTCTCTCTGTGCTCCACGACAGTCGGTTAGACAGAACTTGCTACTGCAAACATCAACATGGATTGCTTGTTTACAAAATAATCAACATAAATTACCAAGTGGACTAAGTTCAGCTTCCACAGGCTCCCTTTCAGGCCCACTCAGACTACAGCTGCAATGGCGGATGGCTGCGACATATCTGAAATTCCTGCTTGTTGTATGTTGGAGTCGGCTGGATTAAAGGCCTGTAAAACACCCCGCAGGATAGATCTGGTTGAAAAAAAGCACATCGGAAATGTTCAGAACTCATAGTGGAATAGTGCTATCAATTCATAACAAAACACTAGTGAACTGAAGGAGTTTTGTGGCAGATAATGCCTTATTTAGAGGTTGCATTTTTAGGTGCCTTATTAGCTCCCATTATATGGATTTATGCTGATTGCGACTGAAAATAAACTTCTCCTGAAGGACTTCAAGTGGATCCAAACTTATCTGGGTGAGTGAATTAACTAAATGCATGCTATAAATAAGGTCAATGTTGCAAAAAATGGTACTTCCCCATTAAATGTGCCCAGAGGTACCTTTTAAAAGTTTAGTGATTTATGAAAAAATGTGGCTACCCCTCCACTTTGTCTGTTTTTCATGGTCTCGCTAAGGAATTTTTTGACAAGGACCTGATGTGTCATGTATGTTATTTGGAGAAACCTATTGCAGAGCACAGATTGCCCTACACCCTAAGTGCCCCAGAAGACCCTAAGTGAGACTATAAGTAAGAGTGCTTGATAACAAAGGAGAGGCCATACGGAAACATAAATACTACAAAGTGCCAAGCTGTTATTTCCTCTTTCCAGTAAATAGTCCATAATCTTCTCCATGTCACTTCCACTTCTCCTCAGCTCCCTGATCACTACAGTATTTTGCTGATCCGTCCATCTTCTTTCGCTATGCAGTCCGGTTTATTAGCAGGAATGAGGACAGGATGAGGGCTGACTCCCTTGCTAATAAGCTGAGCAGTCATAGTTACTGTGACTTCTGGAAAGAAATACAGGCAATGAATAACTGTAAAGCTCCTTTATCTTCTAATATAGATGTGGTCAGTGGCTCAGACAATATTGCCGATTTATGGAGACATCATTATTATGAGTTGTTTAACTGTATTAACAGCGACACCTTTGTGGTAGAAGATGCTACTCCTACTGATAACGTGTATGTAAGTCCAGAGGAAGTTCATTATTCCATTCTAAAGTTAGAGGAAAACAAGGACTGTGGTTCTGATTCCATCACCGCAGAACACCGAAAGCATGCCAGTTATAGGGTGGCCCCTCTCCTTTCACTGTGCTTTTCGGGCTTCTTCAAACACGGCATCAAAGAATTGAATTCAAATTGAATTCAAAGAATTCTAGAATTGCGCTGCTCTGGGTGGCTGCATGTTGGAGTGGCTCTGTTAGCTACACATTGAGTTTTGTTTTTGTTTTGTTTTTTGGACATTGCGTCCCCCTTTTTCTTGAGGAAGGATTGCACTCTTTCGACCCGTTTGCGTTGCGAGTTTTTGTCCTGTGAAGTTGGAAGGAGTTTTGCTTTTGATTTTTCACTTTTGCTCATTTGTTATGATGCATAACCATGGCAACAAGGTGGTTTACAGCCGGGAGCAGCTGATTAACATGGCAAAAACTGAAATTATACTTCAACTGAAGCCACAAATCCCTGAAGAGTTGAAAAGGAGGAGGCGTGGGTGTAGAGCAGGATTGAAAAGGAGACAGAGAAGGAGGAAATTCAAACCATCTTTTCCATCAATCATAATGGGAAACGTGAGATCTCTAGCTAACAAAATGGGTGAACTCCAAGCCCTGACAAGGTCTCAGCCTGAGTATCGTCAATGCAGTGTTATGTGCTTCACTGAGACGTGGCTACAGGATCACATCCCCGACTCCAACGTCTCTCTGATTGGTTTTCTGACTGTACGAGCAGACAGAGATCTGAAGAGAAGTGGAAAAAGAAAAGGAGGTGGAGTAGCAGTGCTTGTCAACAATAGATGGTGTCATCCAAGACATGTTACTGTGAAGGTTAGTCTCTGCAGCCCAGATATTGAACTCTTGGTAGTTAATTTACGTCCATATTATTTACCAAGAGAGTTCACCAGTGTCATTTTGGCAGTTGTTTATATTCCACCTTCAGCCATTGCCAACCATGCATGCTAAGTCATCAGTTCTGTTGTTGCTAAGCTACAGACCCAGCACCCCAATGCATTTGTGGCAATATCTGGTGATTTTAATCATGCCTCGCTCTCTTCTACACTTCCAAGATTTCAACAGTTTGTCAGCTGCTCCACAAGAGAAAACAAGACCTTGGATTTGTTTTATGCAAATGTAAAGGATGCTTATATGTCCAAACCAAGACCTGCGCTAGGACAATCAGATCACAATCTTGTCTTTCTCTGCTCAGAATATAAACCACTTGTTCAAAGGCAACCTCCAACAAAGAGAACTGTTAAAAAAGCCCTGCAGGGTTGCTTTGAGTCCACAGACTGGATGACTCTTTGCCAGCCACATGGAGAGGACATAAATGCCATGAATGGGTGTGTGACTGAATACATAAACTTCTGTGTGGACAACATCATCCCCTCCAGAACAGTGACATGCTTCCCTAATAACAAACAATGGATCACCAGTGAGCTGAAGGAACTGCTGAACAGGAAAAAAAGAGCCTTCAGGGAGGGAGATAGGGAATTATTAAGAAGTATACAGAAGCAACTAAAAGTCAAGATCAGAGACAGCAAGGAGGCTTACAGGAAGAAGCTGGAGAACAAACTACAGAGGAACAATATAAGAGATGTCTGGTCTGGAATGAAAAAGATCACAGGCTTTAAGCACAGGAAGGACTGGATAGATGGAAGTGTGGATAGTCCCAATGAACTGGACACATTCTTCAATAGGTTCAGTTCAGGAACAAGCTCAGCATCCTCCTCTCCTGTTTCCATCCAGAGAGACATCCGACTCTCCTCTGACCCACACCTGTCGTGTCACACCTCAGATGTTTTATCTTCTACCTCAGTCATGAACTCTTCTTCTTCCACAACTTTGTCTTCGACCAAGTCAGGAGATTCCGTTACCCCCTTTACCTCACCTTCCCACCTATCTTTTTCTAAAAGTCAGGTGAAGAGGGCAGTTGGAGAAACTGAACTGGAACAAGGCTGCAGGTCCAGACGGTATCAGCCCCAGAGTCCTGAAGACCTGTGCAGAGCAGCTCTGTGGGATTCTGCAGCACCTATTCAACCTTAGCCTGACCAAGGAGAAGGTTCCAGTAGTGTGGAAGACATCCTGCCTTGTTCCAGAACCAAAGAAAACTCACCCATCAGTCATCAATGACTGCAGACCTGTTGCCCTGACATCCCACATCATGAAGGTCCTGGAGAGACTCTTGTTGCCCCACCTGAGTAAGCAAACTAGAACCTATCAGGACCCCCTGCAGTTTGCTTATCGCCATGGTGTTGGTGTTGAAGATGCCATCATCAACCTGCTTCAACCAACCCACTGTCATCTGGACAAAGCAGGCGGCACTGTGATAATCATGTTCTTTGATTTCTCCAGTGCATTTAACACAATTAAGCCTGATTTACTTTGTCAGAAACTCCTGAAAACACAGGTGGAAGCCTCAACAATCAGCTGGATCAATGACTACCTGACAAACAGACCACAGTTTGTGAGACTGAAGGATTGTATGTCAAACCAGCTGATCAGCAGCACAGGAGCACCACAAGGGACTGTACTCTCACCATTCCTTTTCACTTTGTACACCTCAGACTTCCAGTATAAGACAGAGACTTGTCATTTGCAGAAATACTCAGACGACTCTGCAATTGTCGGGTGTATCAGAGATGGTGAAGAAGCTGAATACAGAGAGCTGGTGAGAAGCTTTGTGGCATGGTGTGGAGACAATCATCTTACCTTGAATGTGAACAAAACAAAGGAGATGATAGTAGATTTCAGAAGAAACAGAGACAAGTCAAAGACTGTCTCCATCATGGGAGAAGAAGTGGAGGTGGTTGAGAAGTACAAATACCTCGGAGTTCACCTGGACAATAGACTGGACTGGAGAATCAACAGTGAAGCCGTCTACAAAAAGGGACAGAGCAGACTGTACTTTCTGAGGAAGCTGAGGTCCTTCAAGATTAGCAGCAAGATGCTGCAAATCTTCTACAAGTCTGTGGTGGAGAGTGTCATCTCTTCGTCCATCATCTGTTGGGGTAACAGCATCAGAGCCAGGGACTTAAAACGGCTCAATAACCTGATGAAGAAGGCTGTTTCTGTTATGGGGACGACTTTGGAACAACTGGACATAATGATGCAAAGAAGGATTCTTCATAAAATTAAAAAGATCATGGACAACCCTGAGCATCCTCTCCATGAGACAGTCCTACAACAACAGAGTATCTTCAGTCGGAGGCTTCTTCAGTTTCGCTGCAACACAGACCGCTACAGGAAATCCTTTCTCCCCCACAGCCATCATGGTCAACAACAATTCCTTGAAAAATTAATTAATGAGCTACAACAACACTTAATTTCCCTCTGGGATCAATAAAGTATTTTTGAATTTGAATTGAATTTGAATCTTGCAACTGGAGATAATGATGCAAAGAAGGATTCTTTGCATTAAGGACAAAACTTGTAAAATCAACAGCAAAGACAATTATAGATCAATTGCCCTGGGCAGTACCATCTTAAAAATGCTAGAAAGCATCTTATTGGACAGAACAGAAACATTCATTCTTACAAAGGATAATCAGTTTGGGATTTAAAGCATAGATGCCTCTAAGGCTTTTGATAGGATTAATCATTATAAGTTGTTCTATAAGTTGACCCAAAGAGGAGTCCCTAGGTTTATTATTAGAATTTTAGTATTTTGGTATTCCGAGTTAAATGGGGTGGCTTTGAGTCAGATACTACGAGGGAGGAGGATGAGCTGCTGAGTTCTCGCGAGAGCTGTGCATAGGTGAACATGGCGGTTATGTGGTAAAAGTATACAATCAGTCAGGTAAAATAAAAAAATCATTTTGAACCAAACGCAGCTTCTAAACTAACCATCAAGTTACTTTTTTTTTTCCTCTAAACAACCTGGACGAGGAAACATTGGATTCGCTGGAGTGCTACCTAGACGAGTGCTTTGATAACATCGTTATGGGTAAGTCACGAAAACCTGCTTTGGATACAACAACGAGCACACCGTCGCAGAAGCGCACCTCGTTTCGACGCGCTAGCCAATCCACCAAGACAAACTACCCGCCCGCGTCCAATTGTTGCAAAAATTTGAAACATTTTAAAACATAAAAGAACACAGTCAAAGGACAGGGGATGTGAGCTCGCGGGGGGACGATATTACAGGGTTAATGATCAGTTTCCGAAATGAAAACTCCTGGACAGAATAGACGCGGGTTATTTCCAATTAGAAAAAAAACACATTAGTGAGGGCAGTTAGGGTACGGGTAGTGTGGATAAAACTGTATGTTTACTCGGCAAGCTGTGTAGGACACTCAGGTTACTCTTGGCTATATTAGTCATATTTTAACCAGAACCAGACAAAATTAGCTTTATCAGACCACTATAAGTTTAAAAAAAAAAAAAATAAAAAAAAAAAAAAAAAAAAAGCACAGATCAGCAGGCTGTTTTTTGTTTGTAAATGTGGGTAGGGGGCAGGGCTGTGCATTAGATTTGCTTTTTCTTTTTTTTATTCCTTTCTCTCTTTTCTCTATTTTATTTCTCACATTTTTAACACCAAAATTCTTTATCACATTTTTTTTCCATTTTTCTCTCTCACACACACACAGACTGTTATCATGGCATATCATGTTTTTTTCCATCATACATTTCATCTGTACAACACCTGTATGTGTGCATTCTTTACACTCGCTTTATCTCTGCTTCTGTTTTTTGTCTAATCTGGCAAACCCCATGGACAAACCACATAATTACACCTATATTCATTTCACTTGGCGATAGTACATGTTATGTTATCTTAGCTCTATGAATCCTGTAAAATTAATAACATGGTATATTGCGGCGGCGCTAGCTCTCAGAGATTTAAAATCCATTAAGATTTTCAACCATATTACAGATTGGAAAGGCAGACAGATGTGTCTTACTACAGGGACTCATAAATCAAGTTCAACAGTAATGATTTAAAAAAACACCAGAGTATCAACTTATACTATTTTCTTCATGCTTATACTGAGACAAACGAGGAGTAGCAAGATTAATAAATAGAAATACAAGAATTTTAACAGTAATAGACACAGATACAGATTCCAGAAGGTAGATTTAATCATATTAAAACTATTTATAAATAAACCAAAAGTTATGTATAGTTAGTATATATGGTCCAAATGTTGACGAAACCCTCATTTCTTTCTTACTTTTTTTCCTCGGTTATGGCTAATCACTTGGATTTTTTTTGCCTCACTTCTTCTTGGGGGGAGGATTTCAACTGGATAAATGAAGAAATAGACAGGGCAGTACAGCAGGGGGACTCAGCGGGCAGGATGGCAATCCATAGATATAGTTAAACAGACATGAGCGATTATGGACTCTGCGATGCATGGCGATTCGCTTCATCCCAACGACAGATAAATACACTTTTTTACTCTAATGTACATCATTTTATTCTAGATTGGACTATTGGTTAGTCCAGCCGCTCACGTTGAATGAATTTTCAGTACACTGAGATACATCCTATTAGTGGTCAGCGATCACGCTCCTGTTTCTTTCAATTTAGCAAATAAAAATTGCAACCCTTCTCTATAAATAATTGGGATTTAAATACATCATTACTTAAGGATAAAGATTTGTTAAAAGATATTGAAAAAGACAATGGGCTTCATACATGGGAATTTTTGATCTCCCTGGTATTTATGTCGCCATCCACTCTATGGGAAGCAGGGGAAAGCTGTGATTAGAGGTAAAATAATTTATTCTCATCAAATAAAAATGCGAACAGAAAAATAACATGTTCAGGAATTAGACAGAAAACTAATTAAATTCAATTCAACCTTCCCTGATAAAAGCAGGAGCTTAAGTAACAATAAGGAAAGCAAAATTAGAATTAAATGAAATTATTAATAAAAGGACGCAAGTTGTTCAATCAAAGTCTTAGGAATAGAAATACTTTGAACTTAGTAATAAAAATCAGGTAGCTCTTCTAGCTGAATCAATTAAAACATAAAATATAAAGAAAAAAACAACATATATTCGCAATCAAAATGACAAAATTGGGAATATAATCATATGACCACTGAAAAGATTAAACAACATCTTTCTAAGCAATTTTATGAGACTTTTATACACACACAGAGATAAAACCCTTCAAATAATTGATATTGTACAATTTCTGGATGAAATAACTCTTCCTAAACTTTACAGAAGTCAAGCAAAGGGCCCTGGATTCACCGCTTAACAGTGAATCTGAACGTCCATGAGGCCTCCAATCCATGCCTAATAATAAAGCTCCAGGTCCTGATGGGATTTCCAGTTGGAGTTCTATATAGAATTCTGGTTATTCTGGCATGGCACCAACATTTTACAAAATGTTGCAGGAAACAAAGGAAAAATGGTCGGATATCACAAAAAATGAATTCTGCCTACATCAATCTTCTATTAAAACCAGGAAAATATACCCTATGTTAGCTCCTACCATTTATCGTCCCATTTATCTTATCAATCGTGGTTCTGAAAATAATTTGCAAAGCTCTTGCAAGAATGGATAGAGAAAATAACACCTACTAATTATCCACCCCTGTTCAAACAGGTCTTATATAAAATGGTTGGCTCTCTTCACAACAAATTCACCGTAGATTAATAGGATTTAATACAGATTATTCCCACTGTAAAAACGTCCAAAACTTAATATATTTTTCTTTTGATGCAGAAAAGCATTTGATAGAGTTAACTGGAAATTTTTATTTGCGGCCCTTAAATAAAGTCGGATTCAGTAATTCTTTTGTAATCACTGGATAAAAATATTATTCACAGAGATCACCAACAGCATTTATTAGGACCACAATTATCAAAACATCATCATGGTTCTTTCTTCAGAGAGGTACAAGGCATGGGATGTGCCATCTTTCTCCCTCCCTCTTTGCTATTTTTATTGAAAAACTTCAGCAGCAGCAATCAGGCAAAAATAATAAGGTTTAAATGTATACTAATGCATCAAAGTTAGAACATAAATATCAGTCTATACGACCAGAACCAGCATGATGTACTACTAATTCTAAGCATTTCACATAAAACTTCCTTGTATTCAGGTAATTGGAGTTAATTAAAATCTTACCAAGAGTTTCAGACTATTCCATCAAATTGGTTTAAATCTACAGTCCTTAACCAATCAAAACTGTTCTTACCAGAGTCCTGTTGCTTTACAGCTCTCGGTCGGGAAATATTACATTCTAGGTATCCTTATCTCACCAAGTATGTGCAGACTTATCTAAGCTAAATTACGTCCCCACTTTTAAAAAAGGTGGAAGATGATCTGGCGAAGTATGGAAATCCTTCCCAATATCATGATTGGAAGGGTAGCTACAATAAAAATGATGGTTTTTGCCTAGAATCAATTATTTATTCTCAATGATCACAAGCAAACACACTCACCCTGATTGTTTAGATCTCTGGGACTCCTTCTGTTTCTAAATTTCTTTGGATAACTAGATAAACCCCCACCGTTATCAGCTTAAAAAAACATACAGAAGTCCCAAAGATAAAGGAGGTTCTAGATCCTTCCAAAACTTTCGTCCTTTATTTCTTAGCCAACAGACTACAAATACACATTAAAGATGGGTTTAAAACCACAGTTATATCACGATGAGTGCTGGGGTTGATGTAGAAACAGACACTATGCAATAAGATTAAACTTTCAGATCTACCTTTTGTTTGCTCAAAAATAAAAACAAAATGAATGTTTTAAAAAGTATTATATATCAGCTCCTCTCTGACAGCTTGGTGGGGGAATTTCTAAAAATGGACAAAAAAGAACCTCATAGTCCCATGCAGGCGAACACCCATCTGGGAATTAAACCCGGATATCTTACGCAAAAAAAATGGCCATGATCAATTTCCAGGCTGGAGTTGTAAAGGAATTGAATACCTGGAGCATATATTTGATGGTACAGACTTTTAGCCAATTTCAATAAATTGGTTACACAATTACGAATTACAAGATATAAATTCTTAGGAATACCAACATAATTAAATCAATTATAAAAAATAAATGTAGGATCAATACAGTTTTGATTTACAAATTCCAGGAAAAAGGAAAAGATTTTAGACGTCCTTAATCTTAACCCTCCCAAACTGCTATCTAAAACTACAAAACAGTAAATAGAATAGATGAATCAATAGCCCTTACTATTTCAAATTGGAGATGGGACTTGTCCATCTCAATAGACCAAAAAACTCTGGTCTCCTAAATTTCATTTAGAAACCTTTTAATTTCTTTAAAAATCTAATCTACGATTAATACCATTATAAAATCCTTCATAGAGTGATTATAACAGGGCAAGGATGTTCAAGATGGGTTATACGCAAGTCTGGATACCTGTTTACAATAGTACATGCTAGCTACCAGACAAATTATATTTGCTATGCTCTTTTGGGTCTGCCACTGTTAAGATAATATTATGGTACCAGATATGTTGAAGATCTATCACAAGTGTCTGAAAATGTTAATATCACACCTGCTCCGCGGTTTGATTGCTGGGAAATGTAGATTGAAGTTACCATGGATACAAAGTCTATGCAATTATTTTACATGCCTTTATGCATCGCTAAGAAAAAATATCCTCTTGAATGGAAAAATAAAAATACTCTGAATATTTAATTCGATATAGAATTAAGATCTACTTATGGATTAGCATTGGTCTAGAAACGGCATCTGCACTTCCTCATCTGATCAATCTTTCTGAGTCACCTTGATCATTGAGTTTCCATCACCTAGTGGGGTCGGGCCCTTGATTCCGTTCTGTGGTACACGGTTGCCGATGTGGAGCTTAAGGGTTGGTGTTGATTGCGGGGAGGTCCTTGGGGTGGGTAAGCTTGCGGGTTCGGACGGTAGGTGCACGTTTGACCCTGCCCTGGGGTGGACTTTGGGGGCTTTGTGTCGGTGCTCCTGTGAGTGGCTGCATGCCGGCGCCTTAGAGGGGTTCGTGCTGGCGGTCACGGTTTAATGGGACCTGGTGCTGTGTGCTCTGGGGGGGTCTGGGCTGGGCTGGGGCTCGGTGGTTACTGGGCGGAGCGTGCCCTCCGGGCTGGGGCCCTGGTTCTTGGGGCTTGGCGGGGGGGGGGCCACTGCCGTCGGTTTGCCGGCATGTGGGGGGCTTGTGGTCTAGCCGATGGTTGGCGGGCGCTGCTGCCCTTTCCATCTCCCGGGCTGGTCTTGTCGCTTGCTCCCCGGTGGCCGCTTGCCGACGTCCGCTGGGCGTCGGCGAGAGTGCGCTGCGGGTGGCGCGTCTACGGGCAACGATCGGCTATAGTGACACTGGACATCGGCTCCTGGAGGGTCTTTGGTCTTAGCCCTTGCAGGGGGTGCGGAGGTGGGGCTCTGGCACGGTGTTGGGCGGCCTCCACGGTTGACTGACGGTTGGTGGGGTGTGGCTGGTGGGTGGAGCGGTGCTGGGTTCTGTTGCACCAGGCCATCGCGGCCCGGTGGGTAGTTGCAAGGCTGGAGGATGTCGGGACTGGGGAATTGGCACGCCCGGGACTGCTGCGTCTGCTCACGGGCCAGGCGCGGCATGTCCGGGGTAACGAGGCGGTGGCTGGGCGGGTTCCGGCCTTGGCGCGTGGGCCCTCGGAGCTGGCGGTGCCTGGGGCGTGCTCTTATTGGCGGGGATGGCTTTTTAGCATCTAGCACAGGCTCTCTTTTTTAACGTGGGTGCGCTTGGGACGGGAGGGTGGGGAGGGCGTTTGAGGGGGAAGGGGGGGCTAAAACTCAACCTGGGTGTCTAGTGACATGTGTTCTTGTTAGCAAGGTGAAAATCGTTGGGAAGGATTTAGGTATGCCCCTGGCATGGGGGCTGGTGGATTGACCGGAGGCCCCCAAAGGGGCTCAGGGGGGGGGTGACGCTGCCGTGGGCCCGACACTTGAGGTGCTGGGGGCTCCCACCCCTGGTGGATCGGCCGAACGGGGGTGACCTATTGGAAGGCAGCAGGGGAGCTGGCTCCTGTAGGCGTTGGCTCAATGGTCACCCCAGTTATGTTTCTTCCCCATCCCCATGCCTCTGTCCACTGCTCCTTCATTTACCATTCACAAGGCCTTGGGTACGTCGGGCTCGTCATGGGGTGCGGGGATGGAGCTTACCGTCTTCGCACCACGTCGTCGGTGGAGGCCTGCCTATATAGGGTCCCGATTTTAGTTGAGCTACTTAGACACTCTTACCTTGCAACCATTTACATGGAAAACTCACATGTAGGGACATGGCGGGCGGTGTCCTGTGGCGCATTGGCGTGGGGGGCGGGCACAATCATGGGGGGCCCCAAATTGGAGCTCCGTTGTGGGGGCCTCGCCTGTGGTTTGCCGGCTTCCACTGGTTAAACGCATCTAGACACTGAGGGGCCCGGGGGGGGGAGGATGTGGGTACCGGCCGCAGTATTCCCATGTCCCCCCCTCTGTTTTAAAGTGACATTAGAAACAACACGCATAACAACACCACAGATTGAGATGGGCGGAGAGAGGATGGGGGGGGTCTTTTCTCACACCTGTTGTTGGACCCATCAGGGGTCGGAGACCCGCGATAGAACATCACAGCCGTCGGTCGGGGTCCCTGGGCTGGTGGACTGATTTGCCCGGTGTGGGGGACTTGGCGGTCTCTGCTTGTCCCCCATCCTGGTGGGCAAGGGGTCTGTCCCTTCCTGGGTTGCAGGGCCCCGGGCATGCGTTCTCTATTGGGGCACAGTGCTGTCCCTGGGCCCTGGAGGAGTATGGAGTATTGTGTACGTATGGGGGGTATGAATGAGTGTTTTTTATTATTTAGGCGTCCTTTTTCTAGTCTATGTCCTGTATTTGAGAAAGTGTAGCAATGAGAGGAGGGTACGTATGTGAGTCTCTGTCTGTCTATGTTACTGTAAGGTTGGGTGTTTGGCTGCCCTTGGCTGATCGCATCTTTTTCCACTCCCCCGTCACTCCCGTCGGTGATGGTTGTCCGGCCGGCTGGTATTGATGATGGCTCTCGATGCCTGGGGCCGGGTGTCACGGTTGCGGCCCCGGCTCGTCCCTGGTGCATGTGGGCGGGGCCTGGGTGGTCCGGTCCGGTGTAGTCGGGACGGCAGCTGTTTCGGGCCGACGTCCTCCTTGGATTGACTTGGGCACCTCTTCTGGGTGTGCCGAGGTTGTAGAACCAGGTTTGGTGCCGTCGGTGGTTCCGTGGGGGACCGTGCCCCGGGGGGACGGGCCCCGTCCTCTGCCGCTTCCAGGACTTCTGCTGGCATGGTCTGTTCGCTGGTGGGCTGTACGGCATTGGCTGGGGCCCCCTGATCTTGGCGCCCACGTGGGGCGGGATCTGGAACCCGGGTGCTGGAAGAACTGGAGTCCAGGTGACCGGCTAGTGGGCGCGGGCCTGGGGAGGGCGTACATCGCTGTTGCTCTTGTGTGGCTACTGGCGTTGTGGGTGTGTGTGGCAGGCCGGGCAGGGTTGTTGGCGGTGGGTATTGCGTCCAGGGTGGGCGGCGGCGTGTGCGTCGTCGGTTGGCTGCGGATCTCCTCCTTGCCTGCCCGGCAGGCGGCGGGGCGGCCTTGTCGGTGGTCCCCCTGGGTTGAGGCCCCGCTGGTGGGGCGGTGGTTGACCCTGGTCCCCGTGGCCTCGGTTCATGATCCGGGCCAGCCCTGGCGTAGCCGTCGTTACCGGCGGGAGCCACGTGGGCTCGTCAATGCGGATCTCATCGGCGGCCCCAGCATTGCGGCTGGTGGGTGTTCCCCTGGGGCTTCCATCTGTTCCCTATTGGCGGGTGTTAGAACCTTGTACGGCTGGATCCGGGGGGCCACTTTGTTGTGGGGCCCTCTCTTGATGTACTATATGGGACCTGGGTGCATTACATCTCTTGCCTACCTCCATGTTCTGTGCCGATATTCCTGTACGGACCGGATTGACGGTTACTTACAACAAGCTATCAATCACTTGCATGGGGATAAACCTATTCGACATGCATGCATCACCACACACATAGTGGGGGGGTGGGGACATTGGTGTGGACGGACATTTCTTAAACTGAGGTTATCATCCCTTAGTTAGTCACTCGTTCAAGGAGCTTACCAGGAAACATTGTATTATGCTCTCATTAATCCTGATTTGTTCGTAGTGAATGTGGTAATTCTTCATGGCTTTGGTTCTCTAAAGTTTGTTGTTTTGTTTTTTATTTTGTTTCTCTGCGTCCGGCAAGAGGTGGAGGACGGGGATTGTTTTTTGTGTTCTTTGTTTGCCTACCCTGTCCTGTGTCGTCGGTTCGCGCATATGCTGGTCCTGTGTCTTTTCTCAACTTCTTCCTTTCTTAACTTTAATTGTATCAGTTTAATGTCCATGACGTCAGGAATTGAACCCACAGTATATCACTAATTAAAGATTTTTCATACATATACATCAAGTGGCGTTCTAACAGCGAAGCTGTTAATACTCTGCTTGGGAAAGTAAATAATACCTGTTGGGCTCTGTACTTGGTACTCAGACACCAATTCTGGTAGCTACTGCTTAGACAGGACACCACGTTAAAAAAAAAAAAAAACAAAAAAAAAATAATGGGGGGGGCTCTATTTTCAGATTGCTTCAGAGTAAGCAATGGTGTTCGACAGGGCGGGATCCTTTCACCTGTCCTTTTCAATGTTTACATGGATGAGCTGTCAATCCAACTAAACAAGTGTAAAACTGGCTGCATCATTGGGGATACCGTGGTTAACCGTCTTATGTATGCAGATGACCTGGTTGTGTTGTCCCTGTACAGTGCTGGATTGCAAGAGTTGTTGAGACTCTGCTCTAATTATGGTATACATGATATTAATTATAATGCCATAAAAAGTAACATCATTATTGTGCAGTGTAAAGATGACAAGAAACTGATTTTCCCTGTGTTTGCCCTGAGCAATAGGGTTCTTGATGTTTGTAGTGAGGTGAAATAACTTAGCTATTGTATCTCTGACTATCTCTCAGATGACAATGACATAAGGAGAATATGTCATAAACTGTATGCTCAGGCCAATACGCTCAAGAGAAAGTTTTACATGTGTTCCCCAGCTGTCAAGGCCTCACTGTTTCGAGCATATTGCACACCACTATACACTGCTCAATAGTGGGGAAGGTACCAGGTGAAATCCCTGTCTAGATTAAATGTAGCATATAATGATGCACTGCGGCTGTTTATGCGTGTTCTAAGATGGCACAGTGCCAGCCAGCTGTTTGTCAGCCACAGGCTGCCTACACTGAAAGCATTTTTAAGAAATCTTGTGCTCAGATTTATGTGTCGACTGGACATGTTGAAGAACTCTATCTTAGGGAAGTTGGTTAACCCTGTGAAAAGTCACACTAGATACAAATCTAGTATGTGGAAGCATTGGAATAAGAGTATTTTTAAAGTAAGGTGACACCATAATTTTTTTTTTTTAAATCAATTATTTTTTGTTTTAATCTATTTATGTATTTTGTATGTCTTTTATATGGCCCTTCATCTTTGTGTCTGAAATAAAGAATTATACATATACATTGCAATCTGTGCTCTGCATTAGGGTTCTCCAATATGTAGATGTTTCAGCAGATTTTGCTCAAATATGTAACTATATTCTTGAGAATTTGCATATGGAAATACATTTTCTTTTTGAGAAAAAAGGAAATTCAAATATTTTTTTCCAATCATAACCGCACCCAAACAAGGATTGCTTTAAAATCCCTGAAATTGTCAACATGACACAGCCAGTAAATCAAATACAATAGCAGCGCTAGAAGCATTCTGTTGGATATATGTTACAAAACAAGCAGAAAACACTTTTTAAACACCCCTATCTGTTTGATTCGATGGAAACGCTCTATTTATTTATATTAATATAAATTATATAAATGTTTTGAAAATTTTCAAATTTGTATTTATTTATTTAAATACAGGGATCATTACTGTCCTTTCTATCCTTTCTTGTTTTGGCCTATCACCCAATACCACAAAAAGACATTTTGGCATCCCGTGCACACTACTCTTTGAGGACAATGACACATCTTCACTGCACCAGAGTACTTTGCTTTCATTTTAGGATGTAGAGGAAATGCTGGGGAAACAACACAGGATATGCAATGTGTATGTTGAAATAACACAATAAGAAAATAATGGGTAAAGGGCAGACGTGCAGTGATCTGGGTTTGCACATCCGACCACAGTTCGTTCATAATATACTTTATGTTTAGTGTAAGGGGTCAAGTATTTTTGAAACAAAGAATTCAAAATCAAGTAAATTGTTTTAAAGGTACAGTTTGTAATATTTGTACTTGTTTACTTCCAAATTCTGTGTATCCTCTTCTCACACTTGTCCTTTATCATAAATTTTTTCACCGTCTACTCCAAGTATACCTATCAGCTTGAAATTACAAATTTTTATATACATAAACTGTGCACTAGTGTAGGTCATGTGCCATCTTGAAATACTGTAGCTGTTAGGGACATTTAAGATATACTGATTCGCATTCACTTCCACTCGAGTCCTCATTAACATTTCTCACCAACGTCAATTGTAAGTATTTGTATTGTCTTAAGATTATAGTTTTTTTATATTAGTAAACTGTGTTATACTGTAATTCATGTGCAATATTGAAATACAGCAGCTGTTTAGGGACAAACAAGATATATAGCTGCACAAGATATATGCATGAACGGATACAATGCGAATTCGATAGGGCTTCTGCAAAGACAAAAAACATTGAGATGTATCATAGCATTCACACCAACTACAATGCGGTTGTGGTGCGGAGCTCCATAAACTTTCCTCATAAGGTCTATTTTTTCCGGTTGCCGGATGCTGCAGTGTAAATTGCAGCCCCTGTGGCGGCCAGACAGAAAACGGACAGCAGCAGTACCACACCCTGTTAATTAGGCGTAAACATTGTTTGGGGAATGGCGCTGTTGCTTTAAGTGGCAGCCTGGCTGGTTTGGGGAAATTCTGCTCCTTCCTTCTTGGGTAGCTTGCCTTGCTTCTTTTAGGGGGGAAAATACTGCAGACTCCACTACCTTGTAGTTATCCAAAAGGGCAAATATACAAATAAATGGTCTCAAATACACACATATATGACACATATATATATACATATATATATATATATATATATATATATATATATATATATATATATTAACTAAAATGGTGTTAACAAAATATATAAAACAAAACAAGCAGTTTCTTGTTACATTAGCATTATAACAAATTTCATAGTTGGTGTTAGCCTTTAAATACAGCAAACATAAAAAACACAGCTAACTTAAAAAATATTATTCAACAGATTGTTATATAAACTTTAGAGAAGAATACATATTAAAAGAATGAGACCGATTGCTGGGTTGAAAGCTGGAAGATGTTGATGACATATTGCTTTTTTTATGCATGTGGGCTACTGTAGCTGCAATACCTAATCTTAACTTGGTTGCCCCAAAAGAGTCAGTTATTTTTGCCACATATAGTCAAGTTCAAGTCCCAAGTATATATTGATCTCAAGTCCAGCCTAAGGTCACTGCATTTTTGACCTAAATCTATCTTTATTCTAATTCAAATGAACTGAGTACACTCCTTTGTTTTTCCCGGTGCCATGTTGCTGCCAAACTTTTCAGTCAGATTTGATCAATTTTGTTAAGTCTGCAACAACTTGTGAATGTAAGATTACAGAAAAAAAAGTAAAGCCAGGAAAAAAAAAACAAAAAAAACGAAGCATGTGTTTCCACTTTGGCATGAATTTATCTTGTGGAAGCATACAATACAGTTGTCTCCATCTCTCTCTCTGCCGCAGGTCTTCTGTTGCTTTCCGCTCTGGGGCGAAAACTTGGAGCAGCATAATTCAGGTTGTCAGAGTTCTGATTCTGTAAATGGAAACAGTTGAGCAATTCAAACTGTGGAAGGATAAATTGTCTTAAATTCTGATTGATTTTATTGTCATACCAAACACAAAGAATTTTAACAAAATCCTCCAGCCACACTCAACATTCATCCTTTACTTAGGTTGACGTTCCTTGCCCCAAAAAGGTGGGCAAGAACATACTGCTGGGGAATGATTAAATGGACAACTTTCCCATTTAAGTGCAAATACTATTTCCACTGAAACACACATCATAATTTCTAATAAGCAGCAAATACAGATTATAGCTTAGAATTCACATACCTCATTGTGTGGTTGATTATCAGTGGAAAGGTTTGCTAAATTGCAAAAACAGTTAATACGGTTTGTTAAACATTTAAAGATTCAGCATTTGTAAATGTTTGCATGTCTGACACAAATAAAATTATATCCAATACCTCTTTGAAAAATCCAATTTTTTGAATACAGACAGATGACAAGAATTACAAGAAAAAGGGTCACAACACCAATGATCACAGCTGGCACATTTGTTGCTTCATCACACACATCTACAGTGAAAATAGACACATATGTTCAGATATCGCAATAAAACTAATTTACTTACTTTCTTGATTTTTTAGATAAGACTTAAAAACCTTACCTTTAATTTGAAAATATGTTGCACTGAAAATCTCTGGGTTTTCACCTGTGCGTGAGCCACAGAAATACAGTCCAGAATCAGAGAGCTCTACTGATTTGATATTCAAAAAAAGGTCAGTTATATTGGATATCATTGTAAATCGGTCAAGTTGAATTTTGGTAGAGTTCAAAGGGTTCCATTCAGAGCTCCCCATAGATAAGATGATACGGGCATTTGGTTTGTCAGCCAGTTTGAACCAGTGGAGAAAAGTAGGGAAACGGCTCAGATTGGAGCAACGCAGTGTGGCTTCTTCACCCGGCCGAACAACCACTGTGTGAAACTGACAAACTGATGTAGAGAGCCAATCTGAAATATACATAAAAAATATATAAATAATGCCTAAGGTACTGATATCAATGAATGAAAAGACAGAGAGGTATAACATGTATAAATACATAACATGTAGGCATACTTACTGAAGGTGAAGAACAAAGCTCCCATCAAGGAGAAGTTCATCATTGTGTCAAAAGTAAAACTACATCAGTGGAATGATTGAATATGAACTGTGCTCCACTTACTGTACTCTTACTGTAAAGAGGTGGGTTGTTTTTCATTGTGAACTGATTGTTCACACTGATGATGAAAACAATTATTTCTGGTTTGATAACATAAAATCATTTTAAAGATAACTGAGTTAATGGAAGATTTGTTAGATTGTACAATCAGTTTTAATAAATTGTAATATTGAAAAGTTTTTTATTCAAAGACTAATTTCACCATGTCAAACACATCGCATACATTCGCCTTTTTTCTTTTAATTGTGCTGCTTCTCTCTTTAAAGAACATTTTAGATTTGAATATTACATCAGAAAAATACAAACAATTGTTTAATAGAGAAAAGTAGGCTCAATGAAAATTAATTTTAATACCTGGTGATAGGTTATTAAATATAGGTAGTTTTCATCCAACAAATGAACCTCCATAAAACCTATTGTTTATTGAATATGAATATGTATGATTTTTATTATTATCTCAGTAAAATACAATGTCATCAAAAAGTTTATTTTGTAATTCATAAATGAATCAAGCTTTATGTATAGTTATGTGGAAAAATGACACCTCATTCGTAACACATTTGGACATTGGTGTTTATATTATTAAACTAATAAAAATCAGAGCATCCCCACATTTATTCCTTTCTAAAATTGCCTAAATCACACACTGGCATGTGACATTCACTTTGACGAGATCAATTATTAGCATTTTGAAGGTTTGCCCTGTGTAAATTTAGTCCTGGTTACACAGAAGGATTTAAATTTTTTTGGAAGAGCTTCGGACTACACACACATTGATAAAAAAAAAAAGGATATTCCTGTTGTACTCCTACCATGTGCGGTGTCTGTGGAGAGACACCACAAACAAACCAATTTTACTAACAGTTCCATCTAAGCTGCACCCATGCATAATTGTGCACTGCTCACCAGATCTTTGCTCACAGACAATCTGCAGCACACACACACACAAACACGAAAAACCAAACTAAATTGAAAATACAATAAATATTTTGCAGTGTGAGTCGATAAGTATATTCTTCAATATACACTTCCATTGGTCCTGCTGCTCCGCTCCAATTTGAAAAACACACTCGCCCGTGTTGTAGAAATTATTACTGCAGTTATAGGCTTTTTTATTCATTACTCACAGTACCTAGATTAAACATTAGTTAACTTAAATTGCTTCTTTATGCTGAGTTATTCCTGATGCATTTAAAAGTTTGATTCTGTTACATAGTGTCTAGATAAAATATTGCTGTTCTGGTATGATACACGTACTGCAAGAAGCTAGTTATATCATAATACACATCCCGCGTTGCCTCATGACAGATCTTGTGTTTACCAACTGACATGTCCCATGTTGCTCTGTGACTGATCTTGTGATTATCCTCTGATGCATAGAACAGATGGTTCATTATCTTCCCATAACTGTATGATGTGTTTTGTTCTCCCAGAGCTCAGTAATGAATCAGTCAGGAGCTGATCCAATAGGGTGTGGTTAATTCAGTGCATATATACTTGTGACTGTATGAAGAACCTCAGAGGTCCCTATGGACTCTCCATGCGCATGCAAAATAAACTTATGTAAAATAAAGAAAACCGCTGATCCTTTTTTCTCTCATCCGAGGCCTCTCAGACACCATGTTTCCCACAGCCAGTACCTCTTGTGGTTATTTCCATATCAATGCGGCCAAAACCCGCATACTGACACAACATGCTGGGTTTTGGTTTAGTGTTAAAATGTGAGACATCCTATTTTACAGATATTCTCACTGAAGTCAAATGCGCATCAAATCTGGCATTTGTGCCCATATGAGATTTTTTTGACAGTCTGAATAGCAAAATTCCGATTATTTATTTATTTATTAACTAATTCAGAAACATGATCTATGTTTTAAAAAGTGTCTGTAGTCTGAATGCTCATGTCGCATTTCATCCAACTTAGTGGCTAGAGCAGGATCTACTGAATGTTTTTCTCCTTCCTTCTTCACACTTTTTATTACTTGTTCATAATTTTGCCAAGTTAACATACAGAATATCAGAATCAGAATCTGGGCCCCCATGGGGCTCGGAGGGGCCGCTGCCATGGGCCCCGACTTGACGTGCTGGGGCCTCCCGCCCCTGGTGGATCAGCTGAACGGGGGTGTCTATTGGGGTCAGCAGGGGAGCTGGCTCCCCTGGGTTGGCATCGTGTGACCCCAGTTATTTCCTCCCCATCCCCATTTGCCTCTGTCCACCTGCTCCTTCATTCTACCATTCACAAGGCCTTGGGACGTGGGCACGTCACTGGGGTGTGGGATGGAGTTTCCGTCTTCGCTACCCGGTGGCGGCCTGGGTCCCAATTTTATTGAGAAACTTATACGGGGGCCTCGCCTGTGGTGCCAGTACCCACTGTTTAAATGCATCTAGACACTGAGGGCGCGGTGAGGGAGATGAAGGTACCTGGCAGTATCCCCATGTCCCACCCCTCTGTTTTAAGTGCACATTAGAACAACACTCAACAACACCACAATTGAGCAGGGGGAGAGAGGCAGGGGGTCTTTCCACACCCCTGTTCGTTGGACCGTCGGGGGTTGGAGCCCGGGGAGATTATCAGGTCGTCTGGTAGGGGACCTAGGCTAGTGGGCTACTCTTGCTGGGGTGGGGGCCTTGGCGGTCTGCTTGTCCCCGTCCTGGTCGGCAAGGGGTCCGTCTCCCTGGTGCAGGGGCAGGGTGCTCTATCGGGGCGTCTGTCCCTGGGCCTGGGAGTATAGAGTTTGTATGGGGTGTATGAATGAGTGTACAGCGTCCTTTTTTCGTGTGTCCTGTATATGTAAGAATGTGTGCGCATGAGAGGGAGGGTACGTATGAGTGTCTCTGTCTGTCTATGTCTACTTGTCAGGTTGGGTGTTTGGCTGCCCTCTGGCCTGGTGCATCTTCTTCCCCTCCGTCACTCCCCGTCGGTGATGGATGGTCCTGCCCGCTGGTCGATGATGGCTCTCGATGCCTGGGGCCGGGGGTCCCGGTTGCGGCCCGGCTCGGTCCTGGTGCATGCCTAGCTGGTCCTGGGTGGGCCGGTGTGTCGGGCGGCCGCTGTTTCGGGCCGACATCCTCCTTGGATTGACTGGGGCACCTCTTATGGGGGTGCCGGGGTTGTAAGTAGGTTGGTGCCGTCCGGTGGATCGGTGGGGACCGTGCCCGGCGCCCAAGCTCCTGCCAGTTCCATGAGTTCTACTGCCTGGTCGGTTCATCTGGGGGGGCTGTCCGGTATTGGCTGGGCCCCAGATCTTGGCCCTCTGCATGGGGCGGGATCTGGACCCGGGAGCTGGTAGATCTGGATGTCCAGATGCTGGCTGGGCGCGGCCTGGGGAGGGCGTACATCCGCTGTGGCTTTACTGTGGCTCCCTGGCGTGTGGGTGTGTGGGGGGGGCCGGGTTGTTGGCGGTGGGTATTGGTCCGGGGTGGCGGCGGCGTGTATTGTCCGTCGATCGGCTGCAGGCGCCTCCTGCCCGGCGGCGGCGGGGGACCCCTCTCGGCGGGTCCCTGGTCGGGGCCCTGCTGGGGGGCGGGGTGCCCCTGATCCCCGTGGCCTCCGGGTCCTGTTCCGGGCCCGCCCTGGCGTAGCCGGTTTCCGGCGGAGCCCGTGGGCTCGTCCCTGCGATCTCTCGGGGCCCCAGCATTGCGGCTGCTTGGTGTTCCCCTGGGGCTTCCATCTGTTCCTCTCTTGGTGGGTGATCGGCCCTGCGCTGGTCCGCCTGCGGCTCCTGCGCTCTGTGGGACTCTGGATGCATGCGTCTCCTGCCTCCTTCATGTCTGTGTCGATTCCTGTAGGACGGATTGACGGTTCCTTACACCAGCTATCAATCACTTGCATGGGGAAACCTTATTCAGACCTGCATGCTCGCACACACATAGGTGTGGGGACATTGGTGTGGACGGACATATCTTGAGTTGAGGTTATTGTCATTAGTTAGCTTTTACCAGGAGCTTAACAGAAACATTAGTATTGTGTTTATTAATCCATGCTTGTGTGTAGTGAATGTGTAATTCTTTATTTTTATTACTGGATCTGAACTATTGGTGTGGTTCTGTTCAGTTCGTTGTTTTTGTTTGTTTTGTTTTACCGCTTCTCTGCCATCTGGCAGAGGTGGAGGACTGGGATGTTTTCTTGTGTTCTTTGTTTGCCTCCCTGTCTTGTGTCGTCAGTTCGCGCCTCTGCTGGTGCAGTTTCTTTTCTTCACCTTCTTCCTTTCTTCCTTCTTTTCTCGGTTTCGTGTCCATGACTTCAGGAAATTGAACCCTCAGTAATTACTAATAAAGATTATTTAATACATATACATCAAGTGGAGTGTTACAGCAAAGATATAATACTCTGCTTGGGAAAGTGAATCTGTTGGGCTTTTACTTGGTACTCAGATACCAATTCTGAGTGGCAAACTGCTAGACAGGACACGTAAAAAACGAAAAAATACAAAAATACAAAAATAAAAAATATATCAAAAGATCTGTCTTAGGCCTTCAGAAGGAAGGCCTAAGACTACCTAGAGTCTAGTAATGAATTTAATGAGGTAATGAAAAACCTCAACATCAATCAGAATTATGATTTTTTTTAAGGTATTTGAAGGAACTGCCTAAATGCCCATGTTTGGCCATTCAAGTACGTTTACCCCGAAACTGACCTCAAAATGCTAAACAAAAAAAATCAAAAAGTCCCAAAACATTGTCAAATGAACTAATTCTTGCTATTGTAAACATCTAAGAACTGCATGTGCAATCAAAAAGAGACCACCTAAGTTGAGCTTCCATGTGAGGAAGCCATGCTTTTCTGCATCTTGTTAGGAGTCTGGGATGTTGGTCTGTTTTGTTTTTCTGTCTTTCTGTTTCCTACTCTCCTGGGTCAGCATGTTCTGACAGCTCCTGCCAGCAGCCATACTAGGTTCTAAACTGTACTTTTCATGCTGCGCGGCTAGGCATAGCAGCGAAAATCGTTCTGTGCTGTAAACACTTTACCACATCAAACGTTCTGCACATTGTCTGGGCTAAGCAACGGTATAGCGGCATATTAAAAGTTTATTTTATAACAGATACAAACATTGCTTTTCAGTATGAACGGGTATCCTGCACAGGCCTACTTCCAGGTGTCAAGGAAGGTCTTGCAAACATCCCCGCCTCCTGGTGTTCTCTCCCTGGCTTCATCACCACCATCTACAAAGAACCATCATCCAATTTAGAGAGACCAATTAACCTGACAGTCTTGGTTTTGGACTGTGGGAGGAAGCCAGAGTACCCGGAGGGAACCAATGCATGCATGGGTAGAACATGCAAACTCCATGCAGAAAGACCCTGGGCGTTGATACAAACCCAAAACCTTCTTGTTGCAAGGCAACCATCATCAGCCGTGTACCATCATACAAACAGAAATATTTTAAGATCAATACTCAACTGTGGACTTCCCTTTCTGGAGATTTCTTCATTCCCATTCCTCTGTGCGTTGTTCCTAGTTCCAGCTGTCATCTCCTAAAACTCTGTTTCAATCAATCATTTATATTTTACACGGGTCACTCTCATGTTTTGCATGTGAGTCAGAAAGCTAAATACCAACATGTCAGAATACTCAGGCCAGACTGATACAGCAGACCCCCTAGTGAGATCAGTGGCTGAACAATGCCCTATGATCCAAACCCATGATAATATCCTTATAAACCTTAATAAATCCAGTGGAGGCTATTCAACATTTGAATAATATCTCAGCAACATTAAGCTCCAGTTCCCTGTGCTACTGTAGAGGGAACACTTGCTCCCAACATCACTCCTCCAGATGATCCTAACTACTTTGATGGACTAGATCAAATAATTTATTGTAGATGCAATTCTTTTGCCATATATCTGCAAAGTGATATGGAACCCCATGTTATACAAATAGTATATTTTAAACACATTTGTACCAGGTATTACTACTTTGCTGAGATATTTTCATCTAGGCTTACAGCATTGCTTCTTCAATAGCGGGACATGGTGAGGTGTGGATTTGTGTACGTGCGTGTGTGGGGGGGGTTGCTTGGAAGGCTTTTGTCTTTATGCATGCTTAAACAGTTAACAACCCTCCAGTCACCAGGTAGCAGCACAAAGCTTATAGTAATCAACAGACTACTCCCTAAAAGGGTGAGAGTCCCCCTTTTAGGGAGTCATTTATGTAATTCTCCATCACCTCTCTCTAATGCCCTGACAGGCAAGACAATTATCCAGATGTGTTGGATATTATTTGTTTATTACATACAATTATTTGTACTGTGCTGATTGTAAAGAGCTTTACGTGGAAGAATACATTAATTAGAATTGTCCATAACATCATAAATTGTGAACGTTTTACAGTCCATACTTAAAATTGGACATAATGAACATTCCATAAAGCGTATCAAATTGGACTTAAATAACAGGGGACAGGTGTATGGCGTTCCATACTTTACCATCAGAAAGTTTGTAGGTCGCTGGGCCTTTCTGAGCAACAATCCAGAGGGGCTGCGTGAACATGAAGTGCCCTTTCTTTATGATTCCTGGTTTCCTGATCCAAACATAGGAGCCACAAAGAAACTTTGGTGACTGTGCGCCACGACGTTCATCCACATAGCGCTTTATTTTGGCTTGCTTCAGAGTCAGTGTCTCTCACATCCGCAGGCTGAGCAGATGCACGAGGAGAAGCAATGTTTTTTATGTTTAACTTGGTGCGGAATGGACGGCCATGTAGAAGTTCAGCAGGTGAGACTTGAGTCAGTGCATGGGGAGTTGCTTGATAAGTGAGGAGGAAGTTTGCGACAAAAGGCTTCCATGGCCTACCTTCAATGTCAGCTGTTTGTAAACAGTCCTTTAATACCCTGTTCCATCTCTCCACTTCTCCATTACTTTGAGGATATTAGATGGAACTGCGGCAGTGTGTAATGTCCTGAGCTGCTAAGAGGGTCTCAATCTCAGCAGACACAAACGAAGGACCGTTACCAGTTACAACTTCAAGAGAGTTGCCTTCACGGCTGAAAACAGTAGACAGGAAAGCAATGACAGTAGCGGATGTAACATCAGATGTAAATGCCATTCAGGCCATTTACTGTAATAGTCCACCAATGTGATGGCAAAACGGCAGTCAGGGGAAGCAGAGTGGAAAGGGCCGACAATATCCATGGCAAGTTTTTCCCAGGCTGCATTGGGAAGGGGCACCAGTTGCAGTGGGGCAGCTCTGGTTATTGCAGTTTTGTCATGTTGGGAGCAAGTGGTGCATGACTTAATGGCAGCTTCCACATCTAAGTCCATACCAGGCCACCAATAGAGCTCCCTGAGTCTTTCTTTTGTCCTCACCATGCCTTGGTGAGTGTCGTGGGCAAGCTGTATGAGTTGTGGCCGAAGAGTCTGGGGAATCACAACTCGGTGAGTCCCTCTCACTTAAACCCCCTCAAGTTCAGCCAGCTCAGTCTGTACACGGCAGAAGCGCAGAAAGACAGGATCCAAGCCTTTAGCTGTGGGGGGCCAACCATTTCTTTGATATGTCCTCACCTGCTGCAACACTGGGCAATCTTGGTAGGCAGTATGTAGCTGCTCCGTAGTAACAGCTGCTAGGTCCACAGACACCATTGCTATGGTGTCCTCATCCTGCTCTTGTGGGTCATAAAACGGCAGGGGCACGCGTGACAAACAGTCTGCTATGATATTATCACGACCTGGCTTTTATTCCACAGTACAGTTAAAGCACATGAGGCGAGCAGACCATCTTGAAATCCTCATACCTGCTCTTCCGAAACCTTTGGTGGACAGCAGGGCAGTAACAGGGCTATGGTCTGTGCGCAGGGTGAAGTGTCTTCCCCAAAGGTAAGTGCGCCAACGCTCAGCTGACCACACACAAGCCAGAGCCTCTTTCTCTATGATAGAGTATTTTCTCTCACTGTCACTAAGGGACCTGGATGCGAATGCAACAGTCTTTTCAGTGCCACCGTGTAGGTGGGTGAGCACTGCACCAATGCCGTAGTCACAGGCGTCTGTAGTGACGAAGGTAGGAAGCGCAGGATCAAACAGTGTAAGCGCTGGGCTTGTAGCAATCAGTTCTTTGAGGTGAGAAAAAGCTCCCTGAGCAACATCAGTCCTATTTAAATTCAGCATTTTTCCTCAGCAGAGCACAAAGAGGTTCCACAATAGAAGCGTAGCAGGGGATGAACTTTGAATACCACCCAGTGAGGCCCAGGAAGGACTGTAGGGCTGTGGCATCACGCGGGGGAGGAGCCTCTGTTTTAGCTGTAACATGATCAGGGTTGGGAAGGATGCCTGAAGCAGAAACAACGTGGCCCAAAAATGAAAGTTCATTTTCCTGGATTCACTGTTGTTCAGTCGGTGCAGTACTGCTTTGAGTCGTGCCTCATGCAGCATAGGAGTATCAGCATACACAATAATATCGTCTAAGTAACACTGTACACCATCCAAACCTGCAAGAATCAGTGACATCATCGTCTGGAATGCACTTGGGGCTGATGCGAGACCGAAGGGGATCTTAGTGAATCGAAAAAGTCCATCATGAGTTATAAAACCCGTAAGGTCTCGTCTGTCAGGGTGCAAAGGTACCTGATGATATGCATTTTGCAGGTCAATAGAGGAGAATATCTGTGCTCCTCTTAGCTCATGAAACACCTCCTCAATATGTGGCAGCAGATGGCTGTCCACAACCACCGCCTTGTTGGGCTCACGTAGATCTGGACATATCCTGAGCCGACTCGACTTGCGGTGCACCACTACTATAGGTGAAACCCATGGCGATGAGTCGATGCGTTCAATGACACCATCATTTTCTAGTCTCTGCAGCTCCTGGGACACTGCATCACGTAAGGCAAAAGGCAGACGACGTAGCTTTTGCTGCACAGGCTGTATTCCGGGTCTCACAGTAACTTTGTGAACAAATCCAATAACTGTTCCAGTCTTTGAAGCTGTGTACTGTACAGCGACAGCAGGGGTTGCGTTAGTAGTAACATGACCCTCTCTGATCTCAAGCTGCAGGGCATTAAAAAGATCCATGCCTAATATGGGCGTACCTGCTGGGACAATATGAATGTACTGGGACGTGGAGTTTGTCATGTATGATACCGTCAGTTCCAGATAGCCTAGCATGGGTTTCTTTGTGTACGTGGTCAGTGTTTTTCTTGGCGTCAGGAGCGGGGTGTGGCTGAAGTGATTGTTGTATATGTGTTCTGGGAGAATAGAGACACCAGACCCGGTATCCACCATCAGATCAGCTGTAATTGTAGGACCGCCTGAAGCTTTCATGGATACCTTGCACATTAATTTACTGTTCAGTGTACTTGCATCATCTTCATCAACTAGTAGCACTGTGACAACCTCAATGGAAACTTCTCCTACATTGCCTGTGAGAGACACTGTCCTGCCCCTGCATACTCTGGCAAAATGTCCAGGCTTATTACATTGTCTGCATGTGACTGATTTGGCTGGGCATTTGGGGTAAATTGCAACGTGTGTTGAAGAGCCGCATCTATAGCATGTCTTACCAGCAGCCGTTGAGTTGTTGAAGACAGCAGTCTTTGGGGATGATCTGGGAAAGCTGGAGGGTTTTTGCTGCTTCTGCTTCCCACCATGCCGACGACAGACTCAGCTGCTCCACTGGAGGAAGCTATTGTTTTAGCTTCTGCAACTGCATTTTCAATCTGAGCAGCAATTGTCAAAGTCTTTTCAAGTGTAAGTTTTTCCTCAAGAATCAAGCGCTCTCTGACCCGTTCATTGGATGTTTTCTCCACGATTTGGTCTCTTATCATGTCCTCCGATAATGTTCCAAACTCGCATGTAACAATGAGCTCCCGCAGGGCAGCTGTATACTGAGCTGTGCACTCACCAACTCGTTGAGCTCTCTGGCGAAACTTATTCCTCTCCGCAACAACATTCAGTTTGGGTACAAAAAATGTCTTTAACGCCTTTAATGCATCGTCGAAGGAATCACCAATCGCTGGCAGCATGTAGAAAATCCGCTTAGCCTCCGCGCCGACCGTGTGTATTAGCAAAGCACGCTTCCTCTTATCTTCCACTTTGTCAGCCAGAGCTAGCACGTAGTTGTCAAACATGCGAATCCATGCTTCAAAAGACACAATGGAGGTGGCGAAATCCGAAGCAGAGCCATCCTCGTCGCCAATATGTTGTGTTGTAGAATGAAAAAAGAAAGCTAGCAGGCAAGCTACCTCAACAAACAGGCTTTTACTTCTTTTTCAGGTTAGTCCAAACTGACGTAACTCACACGGATGCCTCTCATACCTTTCGTTACACCGCCACCTACTGGCATGATATGTGATAACAGGCACACATGTATATACCACAAGATTGGAAATTGCGTTGATTATATGTGTGCTTATACAAGCTGATAGCAACAAGTTAACTGCAGTGAATTATCTTATACTTCTTTTAAATTAATAAAAATTGTATTTTAGTGTGCATTTAATTCAAAGGGTAATAATTTATTTTGTATATCGCGATAGTTTTTGTTTTGTTTTTAATAATGCAATTATCACATGGGCTTACAGCTCATATGCACACAAAATTTATAAATTACCTGAAGCTCCCTTGTGGTTTATGCCCACATCATAATTGCACACTATACAAAATGCATGATGAAGAACTTTAGAGGGTTGCAAGCATGACACTGTTCTTGATATCACTAGGTAGCAGCACAGAGCTTAAACTGATCAACAGGCTACCTGTTCAACCCAGCAGACTACCTTTGTACACAGGTTCACCTTGTCTATTGACCGTTTTCCACTAGGGCTGGCTCAGCCTGGGCAGTGTTGGGTCAACGAGAACCAGAACGGTCTGGTTGTGTTTCCATTGCCATCTCAGGAATGGGCTGGTTCAGCGTAGCAAATTTCCAGTTAAAATTAGTCATCACTCATCCTTTTCAGACGTTACAGATGTTGATGCTGGAGCCAGTATCTAACCCCATTCTCTCTCCCATTGCTCACCAGCCTTTTACAGTTAATGCAAATCCATTTCTGCATAGCACTTCCAATGCTTGCGCTCTGCCCCACTCTGGCTGTTGTGGTCCTTTACTGACCGATATTTGCACTTTATAATGTTTTGCTTCCCTAAGCAATGTTTTGAACTACTGCAAGCCATTCATCGCCTTATTCTGTAACATTACTTCAAACGCAGACCACCAGGCCAATAGGGTTGGAGGGCCTCTGCACAATTTAGACCAAGCCAAAGGCAGTCTGAAAAAAGGGATTTGCTTGGCTCAGACAAAGGTCATGGAAACACACTACACACAGGCTGAGTCTACACCGTCTAGATTGAGCTGACCTTAGTGAAAAAGGGGCATATGAGACACACCGGCCTACAGGCTGACGGAGTAGGTCTCTATCATGATCGCAATGTGGGAAAGGTGGATTCAATTGTGGAATTGAACAAAAAAAAAAATTAACATACAATAAAAAAAAGTGTTCCTGTAGCGTTCATTTTGTTTCCTGGTTGGTGGGGGGTTGAGCTACACAGACAAAATAAACTGGCCAGACATGACGAAAAACACTAACATCTACCAAATAAAACAATCAAAGTTTAGTGCAAGGGTCGGGACTATCGATGTTTATGAATCGAGAGATCAACCCATGGCTTATTCATAACGCAGAACACATATACATTGATAATCTGTGTAAACAAAAAAAAGTTTGATAAATGTTATTTGATACAGCACTGACACATTATTCTTGTACATCACATGGATGTACTTTCACCTCATCTAAAAGCCATGTCCCAAAAGTGTTCTAAAAGAGGAAGCACCAGTCGCTGACTGTTACAAGTCGATTTAGCATTTATTCTGATATCTTGATATCAGGCATAATTGTCATGTACATGCAAACCATTTTTGTCAACCAGTTAACTAGTGAGCCATGTTTGTGTGAACTAGTTAACTAGTGAGGGTCAAAATATGCACACTAGTTAACTAGTGAGCACATTTTGGCTTCACTAATTAACTAGTGAGAGGCAGAAATGTCCACTAATTAACTAGTGAATGCCAAAATGTATACCAGTCAGCTAGTTGAAGGTTTTTGTGTCTAGTGAAAGCCAAAAATGTGGTTACTAGTTTACTAGTGAAGGCATAACTCCTCACTAGTTAATTAGTTGGAGTAGGTCAATGTCACTAGTTAACTAGTGAACCATAAATGGCTCACTAGCTAGCTAGGTGATGGCAGCAGGCTCAATAGTTAACTATTTGATGCACCCTTTGTCCAAACTAGTAAACTAGTGAGGTCTGAAATGTATACTACTAGACTAGGTCAAGCCTAAATTCACACTAGCCAGCTATTGGTGCATAATTCTAATTAAGAGGTGGATAATTATTTAAATTGAGGCTTTTTGTTGGCTCCCTTTGTCCAACTAAAATATGACAACCAATCGCAGCTGAGAATTTCACAAAATCCCATCCAAAACATTTGTATGTGTCACACAAGTTAACATGCCGGCCAAAGGAACTTTAGCTAGTAAACTAGTGGTTTCAGTGTGACACTTACATATAAACTAGTAAAGGCAGAACTGTGCACTAGTTAACTAGTGAGACACAAATACCCACTATAACTAGTCAGGTGTAAAAAGTGACACTAGTTTAGGAGTGTGCACCAAAAAAAAACCTAGTGAACTAGTGATGGCAATTTCTATTCTACTACTTAACTAGTGAGGTGCAAAAAGTATCACTTGTTAACTAGTGGCATGTATATTTCATTAACTTGTAAAGTAGTTACACCTAAAAACACAAAAAAGCTGACCATTTCTGTCTACTTGTTAACTTGCGTAACAATTGAAATCTCTCTAGTTTGTGTGTGTGGCAGTGAAACAGCTCACTAGTTAACTAGTCGGCACAATACACACACTAGTGGCTGTTTTTGGAGCTACCTAGTTAATTTGCAAAAATGTGCTTCTACTAGTTAACTAGTGACAAATTGGTCTTCACTAGTTAACTAGTTGACATGTTTGGCCTTACTTGTTCACCAGTAATGGAATAGGACAGAGTCACTAGTTAACTAGTAAGCATATCTGCATTACAATGTCTTTCAGTAGCTTATAGAGGGCAAATTGAGCCTTACATGTTAGCTAGTGAAGACAAAGCACTGTCCATAGTGAACTATCTGGAGAAAAATGTCCCTCACACTAGTAAACTAGTGGAATTTGAATAAATACACAAACGCCTCGAAATTTGTGCCACTAGTTAACTTCCCACTGTCGCTGCATGCTTGCTCAGTATGAGGGATTGCTGAGAATTCCACGACGCAATCTTCTGTGGTTCTGTAATTTCTACACTTAACATTGTATTGTAATAACTCTTTTTGTAAAGTGCCTTGAGATGACATCTGTTGTGAAATGGCGCTATATAAATAAACTGAATTGAAAACTGAATTGAACTAGTGGGACCGCAACACTGGCCACTAGTTTACTAGTGAGCAATGTCGCACTTGCATGCAAATGAAGAAGGCGGAAACAAGGATTTTGATTGGTCCATTTAGGACTCAAAAACCTAAAAAGCATGGCTGACTTTGTCCAGGCTGTTGTTAGAGCAAATTTTATAAACTAAGATTGTTTTAGCATAAAAATATGTTTTGATAACATTTGTAGTGACAAAGTAGTGGTGTATTGCTGTAATTTTTGTTCAACTGAGTCATAAATTACATAGATTTTAGACAACGTGGTGATCTTGTTAGTATATATACAATTGAATCCTTCCATTTTACCATGTTGACATGTTGGGTGAGTGGTTAGTGTTGGTTTCTCTGGATTGGTAGGTCCAGGTTCATGTCCTGCTACTGAGGAACTGAAATTCTGTTTTTACTTCAGGTTCACAGACCTTTTTTGGTTTTGGAAAAAATACTTTTTCTACATTTAAAAAAAAAATATTTATGTTTTATTTTTAAACCCAGTTCTGACATTAAGAAAGTGGCCTGATCAGTTATGTATGTTCAGTGCTGAACAGTGTGGACGGCCAACAAATTAATGAAGATAGGAGGAATAATAATTCTGTTGATTCATCTGCTCCGCTTTAGGTTGTTTATATGATGTGGAAGCAAGGTTTTTGTTCTTACTCAAATTCCCCTTGCGAATCTGTTTAAAATTTACACATCTGTCTTTATTTTTTTTCTTATTTCTGTCCAGTTTTGAATGTTTCCTAATGTTTTGCTGATATAAGTGACTACAAATCTCAAGGTTATGACAAGCACAAAGACTTTGGAGTTATTTGTGTAATATGTTATTTCGATTGTTTTGAATTGTTGTCGTTAAACAATGATCAGAATCGATAGTTTTAAAAAATACTAAAAGGCTCTAAAAATGATCAGAATCTATAAAGATTTCAAAAAAACAAAAATTGGATGTAAAGGAAATAGTACCCCCTTCAGTTGCGGTCTGCAGATGTGCCATTTCCAAATATGGTATGAGTCTGACCACTGATCCGCCCCCGCCCCTTTCTGCGTTCTGCAGCCATGTCTACTTGTCTGTTTCTTTTGAAGTTGAAGCGCTGATACTCTGCAGAAATCAATCTAAAAAAATCGTGGAAATGCTCTCCGTTCCAAGCAAATTCTTTGGTTTGGTTGGCACTTTTGTATTAATTGGTGATGCGGATAATACACAATAGGAGTTTTCTACCCACCCTCGCATTAGAATGTGCATAATGACTGTTTCAAGCACTAGTTAACTAGTGAGCTGCTTCACTGCCATATGGAAAGCTTTCCATACTGCCACACACGCAAACTAGTGAGATTTCAATTGTTCCACTGGTTAACTAGTGGGCAAAAATGGCCAGCTTGTTTGTGTTTTTCAGTGGAAGTAGTTTACTAGTGAATGAAATATTCATGCCAATAGTTACCCCAACACCCTCACTAGTAAACTAGGTGGTATTTTTGCCTCTACAAGTTCACAAGTAACCATTTTGGCCTCTTACTAATTAACTAGTGGCCGTTTGGGGGAACACTAGTAAACTAGTGACACTTTTTGCACCTCACCAGCTTACTAGTCGAATGGAAACTGCCATCACTAGTTCACAAGTGGGTGTTTTGGAGCACACTACTAAACTAGTCACACTTTTTAGACCTCACTAGTTAACTAGAGGGCAAATGTGTCTTCACTAGCTAACTAGTGAGCAGTTCTGCCTTCAGTAGTTTACATATAAGTGTCAGACTGAAGCCACTAGTTTACTATCTAAAGTTCCTTTGGCCAGCATGTCAACTTGTGTGGTACCTGCCAATGTTTTGGGTGGGATTTTGTTAAATTCTACACTGTGATTGGTTGTCATATTTCAGTTGGAATTAGGGAGCCAATAGAAAGCCTCAATTTTAAGAATTCTCCGCCTCCTAATTAGAATTCTGAGCCACTAGCTAACTGGTGTGAATTTAGGCTTGAGCTAGTTTATTAGTATACATTTATGACCTCACTAGTTAACTAGTTTGGACAAAGGATGCATCAACTAGTTAACTACTGTGCCTGCTGCCATCACCTAGCTAGCTAGTAAGCCATTTATGGTTTACTAGTTAACTAGTGACATTGACCTACTCCAACTAGTTAAATAGTGAAGAATTATGCCTTTCCTAGTAAACTTGAACACATTTTTTGGCTGTCACTAGTTAACTAGTGAGACACAAATAGCTGACTGGTATGCATTTTGCCCTTCGTTAGTTAACTAGTGGACATTTACGGCTCTCACCAGTTAACTAATGAGGCCAAAATCTGTTTACTAGTTAACTAGTGGGCATTGTTGCTGCCACTTGTTAACTAGGGCGTACAGACATGGCTCACTAGTTAACTAGCTGACAAAGATGGCATGCATGTTGGCCTGATATCAAGATATCATAATAAATGCTCAAGAGGCTGGGCCAAATTATTTACAAATTAACAGGTGGGAATTTGACATTCAGTAGTCAGCTAGTAAACGTTTTTGTACCTTACTAGTTGATTAGTAAAATATAAACATATTTTAAATATTTAATTCGTGCACATTTAAATGTCCACTAGTTAACTAGTGAACATGCTGAGCAATACTAGTGAACTAGTAAGATATGAAACATATGAACTAGTTAACTAGGGATAATGTGGTCCTTACTAGTTAACTAGTTGATATTTGGGTTATCACTAGTTAATTAGTTTACACAAACAGAAATGGCTTGCATGTAAATGACAATTATCCCTGATATCAAGATATCAGAATAAATGCTCAATCGGCGTGCCACAGTCGACAGGCACCTGCACAGACCAGCTTACATGTCACACAATACAAATAAAAACATGCTGACTTATGACCAGGGTCATAACAGGTATCATACATTTTTTATTGGTCTCACAACCGCTTCCACCTGGCCTGTATCTTTAGAATATCAGAGTTTTTGAACTGCAATACAATCCTTTTCAAATGAGTCAAATTCATATTTAGATGAAAAATTATACCATTTACATTTTCTACAAAGAACACATGCAGTCATGACCAGGAACGGGTCATGGAAGAAACATGCAACTTGATGACCAACCAGTCTAAACCAATGACCAACTGGTCGGAACTAACTTATGAGGTTCTATTGCACCTTGTTCTTGAGCACTGCTCCAAACAGGTAACAAAAGACTGGTCTGACCTGGGACCTGAGAGCTGGTGGTGCTATGACCTGAGAGCTGGCGGGAGCTGGGGCCTTAGAGCTGGCTGGAGTTGGTGCCTTAGACCTGGCTCGAGCTGGGACCTGAGAGCAGAGACCTTAGAGTTTGCCCTACTTTTTTCATAAGGTTTCAGGTGACTGACATTACATTTTGTTTTAAGACAGAGACCTGCTAGTGTTGGTAAAGTTGCTCTCTTTCCTGAAATTTCCTCAATTGTGTAGGGTCCAGAGTAGTTTCCTTATTTTCTCCCTGTTTTCCTGCTTCTCTCTTTTTTATGTTCAGTAAGAGTACTTCATCTCCCCTTTTTAAACTCCACATTTCCATACTTTTTCTGAACTCATTTGCAAATGCCATTTCATTTTTTTATGACAGTGAAATATTCTCCCCGATCTTTTCTATTATGCTCTCGAGTTCTCTGACTGTCCCTGAAAAATTCCCTGCAGTCTTCAGGGAGAATAATTGTTGAAAGATACAACAAAATATAATGACTTGTGCATTACATAGTATAGACTATTACAGAAATGAATTTACAATAAAAAATAAAACATGTTTCCAATAAACCTAAACTACATAGGCATATTATCTGCATTTATTTACTACATCAATGATTGGATATATGTGGGATCTGGAATAGGGTGACCAACCGTCTTCTTTTTACACGACAAGTTTTCAAAAGCTCTTCTGGGCATCCTCTGGGATTTCATAGATGGATAAAATGTCTGGTTTTTCATCATTTTTCAAAGGACCAATAAGCACACTTAAACTGATTGTACCAATCCTGTTTTTAAGCAGAAAGACAGTGGGCTGTGCTGCGCTGTGATGATCTGCACAATCAATCTGTGCCATGCATGTTGCTGGACTGTTTACAAGATTTAAAAGTGTAAGTATAGATTTATACACGAACACAGCCGATGAAGCTTGCACATGTGTTCTGTGTATGACAACAATGGCGAAGATCCAGTACATCCACATAGGCACAAAAGCTATAATAATTCTGCGTGAAGTGAGAATTCATCTATGAATTGACGGAGAATGAAGATAAAAACTAAATACTACAGTATGCTTTTTTGTCTTTTTTAGACTGATACTTTTTACTGCTAATATAATAGTTTTTCTTTAAAACCTATTTCATATTTGTGTTTAATTAAGCCCAGAACAACTTAAAAAGTTAACTATTACTCCTGCTGCTAAATTTTGTTTTCAGAAGAGTTATTATTTATATTAATTAATTTCCAGAGATTTTAGAGTATGTTTTTTACTAGGGAAGGCCTATCCAAATTGTATTTAACAGATCATTCTAAACACATAGGGAATGCTCCCTTTAAATATGTTAAAATCAAAAGTCTTGGCACAGTATTTCAGGACAGGGCATTTTGTTCCCTTTTTTGGATATAAAAATTTGGTCACCCTAATGTGGAACCTAACCTAGCATCAGCCAGATCTATGTGTATTCCCTCCCCGTGTCGAGCCTTCACATTTTGATATGGAATCTTGGCTCCAGAAACCGTCTCAAAGAGGGAGGGCCATCTGGTAGGATACTTTGAGCTGATTGGAGGACGCACAAGGTAGTGCTCGTTTGGCACTGGCTTCTACACGAGCGTCAACCAGCACAGCCATATTTGTTTCACTTTTCACAAAGTGCTTCCCTTGACTCACTATTTGACAAAGAAATAATATCTAATTCCTCTACAACCGATTCAATGGCCATTTCTATGCGAGCGTCAACCGGTGCCGCCATGTTTGTATCTCTCAGCTGGTCAGTTGATACCATCGTCACAACTGAACTCCCACCCCAAAGCACAATGCTGACAAACGATAGGCCCGGTCAAATATGGGTCGGATATCGGACGGTTTTGATTGGAGAAGTCAAAGATGGATTCGCGAGGATCCATCTTGCAGAGCAAGGTTTTCTGGAACCTACAGGAAATGTAAATTGTGAGCAAAAAAAAAAAATCCCTAGAAAGATAAAGAAGGAACAGTGGCACCATTTGTGGTAATATGCTATGCAACCTTGAATCTAGGACATGTTAAAGTGAAGTGTCGTCTCTGCAGCCCAGATATTGTAATCTTGGCAGTAAGCTTATGTCCTTATTATTTATCAAGAGAGTTCACCAATGTTATTTTGGCAGTTGTTTACATTCCACCTTCAGCCATTGCCGACCATGCATGTGATGTTATCAGTTCTGTTGTTGCTAAGCTACAGACCCAACACCCCAATGCATTTGTGACAGTATCTGGTGATTTTAATCATGCCTCGCTCTCTTTTACACTTGCAACATTTCAACAGTTTGTCAGTTGCTCAGCAAAAGAAAACAAGACCTTGGATTTGTTTTAAGCAAATGTAAAGGATGCTTATATGTCCAAACCAAGACCTCCTCTGGAACAATCAGATCATAATGCAGCATGGGATAAATTTCCATAGTTACGCAGATGATACACAGCTATATCTATCCATAAATAAGTAAATCCAGATGAATCCAATCAGTTAGGTAGACTACAGAATAGAATATAATAGAATATAATAATCTTTTAATAGTCCCACCAGGGAAAATTAGGTCGTAAACAGCAGCCAAAGAAACAACAAATATACAACATATGTAACAGAAGAGAACACAGAATACGTACATCAAGAGAAAATAATGTGCAAATTATATCGGTGTGGTTGTTTAGTGCAAAATGTAAGATACAGTGCAGGTGTATAATATTTATAATTGTTGGGAGCAGTTTTGGTTGTACAGTCTGACAGCTGCAGGGAGGAAGGACCTGCGGAAACGCTCCTTTGTGCATCTAGGATGCAGCAGTCTGTTACTAAAGGAGCTCTGCAGTTAAGCAACATTTCCATGCATGGGGTGGGAGACTCTGTCCATCAGAGATGTTATTGTAGCCAGAGTCCTTCTGTCTCCCACCACCTGCACTGGATCCAGGCTGCATCCTAGAACAGAGCTGGCCTTCCTGATGAGTTTATCCAACCTCTTCCTCACAGCTGTCGATAAACTGCTGCTCCAACATACAGTACCGTAAAAAATGACGGAGGCCACCACAGAGTCATAGAAGGTCCTTAACAGCGCTCCCTGGCATACAGGCATTTCTGGAAGACATAAAAACTTGCATGACTCTGAACTTGCTTCTGAATTCTGATAAAACAGAAGTTGTCATCTTTGGACTACTTAATCAACCCCTTCACCTGGACGGCATTAAATTAGCCTCCATTAATAAAACAAAGAACCTCTGTGTTATTTTTGACCAAGATGTGTCATTTAGATCTCACATTAAAGTAGTCTCTAGGATTTCCTTTTTTCACCTTAGGAATCCATCCATCCATTTTCTTTACCGCTTAATCCTTAATGGGTCACGGGGGTGCTGGTGCCTATCTCCAGCTGTCAATGGGCGAGAGGCGGGGTACACCCTGGACAGGTCGCCAGTCCATCCCAGGGTTGGTTCGTGAAGCAGACAATTTTTCTATCTTTAAAACTAGGCTTAAAACTTTCCTCTTTGACAAAGCATACTGTTGGAGACAGGTTAACAGGTAGTTAGAGACAGGTTAGACAGGTAGCTAGGAAGAGACAGGTTAATGTTAGTCGTCAGATAGAGTGTCAAACGCTAGGAAGAGATAGGAAGAGGTAGAGTAGCTAGGTAGAGATAGATTAATTTAAGCCAGGTACAGTGTTAGTAAATAGGTCTCCTAGTAGCTAGGAGACAGGTTAATGTTAGTAGCTATGCTGCTTTAGGCTAGGCTGTTGGAGGACATTATTAGAGTCAGTTCCTACTTTCTCTCCTACTTCTCCCCAACTGCATGATGTGCTTTCAATTCAAGCGCTAACCTGTTTTCTCTTAGTCTCTTCCTACAGTAGGTGCTCCTGACCCGCCCTGCTTGACGACCCTGACTAAGATGGCATTCCAGTGGAGGAACGTTCTCCACATCCTGCTACCAACTTCTGCCTCTGCATCAGTGCTGTTGCGCTTTCTCTGTCTCTGCTGCCTTCGCCAAACCCCAGACGGTCTCGGCAGATGACCGCTTATGCTGAGCCTGGTTCTGCTGGAGGTTTCTTCTTGTTAAAAGGGAGTTTTTCCTCTCCACTGTCAGTTCATGCTTTCTCAGTGTGAGGGATTGCTGAGAAGTTAGGACGCAATCTTCTGTGGTTCTGTAATCCCTAGATTAAACATTGTATTGTAATAACTTTTCTTGTAAAGTGCCTTGAGATGACATCTGTTGTGAGACGGCGCTATATAAATAAACTGAATTGAATTGAAATATAGACTTAGTAATCAAATGTCAAAAGGTACCATTTTCTCATAAGTAAACAGTCAGCAGATAACTCTCCAGTTCATCAAATTACCATCAATGTTAAGATTATGAATCAAAACTCTGAATTGCCTTATTGTGAAGATCTACACATCAACTTCCATTAGACGAGTTGGCACTAATTTAAGTCAGAAAACATCACTAAGTATCTAATCCACATTTTAACGTAGCCAATACACTCCTTTTAATAGAGTGCAGGTCACAAATTGTGCTGATCTAAAATAAGAAATATCACATTATTTTCATGTATTTCATGTATTACTTTAAAAAATATATACATCAGTGAATAAGTATTTATTTGTTGAGCACCAAATCACAAACATCATTATAACAAAGTGAAGCTTACTTGATTGACAAACTCCAGTCCTTGCAGTATGCACATAGGGCAGCCATGTCTATAAATGACAGTCCAATGGTATTTGGCTACTTCCACTGCAGACTTTGTCGTTTGTGAAAGGCCTCCACCCAGTTGGAAAAGTAGTCAGTGACTGTCAGTATATACTGATATCCAGAAAATGTTTTTTTGGGGGGTAGACCAGTGAGATCAATGTCAATTAGTTCCCAAACAACAGATACCCATTAATATTTTCAATCCACAACATATTAAATAATACTTACCATTGTTAAAATCTCAATTACAAACAGTAAGTTTCATATAGCTGTTAATATGTAGATATACACCATAGATACCATAAATACTTGTCAATCAAACACCCCTTATCATTCTTAATTTCAAGATTAAATCATATATAAACAGAGGATTTAGAAAAAAAATCACCCCCTCTCAGAGTTGTCACTCTCCACAACAGACTTGTAGAAGATTTGCAACATCTTGCTGCAAACCTTGAAGGACCTCAGCTTCCTCAGAATGTACAGTCTACTCTGTCACTTTTTGTAGTGACAGAGCAGCTACAGCTAGAGAAGCCTACGTGTTGGTTTAGGCCAGCATTTCATAAACTAAGACCGCTATTAACAGTTCAAAGAGAACTTGGTTAAAAATAGATTGTTTAAGAACAGAAACTAATCTCATTAGCCGTGTTTGATCTCGCCTTTTGTGATCAAAATATGGGAATAACATTGTTTTACTGTCGTGATCGAGCCATAAATTAATTAATCCTCCAAAGGTTAATTACTCTTATCCAGATAAATTTTAAACATTACATTTCTTAATCCAAGAATATCTCACAAGAATGCACATTTCAGTGCCTTATTTCTGTTCTTTTTTTCCCCAGAGATGTCAAGCACTATGGATTCTGGGCATCCTATCAGACAAGAGCGATGCCCTATATCAGCAGAAAAGGTGAACATACCTATCTTGCAAAAAAAACTGCTAAAAGTTAGGGGTGTCAAAATAAACTCATTAACGCAAGTCGATTAATTCCTAGAAATAACTCAATTTGTTTTAAGCAGTGAACTCATACTCAGAACACCGCCCTGTTTATAATTCAGCCCGCACATCAGTCCTTCCTAACATGCCAAACTGCGGATTGTTGTGCAGCAGTGTGTGTGTGTGTGTGTGCGTAAATGATATATGAGTATATTATTATTAGCATATTGGGTTGATATGATTATAAGTTCATAAGTTGTCTGTGGGAATTTTCCTTACCATCCGCTTGGGATATCAGCTTGCTGTGCGCGGTGCAGAGTATAAATATGTCATATTTATGTTGATTTATGCATGCTGGTTCACTATATAGCTTCAGTATATTTTATAGTGAGTTACAGCTGCATAAAAAATGCGCATTACTCTGGTAGATTGATATTTTTGGACCTAAAATGGACCTAATTTATTAGCAGAAGTAGCTGTGTACATCACAAAATAATGGCATTCATTTCCTGATTTCCCAAACCAGAGAATCTGCTTAGTGTTTACTTATGAGAAAATGGAAAATTGTGACATTTGATTTATGTGATATTTAACACAGACTGGTGATATCCAAATGTTAAGTTTATTCATATATTTTGGTTAGTTGTACTTGTATTTGTTATTATTTTCATATGAGACCACACATACATTGTAAATGTGATTGTGAAGTTCAAAACAAAAATTCAATTGATTTCTCCTATATTTAATAAAAAAAGGGCAATGACATCTGGATTTGGCATTATTTACACTGCAAATTGCAGTTTTTTTTAGTCATATTTAGGAATGACAATTAATTCACAGCTGCCCTGTGATTAATAAGATCAAAAATGTTAACTGTTTGACAGCCCTACTAAAAATTAAAAATTAAACAATAATATTTTTGGACGAAGTTTGTACGTTTTTCCATTCTTTAGGCACCGTTTAAGCATGGGTGCCGTTTCAGAAATACCAGTTTGGTAATGGTATCGGATAAAACCTAAACGATACCCATCCCTACTTATGAATGACCAAAAGGCTCCTTTATGCTGGTATTATGCCAGTATTTTCTTTTGAATGTGCCTTAAAAGGACTCTGATAATTGTATCTCTATTTGTATTCATTGCAACTCTGCAGACTTGTTGATTTCAGTTGCACTTGACCACATTCTACTGCCTCTTCCTGTGATGCTTATCTTTACCCTCTGCCTCCCAGCATTTCATTCTACTTTCATTCTCACTGTACTTCTTACATGTGCCTTGTGTGACTCTTTTTACAAAACATAAAATTGCTCAATGTCCACAAAATAGAATAGAAAAGAAAACACTCCCAGGGTATTCCCGCAGCATACATTTTATGATCAACATTTCTTTCTTTTTTAAATGATATTTGTTGTCATTAGTAAAAGTAGTAGCAACAGTCCAAGTGGTAAAATCTTTCATCAGTCCAGTCCCAGTGAGTGTTTGTGGCTATCTTTATAACAGTTCCCTCTTGAGAATGACACCTTAGCATATTGACATTTTGGGAACTGTTGTATATAAAAATGAGCAACTTTAGTATTTTCCCAATTTATTTGCCTAATTTTGCTTTCGAGAGCATCCGTGTCAAAATGAAAAATTTGACAAGTTTTGTTAATCAAATAATAAAATGATGTCATAGTCTGCAGCAAAAACATACAGGGACTGTTGCGTTTGTATGAGCAGAAAATGAATGAATGAATACTTTATTCATCACACAAGGGGCAATTCAGTTTAAAGTACAACCCATCCAAGAACATAACAACAACAAATGATAAACGGGAACATGCAAACTGACGGAGCAGCCACGGTGCCGCACTCCTATTACAGGTGGGAAATGGTCACATAACAGAACATAACATAGGCTAGTTAGTTTTAGTATATGTGAATTCATTGTTTGTTTCAAATTATACAATGTGATGTTTATGGTGCAGTTTTGGTGTTTAAGGCTCTTATTTTTATAAACTAAACTGAATAAACATAATTGTTTGGAACATTTTAATGAATCTGTGTATTAGGTCATAGGCCATTCCTGTATTTGTTGCTTTTTGGATGCTGTACTTGTAAGGCCTTTGCTTGTGAAAGCGATCTGCATTTAATTAGTATGAAGACGGTTCAATGGCAATTTTATTTTAAGACTGCATTAATAGCTGATGGAAATCTATCAGTTTCATCTCTAATTCAGACACAAAATCACTGCATGGCAAGTTTTTTAGAACAAATATTTTTGAGTCATACATGTAAAACAATATTTAACTGCTGTTGGAATAATTCAATAAAAATAAAAAAATTCAATGCAATTTATTTATTCCAGGAACTGAATAATAATTAATGTAGAGTGGAATTCACATGATAAATACACGTGCGAGATACACATAAACATAATTCATTGGAAACGGAAACAGGAAGAAGAAAAAAAATCTTATATAACCCTGTTCCTGTATAAAATTGATACACTGTACCAGCTAAAATGGTAACGGCTAACTACGTATATTCATACCCACTTCGAAGACTTCGAAGGGGAGCTCTGAACAGATCAGGCGAAGAAGGCTGTGTAAAGAGCATGCCTCCTCTCTTCCATATGCAGGGTCTAAATAGGTAAGTCGAGCGCCTATAATGTGGCTTAATGATTGATATTTTCAGAACACTCAGCTACTTTAAACCCAACCTGTCAAAGGGTTTTTACGGTGCCGTGTAAGGAAATGCGTCAAATATCCAACCAGACAGCTGTTCTGTGTTCCAATGAATCCTGATGTCTGTCAGGTGGGAAGGTTCTGTCCAGAGTCTTTGAACTGTGAAATAATAGCCACATCTTTTGAAGGAAGAGGGCAGCGATTGTGCACGAACATTTTACTGTAGAAAACTTTCTTATAACACATGCATACAGTGATTTGTTTTTTCTGAAAGCATTTTTTTTCTAAAACCAAATTCATTGATGCGTAGCACAAACCCATTTACACCTGTCTAATAAAGTGATATCACAATGGGTACTGAAAAGCTGTGATAATTGACAACACTTTACTTTATTAGTTATTTATTTCCTCTTGAATGTTTTATCTTTTTAAAGCACTTGTTCGCACAGATTATTTAGAAAACAAACAATGAAAGCAATATTGAACATCAATACTCAATAAAAAAAAAAAAGTATGCTTAAAATATTCAACCTGGAAGGTATGGGGGGGATGATGAACATTTCTTTATAAACCAAAAGGGGGCTGTCGGGGTTGAAAACTTTTATTCTTTACTACTTTTGCTGGATCAACTCCGTCTTTAATCATGAACTGCTATTTGCTGATTTTTAGAGGACACGACGTTCCTCAGCGGGACCTTGTAGAAAGGCACCCAGAGACAGAGAGAAAGCACACAAAGATAACAGAATTCTGTTTTCAATGCGCACCTGAATTCAACTGGAGCCAAAGCAGCATATCTGCACTGACTGGCCTCCTGACCAGGGCAGCATGTTTTTATTTCCACCACAACAACACAGAATCACAGTGAACACACACAGTATTTTTTCACAGTTTAGACTCAGTGACCTGTCTTTCCAAATACAAATGAATGGTCAGCAGAATAATCAGTTTTCCCATAACTTTTGCTTCCCCGAGACCTTGAACAGTTCATTTGTGAGTTATGTTTCTCATTATCCCAGCACAGCGTTCGTAACTCCCTTTTCACTCCCTGTTTCTGCTTCGAAACAAAGTTTAATAGACTCAGCTTTGTTCTCCTAGATAACCCACCTGACAGGCCAACTACAGACACTGAGTTTTACCACAATCACAGATCCTCACAATTCTACTTGAGTATATGACCCTTACATATGTATATGTTCTTACTACTTCACTACACACAAAAATGTTTACCCAAATATATGTAGAGCAGGTTATACAAAAATGCATATGAAAATATGAAACTACAAATAAAAATGTCTACCCAAATATGTGTAAAGCATATAAAAGTATTAATATTCTTCAGGGCCCAGTAAAAAAAAGTTTGGGAACCACTGGTTTTATGTGTTTTGTTGTTTTGGCAAGTGAGCTTGTAGAACTGTCAGTACACAGTCCTCTTCAGCTGCACTACATAGAGATTCGGTTTTACGATACCGTAATGACGATTCAAGCCTTGAGAGAGGGCACATATCTGCAAATTTACGGATTACATATTTAAAGTATTTCTCAAAATCTCCAATTAACCTAACTTGGATGTTAACCAAAAAAAACCAAAACACTTGAAAGCGACCTTCACATATTAAATATTATGACAATTGGGATTTTATTAACATAACAAGGATATTGATAACATTGAAATAAAAAAAATACTTTTAGGATTAGAATTCACATCTTCAGATTCTTCATTAGCTGGTAACAAAGAACAGGCATATTAATTAATATTTAATTAATACTTTATGCATGGCTTCATTCTTGAAATTAATATATATTTGTGTGAAGGTAATCACAAACTAATAATGTGATAATGTCAGACTTTTTCTGAGAAGGAAAACTATTAAACCTTCTTTGAGTTCAGTCTTTAATCATTAACTCTATTCCACTGCCAATAACTGTATGTTGCTTTTCATACATCCCACAGAAAAACAGCCCTGAATGCTGTTGGTCCACTTCTTTAATATGATTGTGTGGGGTATCTTAAGTTGAGGTTATCATCATTAGTTAGTTGTTCACAGGAGCTTACCAGAAATTTGTATTTGTCATTAATCCATGTTGTGTGTAGTGAATGTGTAATTCTTAGTTTATTCTACTAGATCGAACTATTGGTTTGGTTTGTACAGTTTGTTGTTTTTGTTTTGTATTACTGTTTCTCTGCCGTCCGGCAGAGGTGGAGGACTGGGATGTTTTCTTGTGTTCTTTGTTTGAATCCTTGTCTTGTGTCGTCGGTTCGCGCCTCTGCTGGTCCGGTTTCTTTTCTTCACCTTCTTCCTTTCTCCCTTCTTGTCTCAGTTTAGTGTCCATGACGTCAGGAAACTGAACCCACAGTAATCACTAATAAAGATTTTTCATACATATACATTAAGTGGCATACTACAGCGAAGCTGTAATGCTCTGCTTGGGAAAGTAAAACTGTTGGGCTTGTACTTGGTACCCAGACACCAATTCTGAGTAGCATACTGCTAGACAGGACATGTTAAAAAAAAAAAAATATGAAGGAAGACAGAGGTCATGTTGGAGCTCATCTCAAATAACCATACATGGAGGAGATACAGGTGGGTTTGGATCTGTTGATCACTCTGAACCATTCTGTGTGGGTTGGAGATTGAGAAATGTTGGAGCAGAACAGAGTGATGTCCTCACCAGTATGGACCTCCACAGTTTGAGATTCACAGATCCAACATGAAACGAAGATATTCATCATAATCATTGAACAAAAAGAAGCGACAGAATGTTTCTGATTCCAGTTGTAATACAATATCTCACTTACTGTGGCTGCACAAAAGTAAAACTGGTATTACACAGGAGTTCCTCATTCCGTATCCAAGTCTATTACTGTGTGCCCTTTATGTTCAGGGGCTGCATTAGAAAAGGGTGTGGTATTCAAAAGTCTACGCATTAATATTTTACTCTTTCCTTAACTACCATCTATACTTCCTGCAGTCTCCAATGCTTATGTCTCAGCAGTGTGCAGACACTTAGAAACGGTAACAGTAAATAGACTAATCACGTAAAATGAAAAAAACTAATTCAGCTACCTATGACATATATATATCATTTGATGTTATAGCTCTGACATTAGCAAGAATGAATAAGAAAGAAATAGCCTCCCACTCTGACTTCGTAGCAAAAGTTAGCAGGAAACCGTCTATTTACTCAGATTTCCTCATCACAAGGAACCACACATTTTACCTCCACACAGGTGAAGGTTGGATCATGGTTCCAGTGAAACAAGGAGTTCCAGAGAGATATAAGTGAAACCTCACTAGCTTAGATTGGCTAGAGGGTGAATGAAGCGGTGAATGATCTGATGTTTCCCTGTTGCAGGTGTAGGTGCGATGTTAAGGGAGACAGGTGGAGCGATGACAGGTAGGTGACTTACACAAAGAACCGAGGAAGAGCAGCAAAGAGGTCGACCAGAGAGAGCTGGGGAACAACCTTGAGAACATAGGAAGGCAACTAGGACAGCTCAGCTACGCCCTGCTGGATGGGGAGCATCGGTTCAGATGATGCTCCCAGTGACCAAGCATCCTCCATGTCCTGTTTAGGGTTGGGCATCGTTTGCATTTTAATGATTCCAATTCCGATTCTCACTATCGATTTCTGTTCTAAACGGTTCTCAATTCCGATTCTTTGAGGTGCAGCAGACGGTAAAAAAAGAAAATTCATTTGAAAAAGCCTTTGCACATGCTATTTTTTTTTGTTCTGTCAATCTGTCACAAAAATTAAACCTGAACTGTTACTGTAACTTAAGTCAGGGCTTGATAAAGTAGCTAACGGCTAAGTTATTTAGCTTAATCTTGATCTTATTTACTTAACGTTACCTAAATCTGGGTGACTCTACATCACTACAACCCCAGCCTTCTTACCACATACGCCGTTACTTTTCTGCGACACGCGGCAATTTGCTCTGCCCACGGCTTTCTCCTTGCTGCCATGGTGAATAGTGTTGGTCTATTTGCTGGCTGGGGTCTCTGGCCGGTTAGCTTAGCAGCAGCTGCAGCCTGCCTTATGCTAGAGTCACTAGTATATTCAAACTTAAGCTAGTTTGTAAAGAATAAAACAATAATAATTTTCGTGTACCTGATTCCGCTTCCAACGAGGAGTTGATGGCTGACGGTTAAAAGTCCGAAGTGGAGGAATCGAAGGGAGAATGAGAGCCACGTGCAACACATCAAACATTGTACACTCGTTACCACACTGTAAACCACGCAGCTGCCAACGGTATTTTGTCATGTTTGTTGTACATCATCCGTTGGCTCTAAGTTTATCACAGATGTTGCACTTTGCAAATTCATCCTTTTGTAAATTAAAATGAAGCCAGACTTTCGAGCAGCGTCTACGCTCCATGTTGTTTAGAGTATTATACAGTCTATGGTTCAGAGAAGTGACATTTTGCGGGGCTCGCTGGGCGGAGTAATGCCTAATACAAACCCCAGAAACAAACTAGTGCATGGCCCATACTATTTTGTTTGCTCACACTGCGGGCATTTACCGAAAAAAAGCATCAAATTCAAACAACACCTTAACGGTTCCGGAACCGGACGTTAGGAACCGGTTCCTGTTTCTATACGGTTCTCGGTGCCCAACCCTAGTCCTGTTGTCAACTTTTTAGCATGTTTAATATAAACGGTACTCTTACATCAGTTCTGCTGGAGGTTTCTTCCTGTTAATGGGGAGTTTTTCCTCTCCACTGTCGCTACATGCTTGCTAAGTATGAGAGATTACTGAGGGATTGCTGTGGTTGGAGTCAGCATGTTCCAGGCACAACCTCACATCAATGACTCAACACAATCTGCTGGGAATCCTTACATAGAAAATTATGTATTATGTATACATGAGTAGCAGTACCATAACCATAATTAGCTTTTTAGGTGGGGCCAACAAAAAATGGGTGTGCCATCTTATTGAAATTGGGATAATTAAATGAAGTTTATTTGACAGATATGAGTCTGTATGCATCATAAACTGGTTGAAACAAAGCATCAGGGCAAACTGAAAGACGTTAAAGCTATAGCCTTAGACAGGTAGCGCATATCAACTTTCTGACATAGACAAACCGAACCGAACAAGGCACCAACTGATGTAAAGTAATGAACGGCAAGCGCCTGACAGGGATTTGACTAAGATCAAATCAAACCAGGGTGAACATATGCTGTATAAAAGAAGACTAATGAATGTAAAAAGAAATTGGGGAAGGAACTACGAAATGAAACTGAAAGCAGAGCAGTAGTAGTTGAGTAGTACAGAATACAGAAGCAAATTATATAATAAACAGAATATTCGTGCTAAAAACCATTAAAAAAAACTGTACAACAAATAAGAGAAATTCTACTAAATAAATAAATAAAACTCAGCTGAATGATGACTTTGAACCTATGATGGCTAAAGTCAGATCAGACCATTGCAAACTTTAAGGCAGTATGAAGTGATGTGTGTGGTTGGTGGTGTAATCTTTAGCTTCCTGCTCATATATCTCACTTCTCCAGCAGAAGGCCATTTGACTCTTCTGCATGACAAATTGATACTTTGGTGTGGTGTTGTGTGTGTGTGGGCTTGTAGGCACGTCCCACTGTGGTGAGTTCCTTGTGACATGCTTCTGTGTTAGGTGTTTTGCTGCTGGAAGTGTTCTGCCGAGTGTTGCACAAAATGTGCTCTTTTCACAATTACAAGGCTCTACCTACTGTTGACAAATTTTCACATACACCCACTCTACAAAAACACAGGCAAACACATAACATGTCTGAAGGTCACATAGACAAAAGTCTGTACTCCACCAATATTTCCTGTCTATTTAGTTGCAAAACGCAGTCTTGATTTGCAGTCTAACTTCACATTTAAGTGAAAATATATATATTTTTGAAGCATCAGTCATTTTCTACTTTAGTTTAATTTATATAACTTATGTGCGATGTCATAATGAAAAGATATTTCTAGAAGCAAACAGACTAACAACTTCAGTACTGTACAGCATGAAGACAGAGTACACTTTTTTTAGTACTGTTGATATTATGCTGGGACGAATGGAAAAATGCCTTTAAGACCGACATTGGCCATTTTGAAAATTTGGTCATGCCATTCAGTTTATCCAATGCTCCCGCTGTGTTTCAAAATCTGGTTAATTATGTGCTAAGAGACTTCCTTCACAAATTTGTTTTTATCCACCTAGATGATATCCTCATCTTCTCAAAGACCCTGGACCAACATAAGATCCACGTCCGTCAAGTCCTTCAAAGAGTCATGGAAAATCAGCTCTACGTTAAGGACGAAAAATGCGAATTACAAGTACCATCAATAACCTTCTTTGGATACATCCTAGAGGACTGGCAGATAAGAGCCGACTCAGCAAAGATACAAGCCATCAAAGAATGCAAAACCCCAGAAACTTGAAAACAGCTACAACGATTAATTGGCTTTGCCAATTTCTATAGAACATTAATCTGTAACTTCAGTAAGATCGCAGAACCATTGAACTCACTAACATCTACCATTAAATCATTCCAATGGACTCCAGGGGCTGACCATGCTCAAGACACAATTCATCCAGGCACCCATCCCATCTCAACCAAACTTTATCTCTTCAGTTCATCTTGGAAGTGGATGCATCAGATACAGCAGTTGGAGGGATTCTCTCTCAAAGATCCCCATGTGACCACAAATTGCACCCTTGTGCATATTTTTCAAGCAGGATTTCCCCCGCTGAAAGGAATTATGACATTGGAGACCGAGAGCTACTTGCCATGAAATTTCACGGTTGAAGAGTGGAGGCATTGGTTGGAGGGCACAGATCTCCACGTTCTTGTCTGGATCAATCATAAAAACCTCTCAAACCTTCAGTCATCTAAAAGACTCAACACTCGATAGTTTTTCTGGTCTCTCTTCTTCTCCCGTTTTAACCTCAACATCTCTTACCATCCCGGATCCAAGATTAAAAACCCTTACGCCCTCTCCAGCATTCATCAGGCCGACGACACTCCATCCAAAGAAACCACAATCCTCCCACCTCCCTGTTTCATTGGATCTCTCATCTGGGACATCGAGAAGTCAATCAAGAATGCAGAGCAAACTGAGCCTGACCCAGGTGGGGGACCGCCAGGTCAACTGTATGTTCCATCTTCAGTCCGAGCATTGGACCATCCACTTCGGTCATGCATCCAAATTTTCTTGTCCTCCAGGAATCAGCTGTACTGTCGCCCACCTCCAAATTTACTTCTGGTTGCCATCTCTCAATAAGGCTGTTGCCGAGTATGTTTCCAACTGTCAAATCTGTAACCAAAATAAGTCATCACATCAGTCTCCAGCCGGTCAACCTAATCCTCTCGCCATACCAACCCGTCCTTGGTCTAAAATTTCCCTGGATTTTGTCACTGGTCTTCTCCCATCTAAAGGTAAAACCATCATCTTGTTAGTCTGATAGATTTTCAAAAGTCTGCCATCTAATTGCTCTCCACAAGCTTCCCTCCTCCGCAGAAACAGCCCGTCTACTTATCATCCACGTCTTTCGCCTACATGGAATTCCTGGAGAAATAGTTTCTGACCGTAGACCTCAATTCACCTCTGCCATTTGGAAACAGTTCTGCTCAGCCCTTGGTGCCAAGTCCTGTCCTCTGGATTTTATCCTGAAACAAATGGTCCATGGTACCAAGTCCAGTTGCGTTTAATTGAAATTTCCTTGAGATACATCAGAGATCTGATTGTTCCATATGTTCCTAAAAGAGCACTTCGTTCTCAGAATGCAGGTCTACTGGTAGTTCCTAGGATTTCTAAAAGTAGAATGGGAGGCAGATCTTTTCGTTATCAGGCTCCTCTCCTATGGAACCAGCTCCCAGTTTTAGTCTGTGACGCTGATACTCTGTTTTCAAGACTAGGCTTAAAAGCTTCCTTTTTGATAAAGCTTATAGTTAGTGGCTTAGGTTATCCTGACCTATTTTTGTAGTTATGCTGCTATAGGCTTTGACTGTTGGAGGACAGACTGACCACTTTTCTTCTCTCTTCTACTTTTTTCTTCTACCACTCTCCAGATATATTTTTTCTGCTGTTATAGTGATTGTTAACCCAGTTTTCTGTCAGTATTTTTCTCCCCATAGAAGCTCCACATGGTCTGGTGCCCTGCTCAACTACAATGCCCCCTGCTGGATGGGCAACATCGCTCCAGATGATGTTCAAAGTCACCTAGCATCCTCCATGCTGTCTCCTCTCTGTCTTCTCAGACCCCAAGACGGTCGTGGCAGATGACCACTTGTACTGAGCCAGTTTCTGCCGGAGGTTTCTTCGTGTTAAAGGGGAGTTTTTCCTCTCCACTGTCGCTACATGCTTGCTCAGTATGAGGGATTGCTGAGGAATAGCTGTGGTTGGAGTCTACATGATTCGGGCACAACCTCACGTCGATGACTCATCGCAGTCTACTGGGATTCCCTTACATACAAAACTTTTAACTGATTGGAATGTTTGTGTAATTGTATTGAAACGACTTTTGTTGTAAAGTGCCTTGAGATGACATTTGTTGTGAATTAGCGCAATATAAATAAAAGTGAATTGAATTGAATAGAGTAACAAACATAGGGATAAAACACTAAGATAGTTAGAGACAGACATAGGAACAGAGTCACAGTACAGCCACAAACAGTGACAACATTAAACAGATCTCCCTCTTGCTTATACACTGTTTGGTGTATAACCCATTGGCTGACCGATAAATGAATACATAGGGACAGTTTACTTTAAATCATCTTGGATACTTTTTCACCTAGCTATTCAAAATGATATTTCCCATGTCTAAGTATCTGCAGCTTTATTCTTTAAAGGACACAAGAAATAACACAACCCCAGGTAGTACAGACAGTCATAAATCATCCTGTTGTCTATTCTTATACAGTTATTGTCAGGAAAGGAGGTAGCACTACAAAAACAGTAGCCTTTTTCCTTTCTCCATGCAAAGCAATGCAGGGTGAAGATATGCATTGGACTGCTCATCCTCTAGCACTACAAAACCCCAGTCTTGTCTTTGTCTGTCATTATAATGGTCCTCACTATCTGGCTGTCTGGGAGTTTCTCAGCCTGCACACACAGAACTACAGCTGGTCAGAAAGGAGTACAGTTAGGCTGTTTTCACATGTGTGGCTATGCCAGAATACGGCCAGAGTATTTGACACGTACTGGAATCCAGTGTTTTACTACATATAAACAGCAAGTGGCGGTATACAAATAAGTCTGTCGTTCTCCAACAAACAAGGGAGTGAGAAGTACCGACGTCATAAAACGAGCGACAGCCTAGAATGTAAACAAACTGGTCTACTGGTCAACTGCTACCTGAAGCCATCTACAGGGTGAGTATTGTCGTAAACCCGCCATTTTGTAATCTGCTGTGTTGCTGTGGGATGCTTGAATCGCATTGTTTTAGTATCTGTATGCTCGCGAGGTGATTCTGTAATTTCGGCCGGCGTAGTCGTCATTTCCGCGTGGAGCGCGTCTATTGTCTTAAGTACGGCCAGAGTACAGCTTGTGTACACATGATCCGTGGCCGCTCGTACCTGGGCTCGGATACTACCTCCAAGGCAGGTCTCTCTGGCCGTATCCTGGCACGGTCCAGTCTGTGTTCACATGGTATGAAATAAGTGGATTGTGACCAAATACGGTATCCGAGTACGGACTCACGTACCATGTGCAAACGCTCTTACTTACACATTGCTTCAGGCCTCTTTTCTTTCCAAAATGTTACTAAATTAACCCCCACATTTACTATCTAATTAACATGTCTCCACTAAGTTGCACAGGCCATTTAGATCAGACGTTTCTGGGCTTCTCCGACAGTATTGCACTTCCCCCCAGAGGCAGAAAATTATACAGCATGACAACTGAGAAGGAGGTGTCTTGCCATCATAAATCATGAATGTTTGTTTGAAAAGAAAACCTTCACGTTTGTGTAAACTCGATTAAATAAAATTCTCTCAAGTAAACAACTCTTTCATGGTCTCTAAAATAATATTTGCTATCATTGTTTTATCAATGTTTATTGTAAACATTCGTAGAATTATCATCAGTTACTGCTCTTAATTTTTTTTTTTTTGGGGGGGGTACTGCTGTCCAAATCAGAGACACACTATCCAATGTTGGCTCACAAACATCTTGTGAAGTCTAACTAGCCTTAACATTTTGGAAGTGATGTCCCTGCAGTAAAGCTACTTTCACCAAAAGGACTCAACCAGAGCATTTGCAATGCAGTGTTATGTGCTTCACTGAGACGAGGCTGCAGGATCAAATTCCCGACTCCAACATCTCTCTGCCAGGCTTCTTTACTGTACGAGCAGACAGAGATCTGAAGAGGAGGGGGAAAAGAAAAGGTGGAGTAGCAGTGCTTCTCAACAACAAATGGTGTCATCCAGGACATATTACCGTGAAGTGTTGTCTCTGCAGCCCAGATATTGAACTCTTGGAAGTATGTTTTTGTCTATAATGTGTATCAGAGTTCACCAGTGTTATTTTGGCTGTTGTTTACATTTCATGTTCACCCATTGCTGACAATGCATGTAATGTCATCAGTTCCGTTATCACTAAACGACAGACACAGCACCCCAATGCATTGTGGCAGTATCTGGGGATTTTAATCATGCCTTGCTCTCGTCTACACTTACAACATTTCAACAGTTTGTCAGCTGCTCCACAAGAGAAAACAAGACCTTGGATTTATTATATGCAAATGTAAAGTATTTATACATGTCCAAGAAATGATCAGATTAGATCAGATAAAACTTTGTTTTTCTTTGCTCAGAATACTCTGGGGCAAAAAAGTATCAAGTCAGCCACCAATTGTGCAAGAACTCTCTGGTATAAAAGCGTCTTGCCATGTTTGGTAGGGGAAAAATGCTGAGTTGCTTCCCAAGATCACCATACCCACTGTGAAGCATGGGGGTGGAAACATTATGCTTTGTGACTGGTTTTCTACAAAGGGGACAGGACAACCAATCCGTATCAAGGAACTGATGAAAGGGCCATGTATTGTGAAATTTTGGGCAAACACCTTCTTTCATCAGTAAGAGCATTGAAGATGAAACCTGGCTGGATCTTCCAGCACAACAATTATCCCAAACACACCACTCTGGCAACAAAGAAGTGGCTATGCCAGTCTCCATAAATCAATGCTACTGTATAAAGAACCTGTGGAGGAATGTCTGTGTTGCACAGCGACAGTCTCAAAACATCACAGCTCTAGAGAAGATCTGCATGGAAGAATTGGCCAAAATACCAGCTACAGTGTGTGTAAACATGATGATCTACAGCAAACATTTGATCTCTGTCACTGCCAACCAACGTTACTTTGCAAAGGATTGAAATTAACTTTTCATATTCCCCAAATAATTATTTTCTTCACCATTATAAAAATGAATTATTCAAAAATCATACAAGGTTATTTTTAAAGTGTGGTTATGATGAAAATTACAGGCCTGTCTCAATATGGGAGAAATGGGTGAAATCGGTGGCTGACTAAATACGTTTTTGCCCTTCTGTACCACTATACCTGTGTATACCTGTATACCACTGTACCATTATACCACTTGTTCAGTGACAACCTGTCACAAAGAGAATTGTGAGAAATTGGTCACCTGGAGCTGAAGATGTATTTTTTGCTGCTGTTTCAGCTGTTAACCTTATTTTCTCACCATAGAAGCTCAACCTGGTCTGGTATCCTGCTCAGCTACAATTCCATGTTGGATGCGGAGCATCAACTCGGATGATGCTATCACTGACCAAACATCTTTCATGTCCTGTTGTCAACTTTTTACTGTCTTTAATATAGAAAGTAATCTTACATCCGTTCCTTTTGTTTTTTCTGTTTCTCTGCTCTGTCCTCTCAAACCTCCACACTGTCATGGCAGATGGCCGCTCGTACTGAGACAGGTTCTGCTGGAGGTTTCTTTCTCTTAAATGGTAGTTTTTCCTCTCCACTGTTGCTACATGCTTGCTCAGTATGAGTAATTGCTGTGGTTGGAGTCTACATGTACGGGACCCAACCTAACGTCAATGACTTGACACAATCTGCCAGGATTCCTCGGTCCCCACTAGAAGAGCACCTCTGCCTTTATGTTGGTGTTACAGTACGAGATCCATCCCGGTCCCTTTTAGCCCCTCTATTAAAGGAGACATATTATGACTATTTTTCCACTATTTAAAATAGGTCTATGAGTTACAGAAATCCTGTTTCTAAAGTTGTTTGCTGGAAATAGCTTGTAGGAGACCATTGTTACCTACCAGTATTACCCTCTGTTTCAGCCCCTTGCAGATAGTGCTGTTTCTGCTGCTCATTACATATCACATGGCTGCTGTTAACTTGACCATGCCCAATGCTTCTACAATCTTTGAAACAAAGTCCATAGAAGATCAGCAACATGGAAACCGGCAACGTAGGTGCTGTAGTTTCGGAGGCCGGCAACGTGGGTGCTGGAGTCTCGGAGGCTGGCGACATGGGTGCTGGAGTCTCGGAGGCCGGTGATGAGGGAGCTTGAGTCCCCGAGGCGTCTGAGGAACTCGGATCTTGGAGACCTCTGGCGATGCTGAACCCTATGGCTTGGAGGCCGGTGGAGCTGAACCTCGTGTCTTGATGGTCGGCGGAGCTGAACCTGGTAAACTAGAGTCTGGTGAAGCTGAATCTTGTGACTTGGAGGTTGGCAGAGCTGAATCCTGAGCTGAAACGGAGATTGATGCTGACTGGGCTGAGGCTAAAGTAAGCTGGACTGACACTGAGGCTGAAGCAGGCTTGGTTGATGCTGAGGCTGCAGAAGGCTGGATTGATGCTGGTGCTGGAGCAAGGGCCAATTGAGCTGAACCTTGTGACTTGGAGCTTGGCTGGAGTGGAACTGAATCCTGTGACTTGGAACTTGGCAGAGCTGAAAATTGTGGACTGGAACTTGGTGGAGCTGAACCTTGTGGACTACAGATCGGCGGAGTCCACTGACTTGGATCCACTGAGTGGCTCGGACCCACTGGAGGAGTCAGCGATCTAATGGTAGCAGCCGCTGGAAGGAATCCCAGGCCGCCACAGTGAGTCACCGCCGGCAGTCGTCGGAGGAAGCAGTGGACTGCCCCCCCAAAAAAACGTCAAGGGACACTAAACCTGGAGTCCAGGGTTCTGGAGAGAATATTGGGGTCCTAGGCTCTAGAGCAGCCCTTAGGGACTCAGACTCTGAAACAGTCTCAGAAGTCTTGGATTCTAGGCCTGTCGCTGGAGTCCTGGGTACCGTTGCAGGAACAGTCACAGGAAAGGTCTCTGAAACCGCTGTAGGAACAGTCACAAGAACCGTGGCAGGAACAGTCTCTAGAGTAGTTATTGTAGCAGTAACTGGAACCTCAGGCTCTAAAACAGTCACCGGAACCTTAGGCCTAAGTTAGTTACTGGAATCTCGGGCTCTAAGACAGTCACTGGAAGCTCGGGCTCTGAATAGCTCACAGGAGTCCTGAAGTCAAAAACACCCTCCATATGGACTCTGGCTCAGAAACACCAAGTGCCGACATGGGCACAAAAACCGGTCTCATTAGGATCACACTCCGGATCACACTCTGAAATCCCGGGCTCCAAAATGTGTCCAAAAATGACCCCGGAGGAGACTCTTCAAGTCCTCAGGTGCACCTATCCATTTCCATGGTTTAGGCAATGGATAGGTGGATAGTTAACTAATTAGACAATGAACGACAGGTGACTTCGATTAAAACCAACGAGGACACAGGTTGACAGACGAGGAGAAACAAACAGGGAGGAAGGAGTGATGCAGACAGAGATGGAGACAGATCGTAACAGAGCTGGAAAAAGAGCCTTGATCCACTGCTGAAATTACCATTGCACGGCTGAGATAAGAGGAAACAATACTTGAGGTAGATCGAAACAGTTTTTAATCCTAAATAACTCAGTGGATGTCAAAAGTAATTGAAACTATAGCTTCTATCACTCACATAAAGACTGCTCTCCTGAAAACTTGCTGCTCGCTGATGCGCCCGTCCGTCACAGCTAATTATTTTCTCATCATACATACACAAATCATGAAGGTGACCTATTTTACATTAAAAACCGCAAATTTTGCAAAAAGGTGAGGGTTTCTAATGACTGAAATGAGTAAACTGTACCCCATAGCACCTTCTTTGGCAAAATGCAAATGTTACATATTTTATTCTTGATCCCTCTCACATAAGAAACAGGGAGTGTACATGATATGGATCGCCATCAGATATAAAATAATAAAAGGGAGAGTCACAATTGGTAAAAGGTGTGGTAAAGTTACATTAATTGGATAAAATCGCAAGACCTGCAGAAGTTGTGGGGATTGGCTGAATTTGCATTAATAGAGGCAATTGCAACATTGTGAATTCCTGCAGGGATTGGGCATATCATAAAACTGAAATGAATTGAAAATAACTACCTTTGTACGACAAACGATGCACTGCAGCAAGCTCCAGTTACATTCCACAAAACCTTTAAATACTTTAAACTTAAACTGAAAAATGAAGTACCTCTATTGTTTATTGTGCCAGGTGTCTCTTGGCTGCTGTTCATTTCCATCAGGGTTCACTGGATTCAGTTTCAATTCACTTTTATTTATGTAGCGCCAATTTACAACAAATGTAATCTCAAAGCACTTTACAACAAAAGTCTTTTCAATACAATTATACAAACATTCCAATCAGTTAAAAGTTTTCTATGTAAGGAATCCCGGCAGGTTGCAGTGCACAAAAACATGGACATTTTTTTTCTAGATGAACTTTGTACGACATTGCACTGCATGTGTACGACAGTGGTATTAGGGCCACTGTAGACTAAAGAAAAACATTTTGAAGAAAATTTCCACCCAAAAAAACCCAGAAAATCGGAAATTAATGTCACATATTTCCAGAAGAACTCGGAAATTATATAGAAAAATTAGATTTAGAAAAGTTGAAAATGTGCAAGAAAAACTCAAATTCCCATTATTTAAGCCATAAATGTTTGATAATTAAACTAGGATGTTTTTTTATATTATAAAGTTAGATTTTGCAAGAAGAAAAAAAGATTGTAAATTTGTCAGAAAATAACCCAAAAAAACTCAATTGCTTAGAATAGGGTATTTCCGACAGAAAATAACAGTTCAATAATATTTGTTAAATGTGTGTTAACACATCTTAAATTTACAAGATGTGCATCTGGATATTTTCCAAAGTGTAGCTTAAATTGTTCATGGGACTCCTTTCCTGGCTCAGGACCACTTATCCAATAACTATGACAGCAAAATAAGAGCTGAAGTGATGCAGTCATGTTGCAAACCTCTCAAACCTGTTTCAAAAAACCTAGTTAAAAAAATGTGAATTATGCACTGAATTAGTTCATTTTAAAATGTGTGAACTAAACTTTGAACTAGTTCATATAAAAAGTGAATTTTCCCAAGACTGGCTTCTAAGGACTCAAAATTTAATCTGAAGACAACCTTTTGATCAATGGTGAGCCTGTGGTTTATCTCAAGCTCGATCAAGTGTTTTTCAAACTGTTTACTTGCATTTTAAATACTGCTGCTGGTCGGGGCTCAGCACACACTTCAGTCCACGTGGGAATATAACAATCAAAGATGCTGGCACGAACGTCGTGAGATTCCCGTATTGCCTTACTGCCATGGGGTATTTAAAAGACACACCGTTGCAGGCCATACTGTCGTAATACGCTGCCACAGTGTGTCATATGAAAATCCCTACAGTCTCTGCCATTCCAGACGTTCATGTTAATCTGGGCCGTCGTTGTCATAAATATGCAGCAATTTATAGACTTTTTGTAAATTTAACATAACATTTGTAATTTTAACATAAAATTTAACACCTATTGTAAATCTTACAAGAATTTACAATCTTAAAGGCATTTTCTGAGTTTCTGTAGTTTTCTGAGTTTTTACATTTTCTCTAGCAGGTTATCAACTTTTAAAAATGAGAAAATGTCCTATTTATTTTCAGAAAACTATAAAAAAATTAATCTAAAATTCCTGAGTTTTCTCTCAAAAATTGGTGACTTTTTTTAGATAAAATAGAAAATTTCAATTTTTTTTCTGGAAATTATGGAGCAATAATCTCAACATTTCTGATGATTTTTTGGGGCTGAAATTTACTCATTTGTTTTTTTATTTGACTACGATGGCCCTAATACGCCATCGTACATGTATCAAAATTTGAGAATGTTTTTTAAAATGAAGGAAACATGAATGGGAAATAGCTCTGATGTATGCGTCAAAACCTAATAATGAGGGAAATTGTTTGTAGCATTAATTCTGCCTCCTACCTTCACAAGCCCTCTAAGAACTGGTGTTGAGAGGAATCCCCAAAGCATGAGGCTGCTATCACCATGTTTCACAGTGAGGATAGTGTGTTTAAGGTGATGCGCAGTGTTTGGTGTCCACCAAATATAGTCTTGTCTGATGGACAAGAAGATTTTCTTTGGTCTGATCGGACCAAAGACCTTTCTTCATCTTGACAAAAGGAGCGTTGATATGAATTTTCTTCAACAGTGGCTTTTCCTCCCATAAAGCTTTGACTCGTAAGGAACCTGGCAATAGTTCTTGCCTGAAGAATCTCTCCCATTTCAGCTGCTGAAGCTTGTAATTCCTTCAGCGAGACTTCAGTCACAAATTGTGCAAATACTATTGCAGCTCATGTAAAAAAAAGATTAAATACTGAGTATTGGAACTTAACTGATTATATAAAGGTAAAAAATAAGGTGGAATTCACATCATATATAAAAAGTTTTTATTTTACACAAAGAGCTGTTTCATTACTCTAGATGTGATTCTCTTTCGAATAAAATACTGCTAGATGATGGAAATTCAACAGAATTTGAACAAATGACTGAAATTGAAAATACAAGGTAACATCATGGAAATGTCTTTTACATTGGGCACAATTCCATCTGGTTGTATGGATTGATTGATTGTATTTAATTAATTAAGGTAAAAAAAGTGTCTACTTTGTAAAGTATGCAATAATACTGTAATAAAAAATTGTTAAACAGTTCAGCACAATAATTTGATTTCACAGTGTCTTGTAAGACTTTAAGCTAAGATTAACTACTTAGTTTATCCTTCAACGTTAAAAGCTTTCTGTTTGTTGTTGCCTTAAAAGTAATTAAGTAGATCAATTTGATGTAAAAAAAAATTACCCTTTTTACGCTGCAAAATCAAACCAGCTCAAGGTACTAAAACAAATCTCAACGTATTTCGGCAGTGCAATTTTACAACAGCAATTGGCTAATCATTAGTTGTTCTGAACCTTTGATTCTTGTCTGGAACCACTTTTCTCTGTAAATCCCAATGATGAGATTTCCTATTTACACTAAGATGAAACTCAATATTTTGAAAAAAACTCTTCTAACTCAAATGTGTTGAGTTACTGCCACAAATTCTTGTTTTGAGTATATGTAACTCAAACTTTTTGAGTGACCTAATTGTCATATTGGGAGTGACCTAATTATCGACATGTTTTTGACACAATGAGTGACTTGGAAGGCTGTAGTATTGAAGTAGCCAGTCGTAATTACAGTTCTTCCCAATGAGTCTTATTGTACTTAAAAGAGCATACATATTTATTTCATGTGTCTTATCTTTAGGTTCCTGTCAACTTTATTCAAGTGCATGACATTAAGATAACTTAATTGTCGTGTATACCAAATTTCAAGTAATGCCCACTTATTATGGTGAGTAAGTTCTTGTGACTCAAAGTATGGAAGTTGTTACAATTTGGTTTGAATTTAACTTTACTGAGATATATTAGTAGTCTCAACTTCAATAATAGTACAGATAACTGAAATATAAGTATTTAAAGTAAACTTAATTTGTTAGAATTTAGTGTTGTAGTGACTTGGGGATTCCAATTTTATCAGATAAAATACCTAAAATTACATGGAAGTTTGTAGTTGAATGTTGGCAAAATGTGAAAAATGGTAAATGTTCTGTACTTTCACAGCAATTTATTTAGTTCTGAGGACCCCAAAGCACTTTACATTCAGTTAGTTTGACAATCCTTCGTACACTAGTAGTTACATTGTGACCACAGCTGCACTAGGGCATACTGAGTAAAGTGGGGCTACAGGATAGTTACAGGACAAACTCCTGTGCGACAGTCTCCCACTTAAAGTTAAAAAGAGAGGCAATTATTTGGCAACGGCGCATATAAAACTACTTCTGGTTCATCCAACTCCCAAATACACAGTTGAGGGACCAATTATTCGTTTCAGCAACCTATTATCAACATTCATGTGTTTGGACTATATCAACATGTAAACTAAATGCAGAAAGATCCAACACAGGAGCCTCTTACTTTCTTTGTTAGATTCCCTGCAAGGTAATCTTAACTGTTCCACTATGCAGCCTAATATCTAAGTAGATCAGCGCAAATATCTTTCACTACACCAAACCTCCCTTTTCTTTGCTGTAAAGCTTTGATTTTTTTAATATCAATTAATTGAGAGGGATCCAATGGTAATTCCGATAACACTTTTTAATCTTGTTATTTTTAATGTCCTGGCCATACAAATTTTAAAATCAATGTCCAGTTTTACTTCCTTACAGTGGAGTACACACATTCAGGCGTTTCATTTCTGTTGTCTTGTCTTGTGGATGTGTAAACCGTTTGGAACCTCAAACCTGCGTACTGGAGGTTTTCTTCCTCTTGGTCTCCGTTCTAATAATAAAAACAAATAAAAACACAGTGCAATGTCGAGATCTACAAGGTAAAAAAGGTCCAATGAAATGTTATGAAATAAAATAAATTCAGTATTTCAGACAATAAATACCTCTGCAGTTGTGTAAGAACGGGAAAACTTGGAATGAGGTTCTGAAAAAGAGTACAAATTCAATTTACAGATGTCTTTAGTCAGCAGACATTAGCAAAAAGCAGTTGTATTACCTGAATTGTTTGAGCTCCGTCTCTTATAAAGCCTAAACAACAAGAAAGTCTGTAAAAAACTCAAAAAGGAGGTAAATGCCAGTGCACCAGTCAGAAGATACACAGAATTCACCCCATCTGTAAAATGTTAGACAGGAGAGAGAAAATATTTTTTACTTTTTTACATGAGTAGCCAACACAGGGTTGTGGATAACTGTGAGGCAGAATGAATATTATTGATGATTTACAAAATTTATGACAAATAAAAATACAAAAAGTTTATAAATCAGGCTGTTTTGTTAAGACCTCAGAGGTTTGTTAGAAAACATTGGTGAACAAACACCAACATAAATTTGGAAGAAGATGGAAACATTTCAAAGAAAAAGTACTGGGGATGTTCACAGCTCAGGTAATTAAATTTAATAACATGACAACTATTAGTTCTGCACTTCAAACTCTTCAAAATCTATTTTGAAGAGAAAAAAATGGTTGGAAAAAAGATATCAGACGTCCTCTTTTAAGATTGCATGTAGGTTACAACAAACATGTAAAAGAAGGTGCTCTGGGTAGCCATAATCAAAATGCAACTTTTGGCCCCCATGCAAAATGTGGTTGAAAATAAAAATCACACACTATACACATTTGGGCCATAAAACATGGCGATATCATGTTATGGCTTTCCTTTTGTTCAGTAGGAACAGATAAGCAAGAAAAAAAGAGAACAATTGCCTTAAATGTTTTGCAGCTGGTCTACAAAGTATTTACTAAGTAAGGCAGGAATCCAAATGTTCCACATGTTTCAAACTATTTTAAAACCACATATGTTCATTTCAGTTTAAGGAGTATGAATATATTTTTTCCAAGGATATGTGCTTACCTCGAAAGCCCAGCTGGGTTCCATTTCCAAACACTACGTGTCCACATAAAACAACAGCACAATAGTAAGTTCCAGTGTGAGACACATTCAGGTTCTTTAGTGGCAGATTGAAAAGACAAGTGGGTGTTTGCTCCCGGGTTTTCTTTCCACACTGATCATTCCGGTGGCTGTAAAGGAGTCCTAGAAATGATACTTCGGACTTCCTGAACCAGTAAACGCTGGGTTCTCGATCACAGCTCCCAGTCTGTACTGTACAGGTTAGAGTGACAGAACCTCCTGGGTGGATAGTCTCGGATTCTACCTGATAGACTGAAGTCTGGATGCTAGACCCTGAACCTTCTACAATCACAGTAGTTCCATCTCCAAATTCAATATTGTATAGATAACTGCTGGAACAGTAATAAGTAGCTGTGTCTGAAGGTTGCAGCTCTTTAATAATCAGGTCGTTTTTACCTTTTTCAAAGTTCAGGTTGAAACGTGGATTATGTTTGAATTCATTGAAAAAGGTTACATTAGTTTCATATTTAAAGCCAGTGGAAATGAGTTGTGGTTTTTGGCTCAAGGTGATCTTATACCAGTTAAACTTGGCAGAGAGATTAGGGTCATAGGAACATTCTAAAGTTAAAGTGTCTCCAGCTTTAACTGACACAAGACCGCTTTTTTGTCGGACAGCTGAGGTAATATGGTGATTTGTCTGAGCTGAAAGAAGAAAAATTCAAATGAATAACATATAATTATTATTTCATGGAACTACAGAAGGAATTATGCTTAAGGTAAAAAAGCACAAACTCACCCATGTTCACAAGGAGAAAGCATTTAAGCTGGAAGACAAAGTGTACAGGTGTCATCTTGGTCAAACTCCAGTGCTGAATGAAAGGAACTTTAATCCTTTCTCACTTTATAGTCAAGACTGTACTTGTTGGGCGTAGTATCAAACACCATGTCATGTTCAGGAAACATGATCATTTGTTTACCACCACTTATTGGTCGTACATAAAATCAAGCTGAGTTGTCTCTCTCGCTGGAAGTTAAAAGCAAATAATTTTAACTGTAGATGCATGATATCTCAAAAACTCCAGAGCTTTTCTTTCAGAACCATTTTTTGTTAAAAGTTCACTCATTCAAATATTTTACGTCAAAATGACTGCTGTAAATTCACAACAGTTTTTTTTTTAATTTTCAAAAAATCATTTGCATTTAAAACAACTTCAACTTTATAATGATGCTGCTGACACAGAAAAGGAAGTGCAACATTAACCTGACATTATTCTTTATTTTATATAAAGTAACACTACATAACACAACGTCTTGACACAATATAAGATTTCAAATAACAGAGATTAGGGCATCAAGACACAGAAACAATGTTTTCTGTCATCTTTGAAATCTGAATTATACAGATGGGATTGTTATTATGGCTTCCAAACACTTATCTACAATTTCTTGTCTTCTGCACTAACTGGCCAGGTTCTTAAGAAAGCACAATTTTGAATGTTGAATAACCAGGTCTTTTTTGTGGAATGTGGAGTGATGCCAAAATTAATAATATTAGATTGTACATTAGATTGTTGAACTGCCAGAGCTGGGAAATAAATTCTGGAACATTGAGAGAATTCCGAAAAGGTTTCTTGGTATAACAAGACCGTTTCTCATTAAAATGAGATGCAAAACTTGTTAAAACTTGAACGTTTCTTCTTATAACAAGACCGTTTCTCATTAAAATGAGATTAAGAACTCATTGAAACAAGAAAAGTCATAACATAATGTAAACGCCACACAGAATGTTTTAGTGTCATCTGAAGAAACGGAGAGAGAAGATGGAGTGTCAGAGGGAGCCCTTTTATGCTTTTTTCAGAGGCCCTGGCCACACTATGCTAATTTATGGCATTGCATTACTATTGCATGAGAACAGGATAGTCAAGTTGTGGCCACAAATTCACCTACTAATTCATAAAGGTGCAGAAATTCGGAGATGCTAACCAAATACAAATGGGAAAAATGCAAAAACATATTGTTTTTTGCATATATTAAGAGCTCATTGCAAAAAAAAAACATGTTTTTTCAAACTATTGGTAAATGTATGCAGTTATTTCTTGTTAATTTTCCACATAGCTGTTAATTGATCAGCCTATTTGTTGCCATTCTGACAAAGCAAACCGCTGTCCATGGTACCGATGATCCACATCACTATAACCATGAAGATGATGTTCTGCAGGTTCCAAGGGAGTATACAGAGGGGAGACAGCCATCAAATTAGGTGGAATTGCCTGGCAAAGGCCATTTAAAAAGGTATAAAGGGGCTCCCTCTGACCGTCCATCTTCTCTTCTCGATTTAAGACCGTGAAACGATCTATTGCTTTGACGATTTGTGTGATTTTTGACGGATCGTTTTATCCCGATTCACAGTTCTGCTGCTGCATTTCTGCCTCTGTTTGCAAAGGGAAGCCTCTGCTCTCTCTCCCTGCTCTAAGTGAATTGTCCCCCCGCCCCTTTCTTCTCTCCCTCTTCGCATGTGTACAACCTATAAACAAGCATGGAGAGCATCAAGGCAAGTGATCGCAACACCATAAACTTGTTTAGTCACTTGAAGAGAAGGTATTCCAAACAATATAATGAGAGCCAGCTGGCAGCTAAAGCTATAAAGCCGACTGCAGCAGCAGCGGTGTCTAGTGCTTCTTCTTCCCAGTTCTTCTTAGTGCAGCAAACAACAGAACAAATAATCAAAAAACTACTCCCTATGACAAAAATGGCAAATCACCCGCATTACCAGTTGCCCAGCTGCCTTTTTCCCCCAAACAGCGCCATTCCACGCATGTATGTGAATGCACAGAGAGTTGCAAGGAATATTAAGAATATGTTTGCATGGATGGAAGAATAATTAGAACTGCTTACACTACAGTCTACATACAGTCCATTCTAACCAATTGGAGAACTATCAGCTTGCATTCCGTTTGAACCAGCTGAACGCCTAGAGATCTGTAGCGCTGGTTGGCTGGATGGCAATCCATCAAAACCGCCGCCGCTGCCCACAGCCTGATTGGAGACAGATATGGGGAAAAAGGGGGGCGAAGCGCTCACACCCAGCATAAAGGTGCTGGAAACCATTGTCCTTTCTCTTCACATTCTCATCCCCATGAGCGGTGAGCGGTTTTGCTCCAAAGCTACAAAACAGAGACTCCATTCTCAACAAGTGTTCTTAACCCGTTTCCTTGCACAAACAACTTCTCCTGTCTTTGAGGCTGGCCTTCAAAGTGTTTATTTTCGTTTATTCTCCTTTCTTTCTCTCTTCTGCACGGCGGATGAGTTGGACGTTTTATTTCTTAACCTGGATGGAGTTAGTGTAATCCTGTGAATTTCTGGTGCGCGCATGTTCTCATTTCTAATGAGCGCTCTTGAAGTTTCTGTGCTGTTTGTTCATATTTACGGGTAAACTCTGAGCTTAATTGTTGTGTAAGTTTCATGTCTATGGTACTTTTCGTCCTTTAGTAATAAGCAACGTTATCTGATGGTAGGAAATCCCTTTGTTCTATTTCATGTATCGTAGTGAGTGTTTAACAACACAGGCGTTCTGTTGCGCACAAACGGAGCGTTCCCCAGAAAATCCTTATTTTCCCGTGTTTCTAAACCAGAGCCTTTGCTAACAGAAAGCTGCCCCACTGATAAGGACCACAAGGTCTTTCTTTGTTAAAGAAAGCCTCGCGGCGCCTCGTCTGCAATAAAACAATTACTCCACCCCCCCCTTTCGGCAAGCCGTGCGTTCACGTCCGTACACCGCCCCTACATGTGCACGCAAGGGGCCGCGTACTAACATCAGCAGGAAGTGCTCCGTGACGCGCCTAAGTGACATCACTGCTGGTCGCCAACTTTAGTATAGCCGTTACCTTTAGCATTCTGTGTGTTAGTTTTCCTTTGTTTTGGTGTGGTTAGAATAAACGAGTAAAATTGACTCAAATCTCTGGTTTCTTTTAATCTGAGTGTGTGTGTGTGAATTATTGCAAAGAATTCATTTCTTTTAGATAAGGTAATCACTAATAATTAATAATTATAAGTGAGATTATTGGTTGATAATCTTCTTTGAATAGAGATAAGATCTTGTTTCTAACCCAGAGGCTAGTGTTGCCTCGATTAAATTATTTAAAGAATAATTAAACTACTAATTTACAATTATTAATTAATATTCTTAACATAACCAGATAGACCATAACTTAATTTGATCAGTTTTTAATTGATAAATACCCAACAACCCACATAAAACATTTGTAGGGCATGAAACAGAAACGAAAATGCTGACTTTCCTCCTGGATTGGTAAAATAAGTCACTTGCTGACTTTGCTAATGTTAGTTGTCAGTTAAACTCCACTAAAATAAATTCTTCCCTTGACACAGTTCAGGTTGGTCACTGGCTGCATTTGCAGCGAACCACGTAACCCAACAGCTGTGTTGGGTCTTACCCATGAATGTTGAAGCTGGGACAGTCTGATTGTTAAGATCAGACAAAATTCCCTTTCCCCCTCGGCGGCATGCCCCTTCCCCCCCCGGCCACGCCATTCTGACCCGTTTCGAATCTGCTGGGCGCTGGATGATCTTCAGCACCAATTGGCTCGAATGCCAATCCCTCACAACTGCCACTGCTGCCCGCAGCCCGATTGGAGACAGATACAGGGAAAGGGGGGCACCTTTCGATAACCACCACCGCTCTTCCTCTTCAAAACTCGCTTAAGTGGGGTTTGGTTCTGTCCACGGAACCGTGAGAAGAGACCCTCCTTTGCAACACCTGTCTGGATTTTTGCCCTCCATCCCTGCAACCAAGTTTCCCAAGAGTTTGGCTGGCCCGAACTATCTCTTTTTGATCCGCTGAATTCCCTTCCTTTCTTTTTTTCTCCGCATGGCTGACGAGCCGAACATCTCGCTTTCCCAACTTTTATTCCACAACTGGGAGCTCCCTCTCTTTTCGAAAGAAGTAAGAGTGTTCCGTATTTATCTTTATCTTTTGTGATCTGGGTGGAGAGAGTTTAGAAAGTTTTCTGTATAACTATGCATGCTTAAATATTGATGCGAAGTGAGGGCCTTCCTTGAGCACTTGACTCCTTTCTGCTTACGGGTAAATTTGGGAGTTTTGTACTTGTTGATTGTGAGTTTTCTGTATATTTTGTCTTTTATTAGTGAGAAGAATTGTTAGTCTGTATAAGTTTTGGTTCCTCTCCGTTAGTTTGATAGTAAGTGTTGTTGTCATAGGCCTTTTGGGTCAGCAGCCGCGGAGCGTTTGTCACGAACGCACAGCACGCAAAGGACATTTTAATCCCTTTTTCCTCCATATTTGCTGAACAAAGCTTTATTAGCAGAAGCTAACTCACTGATAAGAGCCACAAGGTATCTTAGTTAGAAAGGAACCACAGGCCTCTTGCTTCAAGTTAAACAGTAAGTATTAAAACGGGATCATAAAACTTCCCCCCGTTCTTTTCGACGAGCTGCGCGTTCACGTCGTACACCGCCTCCACGCACGCACGCACGCGAGGGGCTGCGTATGACGTCAGTAGGAGGCGCCCCGTGACGTGCCTAAGTGACCTCATCGCTGGCCGCCATATTACTCAGGTATGCGGTAGTCTTGACAGAACCATATGGTATAAGTAGTGTTTCTATTTTAGTTGTGTTTTTAGAATAAATTCGTTAAATTGTATCAAATCTCTGATTTCTTTTATTCTGATTGTGTGTGTGAATTATTGCAAATAATTCATTTCCTTTGGAAAGGATCTTTCTGGTGTGATCACTAATAATTAATCATAAGTGAGATTATTTGTTGATAATTCCCTTTTTGATTATATATAATATTTTTTTTCTAGCAGAGAGGCTAGAATGGTGCCCCGATTAAATGATTTAAAGAATAATGAACTACTAATTTGAAATTATTAGTTAATATTTCTCAGCAACACCAGATAGATCACAACAATTGTTAATTAATTATTTAATTGATTATTCCCCTACAGCTGGAATGATGTTTCTATTGTTGTAACTAGAACCTAGATAAACTAAATGTCGCTATCATGCTCATATTCCATATTTTTAAATACAAAACTTTTTTAACTGATTGGAATATTTGTATAATTGTATTGAAATGTTTTATTGCTGTTGTAAATTGGCGCTATATAAATAAACTGAATTGTATATTTTTCTAGGTTCCAAACTATGAAGCCACATTTATCCCTGTGGTATAACATTCATATAAAATATACCTTTCCCTGTGTAGTGCACTTGAGCGTTTAATTAAAATTAAGTGCTTACCTGAAATTTGTTCCAAATGAGATGTGGTGCTGTATGTCGGGCTGTCTGTGCCACACGATGGTCTCCCGGTCAAATAAAAATCCATGAATTTGTGATCATTTTTCCCGCTCAACTATAAATTTAAAAATCAATGAATTTTCAATCATCAACCAATAAACCAAATATCTAATTTCTAATGTACAGTATAATGGTATAAAAGGGACCTATTAAAAAACATAGCCCACAGGGAAAATAACAGAACATTATAACAGTGATTAAACAATGGCCTCACCTTACCTATATAATGTTGTATCAAATGGGATGAACACTTGAAAATAACAATTGAGAAAACTAATTAAACCACATAATAAATAAACATTGTTTATCTGATATAAGCTTTTGGTCAAGTAAGTCTTGAGTTAATTATGTTTAGCAAAACTATCTCAGAAACAATATGGTAATGATTCACTTTAGACTGAGACCGTCAAGAGTGGTAACAAGTTATCCAGAGGTCAGGCTGTGTGGTCAAGCAGTTTAGTCATTGGGACTTTATTCCATTCTTTTCGCTGGAGAAGTTGGGTTGAATCCCATCGGTTCTCTTTGATTCATGTTTTGTTTTGATTTTTCCTTTTACATATTTTTTGTATGACAGAGAAAACACTTAGGACTGTGAAAGCTTATGTCAGATAAATAGCTTTATTTTATTATTCATGTCAGACGCTGTAGTGGGCGGTGCTCCTTCGTTCAGCTTCCTCCTGCTGTACAGCTTGTCTGTGATTTCAATCAGATATCCAGTGTTACACCAGCTTTTGCACTGCTGCGCCCCATCGTGGCTAGATTGACAATTGTACACATATAATAAATGCATATAAGAGGGGCGTTTCCACTCGTCAACTTCGGACTACGTGGGTGATGATGTATTCGCAGGCGGAGTCTTTCAGCCGGTAATATGGCAAACATTCGACAGTGTGTGACCGGCACTTTGGGCTGAAAAAGGGCAAAGTTTTCATGACTTTATCTGTAAGTCGATCTTGCTACAATGCCTCTTTACTCTTTTGCCAAGGTAGTTATTTTTAATTCAATGTAGTTTTTTGTTGGTATACCACAGATTCACAACAGATGTAATCTCAAGGCATGAAAATTCATTTCAATACAGTCAGAAAACATTTTAACCCATTGGAATGTTTGTATATTTAAAGTGATCATCTGGATCTCTAAATGACTCACAAATGTTAAGAATTGGATTAAATTGACCTCTTGCCTTAAATTATATAAAATAAGTCATATTATGAATTATAACATTACAGGTAAGTCCCGGCTTCCCATATCTCCGCTATGGCTCAGAAGCCACGGTGCCGTCCACTTCAACACATCAAGTGATTCCAAGGGCTGTCAATAATCACAAACGCTGTGTTCCCGAGCGCAGCCATGGATCGACACTCAGCTCAAGAGCAGAAGATACAGATTTCAAACCAAAAAAGCATCCTCACCTCCGATAATTCCATTGTTGACAGGAATATTTAAAGATCTTGGTGATAGAAGCTTGTCCTAGGGCTTTTGTTTGTTGCAAATATAAACCCTTGACAGAGGATATGGTGGATATGCTGTATTTTTCTTATGTGAACAATTTGCATGTCCTTTGCTTGCAAGGTTTAGCAGCAACACATCTTGTTCGAATGTAACCAGCTCAGGGTAATGTATCTCAGGCTATTGTTCTATGGGTACAAATAAAATTGAAATTTCTTGTGTTTTTTTTAGTTTCAGACAGGAATGCTTCCTGAGAGTGATACTTATTCAGCGCTGAACCCAGATGATGAAAACATCTATCCATCCATCCATCCATCCATCCATCCATCTACTTCCGCTTATCCGGGGTCGGGTCGCGGGGGCAGTAGCTTAAGCAGTGAGACCCAGACTTCCCTCTCCCCGGCCACTTGGGCCAGCTCCTCGGGAGGAATCCCGAGGCATTCCCAGGCTAGCCAGGAGACATAGTCCTTCCAGCAAGTCCTAGGTCTTCCCCTGGGCCTCCTCCCAGTGGGACGTGCACGGAACACCTCACCAGGGAGGCGTCCAGGAGGCATCATGAACAGATGCCCGGGCCACCGCAACTGGCTCCTCTCGATGTGCTGGAGCAGCGGCTCTACTCTGAGCCCCCTCCGCATGGCCGAGCTTCTCACCCTCTCTCTAAGGGAGAACCCAGCCACCCTACGGACTAAACTAATTTCAGCCACCTGCATCCGTGATCTTGTTCTTTCGGTCACCACCCAGAGTTTGTGACCATAGATGAGGGTAGGAATGTAGATTGACCAGTAAATCGAGAGCTTTGCCTTTTGGCTCAGCTCTCTCTTCACCACGACAGACCGGTACAGCGCCTGCATAACTATAGATGCCCTACCAATCCGTCTATCGATCTCCCGCTCCATTTTTCCCTCATTCGTGATCAAGACCCCAAGATAGGTAAACCTCACCACTTGAGGAAGGACCCCATCTCCGACCCAAAAAAGGCACCCTACCCTTTTCCGGCTCAAAACTATGGTCTCGGATTTGGACGTGCTGATCCTCATCGCAGCCGCTTCACACTCGGCTGCGAACCGCTCCAGCGAAAGCTGTAGATCAATTTCAGATGAAGCCAACAGGACCACATCATCTGCGAAAAGCAGAGACCCGGTCCCGAGGCCACCAAAACGGAACCCCTCAACCCCTTGGCTGCGCCTAGATATCCTGTCCATAAATGTAATGAACAGGATCGGTGACAAAGGGCAACCTTGGCGGAGTCCAACTCTGACTGGAAACAAACCTTACTGCCGGCAATGCGAACCAAACTCTGACACTGTTCATACAGGGACCTAACAGATCTTATCAAAAGGCCTGGTGTCCCATATTCCCAGAGTATCCCCCACAGGATTCCCAGAGGGACACGGTCGAACGCCTTCTCCAAGTCCAAAAAACACATGTAGACCGGATGGGCAAACTCCCACGCACCCTCCAGGACCCTGCTAAGGCTGTAGAGCTGGTCCAGTGTTCCATGGCCAGGACAAAAACCGCATCTTTTGTCCTGGATCCAAGGTTCAACTATCCGTCTGACCCTCCTCTCCAGAACCCCTGAATAGACCTTACCGGGGAGGCTCAACAGTGTGATCCCCCTGTAGTTGGATCACACTCTGTGGTCCCCCTTTTTAAAGAGGGGGACCACTACCCTGATCTGCCAATCCAAGGGAACTGCCCCCAATGTCCACGCAATATTGCAGAGCCACGTTAAACAACAGATCCCCACAACATTCAGAGCCTTGAGGAACTCTAGGCGAATCTCATCCACACCTGGAACCCTGCCACCAAGGAGCTTTTTAACCCTCTATGCACCAAAGTCGCAATATTGCGACAAGCAACATTGCTGACTTTAACGAGCCACAGCTGGAGATAGGGCCACTCATTTAATTACTGCTTTAAACCAGGAGATGGCGGATATGTGTACCTTTAATCTTGGACACCTTTTTTGGTGTGTTACCATAGAAACTTTCGGAGTAAATCAGCCTTTAGTCAGCGCCGCGAGCGATGTACAAAACAAGCAGATGCGATTGAAAACAGGCGAGAAAAAAGACAGCTTATAAGTGAGTAAACAGCAGTAAAGTTCTCTGCCCCGCTGCAAGTGAGGATGATGATGATGATGATTCTGGCGAGGTTTTTGGGACGGATCTGTAAAATTATGTGGCCAATATTTTCTTTCTGTTGATTTTATATAGTGAATAGAGTAACTGAGCCACATAAGAAAGGACATAAACAGATATATCCACCTGTTCTGGAAAAAAAGCCAAAAAAAAAGAAACATATAGATGTAGAAAAATCTAAATAAAAAAATAAAATCATTGATGAATTTAAAGTTTTAAACAATGTAAAAAAGCAAAAAAAAATTGTAAAAGTCATGCAATCCAATACTGCCAACGCTTGATTACGTCATAATATGCAAAGTAGATGTATGATTTTGCTTGCGTCACAAACTTTGGATCATACTGAAGATTTTTTCTAATTTACAGTGTACCTTTATCTATAACCATATTAAAGCTACAACATTTTGAACTAGTGATATCAAAATTGAATATTTTATAGAAAAAACCCTGGCGTCTAGAGGGTTAAAAACCTCGATGACCTAAGCACCAGAGATTGGAGAGCCCGTCCCAAAGTCCCCATACCCCGCTTCCAAACAGGAAGGCGTGTCGGTAGGAATGAGTAGGTCTTCGAAGTATTCCACCCACTGATCCAAGATGTCCCGTGTTGAGGTCAGCAGCACACCGCCTCCATTGTAAGCGGTGTTAGTGGCAGACCGCTCCCCCCCTCCGAGACGTCGGATGGTGGACCAGAATCGCTTCAAAGCCATACGGAAGTCTTTCTCCATGGTCTCTGCAAACTCCTCCCAGGTCCGAGTTTTTGCCTCAGCGACCATCCGAGCCGCACTCAGCTTGGCCTGCTGGTACCTATCAGCTGCTTCCGGAATCCCACAGGCCAGAAAGGCCCGGTAGGACTCCTTCTACCATTTAGTGGTCGGTGGATAGCACCGCCACTCTCTTCACCCGAGTGTCCAAAACATGCGGCCCCAGGTCAGATGAAATGGCAACCAAGTCGATCATCGAGCTGCGGCCTAGGGTGTCCTGGTGCCAAGTGCATACATGAACACCTTATGTTTGAACATGGTGTTTGTTATGGACAATCCATGACGAGCACAGGAAGTCTAATAACAAAACAACGCTCGGGTTCAGATCGGGGCGCCATTCCACCCAACCATGCCTCTCCATTTCTCACTGCCATTGCCCATGTGAGCATTGAAGTCCCCCAGCAGAATGAGGGAGTCCCCAGAAGGAGCACGCTCCAGCACCCCCTCCAAGGACTCCATGAAAGGTGGGTAATCTGATCAACTGTTTGGTGCATGAACACAAACAATAGTCAGGAACCGTCCCCCACCCATAGGCGGAGGGAGGCTACCCTTTCATTCACTGGGCTAAACCCCAACGTACAGGCGCTGAGATGGGGGGTAACAAGTATGCCCACCCCAGCTGACGAAAACAGCGCTTTTTGCTTTGTACTCACTCTGGCTCAAGCCTCCAACATCACCCTCAGCCCCAGTTATTTTGGGGCACCGCATTATTAGAACACCTTGCATTGAAAAGACATGAGTGAATCAGTTACCTTTTGATACTGTAATCACTTTTAAATGCGAGTGTTTATTTAACGCAACATCAGTCTCAGCAAAAAAGGTTACAAGATTGAATTTCATACATAAAGGAACTGTGTAAGTGAAATACCAGTAAGTTCAGATAGTGATTATATGAAAATTTCACTGGGAAAACTGTTAATAAATTTCCACATTAGGTTTTTAAGTGGTAGGGACAAAACAGCGATTTATCAATATTTCTGGGGACATATCCACGGCTCAAATGTAACCTATGTTTATGGACTACTTTCCTGCAGGGACCCAAATACATGCATTTATGTGGCAAGGTGCTGTTGGGTCAAACACAGCCAATTTGGTGGCACAAATTAACACTCTAGAAGGACAGGAGAAGAAGTGAACCAGATGTTTTATAAGGGCACTCTCCACCAAGCCACAATCTCTTTCATTCAGACCATGGCTGGGTTCTGATCGGGGAGGCCCTCCCTTGGCTGTTGAATTGATTGAAAGCTGCAAAAATGTGATTTTGCATGATATAGGACTTTTCCTTATTTGAGGGTATAGATTCAGTATCCATGCACCAGTTAAATACAGCAAAGGTGTGAATTCCGAATCCATGCACACGGTTTATAAACCAAGGGTACAGATTCTTCTTTCGAAGCATTGTGGGTGTCAGGTTTACATGTAAAGTCAATGGAGAAGCACGCTAACGCGAGTCACGGAGTCTCGCATCACATTAGAAGCAGATTTGCGTCTCAAAGACGCTTTTCTGGCTCAATCATGCATCAGATTAGCACGAATGAGGTGTTTGACGAACGTCGCAAAATATGCGCATCATTTTATGTGGTAAAGACAGGAAAGGCAATTTTATTTATATGGCACACTTTCAACACAAGGCAATTCAAGGTGATTTACAAGATTCAGACGTAAAGAAACCAAATACATGATAAAAATATGAAAATTAAAACAGATCATCACTTAGAGAAATGCATTTAGTAATTGAAGCATAAAAGTGACACTGTGACTGACAGTAAGTCACAGCATCAGCATGACATGGAGTAAATACTGATAAACAATGTGGCTAATCACCCTGAGCTATATGATACCAGCTGTTTTCTATACAGAGATAGGAATAACCAAAATATTATTAAGACACAAAATTATTATTATTTAGGCAGAAAAGCATTTAATAGGTCTGTGTCATTGTGGCTGAAAAGGCACTGCTGCCTCCGAGAATTGAGTCACGAACAGTGTTGCCACTAGGGGTGTGCAATGTGACGATCTACACGTCTGACGATCTGTCATTTTTGAGAGATCGTTTTATCCCGATTCATAGTTCTGCTGCTGTATTTCTGCCTCTGTGTGCGAAGGGAAACCTCCGCTATTTCTCCCTGCTGTATTCTTTATGCATTTGTAATAACGATTTCTTACACATATCTATTTAAGGCTAGTATTGTAGCAAAAGCCTTAATGCTCCACTTTTGAAAGTAAATATTTTAGGCTTCTACATCTTACTCAGACAACAATTCTGACGTCAGGTCCACACCGCAGGGCTTAAAGTAAAAAAACACTCCTGAGCCTGAACTTTTTTGCATTGAGCAGGCTTGCGGTGGATCCAATGCATACACATTACATGCAATTTGGCCAACAATTTTTTGGCATTGTGCTTGGTAATGTACAAGATGACGTGCAATTTAAATGTGATTGTTAGAAAGTAAAGGCTATTAAGTTATAAGTGTAAACATGTCAAGCAACTTAATCTGATTCTTTGGCAACCATTTAATTCGGTAATTTATACAAAAACATATAAATAGCTTTTTCTATAATTTTTGTTCAAAACATTGTCAAATTAAATTATAGGAAATTCAATTCAATTCAGTTTATTTATATAGCGCCATTTAACAACAGACGTCATCTCAAGGCACTTTACAAGAAGAGTTATTACAATACAATGTTTAATTTAGGAATTAGAGAACGGCAGAAGATTGCTTCGTGACTTCTCAGCAATCCCTCACACTAAGCAAGCATGAAGCGACAGTGGAGAGGAAAAAACTAACAGGAACTAACAGGAAAAAACCTCCAGCAAAACCAGGCTCAGCATAAGCGGTCATCTGCCGAGACCGTCTGGGGTTTGGAGAAGGCAGCAGAGACACAGAAAGAGCAACATAACTAATGCAGAGGCAGAAGTTGGTAGCAGGACGTGGAGAACGTTCATCCACTGGAATGCCATCTTAGTCAGGGTCGTCAAGCAGGGCGGGTCAGGAGCACCTACCGTAGGAAGAGAAAACAGGTTAGCGCTTGAATTGACAGCACATCATGCAGTTGGGGAGAAGTAGGAGAGAAAGTAGGAACTGACTCTACTGATGTCCTCCAAAAGCCTAGCCTGAAGCAGCATAGCTACTAACATTAACCTGTCTCCTAGCTACTAGGAGGACTAGCTACTAACACTCTCTACCTGGCTTACATTAATCTATATCTACCTAGCTACTCTACCTCTTCCTATCTCTTCCTAGCTTTTGACACTCTACCTGACTACTAACATTAACCTGTCTCTTCGTAGCTACCTGTTGAAGAATATTAATACTTTTATGTGCTTTATACATATATTTGGGTAAACATTTTAAATTTCATATAACCTGCCTTATTATTTCACAGTGAAGGAGAACTTGTTTTTACAGAGAAGTATTGTACCAGAACAAGTTTTGGAGTAAAAATAATCTTACATTTGTACCAGGTTTTTACAACGGTGATAAATACTAGGTTTTGTTTAGATTAGGAACTGATAAATTGCAGCAGACTGTGCTCAAACAGGAAGAAAAGATAGTTTAGGTTATGACACCCATAAAAACGGGTGTTTGTAAATCATTTTTGGGAGGATACAAGAATTATTGACGTCGGTCACTGAGTCTAAACTGTGAAAATACTGGGTGTGTCCAACCATGAATCCTTTTGTGTTATTCTTCAATAAAATAATGCTCCACTGTCAAGAATTCATTTAGACTTTGGTCTGGCTCCAGCTGAATTCAGGTGCGCATTGAAAACAGAATTCTGTTGTGTGATTGTGTTATTTCTCTCTGTCCCTGAGTCTTACTCTGAAAAGGTTCCGCTGAGGAGCGCCGGGTCCTCTAAAACATACAGATAACAGTTCCTGATTGAAGGAGTTTATCCAGCAAAAGTAGTAAAGAGTAAAAGCTTTCAACCTTGACACTGTCTAACCTGTCTCTAACTGTAATCTTTGTCAAATAGGAAGGTTTTAAGCCTAGTTTTAAAGATAGACAAGTTGTCTGCTTCACGAACCAACCCTGGGAGCTGGTTCCATAGGAGGGGAGCCTGATAACTGAAAGATCTGCCACCCATGGGGCGACTGTGGCTCAGTGATAGAGTAGTTGGCTTGCAATCGGAGGGTCGTAGGTTCAATTCCAGCTTCCTCCAGTCACATGTCGATGTGCCCCTGGGCAAGGCACTTAACCCCCAAATTCTACATTGTCCTACCGAGCCATGTTGGGTGTATGAATGCGAGTGTGATTGGGTGAATGCGGCTTCAATGTAAAGCGCTTTGAGTGGTCAGTAAGACTAGAAAAGCGCTATATAAGTTCAGTCCATTTACCATTCTACTTTTAGAAATCCTAGGGACTACCAGTAGACCTGGAGTCTGAGAGCGAAGGGCTCTGTTAGGAACATATGGAACAATCAGGTCTCTTATGTATGATGGAGCTTGATTATTAAGAGCTTTATATGTCAGAAGGAGGATCTTGAATTCTATTCTAGATTTTACTGGGAGCCAGTGAAGAGAAACTAAAACAGGGGAAATGTGATCTCTTCTTCTTTTATTCATTAGAACCCTCAGCAGATTGACATTAATCCCCCAGCAGGGGGATTAATGTGTGTTCAGAGATACAGGAACACCACAGGGGACTGTACTCACACCATTTATTAATGTAGCAGCAAAAACACAAAAATGACTCTTAAGTTGTCTTATGTACAGGAGACTGATTACAGAGACATGGTGAATTAAGCCAGAATCTCTTGGAGTTAGTCCAGCATTTTGGACTAACTGAAGACTTTTAATTGTATTCTGTGGATATACATTACATTGGGTCTCGACTTATCTCTTCTTTAACATATTTGCAGAGCCAGTAAAACAATAATGTGCTCCATAAGTCATCAACATTCAGAGAAAACATACATCCTTTGAGCTTATCAGACAAACATTTCTTGAACTCAGGTGCTATGCCATGTGTGTTCATATAAATGGTATGATGATTAGCGTTTTCATCAACCGCTAAATTTTTGAACAGATCTATGAGCAGTTGTGCGAAATGCACGTAAATAATAAATCGTGTTTCGCAATGAACGAGCACACACATATTTTCAAGTTATGAAGAGGATCTTTCTTCAGGACCAATACGTCCACTGTGGCTGTGCTCCTGGGAAACGGCTTGTGTGTTGGAGTAAGAGCATCGATACCCGACCCGAGACCGACGGTACCCGTAGGGCCGGGTTCGGACAGATATTTAGAAAAGATGCACAAGTTCGGGTTGGGCTCAGTCACATCAGAGGAGTGAGGGTGAAAACCTCCATCCAGGCTCTACAAAGCATTAGCAGTGTGTGATTTGTGAAAAAACTTATTTATTTTATTTCCTTTTTATTCATAAAAATAACAGGTTTGTTTATGCAGGCTGCAGGGAATCTTGCAGACATAAGGTCATCCTTTTAAAACTGACTAAATTATTGTTGACATAAAAAGATAAGATCAAATATATTAAGTTAATTAAAATTAAAGATAAGAATTCACTTGACTTATCGAGTCATAGCAGGTGAGGTTATTTTTTTCCCTGCAGCATCAGCAGCACCTTGTCCGCCTTCTCAGACCCACAGCTCTACATATTTTTCTGTAGGGAATAAAGTCCACCTCTGGACCAGAGGAGCCCAGCTGGGGTCAGGTGCAGAAAGTATTTCCAGGTGTAAGAATTCGTAGTCTCTGTTTATTAAACCGTGCGCTCCTGTGTTTGGCCCGGGTCAGACTCGGACATAAATATCTCAATACCTGTCGGGATTAGGTCTGTCAGACGTGGACCGGGCTTGGACAGAAACATGCGGCAAAATCCGCACTCTAGTTGGAGCCTTTGGACAGCTGCTTTATGCAGCTCCTTGCATATATTAGCTTTTTGGAGCACAAAACACAAACCAGGCTGCCGTAGCTTCTAGCACCAGCTCCCAAACGGCTTCCAGTCTCCAGTCTCCGCCCTTTTCCTCTAGCCATGCCCAGCACCACTTGTTTTTAAGGCCCTTGTCAACCACGTCTATTTCGGGAGAAACAACCACCTGCTTGCCTTCAAGACCACTTAGAGATAATGTGGGTTTATTTTCTGAATCATATTTAAACGCCGGAGATCTGGCACGGTGTTGAATACTTTAAGCCCAGACACCGGATGCGGAAGCACCTCTAAGGGGCGTTCTCACGAAAATTCCAGACTATCCACTGCCCCCCTGTTCACACCAGAAGTATACTTCTCTGTGACGGTTGACAAGTGCTTCTGCTCTGTCTTTGTTAATTCAGAGCTATATATATTTTTCATCGTGGGTAAGTAAATAACTTCATAAAATTATTATGCCATGTTTCTGTTACTAGGAAATTCGTATTATTCTTTAATTTATTTGTAGTTGAGAAACACACACAGCCAGAGAGAGTGTGCTTTGTAGTAGACAGTAGAAGTGTAGATACTGTTGAAATACAAATATTTGTTGATATATTTTCTCTTCCTGTTTCCCAGGCAAGTCGACAGGGAGAGTGCTGTTTCTGTTTGTTCATTTTAATCACCATATTCTGTGTAGATACACAAATATGAGCAGATCTTTCAATCATGGCATTTTATTTGAGAAAAAAAGTGTTTTATTTTGAAAATTTACTGGATTGTCTTTTGTGTCTTAGTTTTACCTCCTGCCAGGATTGATGTGGATCACTTGTGACTCACGCAAAAAAATAGACCAGATACTGAAACAATCGCTTCACGGTGCGACACAACTGCTGAGGATAGCAGCGCTTCATGTCTGGTGTGAACTACACCATAGGTTAACAAGGGCATCGAATGGAAGTGGCCTCCATTCTGTGGTGCTTCCACAGCCAGTTTGAACCAGGCCTGAGTCCCAAATTGCGAGAGAGGTCACATACAAACAATTAATAAAATAACTTAGGTAATTAGGATGTCTGTCTCAAGACCTAAACCTGGGAACTAATTCAACAGGAGAGGTGCCTCATAACTGAAAGATCTGCCAACTCTTAGAAATCAGGAACCACAAGTAAACCTGCAGTTTGTAAGTGAAATGCTCTGATAGGAACATACTGTATGAAACAATCAGACCTCTGATATATGATGGAGCTTTATTATTAAAAGCTTTACATGTAAGACGGTGGGTCTTCCATTCTGGATTTAACAGGGAGCCAAATAAAAGAGAAGCTAAAACAGGATAAATGTAATCTCGTTTTAATATTAATCAGAACTCTTACTGCAGCATTTGCGATTATCTAAAGGCTTTTAATTACATCCTTTGGGCTTCCTGATGGTAAAGAATTACAATAGTCCAGTGTTTAACTAACAGATGCATAGACCAATTCTTCAGCATCACTCCTGGACAGGATACATCCTCATCTTCATTACAGTGTATTACAAAACAATACAATAACACATTTTAAAAGTTTTCCTCATAAATTGTATTTTTTTTAAATAAACACATATTCCAATTTTGGTTCTTTCAGCATATTTAAAAAAAGTTGGAACAGTAAATCATTTACCACTTTGTAATGTTGCAATTCCTTTTCACAACACTTAAAAGACAATTAGGGACTGAAGACACCAAAGCAATTTTCAGATAGAATTTCTGGAATATTCTGACACTTTCATCCAGTCTTGAACCATAGTTGTCTTTTCAAATACACTACTTATTTTTACTAGTTTATTGCCTTTCGTCTGCTTTCACACAGCAAGACATGTATCGCAATGGATCCTGATAAATGTCTAGGAGGGTTGTATCCAGAAACAACATAAACAGTGCAGCGGGCATACATTTGTCATTTCCCAAAACATAATTTTTGCAAAGAAGGGTGACAAAATAATGCCTAAGTGCTTGTTTTTTTTTTTTTTTGTGCAGTTCTGTGCGCATACGGTTAAGAGATGAAGCTTAAAGGGAAAATAGAGGGGAAACAAAAGGAGAGTGAAGCCGCCTTTGATATATAGGTACTCACTGTTTATCATGTCTCTTCACCCCCCACCTCCTTTTCCATAACTTTACCTGACATTCTGAACGCAAACGCCCTACCGTGACATGTCCGCTCTTGTTACTAGGGTGTCAGGCGTAAATATACCGATAAAAGTTATCCGCACAGTGTTCGTATGTTTGCTTTTAGACTTGAAGTAAAAAAGATATAGTACAGAAAATTATTGTTTTTCATAGCCAGTTTGAAAAGGGCTCAAGTGATGTACTGTTTTAGCGATAACTTTGTCCCATTCTTCCTGTAAACAAGTCTTAAAGTGGGTCACAGAACAGGCTCTTTGTTGTCGCATTTTGCATTTCAAAATGCGCCACACATTCTCTACTGGAGATAGGTCGGAATAACCAATTTACCTGATTACTTGCCCCAAATTGATCCTGTCCAAACTTATTTTTGGAATGTGTTGCAGGTCTAAATGACAGGAAAGGATGTATATTTACAAATTAAATTAAACTGCTTAGCTGTATTTTGATTCCTTAGAGTCAGAAGACGGTTAATAATAATAATTTAAAAAAACACCATAAACATTTAAGCACATATTCAGACATTGACAATACGCGGGTTCAGCAGGAAGATATTTCCTGCAGACCCTCTTACATATTGCTCCAGCTTATTCTCTTCTCTGTTGTTTATAAAAATTACCTTTCATTGTATGCACACCATACAAGATCATGGTTTGATCAGAAGCAAGTTGTTGTGGCTTTCGTCTTCTGGCTGGGCTTCCTGTATTTGAGCTCAGCTATACCGATGTTTCCATCAATGGAAAGTTTTACTGTCAATCAAACCATCTTGACCACATGTGTGGAGGGTAAACCTAAAGTGATCACAATAGAATAAACGTTGCAAGCTTTTGTTGATATTTTTAAACTGGAACTATTTTTATGAGTATTCTCTGCTGCTGCTATAGTGTAACACATTTCTAAATAGGGGTAACTACACTTCATCCTGCAGTATCTGGACTCCCCAGGAACATACACCAGGATCCTGTTTGTGGACTTCAGCTCTGCCTTCAACCCCATCCTTAAAGACCTCCTCCAAGGCAAGCTTTCCCAGATTACTATGCCTGACTATCAGTAGGTGGATCCCTGACTTCCTGATGGTCAAGTAACAGCATGTGACGCTAAGGAAGAATGTCTCGGACTTCCAGACCATCAGTACCGACTCCCCTCAGGGCTGTGTTCTTTCTCCTCTTCTGTTTTCCCTGTACACCAACGGCCGCACCTCCAACCACAAGTTAGTCAAGCTAATTAAATCTGCAGATGACAACAACCCAAGATTAATCTTGTAATGACCCATCTCAAATGGGGATGAGTCTGCCTACAGGATGGAGGCTAAACGTCTGGTGTCCTGGTGCAGCCACAACAACCTGGTCCTGAACTCCCAGAAGACAGTGGAGATTGTTGTGGACTTCAGAAAGTGCACTGCAGTTTACTCCAATCATCGAGTCCGTCCTCACCTCCTCCATCACCGTGACGTGTGCTGGAGCCCACATCAGGGACAAACAGAGATTGCAGCACGTTGTGTACTCTGCCAAGAAGGTGATTGGCTCTGCAGGACTTGTACACCTCCAGGATACTGGAGCATGCAGATCGGAAAACAGCTGACCCTTCTCATGTTGAACACATACTGTTTGTGTAGCTCCCCTCAGACAGGAGAACCTCTCACCATAAGAACAGTTTTCTCTCCTTTGCTGTTGGACTTATTAACAATAACCCTAAGACTGTTCCGACCACCCCTCCACATGCTCTGTCTAAAACAAATGACCATGTGTTGTGCTCTCTGGACCTGTTTTTTTCCTCCACTGGTAATCACCTGCACTCATTTATATATCAATCTGCTTATCACATTTTATTTTTATTTATTGCATACTAAAAAGTATTTGTCTTATCACATGTTTGCACACAGTACGGCAGAAATGTCACAATGTAGTAAATCTGTTGAACATTTAGCAATAGACTTTTTTATTCTCACTGTCATTCTGTTTTAATCAGTGGTTGGAGTCTGTCATCAAGTGACAGGAGGCAGGTTACATTTAGACATCTCCATCTGATTACCGGGTAGTCTTGCAATGACTTGCTGTTGTGAAGTTGGAGACTTAGCCATTGACTGGATTTAAACTACCCGACAATGTCATGTATGGTAATTGTTAAAAGACCCAAAAGCAGAACGTCATAAGATAAAGATGAGTCTTAAAATGAAGAACAAAAACACTTACAAAAATGGTAGCAGGCTTGGAAAATACAAAGGAGAAGACAGAGACCGGAGCAGAGTAACAGAGTTATTTAAGCCCTCTGACTTGCACAGTTCAGTAATAAGTAGGAGTAAAAGTGGCAGAGGGATAGAGTGGGACTAATTATTACTAAGCGGTCGTGGGTGAGCGGGACAGAACAGGTGTAGACAATCAACAGCTGGGCAGGAAACAGGAAATAATAAACAGAAAACCATCCTTAATAAGGAACTAGAAACTTAACTAAAGATAAGATATCTAGGAGGAACTAACAAAAACTGTAAGAACAATAATACAAAAGTCTTAAAAAATGTCTAAGAGCGAGGAGGGGAAATATGGAAACAAAGATTTGCCAAAATCAAAACAATAAGGTCCTAAAGTAAAACATAACGAAACACCCAGAAATAAACCAAAATTGATCATTTAAGCTAAACAAGAAAAAATACCTAATTAAAACTCAAACAAAAACTCATAACAGATAACAGTATGAGGGGATATATGACAAAGCAGGTATTCAGAGATACAGGAACACCACAGGGGACTGTACTCACACCATTTATTAATGTAGCAGCAAAAACACAAAAATGACTCTTAAGTTGTCTTATGTACAGGAGACTGATTACAGAGACATGGTGAACTGCTTTGCAGGATGCTGTGGAAAAAATAAGAATTAGAACAAGACAAATGAGATAACTGTAGATTTCAGATAGGTCAAACACTGTATAAAAAGGTACTGAGCAGCTTGTGGTTTGTGGAGAAGCCTATGCACTTTGATGTTTACAGCAAAAAGTCACATCTTCTACTACGCTGTTGTGGAGAGTGCAGTCTCATCTGCTGGTTTGGCATCAGACACAAGGGTGTCAGTTTGTTTTTAAAATAGGTGGGGATGTACTGTGGGGATAAACTTGAATGCGGTTTTAGGATTGCTGGGGTCAGTTATTAAACATTTAGTTAGCCTCTAAGTATTAATCCGTTTCATGTTTCATTACAATATGAACTGCACAGTATAAACGTGATGAAAATTGCATCTTTATTTAATCAATACAAGTTAAAAGCCATTGGTTTAACTGTTTTCCTTTTTAAACATCACCAACATTATGCTGTTGGTTGAGAAGAATTATTAAAATCCACATCGTGGCACAAAGAACAATGTTGGATATAATATGTACTCGCACCAGCAGAATGCACAACAATAAAACGCCTCCTTTTGCAACCCCAACACCGCTCTGTGTGGAGAAACTTCAAAATTAACTTACAGCTGACAGTCCTGCAATAGGTCAGGTGGAGAAAAACCCAAATTAAATTTCACGGCTCCGTGAGGAAGTTTATACAATGTAAGCAGACATAACTTGTTCTGTTTTGTTTAAGAGTCCCAAAGATGAAAATGTTAATTTGTTGTTTTGGTGGAGGGAGCAGGAGGGAATTTTTCCCGAAGTTGTGCTGATGACGCAATGCCGTACACAAATCCAGTATATCAACATATTACCTTTGCGAGTCTTAAAGAAGCAAAACATATTACATGGATATTTTGTTCCTTGCTACCCACCCGCAGTAAAGAAACCAGACTCATTAAATTTAATTTACAATGGTCCCTCTTTTACCGCAACAGGTCAAACAAGTAGTCATCTTTATTTTTTACAATCATTATGTTTTTAGCAAAACCCCTCTCTACACACTTTTCTAGACTTTTTCCAGGCATACATTAACATTTAATCACATTTCTCACTTGTTTTAATACTCAAACCTTACCAGATTTAAAACATAAAAGTATTAATACGCAGTACGGTCTCTCCGCTGTTGCGCTCGGTGCGTCTTTCTCCACTGAAGGTCTCTGAGTAGGTGTCGTTTCCGAGTGAGGAACATAATTATGGGCAGTTTTTTCTTCTGGATGAGGAAATTATTATAACCAGACATGATACATTTGCCAAGCACAGGAGGAGATTTACAACTGCATCCGATCATTTAGGACGCAGAACACAATACGAGTTAGTGCGCTGTAAAGAAAGAATTTATATTGTGCCATTAAAAGAATCCACCAAACAGCGAAGCAGCAAAGGGTGGACCGCGTTATATACAGTAAATGCAGGAGACTTCTGCAACTTGAAACTTGGGATAATAGTGCATTTACAAATCAGCCTTTTCTGTGAGAGCGCAGTGCCACAGTTGGAGCATGTTTTCTGTTCTGATCTGAAAGGAGTGGGTTTTTCACATCATGACGCATGTGGTGTGCCGGTGTTCTAAAAAACAGCATACCCATCAGAATTACATACTTTCGGTTAATGCGCAGGCGCAGCAGTAAAAAACTTACTTTTCCCTTTGGTGTTAAAAATCTGTTAAAATCAACTTAAATTAGACATATTTTAGGCATTTAAAAGAAAGTATATTTGTCCTTCTGTGACCTTAGGGTTAGGGCATAAAACTTGTGGGTTGGTTAAAATTGGTTGGATAGCTTGAGCTACGGTATGCTATTCTGACAAAGTATGCTGTTTTTTCAGAATACCGGCAACATTTTGACACGTAGATTAGGAATAATTTTAGTGGCCAACTAGAGCACTTTATTATAAATTATCATGCTTATGAGATGATCAGCTGACCATTAAAGCCTGACCCGAGACCACGGACAATGATAGAAATTAAGCCCGCATAAGAAACTGGCATGGAGTGAATTAAATAATACTCTGTTCAGATACTGATGCTAAAACTTTGCTGGGATCAGAAGTGGCAGTTAGGTCAGTAAAAAATTTTGCATCAAGTTTGGTTGGGACAAACCTGTCAATCATAGATATTGCTGGGAACATGTCCCCGGGGTCCCCCGTTAAAATGATGCCTATGATCAAACATCAGTTAAAACTGAACAAGCTGATAAAGAAGACAGTCTTTGTTTGCTAAAGTGTTCTGATGCATGGGTTGACTGTGCACAGCTGATTGGTTCTTAAAATTAACAACATAATGGACAATCTTAAACATCCATTTCAACAGTTACTCAACCATAACACAGGGCTCTTCAGATACATGAAGAAAGACAGATAAAGATGTTATCTCCTTCCCACAGTTATAATTATCCATTATGAAAGAAAAAACTTAAGCCATGAAAGGTTCAAAGGTGGTATTCTCCGTTATCAATAACTTAAATGAAAATGAAAGTTGGAGAAAAGCACCAGCCACCTCGTTTTTCATGGACTTATGCTTTTTTTAAACAAAAATGAAACCCTCTGGTGCATACAGTATGTGTCAAACTCAAGGCCTGCGGGCCAACTCCATACCCATTTATGTGGCCCTCTCAACTCAAGGGGCCACATAAATAAAAGTTAAAGATTAAAAGTTGGGTGTTTAAATAGTATGTTATCAATCAAATCAATTTGGATTTTATCTTTTATTACAATTACATCGGTATGACAAGATGTTAAACACGTTTTTTTTTAAGTTCTCATCAAATGCGGAGAAACCATTAACCATTTGTTTCCTTATAAATACATTCTAAAACAACTGGCTCTTTGAGGACATTTGTAACCTAGACATGGCTCAAATTGACAATGAGTTTGACAACCCTACACTAGTGGTTGACATGAAAAGCATTTTCACACACGAGAAGAATAATCCCAGGAGCTACTCCTCCTTCAAAGTATATATTGGTTTTGACTACAGATCAGCTTACACATCTTAAGCAAATTCTACTTTTTAGTTATTGTGGTAGAATTATGACGTGTACACACAATTTACACAAAGTGACAGGGTAGAGGCGTTATTGTAAAGCAGTAGGAACAAAATAGTTGCACCACAGACATCCTGTCAGGACAGAGGAGAGGTGGCGATAAAAAAATAACTGGTGCTGAGGGTGACATTAGAGGCTGGATCCAGAGCAAGAACAAAGCAAAAAGTGCTTTCTGTTTTCGTCAGCTGGGTTCAGCGCTGAATAATTATCTTTCTCTCAGGAAGGATTCCAGTCCGAAACAAAAAAACACATAGGAAATTTCAAGTTTATTTGCACCCATAGAACAATAGCCTGAGATACATTACCCTCAGCTGGTTACATTCTGACAGGATTTATGGCTGCTCAGCTTTGCAAGCGAAGGACAGACGAACTGTTCATATAAGACAACTACAGAATGTCCACCATACCTTGTATTAGGTAAAAAAGTGGTTGACCTAGAAAGAATCACATACAGGGGTCGTAGAGAAATTGCAATCAATTGAGCTCTGCAGAGGGAGATAAAATCAGTTCTAAAGAGGGAGACCAGGAGAACACTGTAAGGAATGAGCCACCGTGTCTGTCTGTTCTCGTCCTCCCAGCCTCACAGCTCTTGAGTCTCCTGGTCACCTGGCCTCCAAGGGGCATCCCCTCTGCAGTCTCTCTTTATTTAGTTACAGTTCATTAACATATTAAAAGAACAGGATGTAATGCAAAGGAGCATATGACTGAAACCAAATGACATTTAAAAAGTACATTTGAACTATGTAACTAAGAAAGACACCCTAAGAAAAATAATAATACAACATTATTATTTTACCTAACACCTTCTGTCAGGGGTTTTCATATGGAACAAACAGAAGCCCTAGAACACATTTCTATGACCAGAATATTCAAATATACATCTTCCTGAACTTTGCTCATTTTATGTAGATCTGTTTGGTTTCATTACAACATCTAAGTATTAATTTGATGCAGTATTTGATGCAGTACTGTATTCCTATAATTGGAGTCTTATGAGACTTATGTTGTGTTCAGACCGCACACTTTGCATAAAGCAACGCTCCCAACACATGTAGTTTGACGTATGTACATGTTTAAGATGAAGCTTGCAAAGCAAATGCCTTTCTCTGCCGGATTTTAAAAAGACTAGTGGATCGTGATTGGCTAGACATCGTCAACGTCAGGCAACGTCACTTCAGTAAGACGCTCTGATAGGTTGCCGCACTGAGTCAAATAGATCAAGTCCATGAAAAGTTCAGCTAGCTGAAGTTCTGCATTGCATGTGTTTGCTATGTTGCCACTTGAAACGCAAGTAACGCTTGAAAAGTTGACGGAGCCAACGCACACACGCACCGCAGAAACTCTGACGGACCTCTGACGGACTCGACCATAGACTTTACATGTAATCTTGCCACAACTGACACTGCCATTTGGGGAGGTGTGAACGCAGCATTAGAAAAGTGCACATGCACATTTTTGTCAAATACATGTAAATAAATGTCATTTAATATGTTTCTAAGTTCTAAAAAATTACATTGAACCTAGGCCTGATAGATTCTATCTAAATTATTTATCACTTTTTTAAAGTTCAGGAAACAACCAGATCTGCGTAGCGATTAAAATCAAACTTAGCTTTTAAAAAAATGTGGTTAATCAAAAGATACAAGTGGGTGAACCACTGGGAGGCTACACTCACATCCAGAGAACAGAATGTTTGTATTTGAAAAATGTATGGATTAAATTAATTATTGTATGTGTTCGTATAATATAAGTTCTTGCTTACCATTATTCTGTTGAGAGTTGGAATTGAGATAAAGAGGTGATCAAACCTAGCTTCTGTGCAGTGTTAGGTTAGTTGCTCAAAAAATGTAATCCATTACATATTACTCTTCTGCTTTTGTTGTTAGTGTAACCTTGGGTTCCTGGAAATCGAGCCGCCGTTGCCTGGGTGTCGGTGCCATGCCACCTTCACTTCACTATGGGGGGTTTTAGCAACCCACTTGGTACTACCATGCTGTCTTTCCAGGTGCTTTTACAGAATTGATGTGGAAGTTATGACTAAGGCAAAGTTTACATTTTCACTTTCAGATTGGGTCGACACTCAAAGAAAAAATCTCTGCTTTTATTTTGGTGCTACAGTCCAAGACCCGCCCTGGGCCCTTTTAGCCTCCTTGTGGATAAACCCCTGCTCACGAGCACTGAACATTGAAGAATTGTCTCTAGTTGTCATTCTAAAAACTCACAGGAGTCTGTAAGGAGAGACTGAGAAATTACTTTTTTTCACTTTGGTCATAGCACAGTAATGAATCTGTTAAGTTTGACTCTGTAACTTTAGTTTCTGCTGGAACAAAAACCCAACCAGTTACCATCGCACAGCCAAAATAAAAGGAAACTAAACTTGAGGCCGGTCGATACAGTTTTTAATCCCATAACTCAGTGAATGCAAAAAGTAATTGAAACTACATGTCCTGTCATTCACATTAAGATGTCCGTTCTCCTGAAAACTTAGCTGCTGCTGTTTGTGCGTCTTTATTTATAGTCGATTATTTTCTCATCAAATATAACACACATCATGACCTATTTTGGATTCAAAACGGCAAATTTCACCAATAGGTGAGGGTTTTTCGTGACTCTTATGAGGAAACTGTACCCAATAGCACCTTCCGTGGTAAAATGCAAATGTAACATTTTATTCTTCATCCCGCCCTCACATAAGAAATAGGGAGTATACGTGATATGTGATGTTGTCAGATATAAGATAATGAAAGGGAGAGTACCAATTGGTAAAAGGTGCGCTAAAGTTGTGATGATTGGATACAATTGCAAGATATGCAGAATTTGCGGGGATTGGTTGAATTTATCTCAATAGATCGCAAATTCATGGAGGGACTGATTTAAGTAACAACATCATATTTTCAACAGTAATTGTATGTCATTACAGTTTTTGCCGCAGTAACGCGTTACACTACTAAACTACAAAAATAGTCAGTGATGCCGGTAACGCGTTACTTAGTAGTGCGTTACTCCTAATATGACCACTTTTTCAGTAATGACTGTAACGCATTACTGTTTCCATACAGGTAATCCGATTAAAATTAGTTGTTCAAGCCAGTGCGTTATTATTTTTCTAATTTTCTGAGCAAAAATATATATTTGGTACATGGCGGAAGAAGCATTAGGAAAACAAGCATCAATACTTGTAAATATGGTCCTACCTTCAATAACACTGCTGCCGAAACAGCTCATAATCTCCTTTGCGGTTGCCATGTCTTTGCCTGAGTCCGTGTTCTGTACTCTGTTGGTCTGCTCTCCCCCCAGTGGAACTCTCCAGTACTGCGTGCAGTGAGTAAGCTAGTACATCCCCAAGCTTGTTCCTTCATAGTTGCTGGTGTCAACGTAAGGTTAAAAAGCAAGTATATTTTCGGCCTTATTGTTAAAATGCAATTCCAATGAAGTGAGTATTGGCAAAACTGGTTATTGTTTTTATGCTGAGGCAGTGAGGCGTGTTATTGGGAGCTGCTGAAAGTAACTAATAAAGTAACATGTAATCTAACTTAGTTACTTTTAAAATTAAAATAATAAGTAAAGTAACTAAGTTACTTTTGAAATGAGTAATCAGTAGTCAGTCATCATATTACTTTTTCAAAGTAACTGTGGCAACACTGAAAATAATAATGCCATTACAGTAACTAGTTACTTTGTAACGCGGTAGTCCTAAAACTGCTCCTGTGTGTCATCCATTTATTCCTCCACATTAGTGACCCCAGAATTGAAAATGTCCCAAACTGAACCAAGCTCCTCGCAGGTGACACCTGCAGCTGTGTCCCCAGCTACGTTTTCCATGGCTGTCAATGTCCCAGACTTTTGGAGAGCATGTTGTCCCCACTGGGTTCTGATGACGACGGGTTCTTTTTCATCAACTCCCCGCTGCAGCTGCAAAAAGTCTACCGTTCACTAGTGGCAGAATCGGATTGCATCCTCCTGGCTACAATGAGCTTGATAGTCCAAGCGGTGGCTCCCGCATCCCCAGCGACATCTGAGGAGCCTCCAACACCATTCGCAGAGACTGGTGGGCCATCGGTGTTGGCGAGGAACGCTGCACAGAGAAGCCCTGGATCGGCCTTTTGCTTCTATCACCAGCAGTTCAGCACCAAAGTCTGCAGTTGCCTTCTGCCATGCAGCTTCCAGCCCCAGGAAAAGGACACAGCTGACTCTCGGTAGCAGCTGCGACCATTGGTGACAGGGAAAGGCTTCCAAACGGTACATGTCCCACCTCTTTAGGTTTTTCAATGCTTAGCGGCACATGACCTGATCGTCAACCCAGCAAAATACCAGTTTGGGTTGCCAGTCATACACTTTTTGGGCCTTCAGATTTCTGCCAGTGCCACTGTTCCGTTACCCACTAAAGTGCAGGTGCTCTCCGATTTCCCATGTCCTCAAACAGTAAAAGCCCAGCAGAAGTTTCTGGGGATAGTTAATTTTTAGTATTGTTTCATCCCGAGTACAGCACAACTTCTGCAGCCGCTTTACTCCTTATTTAAAAAGAAACAAGCCACCGAAAATGTGGACTGGACTGTCTCCAAGCATTTCATAATGTTAAATCTGTGCTGGTTTTTAACCACTGCTTTGAACCACCCCTCCCCCTCAGCGCAGGTGCCTTTGACTACTTATGCTTCTGATGTAGCAGTAGGGGCGGTGTTAGAGGAGTGGGTCTGTGGGGTTTGGCAGCCACTTGTCTTTTTCAGTTGTATGCTAAAGGACAAAGAGTGTAAATATAGCGTTTTTGACAGAGAGTTGCATTCCCTATTCTTAGTCGCAGATTTGTTCCATGGGGAAACATTGCACTCAGAACTTGAAGCTAACCAGGAAGTGGCAAAAAATGACAAGAATTGCAGTTGCCCCCTCATCTGTTGGGGGCTGGCTCCAAAAAGGAGCAAATTCCCATCGACTCTTATGTTAAAAAGGCCAAATTCACATAAAAAATAAACATGTTTACAGCCTAGTTCAGAAAAACATTTTAGGTTAGATAGTTCAGGTTTACCGTCATGACAACTCTGACGGGGGTGACATTTTTTTCTAAATTTTTTTCTTTTAGATGTGCCTCCCCCGTCCCCGGACCCCTGGAGGACTAAGCGGTTCAGAAAATGGATGGATGGATAGGGGCAATTTAAATGACAGGTCCGTTTAGGCTAACGCTGGTTGCTAATTGTAGCTAACGGCGGCTAACGGAAGCTAACAACTTGCACCGTAGTCTGCTTGTCCCCCAATGCTTGCTCGGGGAAGGCCTTCACACCCTGGGACTAATGTAAAGACACTGGCCATTTTGTGTTTCTGAACTCCACTATCAGTTGTTTCTGTAGTTTTTATTTGTTTTTGAATGTAATCATGCACTTATTGGAAAAAGAGGGCTTGCTGTGTTATTGATTGCTGTAACAGACTGTCCAAGAAGTTTCTGCTTTATACAGGCTGAAGCTTTGCCAGCAATGGGGAAGATCATTTCTGTTAGGTTACCAAGAGGAATGGAGCTTTTATCTCCTTCCACACGCAGGTTGGAGCAAGTACTGTCGTGAGGAACACAGTTCAGGAGATGGAGGCATGAACTAATGGGTGTCTGAGAGGTATGAGGTGAGTCAAAAGTCTTTTAACTTTTGAGAGGATTGGTGTTGTCATGATGACTGGATTAAACTGGCTGCAGCCTAAATTAGCTTTGGAGTAGCTTCTGACTAGCTTCTGACTAGCTTGTAGCTATGTTGGCTCGGAGAGTCAACCCTCCGCCCCCATCCTCATGGCGCCACTCTCAGCTCCACCTCTTTGGCCATTTTTGGATTGCCTGAGAATGGCGAGGCCAGTGACGTGGACAAGATGGCGGTGGTGGGAACCGCCCAGTTTGCTTAATTTTCTGCTCTTCAGAAACCTATGTGTGATGTCACCCGAGGGTTAGTTCATTGTATTTACAGTCTATGGTTTGATCATCTCCATGTCGACGTAGTGGGTCCTTTATCTCCTTTATCTCCTTTGCCATCATGGTCTCCCGACCATGATGAACCGTATTACCAGGTGGCCAGAAGTGGTTCCGCTGGGATCCAAAATATCTGCAGTGGTGGCTCAGGCATATTTTTTCTACCTGGGTTGAATGTTTTGGCCCCCCATCAGACATTACCTCTGACAGAGGACCACAGTTTGTGATAGAGCTTTGGTCCACCATGGCTGACGGCCTGGGGGTCAAGATCCACCGCACCACTGTACACAATTCACAGGCTAATGGGTTATGTGAGCGGTTTACAGGTCATTGAAATTGGCGTTTCATTCTGTTCGGACCGATGGAAACTGGATTGACCGCCTCCCGTGGCTTAAGCTTGGGGGGGGAGAACCTAGCAACTGTCTGCTATTTATTTATTCCTCCACACAAGGAGCAACAAAGTTTCAAAACTGCTTGTATTAATTTTGATATAAAAATTTGTTTTATTAACTGAAACATTCAGAGGGCTCTTCTAAGAAGTGAGCTCAAAACAATTGAGGCTCATTTGAAAGAGCCTCACTTGAATTAACCTTACAGTTCAATCCTGGCTTATTGGTTTCCACGAATGAAGCTCAGGTAATTCCCCACTGATTCAAGCAAGGCTTAACAAGTCAGGCTCATGTGCTTCCACACTACATTAAGGGCCCTTGTCAATCAATGCGAGATAAGTGAGAATGGAAAGAAAGGATAGAGCTGCATTCTTCTTCCAGGCGGATTAAGAACTATTAATGCAAACCTATGGGCATCACAGATATATCGTAACCGGTTCATTTGATTCTGGTATGTTGGAGAAGAAATGCATCTAAGGAGAACTGCAGATTGGTAGCTCTCAAGGACTGGACCTGGGCACTCCTGATCTAGCTTAACTCTAACTGTAAACTGACTAACTGTAAACCTCTAAATTCATGCTAATGAATAATATTATCTTGTTGGGTAGGGGAAAATTATTTAGAGTCTGTTGTGAAGTTTTAAAAACATATAACAGATGACAGAAAATGGCTGACAGGTTAAATATATTAGAACATGATTTAAGGAAGGATGTAAAAAATATTTACAACTAAATAAGAAAAGGTTTCAATCATTCAAATGTAAAGCTATATTAATACATCATTTCTTTTTACTTGTGTATTTTTTTACTAGTTGCAGGGCAGTTTAGACTGTTTTAACACATTTAGACAGGAAAGCATTTTGGATTTTATGGAGCCATCTTAGACAAAAAGTGATTTGTTTGTAATTACTAAAAATGCTTGGTGTCAGGAGTGACATGGCTAGAACAATACGTTTCTGGCAGCAAGGATTACTTAAATACAGTTAATGGTAAAATGGTAAAAGTACAATTTAATTAGAACTACATTTTAAAAGATAAAACATACATTTTATTGCATAATATGACAACCCAAAAGAAAACTGCAGCTGCTGCAACCAGCCCTGCAGTGTGGCATCACATGCATCGTCCAATCCTATTCATCAAGCTAAAACAACCCTCAAAGCTAGCCTGACACAGAGCAGGCTTGTCCAAGAACATTTGTTGCTAAACTGGCTGACCAGGGCCAATTTCACACAATTTTTTGTGTGAAATTAAGGCAGGATTGTCAAAGAAAGTCTGGCTTATGAAATTCGCTCATTTTGTGAAATAGCCCTCTTGTTTGACAAAAAACAAACAAACAAAAAAACAAAAACAACATAAGTTTGCAAAACAGGGCACACTTTCTTACAGCAATGTGTACTGACTCAGGTGACCCCTCCAGGCCAAAAATCTCAGTTCATAATGATCAAGCCACAGTCAAACATTCAAGTATTTGTTACAGTGATGATTTGATCTTAGGGAACATAAAATTAGCTGTGGTTAGGAGAACAGCCATCAGTTTCTCACACATTGATGGTGCGGTTAAGGTACATGTGCTCTAAGACATGTTATTTTAAAATATGTTCAGAGTCTCATAGTTGTTTGCATCAAAGATATGAAATCTGGCCTTTTGTGATTGGACCTGTAAAATGTGAAGATCCAATTTCCAAATGCTGTCCTCCAGTTCTACTCTTTAGTTGCCCTAGCATCTTTTAATTGTCTTTTTTGAGACATCTTATGCATTATGTTTAGTTTTGTGCTCCAACATGATCAAATTATATTTTTCTTAAATGGAGCTCACCGAACTTTGAGACCTTTGAACTGAAAGATGCTGTTTTTTTTAAGTGAGGAATGTGAAGAAATTTTATATTATCTTGACATCACTAAAAGGTGCTCTTTTTTAGGGTAAAGGACAGAACTTAACATGTGCTTAGGGGCAAACGTTGGATATTTCACACGATAAAAGCCGCAGCATTTCCTCTTAAGGGAAATGCTCAGTGTCTAATGACTATCAGTGCACACACGAGTAGCAGAGACTCAGTTGTGCTTTGTGAGGACCCATATTGGTCATCTTATTCAAATATAAATTAATTGAGAACTCAAGATTAAACTAAAAGTTTGGTTTTAGTTTCTTTTCTTTTTTTTGCAGGCAAGTATTATAAGTAAAATATGATTGAAGGATCTGTCTGCTAATGTGCCTAAAGAGATTCTGGATTTTTATCCTGAAGTACTAGTTTAAACGACAGAGAAACGCTCCTTGCTGATTTGATGGGACTAAGTGGTTGTCTAAATGGACTTTACTGTCCAAATCATCTTTCCTGTAGATAAAACTAAAATAACGTACATAAATTCAAAGCAGCTTTTATTCTTTCTGGAAATTCAGACATTATAAAACAGTTAAGGAGATCAAAGGCACCAGATAAAGTAAACGAATACTTCTCAATAGCGTAACCCATATGACATGTCGATTTTTCAAATTTTCTACTGTATTTCAGATGAGGTATGATAAATCAAAGGGAGCTAGATCAGGTTGCAGATGTGAACCAAGTTTAAAATATTTAGGTGCTGAACTATGAACATGATTCACTTGATTTTGAAATGGCTATAAAGTAACTAGACGCATTATCCGTTTTAGGAAAAAATTGGCAAATATTTTATACTATTTTACATAAGAAATTCAGCCGCAAAAAAACAGTAGTTAACCTAGTTGGGATGAAAGCATGGCACCTGTTGGGACATTGACCTGCAAACTTTTTTAGTTCTATTGTAAAACGAGGTAAGCACCTCGGTGCTTCTCTGAATGACTGTATCTCAACACCATTTTACCCTACAGTGTACAGTCATTTGTTTTTTTTTTCAGTCCTTGCCTTTAAGGTTGCCTACAAACTGCAGTGAGAAACCCAGCACTCACCACAATAAACTGATGAAGCATACCCAGCATTTTCTATGCCATCTAATTCTTTGAATTTGGTGCTAAAGTATAAATTATTTAAGTATTTAATTCAGCAGCCCATCTTTACAGAATAGCAATAACAGAACATATGAGTAATCAAATGTTAAAAATTGGTTCCTACACTTGGTTGTGTTCATAACAATATAAGTATTGAGTCTGCAAAGATTGTTATTTCAACTCAAAGCACAGATCCAAGAACTTGCAACGATAAATGTTTACTTCTCTAAAAGGTGAAGGGCCCACATGCAGAACTTTATATGATCTTACATTTTGGGCTGACATAAAAGGTTTACCTCTGTTCTCTGTTCTTTGAAGCTATACATTAATGTTATTAAGTTGAACAATGATCTCTCTTTTTTATGGGTCTCAAAACTTTGGCTTTGAATGTTGCAAATATATAGTCTGTATTTATGCAACCAAATCTTGAAGTGTTGCTTGCTTGAAATTTGCAATTACTGAGTGTGATTTTTTTTTAAAGCTTCAATGCTCAGATGTTCTCTTCTACTTTAAACTAGTTGCCTTGTTGCATTTTAAGTTCTGTAGCCAGCTGACTAATAAAGAAACCAGAATATACTTTACACTAAGTTCTCGCTCTGGTCCAGGTTGCTACATAGACCTCAGCCCCAGCGGTTTTGTCTGTCACACCTCTTCTTCATGCTAACAGGATGTCTATCCGGTTATTGCTCTGATGCAGCTTGTTTGCTTTATAATAACACCTCCACCCACGACTTCTCACTGTTATACTTTGACATTTGTTGAACAAACTGAAAACCAACAGATTGACACCTTTTGTTGGGAGAGAATACAAACACTTTTAAGACTCAAATGTTTGTGGGTAATTTTCTTAATTAATTGCAGATAACACTTATTCCAAGGTCAATGTCTCTTTATTATGAATACAAATGTAATGTTTGTCGCTTATCAGTAACGCTCTAGTTTTTCTCATTCTGAAGATTAGAGTGATGTGATGAGATTATTCGATTCAAATAGAGCTTTATGGGTTGGAGGGAGACTGGGGATCCTAGGGTAGTTGTGTTTGTTGTTGGTAGTACCCAATATCTTATCAAGAGACTGCTGGAGTTGAGCATCAATCCCCTGCAAGGATTAGTGGCTATAGAAAATGGACTGACAGACTCATTTTCCTAGATGATGTTTTTTGGTTGTACTAGATTTTATTTAGGGGTATTGGAGTAAAGTTATCGGTGACGTTATGCTTGCTAATGTTTTTAATGGCTTTGTATGATTTTCCCTCCACTTATCATAAGTTGACTCTAAAAGCACGTTACAGCCACAAGCTGCAGCATCTCTACAAATGCAGCATAAAACCACAAACCAATCACCAGTCACACGAAAAGCCCCCAAGGTCTAAAAATATCTCCATAGATGTTGGTTATAGCTTACATTCTTAAGCGGCCTCTTTTTCACCACCCCCCACCCTCACAGACACTCTCATGTGGTGAAGGTGGGGTGGCTTACACAGTTGAAGTTTCCACTGGGGAAAGCATGTGTAGTAGTTAAGCACAGTAAGCCCACCCAGGAGCCACTAGTCACCCTTGCATCTATCTGTCCTTGCTGTGTAATCAATATGAGCAGCGAAAATGACCAGAAAAAGTCAAAATAATTTTTAAGACATACTGTATGTTAGTTGTTAAAAGTGTATGCTTAATCAATCAACTCCGTTCCCCCACATTCCCCCTTTGTTTCCCCTATGTTTCCTACAGGTTCAACCCAGCCTTCCACCCATGCTTCAGGAACCCCTTCTAACCCTTCAATATTACCAACAGGCTCAAATGTCCAACAACCTATTGCTGCATTACCTCAAAATTCTACTGGTCTCCCGTCTCAGTTGCCATCTTCATCTATTCACACACCAGCTTCTAACCATTACACTCCTTTACCAGGGCGGTAGGATGGTGTGCAACAATTTCAATGACCTCGGTTGCTCAGCCTCTAGCTGCAGGCTCTTGCATACCTGCTCCTTCTGCGGAGGGGCACATGCTCGGAACACCTGCCCCCATAACCCCACTTCCAAAGCAGATTGACTGATACAGCACCTCGCCACTCCCATCAAGGTGAGCGCTCTGATCTCTGCTTTGGCCAGCCACCTCGATAGGGAATTTGTCGATTTCTTGGTTAAGGGTTTCACACACGGGTTCCACCCAGGCATTGAAGTTTTTCCTGATTCCTCAACTTACTGTTCTAACCTTTTATCTGCCCTTTCTGATCCTGATACAGTCGATTCTTTACTCCTTAAAGAGGTTAAGGAGGGTTTCATGATCGGTCCTTTCGCTCGCTCCCCTTTTGCAGTTTTTCGAATCAGCCCCCTTGGGGTAGCAACCCGCAAATACTCGTGAAAGAAAAGACTGATTATCGACCTGTCGGCACCTCACAATTCCTCTGTCCACAGCATCAATAGCCTTATACCATTTCCTGATTTCTCAATGCAGTACGTCACTATAGATCATGCTATTCGACTCATCCGTTTAGCAGGTCGTAATGCAAGACTTTCTAAAGCAGACATTACTAGTGCCTTCAAGGTCCTTCCCCTTCATCCAGACTTTTGGCGTTTCTTTGGGGTCTTTTGGAAAGGAGCTTATTACTTCGCAGTCAGACTTACCTTTGGTTGCAGAAGTAGCCCCCGGATCTTCGACTCCCTTTCCGAGGCTTTGTGTTGGATTCTCCTTAACACTTACTGCCTCCCTTACGTCCTTCATCTCCTCGATGATTTTCTTGTCATCACCCCTGCCTCATCTCCTTCTTTTCTCGGCCTCCGTAACCTAACGGAAGCATTCTCCAACATCGGAGTTCCCCTGTCGGAAGAGAAGACTATAGGTCATCATACTTCTCTAGAATTCCTGGGTATTACTCTCAATTCTTCCACTTTTATAGCTTCTCTGCCACTCGAGAAGGTTCACCGAATCACTCTGATTCTTTCTAACTTCATCTTAGCCAACTATTGCTCCAAACAACAGATTCTGTCTCTTTTAGGTCATCTCAACTATGCAATGCGAATCATTCCGCAGGGGAGATCTTTCATTTCCCACCTTCCTTCAACCGCAGTAAACATCCCTTCGCTTCATGGTCGTCTTGACATTGAAGAACCTTGCCGGATGGAAATGCGCCTCTGGCAAGAATTTATTTCATCTTGGAACGGTGTTTCATTCTTCTATAATGACTTCATTTCTTATCCAGATGAGATCCAGCTATTTTCTGACGCAGCACCCTCTACGGGCTTTGGCGGTTTCTACAATGGAAGGTGGTTTGCTTCAACATGGCCCTCCGAGTTTGAACGTTTGCAGCTCCAGTCAGCCTCTCTCTCATCCGCTCATTATGAAATCTATCCTTTTGTAATTGCAGCCCTACTTTGGGGGCACGAATGGTCTCAACACTGTATCCTTATTCATTCAGATAACTCTGATGTTGTTGGGATCATAAACAAAGGCCGATCACGTTCAACCTTCATCATGCAGTTCATTCGAAGACTCACTCGGGCGCCAGCCAAACTTCATTTCATTCTCCGTGCTGCTCATGTATCTAACCATCGGAATTCCATCGCTGATTCACTCTCTCGCCTCTCTTTCCAGAAATTCGGGTCCTTGGCTCCAGACGCAGATCCTCATCCAACTCCGATCCCACTGTTTTCAGCAACCATCTACAACAAACTACACAGCTTCAAGACCTCTCCATCATTTCCCAGAACGCTATCCTCAACAGCATTGCTCCTAGAACTCTCTCATCTTATCTTTCAAGATGGAACAGTTTTTAAAAGTTTCTATGTAACGAATAACCTTCCATTCCCTTCACTCATCCCGTCTTCTATTCGCCTCTTCATTACCTGTCCGCATCCAATCCTATAAATCCGCGTTTCTACTATTCAATCATACCTTTCTGGCATTAATTTCTTCATTAAACTGGCTACCGCCAACTCACGTCCAGCTCTCTCCGTTAGCCACATATCCATGCTGCTCAAAGGTCTTAAGAATCAAGAAACACCTTAACCTAATCACCGATTCCTATAACCTCTGACCTCCTTACCCGCTGCATCCACACAATCTGTTACGGTTACTCTCCTCCTCTAATCAATCCCGTTTAGATCTGGCATCAACCCTGATAATTATTCAATCCACTCCATCCGCATGGGTGCAGGCACTTCAGCTTCTCAGTTAGGCATTTCCGACAAGACTATTCAAATCCTAGGTCGTTTGTCATCCTCAGCATACCGTTCTTACATTCAAAATAATCTCGACGATCTGCACCATGCTCATTCCTTGCTTCGTTAAATAATGACCAACTTTGGGGGTCCTGAGCAGGCTCGAGAAGAAGACCGACTTCCGAAGACTGCACCCCCACACAGAGTCAACAAGCCTACATCAGTGCATCCTTCCAGACACATCATCTCTCTAACCTTTGTCAATAAATGAACTAATCAAAACTAATCTAATCTCCGTAGGCGTGGTCCATGCTAATGAAATGTAAGTTAATATGTTAACTTAGGTTCGTGAGCTGGACCACGCCTCATATTCAGTATTCTCTCACTAATCTACTCGGATCCGACTCACCTGGCATCTCACACCTGAATTCCATTCCTAATTACTCTGTGATCTATTTCAACCCGAGCACCTAGCCATCAGCGTCGCTCAGACTGTGGTCTCGTAAACCCCACCCTCCCTCCCCCTGATCCTTTATCTCGTCTCAGTATTACATCCCCATTTTACTATTCCCTCATCCCTTCATCCGCTCCCTCATCCCTTCATCCGCTCCCTCATCCTTTCATCCCCTCCCTCATCCCCTCCCTCATCCCTTCATCCGCTCCCTCATCCCTTTATCCTTTTCATCCCATCGTCCCTTCATCTCCTCTGTCATTGCCTCTCTCAACCCCTCCCTCATCCCCTCCCTTCATCCCCTCCCTCATCCCTTCATCCCTTCATCCCTTCATCTCCTCCGTCATTCCCTCTCTCATCCCCTCATCCCTTCATCCCCTCCCTCATCCCCTCATCCCCTTCTCGCCCTTCATTCCATTCAACCCACATCCCTTCATGCTCCTCCGTCATTCCTCTGTCATCCCCTCATCCCTTCATCCCCTCATCCCTTCATACCCTCCCTCATCCCTTCATCCCCTCCCTCATCCCTTCATCCTTTTCATCCCATCGTCCCTTCATCTCCTCTGTCATTCCCTCTCTCAACCCCTCCCTCATCCCCTCCCTTCATCCCTTCTCCCCCTCATTCCTTTCATCCCATCATCCCTTCATCTCCTCCATCATTCCCTCTCTCATCCCCCATCCCTTCATCCCCTCCCTCATGCCCTCATCCCTTCATCCGCTCCCTCATCCCTTCATCCGCTCCCTCATCCTTTCATCCCCTCCCTCATCCCCTCCCTCATCCCTTCATCCCCTCCCTCATCCCCTCATCCCTTCATCTCCTCCCTCATCCCCTCTCTCAACCCCTCCCTCATCCCCCCTTCATCCCCTCATCCTTTCATCCCCTCCCTCATCCCTTCATCCCCTCATCCTTTCATCCCCTCCCTCATCCCCTCATCCCTTCATCTGCTTATCTGCTCTTTCAAACTCTAGCTCTAATATCCGTTTCTTTCAGGTTCTTTGTCTGGGGGGGGCCTGAGCAGGCTCGAGAAGAAGACCGACTTCCGAAGACTGCACCCCCACACAGAGTCAACAAGCCTACATCAGTGCATCCTTCCAGACACATCATCTCTCTAACCTTTGTCAATAAATGAACTAATCAAAACTAATCTAATCTCCGTAGGCGTGGTCCATGCTAATGGATCAGAATTGAATCGATTCTTGAAATTTGAATTGATACCCAGCCCTATCATGAAACTAAAGGTCAGAATTGTCCATACTGCACAACAATTTTCAGTGTTTCAACAGAAATCCCTAGAGCAGAGCAAGATTTCTTTATCAGTTTGTTGAGCATTTGGTCTGATGTCCCCATATTAGAGAAGAACAGACTAAACCTCTAGTTCAGCAGATGGCCGCTCGTACTGATCTAGGTTCTGCTGCAGGTTTCTTTCTGTTGAAGAGGAGTTTTTCTTCTCCACTGTCACTACATGCTTGTTTAGAATGGACTGGTGAGGGATTCCTGTGGTTGGATTTAACATCAACGGTGCACAACTGCCAGTCAATGACTTGATGCATTCAGCTGGGATTCCATAAATCGAAAACTTTAAATTGAAATGTGTGCATGATTGAATTAAAATAACTTTTATTGTAAAATCCCTTAAGAGCACATCTGTATTGATTAAACTAAATCAAACTGAACTTCTGCAACAGACTTATAAACAATCATTTTTACAAATACCTTTCACAAAAAGGTTTCCTTTCCTTTGCTATGTTTACAGATCATAGTACCCACACAATGCCAAAGCAATTGAACAGCTCTCTGTACCCAGTTTTATCCAGTTATGCTGCAGATTACAGGACTCTCACTTCAGGCATATCCACTGTTGGTGTTAGGATTCTGTGGCTGTTTCCTGGGATTTTGGTGTGTGTGTTCTCCAACCTTCTCTCTAGGTGGTGGCAAGCACCAATCACCAGGTGCTCCTCGTTGGTTCCTAATCAACCTGCTTAAAAGAGGAGCGGCTCCTGCAAGCTGACGCCAGACGGTTCTTGCAACAACCGTGGTACATGGCCGAAGTTACTCCCTTTGTTCAAGTAAGGACAATTTCTTTGAGTTTGAAGTTCTAATTTACCCACGGCCCTTCTTTCTAGATCGTTCCTTGTGGATTACCTTCGAGTTCCTCCAAGGCAAAGAGTCTCAGTCTCGATTCCCACCTGGTAGGCCTCTGCTCTGCTCCCCCACCTGGTTGTCTCCCCAAACTTACCCTACCTGTCATCGGGTTCTAGCTCGCCTGCCCGCCCGCAGTCTCTGCTCTCATCAGCAGTCGTCTTCTCTGGTTGGTTCACCTTCCTGAAACACAGTCACCAAGATTGTTCAGTTACCGCTCATTAATCTCAGCCAAACTCAGCCTCGGATTCTAACCACCTCCCTCTCCAAACCTCTCCTCCGTCATACTAGAAGTAAGGTCTATTAACCTACATCATTTCTCACCATCATTATCCAATTACTTACCCTCTCTCTCTCTCTCTCTCTCTCTCTCTTTCTCCTGTGATCGGTCGTGATCCCAACTACTGCCTCAGTCCTGGTCCTTCCCGAGACGTCCACATTCTTTAATAAATCATTATTATTCAATTTTATACTTACCTATCTCTGAGTTTTGGTGTTGTGCTGTTTCTGAGTCCTCTAAAACCAAACATGTTGGAACCATCTGGCCACCCGGACTCATGAGCACAGGGGACTTTCCTTGGTAGACAAGTGGCAGCTATTCAGGATTTAACTCGTCTGTTATCCGGCTAACCCAACAGGTTTTTGAACTTAGCTCAAAGCTGAATTTTTTTCAACAAAATCCTTCTTCCGGAGTTTCTAATGTCCGGGATGTGATGTCATCTCCCCCAGAACCATGCTCTGGAGATAAAAAAAAATGCAAGGGCTTTGTCTTGCAATGTAACTTAGCTTTTTCCAGGTCCCCTCAAACTTCTTCCACTCTCCTCCCAGAAGATCAGTTATGCAACCTGTCTTTTGCAAGGCAGAGCGCTCAGATGGGCTGAAGTTTTTTTTTAATGAAGCATCCTTTGATGAATTCTGGAAGCTATTTAATTTAATTTTTGCTCCGGTCGAACATGATGAATTATCTGCCAAAAGGTGTTGTTAAAGCAAAGCAGCAGAACGGTTGCAGACTTTGCTGTCGAATTCTGCATTCTTGCAACCAAGTATGATTGGAATGCCCCTGCGTTAAAGGCGGTGTTCTATAACGCCCTTAATGAAAAAATTAAGGATGAATTAGCTTTGAGAAAAGAGCCAGAAACACTTAACGAGTTGATTTCCCTCTCTATCAAGCTTGACAATAGCTCCAGAGAAAGAGCCAGATATAAAGGTTTAATGTTAAGTTTCAAGTTAGAACATAAGGCTGAACAATTAAACGATGATCAGTCTCAGCATTTCATTGTTGCATGTCCTATTCGCCCAAAAGAAGAGCCCCGTCAGTGAACTTGGGGTCCTAATGGGATATAACAACAAAAACAGGGTATTAGTTGAAACAACTCTCAGTTTTGACCCAAAAAAACTTTTTACTGCTCTGCATTAGTTGACTTCGGATCCGAACAAAACTTAATTCATCCCAGGGTTTTTTATAAATGCAAAAAAACTGTTTTTGAGATAAATTCCCCAATTAATGTTTCAGCGCTCGACGAAAGCTCTATGAATTCCATTACTAACCAGACTCAACCCGTTTCTTTGGTTGTCTTGGGAAACCATTGTGAAAGCATCCAGTTTTTCGTTTATCCCACTAAGGAGAGTCCTTATTTTTCTTAGGTTACCCCTTTTTATTCATCCACAACCCACTCATAAACTGGTCAAACAACAGAATGAATAATTGGAGCATTTTTTGTCTAAAAACCTGCCTATAGTGAGCCGTTCTTGAGAAATCTCCACCAGATAACCCCTCAGAACCCGATCTGGACTTTTCTAAAGTCCCCTCAGAATACCACAATTTAAGTCAGGTTTTTAGGATGGATTTGGCTCTCTCCTTACCTCCCCACAGACCATACAATTGTGCCATAGACTTGCTTCCCAGAGCTCCACTTCCCTCGGGTCATCTATTCAGCCTACCAACAAAAGAACGTGAGGCTATGGAGAAATATATCCATGTCTCACTTGATGCTGGAATAATTCAACCCTCGTCCTCGCCCTTAGGAGCAGGATTCTTTTTCATTGCAAAGAAGGATGGATCTCTACGGCCCTGTATTGATTATCAAGGTCTAAATCAAATAACAGTGTCCTCTGCCCTTGAACCCGTCTCATGAGCAACGATTTTCTCAAAATTAGATTTGAGGAATGCATATCATCTGGTTAGAATTATCTAAATCATCAAATTTTGTCTGTTAACCATTTTTTTTTTTTTTTCCGGTGCCTTTCATTTAAGGTATAAACTCACTACTCTGCAGGGTTCTACCAGTTAGTTTAGATTTAGCTACATTGCGAGCAGCGGTTTGGGGATGACTCCTATTGGAGTCTGCAAAGATGTTCTCATCGTTTGGGGATGGGAACACTTGATTGAGGGTGGGTTTGACCATAGTGCACCTGCCAGTTGCAGTCACACATGCTGAGCTCGATGGAGATGGTCCTCCGCTCCCAGGTTCTGGATCCTTCTGGCGCTGCTCGACTGGGTTTACCTCTGCAGGAGCGGTCCCAACATGTAGCGTGGTCAGCTCATAGACCAGAGTCCACTGGGAGCTCCCGGAGGGTTGGGAGAAGGAGGGAGGGAGGAGGAGGAGGCCATAAGAGTGGTCCTGGTCAGGATCCTTCTAACTAGAGGGTGACACAGGAATCAATTGTCGCTCCCGTCCCATCCCGATCCCAAAATAATACTCCCCTCACGTCCCAATCACGTGACAGCCCCCCCCCCCCCCGACAAAAATCCCGAGAGAAAGACTCCCGTCCTGACCCAAATCCCGTAGATTAGTAATTTACCTCCTATGGCGCTCGCTCCACCCACTCCCCTTTAAACCATAGCCTATAGCACAGTATAGAATATCATCTATTTAGCTTTATCTGCCATCTTTAACCATATCCTGCATTCTCGTTGTTTGGCCACCTTACCACGTCATGAATGGACTCCATTCATCTGACTACCAAACTATTAAGATACACGCATTTTTAGTCGGAAATCATATGTTTACTAGTTTATCCAGGTGATGTAGCAACATGTAGCAGTTTCAGTTTTGGTGTGTGCAGTGTAGTAGACCCGATGGAATTCAACTAAAGATAGCGATCTGTCAGATTGTATTTTGCAGCGGAGTTAATAACCACACACATTGGCAGTGGCACCGCATCGCAGCGTCATTTTTTAAAGCTAATTCCCTGATGTCTAAAAAGATAAATGTAAAAAAAAAAAAAAAAATTCTAATTTCCGTTTTCCCGTCCGATCCCGTGAATTATTTCCTGTCTCGTCCAAATCACGTTTCCAACAGTGAAATTGACTTCCGTCCCGCGGGAATCCTGCAGGAATCTCGTGAGCCATGGGAATCCCGAAAAATTGTCACCCTCTACTTCACACCCGTGAAGATGGCATATTTTAAAGTGCGACCAATTCACTTTTGAAACGCTTCAAGGTGCGAATGTGCAAGCAACCAACTGGGGCATATCACGGTTTTTGGTCACGTCTATCGCTTTCGGTATGTAAGCACCATTAGGACTAGTCACAAAAACAACAGAATGTAAATGCTGGAACTGCATCTCTTCAAATCTGTTAAATACAATTGATCACTTTATAAAACCATTTTTTAAAATTATATGTATAACTTTTCTTTGACCATACTAGTGTAATAAATTTAAAATACCTCAAGATGAGTGTTTTTCTCAGCAATTAGGTGGGATTAAAAATTAGATTAATTAGATTATTTAATTACAGATCCATCCATCCATTTTCTGAACCGCTTATTCCTCCAGGGGTCGCGGGGGGGCTGGTACCTATCTCCAACTGTCAACGGGCGAGAGTAGGGGTACAGCCTGGACAGGTCGCCAGTCCATCACAGGGTAATTACAGATCATAATTAATTAATCTAAAAAATATTTTGACTCATGAAAGCACTAATAAAGGGTCTATATCAAGCTATTCTAAAGCTTTCAACTGCTTTCAACTTCTATGATAGACATATACATGATAAAATGTATTCCAAATCATTCCAATCAGTAAAAAGTTGTCTATGTAAGGAATCCCAGTAGATTGCGATGAGTCCTCAACGTGAGGTTGTGCCCGGATCATGCAGACTCCAAACCACAGCTATTCCTCAACAATCCCTCATACTAAGCAAGCATGTAGCGACAGTGGAGAGGAAGAACTCCCCTTTAACAGGAAGAACCCTCCAGGAGAACCTGACTCAGTACAAGCGGTCATCTGCCACAACCATCTAGGGGTCTGAGAAGACAGAAAAGAGACAGCATGAAGGATGCTCGGTCACTTTGAGCATCATCTGGACCGATGTTCCCCATCCAGCAGGGGACTTTATAGTTAAGCAGGGTACCAGACCGTGTGAAGCTTCTATGGGGAGAAAAATACTGAGATATTGGGTTAACAATCACAATGACAGCAGAAAAATTTTATATCTAGAGAGTGGTAAAAGAAAAAAGTAGAAGTAAGAAGAAAAGTGCTCAGTCTGTCCTCCAACAGTCTAAGCTTATAGCAGCATAACTACAAAAATAGCTCAGGATAACCTAAGCCACTAACTATAAGCTTTATCAAAAAGGAAGGTTTTAAGCGTAGTCTTGAAAACAGACAAGAGTATCTGCCTCACGGACTAAAACTGTGAGCTGGTTCCACAGGAGAGGAGCCTGATAACTAAAAGATCTGCCTCCTATTCTACTTTTAGAAATCCTTGGAACAGAGCCCTTCGTTCTGTTAGGAACATATGGAACAATCAGATCTCTGATGTACAATGGAGCTTGATTAGTAAGGGCCTTTTAAGTAAGGAGGAGATTCTTAAACTCTATTCTGGATTTAACAGGGAGCCAGTGGAGAGAAGCCAAAACAGGATAAATGTGATTTCTCTTTTTAACATTCATCAGAACTCTTACTGCAACATTTTGGATCAACTGAAGGCTTTTAATTGCATTTTGTGGACTTTCTGATTATAAGGAATTACAGTAGTCCAGCCTTGAAGTAACAAATGCATGGACTAGTTTCTCTAGCATCACGCCTGGACAGGATGTTTCTAATTTTAGCAATATTCCAGAGGTGAAAGAAAGAAATCTTAGAAACCTGTTAAATATGGGATTTAAATGTCATGTCTTGTTCAAAACTTACACCAAGGTTCTTTGTATTATTACCAGAGGCCAAATTAATGCCATCCAGATGAAGTTATTGATTTAGCAGTTTCCTCGAACGTGTTTCAGATCTTTGTTGCAATTTTTCGGTAGTTCCAGTAACTGCCCATTCCAATCAGCAGAAACCCGATCACCATGATTGACACCCCGGTTGACCCTTACCGGTGCTTCGTAAAGTTGAGTAGATTTTATCAATAGCATTCAGAGACCAGCTGACCATTTCCATTTTCGCTTATTCAGTTTGGTTTCGGAGAAAATTGCCAAAAGATACTCCAGATAGAGGCACAGGAGACAGAGAGCTGTGATATAAGATTAGGCTGATAATTGTGTATCATCAGCCTAACTGTGGAAATTCATTCCATGTTGTCTAATTATTTTACCATTTGGAAGCATATATATAGTAAAGAGAATCGGTCCAAGCACAGAACCCTGTGGTACTCCACAGGTTACCCTTGAGTGTGAAGAAGACGTATTATTGACATGACCAAACTAGAATCTGTCGGACAGATATGATTTAAACCAGCCTAGTGCTGTTCCCTTGATCCCTACAACATGTTCAAGCCTTTCTAAGAGAATATTATGATCGACTGTGTCAAAAGCAGCACTGAGATCTAACAAGACCAGAACAGTCACAAATCCATTATCTGAGGCCAGTAGAATATCATTACTAACTTTTACCAGTGCTGTTTCAGTGCTATGATGAACTCATCATTTCTCGAATAGGACCAGTAACCAGACGGAACACTTCCTTAAATAATTTGGTTGGTATTGGGTCTAACATACAAGTTGAGGGTTTAGATTAAGCTAATATTTGTGATAATTCCAAACCAGAATCAACATAACAGAATCAAAAAGGTACAGACATAGACAAGGTTTTACAGTTCTCTCTGATACTTCCTCAATTACTGAACAAGGGTTAATCAAGTTTGGGAGAATGCCAGTGATTTTATTTTTAATAGAATTTATTTTACCAATGAAGAATCCCATAAAGTCATCACTACTGACAGAAGGGGGGATAGTTGGCTCAACAGAGCTATGAATCTGTTTAAGTCTGGCAACTGTACTAAAAAGAAACCTCTGATTGTTTTTATTTACCTCTATTAATGACAAGAACTCTGCTATTCTAGTTTGTCGAAGGGCATTTTTATAAAGTAGTAGACTATTTTTCCAGGTTAGAAGGAATCATTCAAGTGTGTAGAGCGCCATTTTCTCTCCAGTTTCCTAGTATTTTGCTTTAAAGTGTACAACTCTGCATTAAACCAGGGAGCCAGCCTCCTTAGGCTGATTACCTTCTTTTTTAAGGGGGCTACAGTGACTAGTGCCAAACGCAGTGAGGAAGTAATACTTTGAACCAGACCGTCAATTTCTGAAGGGTCAGTGTTGGAATTACTGCCATCCACTATTGTATTCTGAGACGGATAGGGAAGCAAGAATGGAGCAGATTCTTTAAAACTTGTTACAGCACTGTCTGATAAAGTTCTACTGTAATGAAATTTTCTTTCAGATTTTGAAACGTTGGATAAAGTTAATTCCACGGTTATCAAAAATTGGTCAGATAGGACTGGGTTATGTGGGAAGACTTAAGTTCATCACACTCAATGCCGTATGTCAGTACAATGTCTAAAGTGTGTTGAGCAGAGCATGTTGGTCCCTTCACTTTCTAAGTAAAGCCAATTCAGTCTAAGATAATATTAAATGCTGCATTTACGCGGCCAGTCAGCACCTGGACACCCAGACCTACCAGCTCCCGGGTCCAGATCCCACCCCATGCAGAGCGCCAAGACCAGGGACCCAGCCAATGCCAGACAACACCCCCAAATGCACTGGCCAGACAGCGGAGCCCCCAGAACCAGCAGGAGGCCTGGGCACCAGACGCGGTCCTCACCGACCCACCGAACGGCACCAACCTACTCTTCAACCCCGGCACCCCAATAAGAGGTGCCCTAGTCAATCCAAGGAGAACATCGGCCTGAAACACCAGCCGCTGACACACCAACCCACCCAGGACCAGACAGGCATGCACCAGGGCCGACCCGGTCCACATCTGTGCCCCCAGCCCTAAACATCCAGAGCCACCAATGACCAGCGGGCAGGGGCATCCCTCACTGACAGGGAGTGACGGAGGGTAAAAAGTCCCCACTGGATATGGGGCCTGAGGTGCGTCCCAGCCTGACAAGTAGATATAGACAAAGCACACACATTCTCACCAACACAGGACATCCAAAAAAAGGACGCTGTACACTCATTCATACACCCCATACATAAACTGCACAGCTGGTGGACATTGTGAGTATTGCAACAATTGCTTTGTCACTTCCTGTTGTCACTTCTGAGCTCCTCGGAGCGGATTGGTGCTCAGATTCTATTCAATTGATCTATTTTTCTCTTTGTTGAGGTCTTTCCACGTTATTTTAACACACAAACTCACTACTACACTTATTTCCAGTTGGTGTACTTTTCGTTTTGGGAACCCTTTGTGCTTCACACGGTTGATCTTGGTGTGCTAAGATCACGTTTGCTTAGTTTCGTAGAAGCCATGGTTACATCTCTTCCGTCTCTTTCTCCCTCTCTGGCTCCTCTTTCCTGTTCTGTGTCAGATGTTTAGTTACTCCCCCGCTCCTTTAGTGATAATGGTAAGTGTAATAAATGTAGCATTTTTCGTAGCTTTGGAGGCGAGGGTTTCAGAGTTAGAGGCCCGGCTCTGTTGAGAATCCAGTAAATAGTCGAGGCCCATTAGCCAGCGTGGAGCCAACAAGGATAGAATCCCCTAGCGGTCCTCCAACAGAGCCCACGTAGCTGGGATCTCAGGCCGACTGGGTGACGGTACGTAGAAAGCATAGTTCCCAGCCCAAAGGGCACCACCAACCTGTCCGCATTTCTAACAGATTTTCCCCAATCAGTGACGCAACCACTGCGAAACAGACTCTGGTAATCGGTAGCTCCATAGTCCGAAATGTGGTATTAGAGACACCATCAACCATAGTCAAATGTTTTCCTGGGGCCAGAACAGGTGACATAAAATCTCACCTGAAACTGCTGGCTAAGAAAAAGCGTAAATACAGTAAGATTATTCACACTGGCGGTCAAAAAAATTAGTGTTGCTTCGGTGTGTAAGTTTGCTAAAAAGATGTTGGACTTTGTAATCTTTTCTGGTCCCCTGCCCGATCAGGCCAGTGACGGCATGTTAAGCCACATGCCTTCATTTCATAGATGGTTTTCTGGGTGGTGTCCAGAAAACACCGTGGGCTACATTGATAATTGGAAAACTTTTGACGAAAAACCTGATCTGATCCGGAGAGAAGGCATCCATACCACTTTGGATGGAGCAGCTTTTCTTTCTAGGAATCTGGATAGATTTATTAGTCCTTCAAAACACTGACAAATCAGGGTCCAGTCCAGGAAGCAGAGTCATAATTTAACCCACCTCTCTGAAGCTTCTGTACTGTTACCCACTCAATACCCCATTGAGACAGTACCTTGCCCACGGCCAAAATCAAATAGATTAAAAGTTGACCTGACAAAAGCACAATATGAAAATTTCCTTAAAATAACTATGACTCGGACCAAACAAGGGAATAGGGCAATTTGATGTGGTTTACTAAACATAAGATCAGTGTCCTCAAAGTCTTTATTAGTAAATGACTTAATATGTGATAATACAATTTATCTATTTTGCCTATCAGAAACCTGGTTGCAGCAGGAGGATTTTGTAATTATAAATGAGTGCAACCATCTTTCATTCAGATTTGCAAATTCGCCCTAGACCAATTATTAATTACAGCTCTTTTGAACATCCAATCCTTAGTTTTCCTAATCCAAGCTGCAAAAGATTAAAACCACATTTGTTTGTGGTTTTGTATCGTCCACCAAGCCCTCTCAATTCTTGGACCACATCTCAGATTTGATATCTGATTTAGTTTTAAACACTGATCAGGTAATCATAATAGGGGTTTTCAATATTCACATGGACATTGAACGTGATAGCCTAACTGCAGCATTTAATATTATCTTAGACTCAATTGGCTTTACTCAGAGAGTGAAGCAACCCACACGCTCTGCTCAATACACTTTAGATATTATACTGACATACGGCATTGAGTGTGATGAACTAATAGTCCTCCCAAAAAACCCAGTCCTATATGACCTTTTTTTTGATAACCTTTGAATTAACTTTACCCAACGTTCCAAAATCTGAAAGAAAATTTCTTTACAGTAGAACTTTATCAGACAGTGATGTAACCAGTTTTAAAGTATCTGTTCCATTCTTGCTTCCCTATCCAACTCAGAATACCACAGTGGATGGCAACACTATTCCAACACTAAACCTTCACAAAGTGATGGTCTGGTTATAAGTATTACTTCCTCACTGCGTTTGGCGCTAGACAGTGTAGCCCCCTTAGAAAAGAAGGTAATCAGCCATAGGAGGTTGGCTCCCTGGTTTAATGCAGAGTTGAGTACTTTAAAGCAGAATACTAGGAAACTGGAGAGAAAAAGGCGCTCTACACAGTTAAATGATTCCTATCTAACCTGGAAAAATAGTCTACTACTAGTCTCCTACTATAAAAACGCCCTTCGACAAGCTAGAACAGCATATTTCTCGTCATTAACAGAGGTAAATAAAAACAATCCTAGGTTTCTTTTTAGTACTTTTGCCAAACTTACACAGAGTCATAGCTCTGTTGAGCCAACTATTCCCTCTTTTCTCAGTAGCGGTGACTTTATGGGATTCTTCATAGATTAAATAAATTCTATTAAAAATAAAATCACTGGCATTCTCCCAAACTTGATTAGCTCTTGTTCAGTAAATGAGGCAGTATCAGAGAGAACTGTAGAACCTTGTCTATATCTGTACCATTTTAATTCTGTTGAACTTTCGGAATTATCACAAATATTAGCTTAATCTAAACCCTCAACTTGTATGTTCGACCCAATAAAGACCAAATTATTTAAAGAAGTGTTCCCTCTGGTTACTGGCCCTATTTTGGGCATCTAGATATGATGAATGTATCTTTAATAAATGGATATGTGCCTCAGGAATTTAAGGTTGCTGTAATTAAACGGTTACTTAAGAAACCCTCCCTGGATCAAGATGACTTAGCTAACTACATACCTATATCTAACTGTCCTTTCTATCCAAAATTCTTGAGAAAATAGTTGCTAATCAAGTATGTGAGCATCTAAACAGCAACAACCTGTTTGAGGAATTTCAGTCAGGTTTTAGAGCTCATCATAGCACTGAAACAGCACTGGTAAAAGTTACCAATTATATTTTAATGGCCTCAGATAATGGATTTGTGACTGTTCTGGTCTTGTTAGATCTCAGCGCTGCTTTTGACACAGTCGATCATAATATTCTCTTAGAAAGGCTTGAACATGTAGGGATCAAGGGAACAGCACTAGGCTGGTTAAAATCATACCGGTCCGACAGATTCTAGTTTGTTCATGTCAATGATAAATCTTCTTCACACTCAAGGTTTACCTTTGGAGTGCCACAGGGTTCTGTGCTTGGACCGATTCTCTTTAATATATATATATGCTTCCAATTGGTAAAATGATTAGACAACATGGAATGAATTTCCACAGTTAGGCTGAGGATACACAATTATATGTATCCATAAAACCTGATAAAACCAATGAGTTAGGTAGATTACCAGCATGTCTCGAAGACATAAAAACCTGGATGACTCTGAATTTTCTACTTTTAAATTCAGACAAGACAGAAATTATTTTCTTTTGACCAGAACCTTTAAAAAGGAAACTGCTAAACCAATCACTTCATCTGGATGGCATTAATTCGGCCTCTGGTAATAATGTAAAGAACCTTGGTGTAATTTTTGACCAAGACATGACATTTAAATCCCATATTTAACAGGTTTCTAAGATTTCTTTCTTTCACCTCTGGAATATTGCTAAAATTAGAAACATCCTGTCCAGGAGTGATGCAGAGAAACTAGTCCATACATTTGTTACTTCAAGGCTGGACTACTGCAATTCCTTATAATCAGGAAGTCCATAAAATGCAATTAAAAGCCTTCAGTTGATCCAAAATGCTGCAGCAAGAGTTCTGATGAATATTAAAAAGAGAGATCACATTCTCCTGTTTTGGATTTTCTCCACTGGCTCCCTGTTAAATCCAGAATAGCGTTTAAGATCCCTCTCCTTACAAATACAAGCCCTTATTAATCAAGCTCCATCGTACATCAGATATCTGATTGTTCCATATGTTCCTAACAGAGCACTTTGTTCTCAGAATGCAGATCCACTGCAATTTCCTAGGATTTCTAAAAGTAGAATGGGAGGCAGATCTTTTAGTTAGCAGGCTCCTCTTCTGTGGAACCAGCTCACAGTTTTAGTCCGTGATGCTGATACTCTGTCTGTTTTCAAGACTAGGCTTAAAACCTTCTTTTTTGATACATTTTTGAATTTATGCTGCTAAATATTTTCTGCTGTCCTTGTGATTGTTAACCCAGTTTTCTCTCAGTATTTTTCTCCCCATAGAAGCTTCACATGGTCTGGTACCCTGTTTAACTATAAAGTCCCCTGCTGGATGGGGAACATCGGTCCAGATGATGCTCAAAGTGACCGAGCATCCTCCATGCTGTCTCCTCTCTGTCTTCTCAGACCCCCAGACGGTTGTGGCAGATGACCGCTTGTACTGAGCCAGGATCTGTCGGAGGGTTCTTGGTGTTAAAGGGGAGTTCTTCCTCTCCACTGTCGCTACATGCTTGCTCAGTGTGAGGGATTGCTGAGAAGTCACAACGCAATCTTCTGTGGTTCTCTAATTCCTAAATTAGTTCGTGGTCTTGTATCGTCTACCAGGCCCTTATTCTAAATTTTTAGATCAGATATCAGATTTTCTATCAGACTTACTTTTAAACGCTGAGGAAGTTATTATAGTTGGAGACTTCAATATTCATGTTGATAGTGAAAGTGATAGTCAAAATACAGCTTTTAGCATTATCTTAGGCTCAATAGGCTTTACTCAAAACTTGCAGGGACGAATCCATTCTTGTCACCGCACTTTAGATTTTGTGTGGACTTATGGCATTGACTGCAAAGAAATAATAGTCTTTCCACATAACCCTATCAGTATATAAAAATACAATAGAAAATAGTAATTTAACTCCTGAACCCTCACAACTTGACAATTTAGTTCATAGCGTTAATTCCTCCCTGCGTCTGGCAATAGACAAAGTTGCCCCCTTTAAAAGGAAGGTGGCTAGCGATAGAAGATTAGCTCCCTGGTTTAATTTAGAGCTACGTATCCTAAAGCAGACTGTTAGAAAACTAGAGAGAAAATGACGTTCCACGCATTTACAGGATTCCTATTTAGTGTGGAAAAATAGTCTAATGCTATATAAAAAGAGCCTTCGAACAGCCAGAACAGCATATTTTTCATCTTCAATCGAGGAGAATAAAAACAATCCTTGCTTTCTTTTTGATACAGTTGCCAAACTCACACAGGATCAAAGCTCTGTCAAGCCAACTATTCCCCAACTCTTAGTAGTGACGACTTCATGCAATTTTTTATAAATAAAATAGAGTCTATAAAAAATAAGATGAATGGGAACCTTCCCAATATGCTTGCTTCTTCCTTAGTTAATGAGGCAGCATAAAAAAATGGTTGAACCTAATTTATGCTTGAACTGCTTTAATGCAGCCGAACTTTCAGATCTACAAAAATTAATAGCTTCATCAAAACCTTCAACTTGCATGTTAGACCCAGTCCCAACTAAACTTTTAAAAGAGGTTTTCCCTTTGATTGCTGCTCCAATTTTAGATATAATTAATCTATCCTTGATCAATGGATATGTACGACAGGAGTTTTCAAGATAGCTGTTAATAAACCTCTACTTAAGAAACCATCTCTGGATCAAAACAACTTAATTAACTATAGACCGATATCTAATCTTCCCTTCTCATCTAAAATTCTTTAAAAAATAGTTGCACATCAGATGTGAGCATTTAAACAATAATGAGCTGTTTGAGAAGTTTCAGTCAGGCTTTAGAGCTCATCATAGCACTGAAACAGCTCTGGTGAAGGTTACTAATGATATTCTCATCGCCTCAGACAATGGACTGGTGACCATTCTGGTCCTGTTAGATCTCAGAGCTGCCTTTGACACTGTTGATCACAAGATTCTCATAGAAAGGCTTCGAAGTGTGGGTATAATAGGAACAGCACTAGGCTGGTTTAAATCTTATTTGCCCAACAGATTTCAGTTTGTTCCGGTAAACAATAGATCTTCCTCTGCCTCAATGGTTACTTGCAGAGTACCACAGGGTTCGGTGCTTGGGCCGATCCTGTCTACTATATATATGCTTCCTATTGGTAAAATCATTAGGCAGCATGGGATAAATTTCCATAGTCATGCAGATGATACACAGCTATATCTATCCATAAATCCTGAATCCAATCAGTTAGGTAGACTACAGGCATTTCTGGAAGACATAAAAACTTGCATGACTGTGAACTTGCTTCTGAATTCTGATAAAACAGAAGTTATCGTCTTTGGACCAGAAGCTCTGAAAAAGAAACTACTTAATCTACCCCTTCACCTGGACGGCATTAAATTAGCCTCCAGTAATAACGCAAAGAACCTCTGTGTTATTTTTGACCAAGATATGTCATTTAGATCTCACATTAAAGAAGTCTCTAGGATTTCCTTTTTTCACCTTAGGAATATTGCAAAAATTAGAATCATAGTGTCCAGGAATGATGCTGAAAAACTTGTCCGTGCCTTTGTTACTTCAAGGCTAGATTACTGTAACTCTTTATTATAAGGTAGTCCACATAATACAATTAAAAGTCTTCAGTTAGTCCCTGGACTTACCTGCCTTTCTCCTTATAGATCCTCCCTGGATTTCCAGTGGCCTTTTTCCGTGGAACCTTCCAAGCCAGAAACATTCCATCAGTCTTGGTATCTGTCTGGTCAGCCTCTGCACCGCTATCCGCTTGATAATCACATCCACACTTAGCTACTCCGTTGCTGCCATTAAGCTGTCCGCCCAGCAACACCTCCACCTGCAGAGAAAAGCAGAAACTCACCTTTGGTCCTGGAAATATCTTCACTCCCCCATGTAATCCACCTACAACAAACAACAAATATTCAGACACTACACGCCAACCTCCAGCCAGTCACAGACCACGGAAACCAGCTTACCTACCTCTAAGCAACCCATTACTGGACAACTACTAAGAATCAGAAACTTCAACTTTAAATCTCCAGATCCTTGTAATGAAATTAACTTTTATACTCAATCCTCTTGCAGTCAAGAATTAGCTATCTGGTTTCCCGCTCCTGGTTCCTCCCGAGACGACCCACATTGCTTGATTAATCAAATCATTTTAGAAAATTATCACCTGTCTACTTCTTCTGGTTTTGAGTCTAGAGACCAAATCATGTCAGTCAGTATGCTTACATGCAGGAAGAGAAATTTGAATTATTTCCTTAGTCCGACTGAAATCAGACTTTGAAAATGCATGTATACACCTTAGTCCAGCTGGAGTCGACAGGAACAGGAGTTTCAGAAGCTTGGCTACGCGACCTGGCCAATGCAAATGAACGGGACTGCTCTGCAGAGAATGCAGTTTATTCAATTAATTCATATCAACACCACATTTGAGATTCAGTAATTAAACGGTGACATTCCCAAGAATTAAAAGGAAAAGAAAATGTAGATTCCTGCTTTGCAAATTTGGCAAGGTGCACAATAAGGACTGGGATGGGTTTTAATCTTCAAACTCCCAGGTGAGAAACATACACACTTACCAGTCAGCCAAAGGGGTGTCTCTGTAACCAAGTAGCTAGGGCGCTTATCAATCGGTGCCATAGTGACAAGACTCCACACTGTTACACAGCCCTTGCTAGAATTCTGTCAACTCACTTTTGGTTGAACTCAGATATTAGGTATTACACAATCGCTTTCAACAGGCGATACATCTCACTGTAATGTAATATTACGTCATTTATAGCAACAGAAACTGACGAATAACAGTGATATAGTTGTAGGGTGTTTATCAATTGAAAATTGATAGTTAAGTTATGGTCTATCTGGTTAGTCTGAGAATATTAAATCAACAATTCATAAATAATTATTTTAATTATCTCTTCATATTATTAATGAGGCACCATCCAGTTTTCCATAAAAACCTTCTGTCAAGGCTAACAGTACACCTGAGCAAGATGGCGACCAGCGATGATAGGCACGTCACGGGGCGCTTTGTATGTACCTACGTCAGATTATGCATGCATGCATAGATTCGAAGTACATCTATAGGCAGGCAAACACCGAAAGTAGGGGGATGTTTTATGGCTGGTCTTCATGATCTGAGCAAAAAGCCTCATGGTTTCTTCGGACAAAGAGACCACGTGGCGCTTATCTACTGGATAAACCCTATCCAGTAGATACAGGATGTGCGGCAGGGCCCTGTAAGGGCGAGCCGATCGTGGAGACATGGCACGCTAGCGGCGGTGGACAGGAGGTGAGACACGAAGGACCTACCCTGGGGAATGATGCGGACGGCGTAGTTAAGATGACCCAGGAGTGAGAGCAATTGCTGTTTTGAGCAAGCTTTAGCGAGCATAAAGTTTGAGAGGATGAGGGAGATCCGATGGACCTTCTCGAGTGGCAGAGAAGCCTGAAAAGAGACAGAGTCGAGGGTGATGCCCAGTAAATTACATAGAAAACTTTCTAATCCACCCAGGTTGAAAAAAAGAGAACAGTCTTACTTTTTAAAGGGGAAGCTTGCAGGTGTAGAAGAAAAAGATACAACTGATTGCGACGAAAAAACGCAAAGGGGAAATGGAGCGCAAAAAGGGGATGGAAAAACATAAAAAGAGAGAGAGAGGTTCAGCGGACTGCGAAAATAGTTAGGGGGCCAGCCAAACAATCAAAAGGACTTGGCTGCAGAAAGGGGGAAAATCCAAAAACACGTGTTAGGAAAAGAGGTCTCTCCTTGAAGTTTCAGGAACTTTCACCCACCAAAGGGAGCTTGGAAGAGAGATGATCTCCTTATAGTCCAGGAGTCGAACCAGAGAGGACACGAAGTTCCGGGATTCAGAGATTTAAACAAAGCGCCCATGCTATTCCCTCTTACTTTGTGCCGTTCCACTCATACAGTACAGAACTGCAAGCGAGTTTGATGGATTGGCGCTCCTGCCAACCAGCGCGACAGGTCCTCGAGCGTTTGGCGGCTTGGAGGGGAGAGAGAGAGGCGGACAGCTCTCTCATTGGTCACTGGAATGCTGCCGTCATATTTCTAGGGCCCATGACATTACACACATGGCTCAGACCTCAACATTTTTAACAGTACTCTCCATTTGATTTTCTGTCATCGTTGTCTGAGAAGTGGCCTGTGGAAACTGTAGGAAGAGGCAGTTAAGCAAGTTTTGTTGTGAACTGCTTACAATAAGACTCTAGAGCGACCACAAAATTGACAAGGTTGGGCAGTTTTGAAGATTTTATTTTGTACTAGGGTCAGAATGTGAGGGGAAAGGATGTGTCACTGGAGCTGTGCTAGAAGAGAGGAGCGGGTGAGTAACGGAACAAAATGTAAATTACAAGTTACAAAACAAAAGTTACAAGTACAAAACCTAAGTTTAAAGTACAAAACCTAGGTTACAAGAACAAAACTTAAAGGTTGAATGTGGAACATAGGCACCAAAGCGACATCTAGTGTGTTGAGGTTGTAGTTGCAATGAAAAAACGCCGTCTGGATGCCAGTTATTTTGCCATAACCAGCTAGCATCATGTCCAGCGACAAATTTTACAGGGTAGGGACTATTTTGTGCTTATAAGTTTAAAATACTAAACAAAAAATAATTATAACAAAATATGGGTCAAAGGCAACAATAAGATTTGTGCCTGTCCTCTCTGCATCTTATTTGGGTAGCTGAGTGGTATCCTCCTCTACTCCTGGCGATGTCCTCTATAAAAGTCATAATATAATACTTTAGAATTTATGTAAACATCAGACAGATTTCACATCATGTGTTTTTGACTAAGGTGTGTGGTCTGAGACCTATGTCAATACAGAAAGCTAGCTAGAAAAGTTTTTATAATAGCCACTCACCACAGTGGTGAAAGCGAGCTTCCTATACTGGGGAGTGCAGGATGAAACCACTTCCTTTTCTTTCGTTTACTCGGTGTGGAGGTTGTTGCTCATATATCTAGGTACAACGTCGTATAGACAAGTATTGCAAAGCTGTTTTACGGACAGCTAATTTTAGCCGTTCGCAAGCTTACTTACCTTTCTCCATGATAAACTTTGCCATTGCCGCGTACATTTTGATGCCTTGAAAGTTTTTCCATTTGTGTCCATCTGTTGTAGGCTTAAACTAAACTAACTCTGGTTTTAGATATTATAAGGTTGCTCCTCTTCTGAGAAAGATAATGACAGGCAGTTGTTTACAATAGTATTTGGCAACCGGCAATGGTGCGCCGCTGTTGGCTGGAACATGTAAATATAAACACAATGCGTCGCTTGGAAAAAAGTGATCTTTTTAATGATTTTAGGCTAAATAAAACGGGAAAAGGAAATGCTGGACTTTCATTCTGCAGACCTCTAAACTCCCTGTTGAAGTATTAATTTTTTAAAGAGATAGCTTTTGAGAAAATTTTTCCATATTCAACCATTAAGTTACAAGAACAAAACTAAAGTCCTATTTCTGTCTCCATATACTGGAAGCCTTTGACTATTCTAAAATTTTCTATTCACTAGCAGGGACCACGCCACAGATTGAGAATTTTAACAGTTTATTGAAGGCATGGAGAATTGAACAGTCTGAGGAGGGACATCGGAGACCCAGGGGAAGACTCAGTGTGGGGGTGCAGTCTTCGAGAAATCATCTTTCCTAGCCTGCTCAGAACCCCCTCAGACAAAAGCCTATACAATGTGCAAGGCACAGAGAAAGTCATCTCGAGGCCCTTTATGAGAGGTCGTTGCAATCCAATCAGATAAAAGTTTGTCTGAGTAAGGAATCCCAGCAGATTACCGAGTCGTCAACGCGGGTTAGAGCAGTTCCTCAGCAATCCCTTGTACTGAGCAAGCATGTAGCGACTGTGGAGAGGAAAAACTCCCCTTTAGCGGGAAGAAACCTCTGGCAGAACCTGGCTCAGAACAAGCGGTCGTCCGCCACGACCGTCTGGGGGTCTGAGGAGACAGAAAGCCGGGGGCGTTGTAGTTGAGCAGGACGCCGGACCGGATGGAGCTTGTTCTCCAACAGTCCGAGCCCACGACGGAACATCTGCGGGAACGGCTCGGGACCTAAACGAGAGATTGGAAGAGTTAGTAGAGGAGTGAACAGGGGCACAGAATGTGGAGGCTGTGTCCGATGGACGCTGCTGAGAAAAAAGGGGGAAGGGTAGAAGGGGCGGGTCGGCAGTTACCCAGGAGAGAAGGAGCGGGTCGGCAGTTACCCAGGAGAGATGGAACGGGTCGGCAGTTACCCGGAAGAGAGGGAACGGGTCGGCAGTTACCCGGAAGAGAGGGAACGGGTCGGCAGTTACCCGGAAGAGAGGGAACGGGTCGGCAGTTACCCGGAAGAGAGGGAACGGGTCGGCAGTTACCCGGAAGAGAGGGAACGGGTCGGCAGTTACCCGAAAGAGAGGGAACGGGTCGGCAAGACCCTGCAAAGAGCGGCGACGGGTCGGCAAGACCCTGCAAAGAGCGGCGACGGGTCGGCAAGACCCTGCAAAGAGCGGCGACGGGTCGGCAAGACCCTGCAAAGAGCGGCGACGGGTCGGCAAGACCCTGCAAAGAGCGGCGACGGGTCAGCAGGTACCCGGAACCTAGAGGGAGGGGAAGGGAGGGGCGAAACAATCGAGCCAAACGAGGGATGAAGAGCGGGCAGAGCTTATAAGTGTATCGTGATGTGATTAGAGATGTAGGACAGGTGCGGGGTACCGGAAGAGTTGATTAAGACTAATTACGAAGTGGTACAAAGTGGATCTGAAACGTGGTCCCTGCTCCCGAACCTAAGTCAACAAGTTAACTCCATTTCACTAGCAGGGACCACGCCACAGATAGAGAATTTTAACAGTTTATTGAATGCATGGAGAATTGAACAGTCTGAGGAGGGACATCGGAGACCCAGGGGAAGACTCAGTGTGGGGGTGCAGTCTTCGAGAAATCATCTTTCCGAGCCTGCTCAGAACCCCCAAAAAGGTCTTGATAAAATGATTAACTGAAAGGCGAATGCACGTGGTGTAGATCAGATTATTTCGGATCGATATGCTGAAGGAATGCCAGCAGGCTAGAACCTGGGTTAATGTCGTCGGAGATCCCTGATCCCTTATAGGGACTTAGGTCAAAAAACCCCAAAAGTCTGGAGAGATAGGCCTGGTAATCAGTGGGCATGACATAGACGGTATAGATTTTGAGTAATTAACAGAGAAGCGAATGTGCGCGGTGTAGATCGTACAGATTATTGCGGATGTAGGATCGGTAGGCGGAAGAGGACCAGCGGCCCAAGATTTGGATAACGTTGTCCAATATACCGGACCTAGCGGCTGAGGTAGCTGCACCTATGCGTATGGAATGGACAGAATATGGATAGGGGGAGATACCGGACCGGTGGAGGATCTGGCAAAAGTGACTGGCAAACCAGAACCTAGTAGCGGGGCTACCAGACTCTGTAATGAACAGCGGGTCGAATGGAGAGGCGTTGGCGGATAGTCGAGACTGGACGTAGTGAGTAATAGGTTCATATGGACTGAGGATAGAAGTGAGACGGAAGAGGTGTATTAGGACGGAGGTACCGAGCTGATCGGCTTTACTTCTGCGAAGGTTGTAAATGATTGTGTCCTGACTATGAATGGAGATGTCCGAGAGACATGGATGAATGGAAGGGTCGTGTTTGGAAGAAGTAGGGGCGAACTCGGAACAACGCAGGAAACCAAAATAAGCAAGTAGGAGCATGGAACGAAGAGTTAAATCAACGAAGGGGAATAGGTAACCTGAATGAAGCGTGAGAATGCAGCGGGTAAGGAGGTCGGAGGTGAGCGGTAAACGATGAGCGGCGGTGGGTTTTTCTAACTTTTTAAGACCTTTTAACAACATAGGAACGTGACTGTGGTCGAGGGCTGGACAGGGGCTACCTGTTGCCAATTTGACGAAGAAGCTAATCCCTGACAGATATGATTTAATTGTGGATACACGGATTTGCTGGATCGAATGGGAGTGAGAGATGAATTGGCAGATAGACAGGGGAGTAAGTGAGGGAAAAGGGGGACTGTACATTACGTGAAAAGTTTTGAAAGCGTTCCAGCCGGACAAGTAAACAGAGAGGGAACCGGGTGAGAGGCTATCGATGATGGAGGTCTGGGAGATGGTGGTGAGATTGCGGAGTTGTGCTGTCAGTTGAAGATGGTGGCCGAAAATGGTGGGATCGGTGTTGGATTGAGGTCCGCAGCGGGAGCCAAGGATCTGAACTTCTGAAAAGAGAAACGTGAAAGGGAATCAGCTATAGAGTTTAGGTGACCAGGGATATGGGCAGCACGGAGAATGAACTGGCGTTGGGCTGATATGAGAGTGAGTCTGCGGATGAATTGCATGATAGCTGGGGAACGAGAGCGACTTTTATTAATGATTTCGACTACTGCTTCGTTATCGGAGTGGATGACGATTGATTTCTGAGACCACTCGTGTCCCCAAAGAAGGGCTGCTATTACGATGGGGTAAAGCTCGTGAAGAGCGGAGGAAGGGAGGGTGGCCTGGGGCTGAATGGAATCGAACTGCGGGGGCCAAACTGAAGCGAACCACCTCCCTTGGTAGTAGCCTCCGAAACCGACGGAAGGTGCAGCGTCTGTATAGAGCTGAATATCCTCGGGGAAGGAAATGAAATCGTTATAAAAGAAGGAGATACCATTCCAGGAGGAGAGGAAATCGTGCCAGAGCCGCATCTCTGTGCGGCAGGGCCCTGTAAGGGCGAGCCGATCGTGGAGACATGGCACGCTAGCGGCGGTGGACAGGAGGTGAGACACGCAGGACCTACCCTGGGGAATGATGCGGACGGCGTAGTTAAGATGACCCAGGAGTGAGAGCAATTGCTGTTTTGAGCAAGCTTTAGCGAGCATAAAGTTTGAGAGGATGAGGGAGATCCGATGGACCTTCTCGAGTGGCAGAGAAGCCTGAAAAGAGACCGAGTCGAGGGTGATGCCCAGAAATTCCAGAGTAGTAAGGGGGCCCACAGTCTTCTCGTTGGAGAGAGGGACTCCTATATCAGAGAAGGCTGTGGTGAGAGCGCGAAGCCCTGAATGGGGCGGAGAGGAAGCGGGGGTGATGACCAAGAAGTCGTCCCGGAGGTGAAGGACGTATGGTAGACGGTATGAGTTAAGCAGTACCCAGCAGAGGGCTTCGGAGAGTGAATCGAAGATTCTAGGACTGCTTCTGCAGCCGAAAGTGAGCCGAACCGCGAAGTAATAAGCCCCTTTCCAGCAGACGCCGAAAAAACGCCAAAATCTGGGTGAAGGGGAAGGACCTTGAATGCGCTAGTTATATCCGCCTTGGCGAGCCAAGAGCCCCGGCCCGCCAGGCGAATAAGGCTAATGGCATGATCGATGGAAGCGTACTGCATGGAAAAGTCGGGGAAGGGGATGAGGCTATTAATGCTAGGTACGGGAGAACTATGAGGTGCGGACAAGTCGATAATCAATCGCGTTTTGCCGGAATACTTCCGGGTGGCGACGCCCAAGGGGCTAACCCGGAAAATCGGGAAAGGGGAGTGACTGAACGGGCCGATCATGAACCCCTCCTTTACCTCCTTACGGAGGAGAGAGTCGACAGTGTCGGGTTCAGAGAGGGCAGACCGCAGGTTGGGGCAAAGGGCTGAACTATCGGGGAGAATCTCTATGCCGGGGTGAAACCCGTGGGTAAACCCCTGGACCAGAAAATTGACAAACTCCCTATCAGGATGGCTGGCCAGGGCGGAGACGAGGGCCCTCACCTTAATGGGTGTGCCGAGGTGGCGGATTAGTCAATCGGGCATCGGGGTCGGGTTGTGGGGGCAGGAGCTCCTGGAGTGAGCCCCGCCGCAAAAGGTGCAGCAGTGCAGGAACCTGCAGCTCGAGGAAGAGCAGCCATGCATATTAAAATTGTTGCAGACCATCCGGCCCCCTTGGTAGAGCAGAGGACGGCCATATTTGTCGACGCCCCCGAGGGCTGGGGTTCTGGCCTTGGGCCTAGGGAGGGGTTTGGGAATGAGCGGAGTGGGAGGGGCGGCGGCCGACAAGCGGTCGGGAGCCCCCGAGCTACGGGCCGCTGGAGCCTTGGGCCGGAGGGGGTTAGATAAGACGCAACCAGTGGCAGGGTGGGAGGGGGCGCCGCAAAGGCTGCAGGACAAAGAAGCCCGGGCTGCGAAAGTGCGGCAGTAGAGCTCCGAGTCGAGCTCGCCCCAGTAAGTCCCCTGATAGAACTGGGCGAGTCGGCCTGCAGCCTGGGAGGAGAAAATGTTATGGTAAGAGTAAAACCCGGTGCCCCCGAACCGGAGAGCTAGGTCCAGGACGATGGACAGATAGTCGTCCAGCTCAGCCCGCCGGTCGGGGTACGCCGAGCAGATTGTATCCCGGTAAAGGGAAAAGGCTAGGGCAAACTCGACAGGGGTAAGATCCCTGGAGCGGGAGTTGATGGGCGGCGCTAACTGCATGGGCCCTAGAGTGGTTAATATCTCCCGTGGCTGGCCCGAGAGGCCCAGGGAGGGATGAAGGAGGAGGAGGGCTAGGTCGACGTGGTTACCTTGGAGAATTTGCTGACGCAGCGTGGGGGAGACCGGGGAAGGGCGGAGGATGGAGGAAGCAGGCCGAACGGGGGGAATGGCTGTGGAGAGAGAATAAGGGTTTGACCCTAAAGGGTGAATGACCAGGGGAGGTAGAGGTATGTTGAGGGCGGAGGGGAAGGGGGGGGTGGGGAGAGGGTCAGCGAGGGGCTGAGAACGGGACGACGGGGGGGGTTGAGGAGCCGACGGAGCGGCGGGCGTGGGAAAGGAAAGGGGGGGGTTCGCTGAAGGAGGAGGGGGGGCCGAAATGGAGCTAGAAGGAGGGACAGAAAAAAAAAAAGATGAATGGACTCCAGCAGGAGGCACAGCTTGAGAAGACAGGGAGGAAAAATAATTCGCTAAAGAGGAAGCAAAGTCCTGGAAGGAGGGAGCAGAAACGGGTTGTAGTTGCGGCTCGCCCCCAGCAGGGGGTGCCGTGGGCGCGGGGCCCGAGACCACTGCGAGAGGAACGACGCTACCGGAAGTCCCGCCCGATGAGGAAGCGGGAAGCCTGGAGCGGAATGAGGATGTAAGGGGAGGAGGGGATGGGAAAAGGAGCCGAAAGAGATGGGCCTTGTTGGCGGAGCGACTAAAACGGATGCCCTTGTCCCGCAGCGAGCGCTGGAGCCGTGCGACTGTCCAGCCGGACATGTCGAGGCGGCTCTGGGTTGCAGCCAGGGAACGCTGTGCGGGAGGGGAGGCTCCGTCTCGAGGCGCAGCAGCGTGGTGACGGCGGCGAGAGGATGAAGGAGGGGGAGCCCTGCTCGGGTGAGCCGAGGCAGTGGCACGAAGGACCGTGGGCGTCGGCTCGAGCCGGAGACGGAGTCTCTGAGGCGAGGCGGGGGAGGATGGAGGCCGGCCCGAGCGACTGCGAGTGGCCGGAGGGAGCGGCGTAGAAAACAGATCGGGTGAGGGAGCGTTAACCGGGGAAGACCGACCGGATGCCGGCTGGCTCGAAGAGAGTCGAACGCGGCGTGAGACTTGGCGAACCACCAGCTGTGGGGATGCCGTAAGAGGAGTCTGACCGTCGAGGAGCTCGTCATCCGAATTAGACGGATCGATAGTGAGCGATAGGACGTCCATCCTGAGAACGACGAAGCCGAAACGAGCTAGGTAAGAGCACAATTGACACGTCGAAGTCTGACTGATCGCGAAACAATCGAGCCAAACGAAGGATGAAGAGCGGGCAGAGCTTATAAGTGTATCGTGATGTGATTAGAGATGTAGGACAGGTGCGGGGTACCGGAAGAGTTGATTAAGACTAATTACGAAGTGGTACGAAGTGGATCTGAAACGTGGTCCCTGCTCCCGAACCTAAGTCAACAAGTTAACTCCATTTTCCCAAAGTGTCTTTTTTTCTTACATCAAAGATTTTTATTGCTCTGTGGAATGGACAGGGCCTTTTTACTAGATACATAAAGCCAGTAAGCAACGCTGCTGCTGTCGGCAGACCATAAAATCAGTTCATTATTGAACTCAGACTGGAAATATCCTGAACGGATGTATGACTTTAAGGAAAACTCAGATCATTACCACCCATGGAAGGAAAAACTGTGAGCTCTTCAGCGAGATCAGTTATGGAATAAATACGGTGAGCCCTGTCAGCAAGATCATTTAGTGGAAGGAAGAACTGTGAGCTTTTTCAGCAATATCAATTAGTGAAAGGAAGAACTGTGAGCTATTCAGCGAGATCAGTAAGTGAATAAAAAAATGTGAGCTTTTTCAGCAAGATCAGTTAGTGGAAGGAAGAACTGTGAGCTTTTCATCAAGATCAGTTAGTGAATTAAAACTCTGAGCTTTTTCAGCAGTATCAGTTAGTGAAAGGAAGAACTGTGAGCTTTTCAGTAAGATCAGTTAGTGAATTAAAACTGTGAGCTTTTTCAGCAAGATCAGTAAGTGGAAGGAAGAACTGTGAGCTTTTCAGCGAGATCAGTTAGTGAATGCAAACTGTGCTTGTCCTTACATTGTTTTATTGTCTTGACTATTGTCTTATTGTAAATGCTTTCTTGTATTTTGATCATCAAATTGATTTATGCTATGTTCAAATTTTTAATCATGCAAAGCACCTTGAATTGCCTTGTGTTGAAATTGTGCTACGCAAATAAAATTTGCGTAGCACAATGCCAGCGATCAGCCACTGGTAACAGGATCGACAGCTAAACTAGAGGAATAGGTGGAGCCATGGTACTGGTGGCAAATGCTCAGGCAGGTTATACCTGTCATTTAGTTTTTAGGTGACAAAATCCTGCTTTTCTCTTGTGTTGAATTACTTGGATCACCACACAGGTCTAAGTTTCTTGGCATTTTAGAAATTACCTGTCAGCACATGAAAGGGTGGACATAAAGGCTGTGACAGCAAATCATAGGAAAACAGAATCAAAAGCAATGATCCATCCATCGATTTCATTATGCTTCATTAGAAGTTGGGTCCCGGGAGCAGCAGCTTAAGCAGAGAGACCCATAATTTCTTTTCCCAGCCTCTTGGGCCAGCTCCTGGGGAGGAATCCCAAAGCATTCCCAGACAGAGACACAGAAGGATAGTATTGGAGATCTGAGAAGCAAAATAACTAAAAGAGCACTGTGACACAGGAGAGGAGAGACTGAAAAAAAAATTGTGTTTGAGTGAGTTTTTGTGAACAAGTTATGGAACAATCTGAATTGTAGTTTTTGCCTGGTGGAGGTCAGCTAACACAGGAGGTGTTAACATAGACAAACAATTTACACCCATATGCAGGTCCTAATATTGCTGCTCTCAAATGAGAATTTTAGTTTAACAAGAAAGTGGTGAAAATCGTGGTTTGAATGATATTAACTTTTTAGGCGTTGGGGAGTGGGGCCTTAAACACTTAGTGTCCAAGGACCTCTGCAATCATAATCTGGTCCTTGTGACCATCCGACATCCTTCCTCTGGAAATGACAACTTCTCAAGAGCTGTCTGGGGCATCCCAGAGGGATTTCCTAGATTGATGAAAATGTCTGGGTTTTCATCATTTTTCAGGGGAACAATAGGCACAGACAACTGACTGGTGTGGTGCATAAAATACGACAGCCTTTCTCTCATCTTACGTCCTCCCTGAGCTGCTGCCTAGGGGCTGGTTCTGATCCATTCATAGATTGAACAGACAGCACAAGATGCCGCACAGCGATGTTCCCCTTTTTGTCCTGGCTCAAATTTAATGAGTAGAGATAATTATTTCTATTATCAATTAATTTCCAGAAATTTTAAAGTCGTTTTTGTAGTTGTGAGAGCCTACATGAAGTTAGGCACTAACTCTTCATTCTAACCACATGAAGAATGCACACTCCAAATTTGTTAAAATCAAAAGTCTTTCAGGTCTGAACCAAGTGTCCTGGCTGTTTTGGCCGCAGGGATATCCCTTTGGCTGACTGGTTAGTGCACATGACTCTCACCTGGGAGTCTTGTGATTAAATTCGGGCCAGGCCTTCATTGTGCACATTGCTACACCAGCATGCTTTCAAGTTGACATTTTGGTTAAATATTTTGTTATTGGTGCTATGTAAATAATATTAACAGAATTTATTTGAATGGAATTCCAAGCTCCACACAATTCCACTTCAGTCATGCGTTGCTAAGATCTTAAGTGTTTAGGTAAAATTGCTAATCTAATAGCCACATCACATATTTAATGTTACTGGATTTATATGGCTGGATGAACTAATACCTGAAAACAAAGGCATACTATTCTAGTTGTGGTGTTCCTTTCCTTTACTGGTTGATGCATACTGGAATACTTTTACTGGCAATATATATGTAATGTTTCATTCGAAAAAAAACTAAACTGATGATTATACAAATAACTTCAGTGTTTTGGTTTGTTTTCGGTTTAAGCTAACAAAACAAGTAGCTTTAAACATGTAACACTTCCTTAGTAGGACATATTGTGTCACTTGATGCTAGCCAATGAACTGCATTCTTCCCTCTTAAGAGTTGAGAAAGCATGTAGTTTCTTTCCATTCAACTCAACAATCGATGCACAATGGCATCCACACAACTTGTCTTTCTGATATGTTTTGTTTTAGGAGAAATTGGTAAGACTTGTTTATAATTTCTCAATTCAATTTGTATCATGGTTTCCTTTCTGAAACAGACTAATATTGTCAAAATTTGTTGATTTTGTATTTTTACTTTTATTAGTACAGAAGACACATCTGACTATGCCCTCATCACTGAATCAAGAGATTGGGTTTCTATCAGCTCATGTTGGAGACAATGTGACAATGGAATGCTCCTATGACGGTATTGATCCTGCATGGATCTGCTGGTACATGCAAACTGTGGGACAGAAGCCAAAGCTCATCTCTAGCTTCTTTCTGTATGGGTTTAAATTTAGTTTTTCAATGTTTTACACTTTCAAAAAGGCATACTTTTCTTTTTGCATGTTTTTTCCAGAGTAACAACCAAGACACAGACAGAATCCACTACGCATCTATAAATGTTAACCATTCCAACAGGTCTAGAAGACAAAGAAGCAGTGCAAAGACTGAGTGTGTTTATTCCAGTATTAGTCAAATTAGATAGATTATTTACTTCATTGTAATGCTTTATATACAATTATTGTTTTTAGATTTGGCTACATTTAAATGCAAGATGGCGCCATTAAATGCAAGATGGTGCCGCGTATGGACGCCTCGGCACTTCGCTCTCTGGTACTAGTTACTGTTTTACTCTTTTGCGTAGTTTTCTGCACTCCCTCTGCTATTAAAATTAGCAGAGAGGAACTTTTAAAAATTGGGCTATCCAGTGCCGGACTTTTTTCACCGGTCTTTACACAACCTGACTGCTTTATGGAGATTCTGATCGGAGGAGCAGCAGCGTTCTGTGGATTTAGACGGAGACGACGACGCGGGAAACGGGCTGGTGTGCTCGTCAAGCTGCGACAGCGGGGATTACGCACCGCTCTCCCATCCATACACCTGGGGAACGTCCGCTCTCTGCCTAACAAAATGGATGAATTGCTCCTTCTCCTATCCAAGAACTCAGACTTTAGTCGTTCTGCCGCCTTTTGCTTCACTGAAACCTGGTCCAGTGAACTCATCCCGGACAGCGCTCTAAAGCTGCCAGGCTTCCAGCTGTTCAGAGCGGACCGCTGCGCGGAGCTGACTGGGAAATCAAAGGGAGGTGGAACGTGCTTCTACATTAACGAAGGTTGGTGCACAGATGTCACAGTGTTAAAGAAGACATGCAGCCCTCACCTTGAGTCGTTCTTCATAAACTGTAGACCATTTTATTCACCGCGGGAGTTCGCCTCGTTTGTGCTGGTCGCTGTATACATTCCACCGCAGGCGTGTGTGACGGAGGCATTACATCACCTCGCCGATCAGATCACAGAAGTGGAGAAAAATCACCCGGACTCTCTGCTAATCGTTCTCGGGGATTTTAACAGAGCTAATCTCAAACTTGAACTGCCTAAATATAAACAACATGTGACGTGTCCCACCAGGGACATGAACACTTTAGATCACTGCTACACCACAATAAAAAATGCATATCGCTCTGTCCCCCGTGCTGCTTTGGGACTTTCCGACCACTGCCTGGTCCACCTCATCCCATCTTACAGGCAGAAGCTGAAATCTGCTAAGCCTGTAGTAAGAACTGTGAGGAGATGGACTGATGAGTCAAAGATGCAGCTACAGGCCTGCTTTGACTGCACTGACTGGAGCGTCTTTGAAGCAGCGGCTTCATCCCTGGATGAACTGACCGACACTGTGACATCCTACATCAGCTTTTGTGAGGACATGTGTGTGCAGACCAAAACCTTCTGCTCATTCAAAAACAATAAACCGTGGTTCACTGCAGAACTGAGACGGCTACGCCAGGACAAGGAGGAGGCCTACAGGAGTGGGGATCGGGACCTGTACAAACAGGCCAGGAACCAGCTGACAAGAGGGATCAAAGCAGCAAAGAGGAACTACAGTGCTAAGCTTAAGGACCGTTTTTCTGCTAACGACCCCTCTGCAGTTTGGAGCTACCTGCAGACCATTACTAACTGTAGGAGACCATCCCCCCACCCTGTGGAGAGCCCCCGCCTGGCTGAGGACCTCAACGACTTCTTTTCCAGGTTTGAAAGGACTTTCACACCTCCCACCTCCCCCACCATCTCCATCACAAAAGACCCAGCTTCACCCCAAACCACCCACGTACCTGCCTTGACGATCTGCGAACAGGACGTGCGCCAGCTATTTCAGAGACAGAAAATTAAAAAGGCTCAGGGACCAGACGGAGTGTCCCCAGCCTCTCTGAAATTCTGTGCTGACCAGCTGGCTCCCATCTTCACCCAGATCTTCAATAACTCCCTGGAGCTGTGTGAGGTCCCCTCCTGCCTCAAACGCTCCACCATCATACCGGTTCCCAAGAAGTCCCCAGTCACTGGATTAAATGACTACAGACCAGTTGCCCTAACATCTGTGGTCATGAAATCCTTTGAGCGTCTGGTACTGACCCACCTGAAGGACATCACAGATCCCCTGCTAGACCCCCTGCAGTTCGCCTACAGATCAAACAGGTCAGTGGATGATGCCGTCAACATGGCTCTACACTACATCCTGCACCATCTAGACTCTGCAGGTACCTACGCTCGGGTCCTGTTTGTGGACTTCAGCTCTGCGTTTAACACCATTGTCCCAGAGCTCCTCCACCAAAAACTGTCCCAGCTCACCGTGCCTCCATCCACCTGTCAGTGGATTACCAGTTTCCTGACTGACAGGAGGCAGCAGGTGAAACTGGGTAAGTTCACATCCAGCTCCCGTTCCCTCAGCATCGGCGCCCCCCAGGGATGTGTTCTCTCCCCACTGCTCTTCTCCCTTTACACCACTGACTGCACGTCGAGGGACCCTTCTGTGAAACTCCTGAAGTTTGCAGATGACACCACCGTCATTGGACTCATCCGCGACGGCGACGAGTCTGTGTACAGAAAGGAAGTGGAACAGCTGGTTCTCTGGTGCAGTCAGAACCACCTGGAGCTAAACCCGCTCAAAACTGTGGAGATGACAGTGGACTTCAGGAAGAGACCACCATCAACATCTCCTCTCATGATCCTCAACAAGCCAGTCCCCACAGTGGAGTCTTTCAGGTTCCTAGGATCCACCATCACACGGGACCTGAAGTGGACCTCACACATCAACATAATAAGGAAAAAGGCCCAGCAAAGGCTGTACTTTCTGCGTCAGCTCAGGAAGTTCAACCTGCCCCAGGAGCTGCTGATCATCTTCTACACAGCAATAGTCCAGTCTGTCCTGACCTCATCCATCTCTGTCTGGTTCGGATCCGTCACCAGGCAAGACAAGGACAGACTGCAGAGAACAGTCAGGACTGCAGAGAGGATCATAGGAACCGATCTTCCCTCCATTCAGGACCTATTCCGGGCCAGGGTCAGGAAGCGGGCCAGGAAAATCACCTCTGACCCCTCACACCCTGGCCACAATCTGTTTAGGCTCCTCCCCTCAGGTCGGCGTTACAGAGCGTTGTACGCCAAAACCACCCGACACAAAAACAGTTTTTTCCCCCAGGCTGTCGCTCTGACGAACTCTGTCTAGTCACAGTGTGTGAGTGCACTCACATAACAATAAACTATAACTCTGCACTTCTGTACATACTCACTGTAAAATAACCCCGGCTTGGTGTATATATTATCCTTTATTATTTACGATCTGATATTTATTTGTATTTTTACTTATTTTTGTTCATATTTTTCTTTTTTTTCTTTTTTTCTTTTTTATTTCACTTATTCAAGTTCTGTACTGGAGGAAAAAGTTTGCCGGAGTCAAATTCCTTGTATGTGACATACTTGGCCAATAAACTGATTCTGATTCTGATTCTGATTTGTTCAGCAGACAAAATACATTTCCTTGATGTTTACACCGGGTCTTGGTATGAGGCTCGTTACAACAAATGGTGTCAGGTTTTGCCTTGTATGCTGTTATATTTGGATGAAAAAAAAATCACAAATCAAAAAAGGGAAAATTTAGACATTTTTGTGGAAAAGCAAGTCCTTTTGTGCTTCTGATGTGTGATGCAAACTACAATATGTGGGTTTTTTTTGCATAAATGGTATACAACTTAACATTTACCTTATCTGTACAGGATATGCTATGTTTGCTGTCATCACAGCTATATATAGATTTTTAAAATGATTTTAAAGATGAGAGCTCAATGCTCTATACATACTTTTTAAGCATGCTTTAAGGGCTTAAATTACTTTTAGCTGAATAAATTGGACCAACCAACTCTCGGTTATGGGTGTGATTTATGCAGACACAACGTCTGCATACGATGATCAGGTCCTGCTAGAACTGTGTCATTTTTGGGGTGTATATTAGTTTGCCATTTCCATTAATCTTTTTTTTTATATATAAATAATGACTATACCAAACTTAAGGTGTTATTGTAAACACTGAAGGTTAAACGTATATAATTAAAATCTTTGTAAAACCACAGGAGCCAGATGGGTTTTCCAGTGTTTTTCTCCTGCTGGGGTAAATAAATTGAACTGCTGCTGTGTTCTGTGGCACATAAGAAAACTATATTATCATTATATAAATAACAGCAACCTGTAGTTTGCTGTGTTATATATTCCAACTGAACAAAAAGTCTTCACTGTCTAACTTATTGTATCAGTTATCTTATATATATATATATATATATATATATATATATATTTACAAATAATCATATAATGATGAATTGGCGCTATATACTGTAAATATAGTGAATTGATAAATTATGTGTATCTCTAGCCTGTGGCTAATTCAATATGTATTTTGACACACACTTTAACTCTTTTTTTTTTTTGCATAAAATAACTAATCCTTCATCATTCACACATTTTTTTTACAGATTTTTATAGGTTCAAAGTGTGAGTCAACACAATTTTAATCAAGTGAACAAAGACAAGATAAAGAAATTATATCATGCAGTATATCTATTTAAGTAACTTAATAAAACAACCTGTCACAAAATGGTTTTGGATAAAAAGTTCTAGTGACCTTTTTGAAAAATCTGATGTGTAACTGAGTCAAGATTTTAAGGCAAATAATTCTTGGAGGCTTTTTGTTTATATACAGTATAAGGCAATTAGAAAGTTCTCTACGTTTTTGTTTTTTTTACATACTTCTGAGTATCCAATTGCCAGTCATTGCAAGTGCGATGCATTTCAACAATGTTAGTAGAATAAGGAAATTTTAGCGACCTAGTTCTGAACATGTTGCAGTTTTAATTACTCTAATCCTGCAATACCATGTGTGCAGGCAGAAGAGAGCTGTGCATGTACACCTCTTGAATTACATTTATTATTGACAAATGAAAAACAGAATTCACAACATTGTAGCCTAATAGTAATTAATTCTGTAACAGCCAAAGAATGGATATGTCACTTTGAGCCAAATACGCATCATGAATCCATGCGTATATTTTTCCTCTCTCTAGCCGTGGCGCAGCTTGCATTAGTTGCTGCAAACTCCTCATCTCAATAATGCTACTTACACTTGATATGAATTGCTCACGCAATTTTAGTAACTCACCCGCAGTTTAAGGACAACCCACTCGTACAATTTTTCAGCACTGCACACAATTCTGCGGTCATTATCACGAATCTTGATAAATCAAGCCCTTTGTATCCCCATTTTGTAAGCTTATCCTTCATGTATTGTTTCATTGATATACAATCCTTAGATTCTACCATCCTCTCATCAGTGCAAATGTTCTTATATGGATGGTATTGTGTTTTGCATGCAGTAACAATAACAATAATACTGATCGTAGAGTGGAATGACTTTTTTGTATCATATTTTTATCATTATTGTACAATAAGCATAAATAAGACAGACATAGTAACAGAAGAGTTATCTTTCAACATAAGGACATGATTTAAATGAAAAATTCTGGGGGAATGAAAAGATCAACTAATGAAATACGTCACAAACCTATCAAAAAAACATATCAGAAACATACATGGACACATAACTCCCAATATATTCTCTTTCTTACAATCTCAGTCAGCTTTTCATATTAATTTTCAGTTGTTTGATCTCCAGCTGGTTCGGAGTCTCAAAATATTAGAATACATAAAGAAAAGAGAGCCATGAACACCTTTATTGAGGCGTAAAGTATATTTTTACTTTGATCTGAAAAGGAATTAAATTTAAATCAATATTTGTTAGATTTAGTCTTTAGATGTCTTAACGAAAGGGTCATTCTTTCCATGTCATGTATTTCTTGTATTATTCCTATCCAATGTTTGGACTGATTGCACTCAGCCAGCATTTGCTTTTAGTATTTGTAGGAAATAAGTATCTTTCTTTTTAAGTCCAAGTGGGTTACCCAAATAAATGACACTGAAATCACATATTAGTAGGTATTTAGGGGTGACTGTGGGTCAGTGGTAGAGTAGTTGGCTTCCAATAGGAGGGTTGTAGGTTTGATTTCAGCTTCCTCCAGTCACATGTTGATGTGCCCCTGGGCAAGGCACTTAACCCCAATATTTCTACATCATCCTACCAAGCAGAAGTAGCGCAGTTACATGTAAGTAACTAATACTCTAATGAGTTACTGTTTAAGTACAGTAACTCAATATGGCGCGTTTTTTCATTACTATTATTTCTGTAAAGAAAAAAGGCGGCAGGTGCGCTTTTTCCTGTTTAAGCAGGTGATGCATTGTCGGTGTGTGTTTTTTATCTGCGTGCATTACGTGCAGTCATGGCGGATCGAAGCAGGAGTTTTTCATCCTGGAAATATGCTCATTATTTTACATTAATCGAGCACATAGAGAAAAACATTCTAGTAAAGTGGAACCTATGTCGTTCTGGGTCAAAAATCCTGTCTACGGCAACAAACAGCAACTCCAATTTGTCGAAGCACCTCCAGAAACGACATGCATCCACAAAGCTAGTTGAGAAGGAGGCTTACCCCACGTCCACAGACACATCTGAAATGAGGCAAGCCCCGCCAGCCAAACAACAGCGGTTAGATTTTAACAGGACTGTTAGTATTAGCCAGGGACAGATTAACAAGGCCATTGCGCGTTTTATTGTCGAGAACATGCAGCCAGTTTCACATGTGGAATCGCCTGCTTTCCAAGAAAACCTTTTTCCGACTACCTGGATAAGGAGTATTTAAAAATTGAAACTGATCTTAAAACAGAACTGGAGGGGACTGATCACATTTCGACCATAGCAGATATTTGGTCAGTCCAGAATAAGAGCTACCTTGGGATAACGGCTCACTGGATTAACGCCACTACCTTTAAACGCCAGTAAAGGATGGCCTGTAAAAGGATCAAAGGTAGGCACACGTATGATGTAATCGCTACCGACATAGATCACATTCCTTCCCTGTTTGAACTGTCGGCAAAAGTTACAGCTACACTTACTGACAACGGCTCCAACTTTGTGATAGCCTTCCAAATGTACCACCCAGAGTCGCTCTATGGCGATGAGGAAGACGATAACGAAGACGTCATCTTCACTGATGTTTCAGATGTGCTCGACACTGCAGCAGAGGAGGGAATTGTTTTACCTCCACACCTGAGGTGTGCCTCTCACACTCTCAACCTGATTTCGTGTTCTGATGTTGACAACTGCCTGCTTTCAAATCCTGGTATTAAAAGTATCTATAGAAGTGCTACTGCCAAGTGCAATGCTCTGTGGACTAAGGCCAGCAAACCCACCCTGGCCTCAGAAATACTGGGTGATACTGTTGTGAAAAAGCTGCTTGTGCCGTGCTCTACAAGATGGAACTCATTCTACGATCCTGTGGCAAGAATTGTGGAAATGCCTCCAACTGACCTAAATACCATCTCTGACCGTTTAGAGCTAAAATGTTTCAGCGAGAAAGAGCTTCAGTTTCTGAAAGAATACTGTGCAGTCATGAAGCCCCTCACAGTTGCTCTGGATATCCTGCAAGGAGAAGAGAACTGTCACTAAGGCACCCTCCTGCCCACACTAGAAGTTTTGACATCAAAGACACTGGAGATGACAGAAGGTCTGATCATCGCAACTGGCTTCCCAGATGCCATAGCGCAGGTAAGAAAGATTCATCAAAAACCTTTGCATCATCAAATTTTCTCTAATTGTAATACAAAAATACTACATTCAATCAGTGGACGGCACTTATTTTTATTACAGCACATGTGGCATACATTTTTATTACATTAGTCTAGATGTGAACACTGATGTTTTCATCTGAGGGACAACTAATGTAGTGTTGGGATTTATTCTCTCTTTATATCATGTATCTCAGGATAAACCTTGCTTTCCAATCTGGACTGCTAATCTTTAAAGGACCCCAACTTTCCTCAACGAGATCTTTGAAGAGCCTTTACCCAGAACAGAGATAAGAAACAAAACACAGAACATAATTTTGTTTGAGGCAACACACCTGAGACAGATGGAGCCAGACCAAAGTCTGAGTAAATTCTTGACAGGGGAGCACTCTTTTATTGAAGCACAAAACAAAAGGATTCATTGTTGAACACACCCCGTATTTTTTCACAGTTTAGACTCAGTGACCTGTCTTTCCACATACACATGAATGGTCAGCAGAAGAATCATAGTTTTCCCATACCTTTTGCTTCCCCGAGACATTGCACACTCTGCTTCATCCTTGAGTTATCTTTCTCCTCCTTTCACTCCCTCTTCTGCTTCGAAACAAAGTTTAATAGACTCAGCTTTGTTCTCCTAGATAACCACCTGCCAGGCCAACTTACAGACACTGAGTTTTCCCACGATCACAGATTCACAAAATTCTAATTGAGTATATGACCCTTACATATGTATATGTTCTTACTACTTCACTACACAGAAAAATGTTTACCCAAATATATGTAAAGCATACAAAAGTATTAATATTCTTCAGTAGCCAAATAAATATATACTCCACGTACCCACAGTATGCAACAAAAATACTGTAATTGCCTTGTGCCAAAATTTCTTTTTGACAAAAAAAGTTTGTTTTGTCCAATCAGTTGCCTAGATGATGTAATTTTTATGTTTAAATTAGGGATGCAACAATACCACTTTTTTCAAACCGATCCAATACCATCACTTGGACTGGAGTACTTGCTGATACAAAGTACTAATGCCGATACTTCTACCACATAAAAAAAATCTAATTAATTGGAAGACAGATTTTATTTTCTTATCTGGTTGTTGCAACAAATGATGGTGAATTAGATACAATAAATAAGATATTAATAAAAATGACCACAAAACTACAATTTCAAGTGAAAAATAAAAATTTGTAAGTTATTGCACAGTTTCCACATTTTAAATATCGGTTCATGGTATTAGTTAACTAACTGATGAGTACATTAGAATGGTATCGGCCCTGATACCAGTTTCGTTGCATCCCTAGTTTAAATGATTTTAGAACTCATACTAGTAACTCAAAAATCCCATGGTGTCTAGCTTTTGTAAAACGTACAAAAAGGGAATCTTTCATTTATGCTGTTTCTGTCTCTGTGTGTATGTTTTGCAGGCTATCCAAACACGTTTTTCATCCATCTTGGAAAACGACGCAATACTTGCAGCTGTCACTCTTCCAATGTTCAACCTGCAATGGTTGAAACACCAGGGGGAAAAAGAGATGGTGAAGGGAATGCTGATAAAAGAGTGCCACAAGCTCATCCCTTGACCTGGTTCTTTGAAGCAAGCAGGCAAGATGCCTGTGACTCCAACAACAACCGACTCAGGCTCCTCCAATATGCAGGAATTTTTCTGCTTCGAGGATGAGGATGATGCCTTCAGCACTGTTGAAAGTGAAGTATTGACATACTTTAGAACAGCCGAAACAGGGATGGAGATTCTCAAACAATTTCCCACAATAAAGGAAATTTGTCTGAAGAAAAATGCTACTACTCCTTCCAGTGCACCAGTTGAAAGACTTTTTAGCTTGGGAAGTCTAGTACAGTCTCCTAAGAGGAACACACTGTCTGACCAGAGATTTGAGAGGCTTCTTCTCATGTGATACAACCACTGGTTAAAGGCTAAACCTCAACTTAAACATTTATTCAAGTCCTTGTTAGCTATTTATTCTTTATTTTTTTTTGTTTTTTTTTTAAGTAAAGCATACATTTGTTATCTGTGTAACACCCATAATGTCATTATGGTCTTTCAGTGTTTATTATTTGTTTAGTTGGGAAGTTAATTTTTCCTAAGTTGCTGCAATTCTGTCAGTGTTCCACCTTAATTTCGTTTCAGATAATTGGGTATTTCTTACCTTTAAAGAGATGTTGATTTATGATATTACCTATTGATATTTACTGTAAATCTCTTCATTCTGTTTTGTATGAGACCTGTACGATTCAGAAATGGCACACAACCTGATGCTTTCATTTGAGTGAGATACGTTCTCTTCAATATATTTTGAATGAGTTTAACTTTCAAACCATTTATGCTCTATTGTTTATTTACATTGCCTGCATGTACAGCAACAAAATCTTTACCAAAAACATGGGTTAGTCAACTAGTCACAGTGATATTTTGTTATATTTCAGAATAGACTGTTAGTCAGAAAGGTTTGTAATATTTTCAAAGAATGTTTTATCAACATAAGTATCATGCTGAAACCACTCTATTTTTTGCACTTAAGTTCAAAGTAATGTTTAACTTGCATGCCAGTAACTTCAAGGTTGTTTATCCAGCCTACGTTAAGCTACTTGCATGCAAATTGAGCATTGCTCGTAGATTTTCATTTTGAGCAAATGTTATTTTTATTTCCTTGTTTTTCAAATCATTCTCTGATTTGATTAAATTGATGTCGACAAATTACACCATGTTTGAGTCTGAATTATATTTCGTACAGCATTTCTAATAATATTTTTTTAAAGTAACTTAAAGTTACTTTTAACAGTAACTCATTACGGTGTATGAGTGTGAATGTGGCTTCAGTGTAAAGCGCTTTGAGTGGTCAGTATGACTAGAAAAGCGCTATATAAGTTCAGTCCATTTACCATTTACATATTCGTAGAAGATCTAATATTAGGTAAAAAAAATTTCTATGTCACTCAATTAAAGAGACAATTTGGGACAGTTGCAAAATATGTGAAAAAATCAGCAGATATGTTGTTGCATTTCCTCCAGCAGTATCCATGTTCCGAAACAGCAGTTAGGGATATTTTTGATTTTGCGTCATACAAAAAAGAATCTTATTGTGTTCTTCCAAATAAATTCTCTTTAGTTTCCGCATTTGAAGTATTAGTGTTTGAAGTGTCCTACATATGTTCAGCCAATCATCTTGTGTCAACTTTATATTTTCCCCTTTCTCCCATTTGAATTTAATATATAAGGTAGATCATTTCCTCACATCTTGTACAGCCTAGAAAGAAGGTGCTCAAATACGCATGCGCAGGAATGGCAGAAATACAAAAGTCTCTCTACATTTAGTCATTCACCCATTTACGCACACATTCTCACACTGATGATGAGAAGCTATGTTGTAGCCACAGCTGCTCTGGGGCGCACTGTTAGAGGCGAGGGTGCTTGATACTGATGCCACCAGTAGGTAACGGGAAAAGGGCCTTGCACAAGGGCACAACAACCGAGACAGTTGGAGCCAGGGCTCAAACCAGTAACCCACCGATTATAAACTGAACTCCTAAGTCCTGAGCCACATCCACAATGGACTCTGCTATAGACCATAACTGTAGTGCCACAACGTTATTGTTTTATAAAAATATAAATATCAGTATATCGAAAATTTACAGACACGGGAATTTATGACTGTTACGATGTCATTTTGCATGTGTCATTAAATTTGGTATTTAAAAAAAGTGTTTTAAAAGATGTGTTTTAACTTAGCAGTGCTATTGCTGCTTTAACATAAGTGTAGTGCTGGGGTTGAGTCACGTGAGTACATACAGTCATGTGACTTCATCAGATCCAGAAGGGAACAACGCTGCCAATGTACTGACAGTGTCGCTATATTTAGCGACTGTTTAGACTCATTTAGTGGGTATTTTTCAAGAAAGTGAGTAGCAACAAATCAAGTGAATTTTTATGGTGAAATTATAGACCTTTCAAGATTCTAACGTAGAGAAAGTGTCATTGTTACTAATGACATTGAGCAGCGGTGCTGCAGTGGATAGAGATCACTCGAAGCTTGCTGCAGCTGCAACCGCCTGCATGCCCAAGTCCTGCTCAGTCAGAGCACATATTAACCCTGCTGAGTCCAAAATGTTGATTCACCTATACGTTTGAAGCCGCTGCTGGCTGATCCTACCTTTTGCAAAATATTGTCTGTCTAAACCAAAAGACTGAACATGAAATAAATCACTTATTTCTCTGATAGCCCCAGTCACTCACTTACCTGGTTTGTGTGGTCACTTCTGAGTCATGTCTGAGTCTAAATTACACTCTTAGAAATACAGAAAGGAATAGGAACCAACCCTAAATTAAAAGGCTGGTTGAACCTGTACAATAACAAGAATACATTACCATTTTTAAGCACATAATGTAAATTAGGCCACTACCGGACACTGAATATAGAAAGGTACCATGGACATGTTAATTATCGTCCATGTATCATTATTGAGATGAACTGCTCCACATATCACGATATTGATTTGAGGCCATGTTGCCCAATCCTATCTCCTAGTATTGAATGGAGAGGGATGGTTTTTTTGCCCTATTTATATCCACTTAGCTTCGTAATAAGTGTCATACCAATAAACCGATGAGTGCAGTTGTGTCGTCCAGACACGGCAAGCTTTGCCATTAGTTAGCTGTAATGTTTAAAATTTGACCCATGGATTTTTCTTATTCCAAATAATTTTTTTTAGATCAATCTATTACATTCATTAAATTGTTTAGTATGTATTTCAACCGGCAAGGAGTTGAAAAAGAAGTGAAGTCGAGGGAGTATGCTCATTTTTACATTATCAACTTTCTTATGACTATTCATTGCTATTAGTTCCCAACGTTTTAAATCTAGTTAGATTTTTGTGCCGGTAGTATTAGAATTACATTTATATATCGATGTAGGTTTTTAGGTATTTGTATTCCAAGACATTTCATTAGTTTACAGTTCCAGTTGAATTTACAAAAACCCATAGAAAATCTATTGGGTATTGTGAAGAGGAAGATGGAATAAGCCAGACCCAACAATTCAGAAGAGCTGAAGGCCACTATCAGAGCAACATGGGCTCTCATAACACTTGAGCAGTGCTACTGTCTGATTGACTCCATGTCACCCCTCATTGCTGCAGTAATCCTGGCCAAAGGTGCTGCAACTAAATATTGACTGCTATAAATGCTCATACTTCATGGTCATACTTTTCAGTTGGCCAACATTTCTAAAAATCTTTTTTTAGCTTGGTCTTAAAGGCACAGTGTATAATTGTCGGCCAGTAGGGGCAGTGCAAAGCTAAATTATCACGAGTCTGCGTTATCTGTGTCTTCCAGTAAGAAACTCAACAACGGAGGTCCAACAGGTGCTATTTTCAAACGCTCAATTCCCTGAGAATTAATCATTTGCAGGAACATGACAAGCACATCAGTCTCTCTTTCATCACTTGGAACTAGCGAAGAGGTAAAAATGTATTTATGGGGAAACTTTTTTTGCATTATGAGGGGAAATCAATGTTTTAATAGCGGGCTTGTTCCGTGCGCTTTGTTCGTCCGGGCTCTTGTAGAAGTAAAGATCGCGTCTAATATGGCTTTCCCCATAAAAGAGGACCCGTGCCTATGTATTTTAAAACTGATTTTTAAAGTCATATTTTATAATATCGCCAGTATTTTGCAATTAATGTGCTTTACGTAATTATTACTACATAATATTTTAATGGCTATTTTTAAAGATGTACTGCAAAAACTACAAACTGTCACTTTAATTGATATTCTAATTTTCTTAGCTACTGAATTTGGGACATTGATTAGTTATTAGTTATAACCATCAACCTAAAACAAGCATTTGAAATATATCAGTCTGTCTGTAATGAATGAATCTAATATACAAGTTTCACTTTTTGAATCGAATTACTAAAATGAATCAACTTTTTCATGATATTCTAATTTTATGACCAGCACCTGTATATATAGCCTTTGTTGACAATGAAAGAGGTCAAACATTTTATAGGACTTCACAAGGTCTTCAGGCTCTGTTGCTGGTATTTTGGCCCATTGTTCCATGCAGATTTTCTCTAGAGCAAGGGGGGGCTATTGCTGGGCAACACAGACTTTCAACCCCCTCTAAAGATTTTCTATGGAGTTGAGATCTGGAGACTGGCTAGGCCACCAGCGCCCTGAAATGTTCCTTAGGAAGCCACTCCTTCGTTACAAGGCCGATGTGTTTGGACATTGTCATGATGAAAGGCCAAGCCACGTTTCATCTTTTACACTCTTGCTGATGGAGGGAGGTTTTCACTCATGTCTGAATGATGTCTAATGAGATCACAAACTGTCTCCAGGAGCTAGGGGGCATTGCATCTTTAATGTTAGCATTATAACAATTTTTTAATGGTGGTGGGTGATCATGTGATTGTCGTAGAAATCTGGGTGTCTGAGAGGCCTCGGATAAGAGAATAAAACAAAGTGTCAGCTATATTTGTACATAGTTTATTTTACGTGAACGGAGGGCCTCCTGATGAGAACTCCGAAGCTGCAGCACAGATGCATGGGTATATATAGTAATTAGCCACACCCAATTGAATCAGATTCTGACCGATCATTACATCATACAGTTATGGTAAGATAACTAACACTCTGTTCTACGCATCAGAGGATAATCACAAGACCAAACACAGAACAACATAGAATAGGTAAACACAGGATCTGTCATGAGGCAACAATGGATGTGCCACTAGACAATCAGATGTAGATAACAATAAGGAATACTTTGTATAATGCTGAGAAAGACAGTCACAGGATCTATCATAAGTCCACACCAGATAATAACAAGAGTTGTCATGAGTCAGGATTATATGTTTACATACAATTAGTTCTTGTGTGTACCTTAGAATCAGAACAGTTATCTAACAGCTGAGTAAGAGAATTGAATCTTTCTAAATGTCCCAGCATTAATAACAAAATTTTCTGTCACATGATTTTGTAGATTTCTTTTTTTTATTTTGTCTCTCATAACTGAGGTATACCTATGATACAAGTTACAGGCCTCTCTCATCTTTTGCACAACTCAACTTGCACAATTGGTGCCTGACTAAATACTTTTTTGCCCCACTTTACACATATATGCATACACATCTACACATGAATGTTCAGAAACACACACACGCATAAAATAATTCCACTCTCGCCCACCGTGGAAAAGGCCTGGGAGCTTGAGGGTCTTCCTCTGTATCTTTGCTGCTCTTTATCAACCACCACAATGTCCGGTTGGTCCGGCATTACCATCTTGTCTGTCTGGATCTGGATGTCCCACAGGATCTTTGGTCGGTCATTCTCCACCACCTTTGGAGGTGTTTCCCACTTTGACCTTGGAGTTTCCAGCCCATACTCCGCACAGATGTCTCTGTATACTATGCCAGCCACTTGGTTATGTTCCAGCATTTCACATCCTGCTGTTATGTGCTGGATTGTCTCAGATGACTCTTTGCACAACCTACACCTTGGGTCTTGTATGGTGTGGTAGATCTGGGTCTCTATCGATCTGATGTTCAGAGCCTGATTCTGTGCTGCCAGGATGAGTGCCTCTGTGGTGTCCTTTAGGCCAGCCTTCTCTAGCCATTGGTAGGATTTCTTGAGATCAGCCACTTCAGTTATGTTCCGATGGTACATCCTGTGTAGGGGCTTGTTCTCCCATGATGGTTCCTCCTCCAGCACCTCCTCATCTTGCCATTGTCTCAGACATTCACTAACTACGTCATCTGTTGAAGCCTTGTCCTTGATGTACTTATGGAGCTTCGAGTTTTCATCTTGGATAGTGGCTCTTACGCTCATCAGTCCTCTGAGGCCTTACGGCGTGCGTACAGTCTCAGGGTGCTTGACCTGGGTTGGTAGGTGAGGAACTTTCGTGTCTTAATATCTGTGGTCTGTATCTCATCCTTTGGCCATCTTATTATTCCCGCGGGGTATCTGATCACTGGCAGGGCGGAACTGTTTATTGTCATGGACTTGTTCTTTCCATTGAGCTGGCTTCTTAGGACTTGCCTCACTTGTTGTAGGTATTTGGCTGTTGCTGCTTCCCTTGTTGCCTGTTTAAGGTTGCCATTTGTCTGTGGTATTTCCAGGTACTTGTAACTTTTGCCTCGCTTTGTGACTATCCTACAACATTTGTCAAGCCCGAATGACATCCGGATGTCATTGCTGTAGATCCTGGTGGTGTGGATCAGGGAATCAGTGTCCCTTTTGCTCTTAGCATACAGCTTGATGCCATCCATCTAGAGGAGGCGGTAGGCAGTTCTTGACGCGGTATCCATAGCCAGTCTTATTGATTATTTGGCTTAGGGGATTCAGACCTATGCAGAACAGGAGTGGGGACAGAGCATCCCCTTGGTATATGCCACATTTGATGGACACTTGGGTAAGTGGCTTCCCATTGGTCTCAAGGGTGGTTCTGCACAGCCTCATTGAGTTTGCAATGAATGCTCTAACAGTCCTGTTGATTTTATACAGCTTCAAGCATTCGTTGATCAATGTCTGGGGCATCGAGTCTTAAGCTTTCTTGTAGTCAATCCAGGCAGTGCACAGGTTGGTCTTTTGGGATTTGCAGTCTTGAGCAACTGTCAACCAGGAGCTGGTGTTTAGCACCTCTGGTATCTCTACCAATTCCTTTCTGTGCTTTGCTCATGTATTGATCCATGTGCCTGATTATCCTAGCCGCGATGAAGCCTGACATGAGCTTCCATGTTGTGGAGAGACAGGTTATTGGGCAATAGTTGGATGGGACAGCACCTTCGGTTGGATCCTTCTGGATCAGGCTTGTTCTCCCTTCGGTTAGCCACTCTGGGTGAGTCCCAACTCTCTGGCTCTGTTGAGCTGTCAGGCGCTCATGGAGTGCTGTGAGTTTATTTAGCCAGTAGGCATGGATTATGTCAGGGCCTGGAGGTCCAGTTTTTCATACCTGAGACTCTTTCTTGGATGTCTGCCACTGTGATTGTAACTGGAATCTGCTCAGGGAGGTTGTTCTGCTCCTCTCTCAGAGAGGCCAGCAATTGAGCACTGCTGTTATGTGCTGCCTCTTTTTCCCATATGCTCTTCCAGTACCTTTCAGTTTCCAGCCTTGGTGGGTCTATTCCGCTGCTATTGCCCTGCTACTGAGTGTATACCTTTGCTGGTTGTGTAGCAAATAGCCTGTTTTTTCGTCTGGCTTCATTGTTTTTTGTGTACCTCTTTAGGCAATATGCCAAGGCTTGGAGTCTTTGTTCGGCAGTTTCGAGTGCTTCAGGTATGGAAATCTGGCTGTACCTCTTCGGTAATGGTCTTTTCATTGTACCTCTCTGAGCCTCCGTCAACTAGCTTACTTCTCTCTGAGCTACCTTGATGTTAGCTTCCAACTGTCTTTTCCATGGTGGGTATTGTTTCTCATGGTTGATCTTATAGCCAAGCATCTCTACGATCACTGCTGCTTAAGTGTATATCAGCTCATTGATTTCAGTGATTGATGTGGTAGGGATGTATGTATATATAAGGGGGTTGGGAGATGTCTCCCATCTTGGGAGTTGACAATGGTTACAGTAAAACATCGTGACACAGGATGACATCCTGGGGGGACACTTGAAATGTAGGACCAAAAATTTAATTTTGTAAACTGTACTTTCATTTTGTTACTATAGTTATACATTATAAGCAGTGTGCGATTTGCTGGGGGGAAGGGGGATTTCATGTGGTCACTCCTCTGGTTATTAATTTCTTATGTCTGGGGGGGATGCTTTTTGTGTTTATCCCACTGGTCCAACAGAGTCACATGAATTCTTCAACCCCTGTACTTCTGCTTAAAGGACTTAAACAACATAGGCGAACAGCTTCAAAAATTGACGGTTGCAGCATACACGTTCAGTGTGAGAGTGGATTCTGCACAATCAACGCAATTTTGATAGACGAGAGGAAGAGAATGATAAAAACACTCAATCTCCCCTTCATGTCTGCAAGGAGCCCAGCAGGGATCAGATGCAAAAATAATTTAGGTGTAAGAATATGTACCCTCAGTTTAATAAATCATGCGTATGGATTTGGAATCCATACGCAGCTTTGCTGTCCTGCCTCCGCCTCCTGCCTCCGCTTTTATGTACAACTTAACAAGTTTTGCACACCTGTAATAAAACAGCTGATTGCTGTGCTCCTCCCCCTGACTGATCCAGATAAGTTCAGTTTTTCTCTTGGAGATTCATAGGCATAGGGAAACAAATGCAAACAAAACACACCAAATCCACACACAGAAACCACAATATAACTGCAATATATTTCATAGTGAGTAACCCCTGCATTAAAAATGCACATTATTCAGTTAATATTATGTTTTCAGACTTGAATTAATTACCTCATTAGCAGAAGTAGCTGTGTACTTCACAATGATGGCATCAATTTCCTGATGTGATAAACCAGAGAATCTGTTTAGTGTTTATGTTGGGAAAATGGTACAGTGGTTAGTTCTACCTGTATTTGTTACAATTTTTCATATGAGATCACACATACTTTGTGAATTTAATTGTGGAGCCGCTCTGCTCCCCAGCTCTGGACCTCACTCCCCCCTGACCTCTGTAACATTGACTCCCTCCCTCTCTTTAAATCCAGACTCAAAACTTACCTGTTCTGTCTAGCATTCCCATAACAACAATCTTTGCTCCACTTTGATGTTTTTATACTGTTTTGTTTTTATTGCTGTGTATTTTATCTTTGCCTGCAAAGTGTCCTTGAGTGTTCAGAAAGGCGCTGTTAAATAAAATGTATTATTATTATTATTATTATTATTATTAAAACAAAAGTTCAATTGATTTCGCCTATACTTAATTTTAAAAAAAGCAACTGCATCTGGATTAGTTCTTTATTTACACTGAAAATTTCAGGTTTTTTGGTCATATTTAGGAATGGTGATTAATTCACAGCTATCCTGTCATTAATTATATAAAAAATTTTAATTATTTGACAGGCCTACTAAGGGTTTTTTGACAAGGTTTGTATGTTTTACAATCTTTAAGTACTTTTTCGAGCACAGTTTAAGCCCCGGTACCATTTCGAAAATACCAGTTTGGCACCGGTATCAGATAAAACCTAAACGACACCCATCCCTTAGCATGAGAATGAGGGTGCAGGAGGAACACAGGAGGAGGGGGTATATGAAGTAGGAGGAGGCATCGGACTGAGGGACAGCAGCTGTTGCAATTTGCAATTTGCTCCTACGAGCACTAAGCTCTTGGGGATCACAAGACACAGCACAGTGACAGAACCGCAAATCACACGCATGTGCATTATTTTTCATCACAACTCTTTTCCTGATAAAAGAAAGATTCTTTGATGGCTGAAATCACACAGTGTGATCCAATCTTTATTATTATAAGGAGGAGAGTTGTTAAAATTAGAGCATTGGAGAATTTTGTGAAAATTTACTTAAGTTTATGTTTCACAGACAAGGAGATACTTAACTTCTGACAATGTGATGGAGATGTACCAAAATATTATCAGGACTTGAAAAAGTATATGCAAGAAAATTCATCTTTTCAGCAGAAAGAACCAGTCTCATGAATCAAGGACTTTTTCTTTCTTCCTCAGTGTGTCCCTTATATGCTGTTATGTAAGATACACATCCCATATGAATATGCATCAAAATTTTACATTACTTAAACTCTATTCTGCATTTAACAGGGAGCAAGTGGAGAGAAGCCAGAACAGGAGAAATGTGATCTCTCTTTTTAATACTCATCAGAACTCTTGCTGTAGCATTTTGGATCAACTGAAGGATTTTAATTGAATTTTGTGGACGTCCCGATAATAAGGAATTACAGTAGTCTAGTCTTGAAGTAACAAATGCATGGACTAGTTTTTCTGCATCACTCCTGGACAGGATGTTTCTAATTTTAGCAGTATTCCAGAGGTGAAAGAAAGAAATCTTAGAAATCTTAGAAACCTGTTTAATATGGGATTTAAATGTCATGTCTATGTCAAAAATTACATCTAGGTTTTTTACATTACCAGAGGCCAAATTAATGCCATCCAGATGAAGTAATTGATTTAGCCGTTTCCTTTTTAAAGGTTCTGGTCCAAAGACAACAACTTCACACTCGGGTCAGCACCTTGAACCTTGTACAAGGTTTTTCCTGGCTCAAACTGAGGCAGAGGTGGTACCATCCTGACTATTCGCCAACACATGCATGAATTCTGTGCATTCAACTGACTCACTGTTTATAAATGCAACATATTTTTTTGTTAAGCGTTCTAATAAGAATATAGCAATGATCATGTTAAAAAATTATTTTATTAAAACAATATACATACAAAAATAAGGAGTACACTTTAAACTGAAAGTGCAGTAAGTTGTAGGGATTTATCCACACATCTGGCAGCCAGACATTAACTATTATTATTAACTTTAATTATTAACTATTCATAGCCTATTAATATTATGTTCCACGTTTCATGACAATAAGCACTGAAGGTATAAACAGGTGTTTTGTATTTTTTCATATTTAAACGGTACCTGCAACATAGCAGAACGTTTTTTGAGCAGAAAGGAGTCTGTAAAAATCCTGAAAGTAGCATCTGCGCAGAAAGAAAACATGACGGTGTGCGCCATAGTAGAGAGGAGTATTTACTGTTGAAATACACATATTTGTTTTTCTACTATTCTCATATTATAAATATATTTTCTTTTTCTGTTTCCCAGTGAATTAGACAGGAGAAAAGCTCTCTGTATTATCTCTATAATATGTTTAGATCCATAAATGTGATCGCATTTGTAATCTGCAGTAGCCTACTTTATTTAGACAAAAATAGTCTAAGACTGAGTCTTACTTTCTCTCCTACTTCTCCCCAACTGTATGATGTGCTGTCAATTCAAGCACTAACCTGTTTTATATTATAGTAGGTGCTCCGGATTAGCCCTGCTTGACGACCCTGACTAAGATGGCATTGCAGTGACGGAAAATTCTCCACGTCCTGCAACAAACTTCTGCATCAGTTCTATTGCTCTTTCTGTGTCTCTGTTATGTATTCTCCAAGCCACAGACGGTCGCGGCAGATAACCGCTTGTGCTGAGCCTGGTTCTGCCGGAGGTTTCTTCCTGTTAAAAGGGAGTTTTTCCTTCCCACTGTCGCTTCATGCTTGCTCAGTATGAGGGATTGCTGAGAATTCCACGACGCAATCTTCTGTGGTTCTGTAATTTCTACACTAAACATTGTATTGTAATAACTCTTTTTGTAAAGTGCCTTGAGATGACATCTGTTGTGAAATGGCGCTATATAAATAAACTGAATTGAAATTGAATTGAATGCTTTTAGTTTCGTAAATGACACTGATCGCTCGCGGAAAAAGTAGGTCAGACAGCGAAACGATCACTTTACGGCGCTCATAAAAAGTGTCCTGCATTCTGACCCTCGCCAGTCTCTGCCTGCAATTTTCACATCTTCTCACAACCATGATTACATTTTAACTGCTTTTTACAATAATTTGTTTACGCTGTTTCACTTGGATTCCTGACTCTCGTCGCGAGGTTGTTTTAAAGTAGTGGCTTATTTTCCCAGGTCATATCTGTATCGCTAAAATCCATTAACGTTTCTCTGAGACGGAGGATGTTTTAAAAAATAAACATGACATGCTTGGATGCTAAAAACAAAACATTTACCTGGTTGAAGAGCCGGGGGAAAACAGAACAACGATAGCACCAACTAGCTGCTGAGACAGTGCCCCCATAGTGACGCAACGCTGCAACTGCAGTTAAAATAACATCCATATAGCTGGCGGCAGAGCGATAAAAGGCTGGGGCGGCAAGCAGATTAGCTGGAGGTGACCGCCACTTAAATTTGAGCGCAGGAAAAAACCCTGTTGTATCAACATATCTCTTAAGAGTGTGAGGAAGTAACAGTCCTCCCACATAACCCAGCCCTATATGACCACTTTTGAATTCACATTAACTGACCTCAAGAAACATGTTGCAGTGAGCGAGGGAACAGCACAAGGCTTGTTTAAATCATATCTGACAGATTCCAGTTTGTTCATTTAAATTATAAATCTTTTTCACACGCAAGGGTTACTTGTGGGGTACCACAGGATTCTGTGCTTGGTTAAATTCTATATATATAAATAACTCTACTACTAACTAAATAACTGAATTCATGTGTTATATTTTAGATTTCTCAAAGTACCCACCCTTTGCTCTGATTACTGCTTTGCATTCTCTTGACCTTCAAGAGGTAGTCACCCAAAACGGTTTTCCAACAGTCATGAACGAGTTCGCAGAGACGCTTAGTACTTGTTGGCCCTTTTGCCTTCACTCTGCGGTTCAGTTCAGCCCAAATCACCTCCAGGTCCGGTGACTTTGGAGGCCAGGTTATTTCACACATATTTGTAAAAGTACTACATAATACCATTTGTGTTCATTCATAGTTTTGATGCCTTCAATGAGAATCTATAAATAGTCAGGGAAATAAAGAAAAATCACTGAATGAGAGGTGTGTCCAAACTTCTGGCCTGTAAATTATATATATGTAAAATAATTAGAAAGCATGGTATGAATTTTAATAGTTATGACAATGATATGAAGCTAAATTTATCCATAATTCCTGATGAATCCAATCACTTAGGTAAAGACATGTCTCAAAGACATTAAAACCTGGATGATTCTAAACTTTATGCTTGTATTTATTCATTTGAAAAAGAGAGGTCAATACATATCAATGAACATTTTCCTAAATGTAAATATGTCAGATTATAGCCTTAGGCTACAATCTTTGTGCCTTTAAATTCCGACAAAACAGAAGTTGTCTTTGGACCACAAGCTTACATGACACGACCTTCAAATCCCATATTAAACAGGTTTCCAAGACTTCTTTCTTTTACCTCCAGAATTTCTCTAAAATTAGAAACATCCTGTCCAGGAGTGATGCTGTAAACCTAGTCCATGTATTTGTTACTTCAAGGCTGTTTTAGAGTAATTATTTATCAGGACATTTGCAGAGTCAATTAAAAGCCTTCAGTTGATCAAATATGCTGCAGCAAGAGTTCTGTTAAATATTAAAAAGAGAGATTTCATCTCTCCTGTTTTAGCTTCTCTCCATTGGTTAAATCCATAATGAAATTTAAGGTCCTCCTTCTTGTGTATAAACCCCTAATAATCAAGCTCCATCATACATCAGGGATCTGATTGTTCCATATATTCCTAACGAAGCACTCCACACTCAGACCACAGGTTTACTGGTAGGTCCTAGGAATTTTACTGTAGAAGTAGAATGGGAGGCAGGTCCTTTACTCATCAGGCTCCCCTCCTGTGGAACCAGCTTGTAGTTTTAGTTTGTGAGACAGACACCCTGTCTATTTTTTAAGACTCGGCATAACACCTTCCTTTTAAAAAAAAGCTTATAGTTAGTGGCTTAAGTTATCCTGAACCATCTTTGTAGTTATGTTGCTACAGGCTTAGATTGTTGGAGGACAGACTGACAACTTTAATTCACTCTTCTACTGTTCTCTTCTATTACTCTTCAGATGTTTTTTTGCTGTTGTTTCAGCTGTTAACCTTGTTTTTTCTCAGTATTTTTCTCTCCATAGAAGCTACCCCTTTTGTGGTATCAAGCTCAGCTACAACGCCCTGTCGGATGGGGAGAATCGATTCAGATGATGCTCCCAATGACCTAATATCCTCAATGTCCTGTTATCAACTTTTTACTATCTTCAATATAGAAAATACTCTTACAGGAGTTCCTTTTGTGTCTCTGCTCAGTCTTCTCAAACCCCCAAATGTTTGTGGCAGATGACCGCTTATACTGAGCCAGGTTATGCTGGAGGTTTCTTCTTGTTAAGGGGGAGTTTTTCTTCTACACTGTTGCTGCATCCTTGCTTAGTATAAGGGGATACTGAGGGATTGCTGTGGTTGGAGTCTGCATGTTCATGGCACAACCTCATGTCAACCACTCAACGCAAGCTACTGGGATTCCTTAAGATATACATAGCCTACTTTTTAAAGTAGGCTATGTATATCTATACATGTCCGCAACACTGCTCTTTGCACTTTAAAACACGTATGATTTCAGTTGTTAGTTTGTGAACAAAGGAGCGCTCCAAAGCCCCAGTAATTTAAACGTGCTGTTAACCTCAGATTTTTCAGCCAGTTTTAGAATTGTTCAAATACGGAAACTATTCAATTGATGCAAATCATGTATTAACCGTAATCCCAGGACAATAATACATGCACTCTCCGTTGTTTGTTTTCCTATTTTCACATAGCTTCATGGTTTTACCCCGCTTACACTTTTAACTCTCCATTTAGAAACCCTGATCCTGCTGGATTTACTCAGTGTTAAAGGAACTCCTGCAAACAGAAGAAAAAAATGGTCTGAAACTAAGCAAGTGAACTAACGGACCTTCCTGCAGTGAATACGCCCTAAAAGTTGGCAGAGTGTTTTCTGGACATTCAGGCTCATAATTCCTGCTGATCTCTGGCTGTTGCAGGCCTGACGATTCACAGGCATACGCTCTTCGTTGACAGAGATGGATAGTTAGAAAATGTAGCTCTTCTCTATCAGTCGTTATGTAGGTGACAGAGAACCCTTGCGTAGACAGATAAATAAACTATGCTTTAAACTACACACTCCTCACATCCTAGATCATGAATATAAAAGGTTGAAATTTCTTTATGGGAACCTGCCACTAGCCAGCCACAAGATGTTTGTCTGGGAACTTCACTTCAACAATGGCTGCTTCAATAGCTAGACTGGTCATAAAATATAAAATCAAAGAGTTTTGTGGCAGATAGTGCCTTATTTAGAGGCAGCACTTCACCTTACTACCAATTTATGCTGTGCAAAATTGTGTTGTGGTTCATGTGTGGAGTGTATAAAGAGCAAAAATCACAAATACACGTGTGATGGTGAGGAGGGTTTATTCTCTTATGTACAAGCAAGTGTGTCACCGAGTTGGAGACTGTCGGATTTAGAAAAAGAAAAAATGTATAAGGTGCTGCAAAGATACAGAGACTGATAAATCTTGATTTCTTCATTGCGAGTCATCTTCTACACTCCCAAGCTACCTCCTGCTAACACCCAGCAAGTTGCGATCTGGTAAGCTTGAGCTAACAATTGAATATTAAAGTCCCTATATGCTGCCGTCTTTGTGATAACGCAGTAAGCAGTCTGCAGAGAAGTAGGATGACATTAAGAGACCTGATTGAAGTTTCTGCCAATGCAACCTCCCCAACAAACATACTCTTCAAATTATCTTGAACATTTAACATTTCTGCTAGGTTAGTGCTAAACTGAGCAGCAAAAAGTTTATTTCGTGCTGCTGTTATTTTCATATTTAATAACTATTAATTGTTCAGTCATCAAAGCTCAAAACAAGGCCTCCTTATACTATTTAAAACATACAAATTGATTTCTGGTCTTTCATGGTTTCTGCTGCGAACTTAGTTATGCCATCATATTTTAAATAAATTAAAGTGCAAAATTTAAATAAATAAAAAAATTACCCTTTTTTGGTGACCACCATGGGGGACTATGACTTTAAAATGACCATTTTATTTTATTGCATCTTTCAAATTAGGGTTGCACAAAAAATATATATAAAAAAATAAAAAATTGCAGCATTCAAAGTACAGAAACCATTGAGACCATTTTTATTGGAGTAGGGTACTTTAAAGACACCCGGCTGACCCTTGATGACCCAATAATGTTCGTAGCACAAACCATAATTTTTGGAGTGAAACCAGCGGGGAGGAGGCCTTAGTTGATAACATTACACAGGGACTTCATGGAGCACAAGAAATAAATTATTTTCATGACATCCGACAATTTTCACTGAGGCACATTGTACATATGAGGGCATGAAGCCAGCATCAGCAAATGCACCATTTTAATCTGACACGCCATTATAAAGGCAACTGGTTAAAGATGAAACTCACAGTCTGTTTCTGACTTAGTGTGGTAGTTGTTTGGAATGTGCCTTGGAGAAATTTGGAGACACACAGAGAACAAGGAGACATTAGACCAGTGGTTTTATCACAAGTGCAGGACTAAAATGGCTGTAAAGGAACATTGAGAGGGTCAGATAGAGTTTTAATATCTGAGAGCAGCTCTGCTCGATTTGTCCAGCCCACTGTGGCTGCAAACCAACATACAGCAAGGAAGAAGAGATCCTCTGTTAGAAGCTTTAGGGTCAGAGTGGTTAAAAGTTAATAAAAATGCAAACATGTGAATGTTTCTGCTGAAGCTGATAACCAACAACCTGTTTTAATCATGCTTCAATTTACAATCTGTTCTACTCAGCGTTAAACCTGGATTTATAGAACATTTTTTCCACCTCAGTCCACCTAATATCTGACATATTTCTGTCATTTTAGATAATTATTAACTGCCACTTGGTCTATTTATAGGTAAAGAAGTTGTTTCCAATGGTTTTCACTTGTACTGAACCACAGTAATTCCAATGCTGAATGGAAAAGCTTGACACAGAGTAGCCCAGCTTCACAAGAATAACCCCTCATAAAAAGCCAAGTATTGCCAAAGGAAATAGTAAAACTGAGATGGAATCGGTTACATTAATACTAACCATGTATTCTGTGACGTTGCAAAATAAAACATTAAAGACATTACATACTTAGTGATGATTCCAGACGGCATGGTCTTGTTTTAATATAGTCTGCTCTTCATCCCAGTGATGGAGGTATAATTATTCAGTTGTAAACGATTAGTCTATCTAGAACAGCTACCATAAGCTATGTTATTACAGTTACTGGGGCACTGGTGGCCAATGTACGGTAAAAAATATAATTCAATTGCTAGCAAACTATCTAACTACATGGATGTAAACCCTAGTAAATTCTGTCAAATGCTGCTGCTTTTACCAAGTTTCTCAAACTGTGGGACAGGTACAGACAGTGGTACTCGTAATAACTTTTCAGAAAACGAATATGAAGCAGATTAGCTGACATAAACAAAACAGAGATGAAAAAGGACATTAACCTTTGCATTGAAACATAATAACTATAAGTGAAGTTCGTGGAAGAAACCAAGTAAAAGTGCCAGTGACTTTTTATTTGTTCTATGGATCTCTGAGCCCAGAGATTGGAAACCCAACTGACGGAGATACACCCCCCCCTCCCCCGCCCACAGTATTTTTGTTTTGGCTTAGCAAAAACCATTGTACATTAATGGAAACTACTACCATGCTAGTAGTTCCCATTTACTTACATTAGTTTATGCTAAAGTAGACCAAATGGACTGAGAAATATGGCAACAGACACATTTTTACTCAGGGGTGGAATATCCCTTTAACCATGTTCAAATTGACCAGTTGTTTTCCTCAGTTCATTACTTTAGCAATGCAAGCTAAAAATAAAATATAACTTGTAACAGCCCTCCTGTCCTGATTAAATGTTTTTCTTTTGTTTTCATATTATTTGTAAACAACTAATTTTATGATTTCAAAGACTTTGACACAGGTTGTGCATGGGCTCTCATTGTGGAACAGTTCATGCCCGTTTGGGCCTGTTCTAGACATGCCAGCTTTTTCAAGGTAAAAATTTGAAGCAGATTTATTTTAAAAAGAGTCATGTTAAAGAAAAAATCTCAATATACTATTTTGTCCCCGTCTGTGTTGCAAAACTAACCCAAGTCATGCCCCTCAAGGAAATGGTCTTACAGTCTTATGACAGCAATACGTAATCCAATTTCTTTTGATCCTCTGTTTCTTGTTATCTGGTGGGGGTTTCCGGTTATTGTGACCCTGTTGGACACAGCTCCACCTATGCAAGTATTAGTTGAGTATAAGTGTTTGTTGAGAGTCACAAATTCTAATAAAAAAGACAAAAAAAAATCATTAAATGATAACCATAAATAAAAACAGGAAAGTCAGTATTTCCTTTAAAAATATACAAATAAATACTTAGTTTTGTTTCTTTAAAACGGCATCAAAAGTTGTTTAAAAAAGTAAGAAATGTGGCTACTTTCAAAGAAATCGCCTAGCACGCTAATCATGCTAAAAATAAAAGCTGTGTATAGTGTTATGTACAGTACAGGTATATAAAGACTAGTCTCTTGTTTTAGCCGGTGATAATGCTATTGCTGTCTCTACCTGGGCACGCACTGACTGTGGGAGCAGTTTTAAATAAATATATGCACAATGTCTGTAGCAGAAACCAAGGCTGGTGTGAAGTCTTCAGTGGTTTATGTGCCACTCTTCTGCTCCCATTCCTGCAAGACAAAAACACACACTTGATTAAATTGTATGCAGTTTTTTTTTGCATGTGTTTGTGTTCAAAGTGTAACTGAACCCCATGAAATAGCATTATCCTGGCTCCAGTCAACATTGGAGAAATTCTGTGTGCATGAGCGGGGAGGTGGGAAGAGCTTGTGTGTGTGTGGATGGTGGGGGGTCAGAGGGAGACAGGATTGGTCGAGCCTCTGAATGGTAACGCTAACAGTGTGTCCAGACCAAACGCGATAGGAGCGACTAGAGCTTCAGGTTTACATGTAAAATCAATGGAGGAGCGCGATGAAGCGCGACTTGGTGTCCCGCGATACTTCAAAAGCAGATTTGCGTCGCAAAAAAGCTTTTCTGCCTGATTTGCGCAAACAATTTGCGCTACAGATGCGATGGAAAATTCGCACTGCATTTTATGTTGTGCATTCGCGCTCATGGCGTCTATCCCTCGAGTTGGAAAAATCTGAACTCCAGCGTCAAATCGTGCCGCGACAACCAATCAGGGGACAAAGTTTCAGTAATTCTGTGACTGTCATGGAGTCACAGCCTCAGCAGGACATTGAGGAAATACTGATAAACATCGTGGCTAATCATCCCAAGCTACAAGACACAAGCAGTTTTCTATACAGAGAAAGAAATAAAAAAAATAACTATTTAGACAGGAATGGTCTTAAGAGCTTTGTGGGTGGCTCTTAAAAGAGCTGTTGTTGCTGTAAAAGTACCTCTCGGCCTAGGACTGAGCCTTGAAACAGCCTCCTCGCCTGGTTATCTGGTAGCAGCTACCGCACCACGTTCCACGCTGCTCAAATATTATAAACTTTTACGAACCGCAGACAGATGGACAGCTGCTCAGGAATGTAGTTGGTGTTTCGGTAGGCGAAGCTTGGACCTTCACGGCACAAACTGGGCGAGCAGGTCACGTTCTCCAGGCGGCGAGGAGCCGGTGTTTATGAGTGGGTGCTTGCTGCTGTTTATGGATCCCTCCGCTGTAGCTATACTGTATCTGTAGCTCACCAAACCCCCAGTGCAGAGGTCCCAGATCTACCGGAGGCCAGGCCGAACACGTAATCCACTCTGTCCTCCGTCAGTTCGGAGACCATAGTCCATAATCCACCGCCAGCTGCCCTCTAGCCCCAGCTCCGCTGAAGCCTGGGCCGAACACGCAGTCTTCTGTCAGCTCGGTCCGTAATCCACTATCAGCTGCACTGTAGCCCCAGCTCCGCTGAAGCCCGGGCCGAACACGCTGTCCTCCGTCAGCTCGGTCCATAATCCACCGCCAGCTGCACTGTAGCCCTAACTCCGCTAAAGACCAGTTTGCGCGTGATAATACCAGCTTTTAAGCGGGACCAGTTTGCGTTGTACACGCTTCAAGGTGCGAAGGTGCACGCGAACAGCTAGGCGTGTGTCGCGCTTTATAGTCGCTCCTTTCGCGTTTAGTGTGGACACAGCGTAAATGGGGCTAACATTCAAAACACCCCCCATAGTTCTGCAGCAGTAGGCTGCTGTAAATCAAGTTTTTTTGCTCTAACTACTTCCAAATTTTTGTGTTTAAATGACCTAATCGTTTTTGTCTTCCATAGTGTGATATACGGATTGTGTGCGCGGTGTGCGCGTTGCACACAAGATACACATTCCTGCTCAACACAGTGCGGGGCAAGTGTGTCAGAGATGGGAGGCATCTCTGTCAGACCATGCCTGTGACGTAGACAATGGAAAAGATGTACCACTCTCAGCCAATCACAAAATTCAAATGCAGTACCGCACAATGACCATGAGTGACAGCACTAAGACATTTTTAGACCAAAAATCTGGAATTTAACAAGTTTACACAGAAATGTCAAAAAAATGCCCTGAAACTGAAAGATTGTATTGGTAAAGAGCCATTTATGCATTTTATTAGCAAAAAATAGTTGTTTTGGGGTTTAGTTACTCTTTAAGTCCTATTGTGTTAATAAAGACTTGTACTGATGCAAAGCACTTGTGAAGCACCAAAAAATTACACGGTAATCATCTTGAATATTTTAACTGGAAGTGCAGCTCTTTGAATGCGGTAAAAACAATTAATGTAGGTAGGTCCATGTATTGGTAGATTTACGGTTTACTCTTACATTTTCAGATGTTCAAAGCTTATTACCTAACCAGACTTGCAGCATACTGGGTTAAGGCAGTGCAATTTCTCTCTACCTCGAGACTCTCAGAAAATGTCTTTTCATAATGTCTGAATCTGATTCAATGCAATTTCCTCTGAGCTGTATTGAACGTTTCTCCATCTTGGATAACACTTCACATATGAGTCCCGAGACACCGGTCAGATCACCAGACACAGCCTGCATCCCTGCTCATTAGGTGAATAGGTTTAAGTACCGGCAGCACGGCCCAATCCTTTTGTGAGCTCCTTTATTTTGCCACTCGCTTTCAGAACCTCCATTAGTTTGCAGTATACCGAGTAACCACCCGTTCTGATCAACAGAAATCTGATCACCATAAATCCAAATATATACATGTCCTCTGCATCTTCTACAGGGAGCATACAACCCTCCACTGTTTCTAAGCTACAATAATATATCCACTCACGTGCGTCCTAGGAAGACACGCAGGCTCCACAGTACCTGCTCTTCGACTGGAAACGTTTTTTATCAATTGTACTCAGAGACCAGCTGACAAGTTCCATGGTTAAGCTTTTGGTTAACTTAAGAGAAAACTAAAGAGAGATGCTCCAGATAGACCTGACAAGACAAAGAGCTGTGGGAGAACACACAGGCGGGAATAAAAAAAAGTGTCCGTCCTCAAGGAGTGTTGGAAGTTCTAGATATCTTCTGATTTCTTTAAAAAATACTTGCTGTGTTCCTTGGTCTTCATCTGATGCCATTTTTTCACTAATGTTCTCTAACAAACCTCAAAGGGACAGAAACAGAACAGCTTCATTTATACTGATTTTAAATGACACACAACTGAACTCTGTTTAATTAGGTGACTATTGGGGGCAGCTGGTTGAAAATGATTTAATTCTGAGGTATTAGGTACAGGGGTATGGATTTAAATTGTGATTTTCCTGGATAAGAACTGGAATAGTTTAATGTTTAAAAATGCTTTTTACTGGCACTGCTGCTGACATTTTTATGGTAAAAAAATAAAAACACCAATTCAGTTTATGTATCCAATCCAGGTTTTATCCCAGGTAACCTTCTCAAGGACTGCTCTAATGTGACATTTTGACCATATACAGGTGACACTCGAAAATTAGCATATTGTGCAAAAGTTAATCCATTTCAGTAACTCAACTTGAATGGTGAAACTAATAAATGAGCTAGACTCATTACATGTAAAATGTCAAGCGTTCCTCTTAGCGATGATTGGTATCAGTACTTCAGTACTTGTATCAGTAATTTAACAGATCCTATGAACCAATACTAAAAATGTAGAAAATCTGCAACAACTTTACATAAAATGTTTATTTTTTAAATGGAAATTTTAGTATTTGTCGACACTTTTATTAATATTACTTTTTTTCTAAATCACCATCATTTGTAACAAGGAGAGAAGGAAATAAAACCTGTCCTTTCATTTTTTTGTGGGAGAAGTATTGGCATTGGTACTCATAGGTTTGAAAAAAATGGTATTGTGGCATCCCTACTTACAGTTTATGAAAATAAAAATCTCAGATAATGAAAATATTGTTAAAAGGTACAATATTTTAGACTCAAAATGTCACTTATCAGCTACTTAATACAAAAAAACAAAATAGGATTCACGATCCTTTAAATAGTCATCATTAGCATTTCACAGTGGTGCACGATATTACAATTATATGAGTTTCACCTGTACATTTCTGCATTTTCATATATGTATTAGTCCCTCTTAGCATTTTTTTCTCCCTTGCATCAAATTCCAATTTTTTTAATACGTAATTACTGAAAGCAAAAAAATAAATAAATTCATTAAATAAGTAGTTACCATGATTAATGATTTCAAAATGTTAGAAATAAAGTTTCATGTCTGGTGTCATGGACAGGTCCATTTGCAAAGTGGAGATTTTGAGGTACTACAGATGACCTGATTTTGGATATCTATTTCTCCCCCCGATACTGGACAGAGTACAGCTGGACCTTCTTTGACTAAGCTAAAGTAAGACCAGCAGTGAACTCAGTCTGTAGAGTGAACTCCGACCTTAGCCTTCCTGAGGACATGTCCTCTGACCGGTGATGGCTTCTGGCTATTCTGCTGCCGGCGCAGCAGCGATGCACTGTTGACCGGCAGTGTGCAGGACTCCGTGTCACTGGTGTCGCAGCTAGAGAAGGGCGAGGACTCCTGTGTTCGCCGCAGCATGGCTGGGGACTGCACCAACATGCACTGGGGGGGAAATATAAAATTAGGCTACTGTCAGTGAAGTAGCAGAGGAAAAATGAAGTTGAGTTCTGACCTGCGGGCCCAAGGAGGCAGCTTTGGGCTCGATGGTGAGGCCAAGGGTAACACCTCCACTCAGAGCTTTGTTCAGACTCTCCTTCACCTCGGTTACCTCTAGCTCAAGGTTCACTCGCTCTTCTTCCTTCAGCTTGCACTCATCTTCCACTTTCTTCAGGCGTTCTAACAGTGACGACTGGGAACGTTTGCCTGATGGGTTCAGAAACAACAATTATGAGTTTAAAAAAATCACAATAAGATACGTTTTTTTCCTCATTGGTTTTTTACCTGCGGCAGCCTCCACAGCGGTGCGCAGGTCTCTCCTTTCCTTCTTCAACTGGGTTAGATGGTTCCTGATCTCCTGCTTCTTCTTCATCAGCTCCTCCTCTTTGGCCTGCAGCCGCTTTGCGTCAGCCTCCACGCGGTTCTTGCCATACTTGCACTGCTCTGCAACTGCATACCAAAGACTGGCTGTAAAAAACGACTAAAAGGATGCACTGAAAAAGCAGGAAGACGTGTAAACCAGACGTGCAACCCAGTGAACTCTCAACCACATGCTTCAATCATCCTTCATTAGCAAAGCTTAACCTCTGCATTCCTGGAAACCTAAGTAACGGTAACCAGAGAACTGAGTTAAGGAAAGTCTGGATCAAACGGCTTCTGCAGTTCTTTGTAAATATTTGACAGGAATAGCTGCTTTTTAAGCTTTCTGACCAATTACAGGAGGGACTACAAAACCCACTAATTTACATCGATAAAAAAAACCCTCTGAACTCCCTACCCCCATGTCTTCCAGCTCCTACTGTTGACTCAAATATTCCTGGAGTGCATTATGCAGGTTGGGATAATGTTTAGTATGTTTTCCAATCAATCAGAAGACCCAGAAAACTCTGTGGACAACAGCCGACAAATATGCTACTTTGATGCCTCTGTAATCTCACCACTTACTGGAGTTGTTGCGTTTCAGAGATGCTGTCCCATTCGTCCCACTGATCCCATTCTTCTTGGACTGACTCTTTAGCTCCCCCTTCTGTTTGGATGCCACTCCATTGCTACTCGCTCCCTTCTTTCCCTTGAACTGTAGCAAACAGAACAAGGATGAGGGAGATCCATCATCACAAAACCCTCTGTAGGAATTTTTAGGGATATCAATTATGAACAGCACTATACAGAAAAAAGAAAGATTAAGACTGGTCATCTGTCAAGTTCAATTCCTAAAAAAACTTCCAAAATTGATATGTATCGATGTGAACATTTATTTAAAAAATGGATATATGTGTTATTTTTTAATCTAATATTCTTATAAACTACTACTTACATTGGGACAAAAAAGTATTTAGTCAACCACCAATTGTGAAAGTTCTCCCACTTAAGGAGATGGCAGGCCTGTAATTTCAATTATAGGCACACCTCAACTATGAGAGACAAAATAAGAAAAAAAGATCCAGAAAATCACATATCTAATCTTTTAAGAATTTTTGTAAATTGTGGTGGAAAATAAGTATTTGGTCTACAACAAAAGTTAAAACCAATACTTTGTTCTATACAGTCAGGTCCATAAATATTGGGACATCGACACAATGCTAACATTTTTGGCTCTATACACCACCACAATGGATATCAAATGAAGCGAACAAGATGTGCTTTAACTGCAGACTGTCAATTCAGTTTATTTATATAGCGCCATTTCACAACAGATGTCATCTCAAGGCACTTTACAAAAAGAGTTATTACAATACAATGTTTAGTGTAGAAATTACAGAACCACAGAAGATTGCGTCGTGGAATTCTCAGCAATCCCTCATACTGAGCAAGCATGCAGCGACAGTGGGAAGGAAAAACTCCCTTTTAACAGGAAGAAACCTCCGGCAGAACCAGGCTCAGCACAAGCGGTTATCTGCCGCGACCGTCTGTGGCTTGGAGAATACACAACAGAGACACAGAAAGAGCAACAGAACCGATGCACAAGTTTGTTGCAGGACGTGGAGAATTTTCCGTCACTGCAATGCCATCTTAGTCAGGGTCGTCAAGCAGGGCTAATCCGGAGCACCTACTATAATCTACTATATGTCAGCTTTTATTTGTGGGTATCCAAATCAGGTGAACCGTGTAGGAATTACAACAGTTTGCATATGTGCCTCCCACTTGTTATGGGACCAAAAGTAATGGGACAGCATAAGAATCATAAGTCAAACTTATACATTTCAATACTTGGTTGCAAATCCTTTGCAGTCAATTACAGCCTGAAGTCTGGAACACATAGACATCACCATACGTTGGGTTTCATCCCTGGTGATGCTCTGCCAGGCCTCTACTGCAACAGTCTTCAGTTCCTGCTTGTTCCTGGGGCATTTTCCCTTCAGTTTTGTCTTCAGCAAGTGAAATGCATGCTCAATCGGTTTCAGGTCAGGTGATTGACTTGGCCATTGCAAAACAGTCCACTTCTTTCCTTTCTTTTCTTTGGTTGCTTTAGCAGTATGCTTTGGGTCATTGTCCATCTGCACTGTGAAGCGCCGTCCAATGAGCTCTGAGGCATTTGGCTGAATATGAGCAGATAATATTGCCCGAAAAACTTCATAATTCATCTTGCTGCTTTTGGTCAGCAGTCACATCATCAATAAATACAAGGGTACCAGTTCCACTGGGAGCCATACATGCCCACGCCATGACACTTCCAGCACCATGCTTCACTGATGAGGTGGTATGCTTAGGATCATGAGCAGTTCCTTTCTGTCTCCATACTCTTCTCTTCCCATCACTCTGGTACAAGTTGATCTTGGTTTCATCTGTCCATAGGATGTTGTTCCAGAACTGTGAAGGCTTTTTTAGATGTTGTTTGGCCATCTCTAATCTGGCCTTCCTGTTTTTGGGGCTCACCAATGGCTTACATCTTGTGGTGAACCCTCTGTATTCACACTGCTGGAGTCTTCTCTTGATTGTTGACTTTAACACAGATACACCTACCTCCTGGAGAGTGTTCTTGATCTGGCCAACTGTTGTGAAGGGTGTTTTCTTCACCAGGGAAAGGATTCTTCGGTCATCCACCACAGTTGTTTTCCGTGGTCTTCCAGATCTTTTGGTGTTGCTGAGCTCACAGGTGCGTTCCTTCTTTTTGTGAATGCTCCAAACTGTTGTTTTGGCCACGCCTAATGTTTTTGCCATCTCTCTGATTGGTTTCTTTTGTTTTTTCAGCCTAATGATGCAGTGCTTCACTGATAGTTACAGCTCTTTGGATCTCATCTTGACAGTTGACAGCAAAGGATTCTAAATGCAAATAGCACACTTGAAATGAACTCTGGACCTTTTATCTGCTCATTGTAATTGGGATAATGAGGGAATAATATACACCTGGCCATGGAACAGCTGAGAACCCAATTGTCCCATTACTTTTGGTCCCTAGATAAGTGGGAGGCACACATGCAAACTGTTGTAATTCCCACACCGTTCACCTGATTTGGATGTAAATACCCTCGAATAAATGCTGACAGTCTGCAGTTAAAGCACATCTTGTTCGTTTCATTTTATATCCATTGTCGTGGTGTATAGAGCCAAAAATGTTAGCATTGTGTCGATGTCCCAATATTTATGGACCTGAGTGTATTTGTTATATGTGATTTTCTTGATTTTTTTTTAATTTCGTCTCTCATAGTTGGGGTATACTTTTAATGAAAATTACATGTGTCTCTCATCTGCTTATGGTGGGGGAACTTGCACGACTGGTGGCTGACTAAATACTTTTTGCCCCACTGAATATATTAACATGCATGTGTTAAACATTGACAAAAAAGCTGATTTTGAGTCTTTCATCTCTCTTAAAACCTATCACACAGACCAGCGTTTCCCTTATGGAGTAAAGCAGAGATGTCCAAAGTGCGAATCGGGGGCCATTTAAAGCCCTTGGACTGATTTTGTACGGCTCTTGACCACCATTTAAGATTGGTCCTTTCTAAAATTGGCACCACAACACAAAATGATCAATGCAGAAAGATACTTTCTTAGTTAAAAGGATTTGAAAATTGAAAATTTGAAAGTTGTGTAAACAACATAAAAGCTGACGTAGAGAAAACCAAACAAAGCTAAAAATGACACATATTTTCAAAGAAAGAGTGAGACAAACCGTGTTCTTTCTGCTGCCAAAAAAAGAAAATATTTTTTTGGCCCCTCTGAAAAATTAAAAAAACTATTTAAAAAAGATTTTTTTTCAAAGCAAACCCTAGAAGCCATTTCTTCGGAATCTACAATCCTTTAAAAATCTATTTTCTACAATAATTCCTACTTATGTGTTTGATTAAAAATATTAAGCAGGTAAAAAACACTATCTTTTATGTCAAAATATATTATTTTTTATGGCCCATGGACATTTGAAACTTGATAACTTTGGCCCTTGTAGCCAGAAGTTTGGACATCTCTGGAGTGAAGTCTAGGGCATTCAATCACTTACAAGGATTCACAAAATACAGCCCCTTTTACCATCTGTGGAGTGCAACAGAGTCAGCTTCACAGCAGTGCTCCATAGTCGGTGTAATTATTAGGCAATGCAGCTTTTGGAAACTAGATGCTTTATAAAGAAATTATAGTTTATCTAGTATGGTATTTTGGCAATTTTGAACACCTGGAGATGTAGTGAACAACAAAATAATGATGTTTGTTTACGTGCGTTTTTAGAGTTTTCTATGAGATGCACTTCTAGTAAAAAGCTTTTCAGCTTAATCAAAACCCTCTCTTTCAGCCATTGCTTCTCGAGTGGTTGTGCATTTGCAAGTTGAAATAAACTGTTACTGACCAGTGACGCCACTGAAATGGTAGGCAAACCTGCCAGAAAAGGTCTGTAACCCCTACTGTCCTGCTTGGGAATTGCATTGCAACATTGACACACCAAAGGAAAAGTATAAAAGGAAACATTCTCCATTAATACGCATGAGTGAGTGCAAACTCCTTACACAGAAGTATGAACTAGGCTTCAGACAACTCTCAACAAGCTGTGTGCATGATTCTAATCATTTCTATTTGTACTTGTACTTGAATAGAAGTGGAAACAAAATGGTCTGGTTATGTATGTATAACTCGTGCTCACAACATTGAAGACTTCAAAGCAATGAAAATTAGAGTTCTATTCACAAGACTTGGCACTTGCAGCTTATAGATTCATACTCAAAAAATATTCTTAACCTACATGATTTCTCATATTAAGGCAGAGAGCAGAGTTGTGAGTTCAACACTTGACATACAAATATGAAAAGAAACTGCTAGAACTATGCACATGCTTTTATCCGTTTTATTACTCCGCAACTCCCTGTTCTGTATTTTCATGCTGTGCTTTCTATTTCAGTACAATGTGTGCAGTGTTTTAAAAATGAAATGATCACAACACTTTAGCAGGAACATTGTGGTTGTAAATTGCAACTAACAGTTTAAATGATGAGTTAGTATATGCCATGAAGCAGCAGAGGTAACACAGTTAAGCAGCAGTGTTAGTCACCTGAGCAGAGTCAGAAGGTTTACGGTCAGCAGTGAGGAATCGAGAGGAGACTTTAGAAACGGGAGTTTTGTAGAGACCAGCAGAAGAGGAGGAGGAAGAAGCAGAAGTAGAGAAAGCCTTGGGAGGACAGTGCTTAGCCAGCTCAGATGAGGGCATGTTCTCATACAGGTTTGTGTTCTTTAACTGCAGGTCCTCGTTCAACTGGCACCCCCCTGTGTTAGGAGTGGAGTACTGCAGCTCATGTTCCTGGGGTTAGACAGGCAAGCAAGCAAGGAAAAAAAGTTATAAAAGGAAAATAGATTTTAACAAAACGACAGGAAGGAGGATAGGATGAATATGAACCGGAAGTTGATAAATGAGATCGAAGAGAGACCAGTCACTTTCTGGATGGGTAACATTTACTGATACGACTAAAAGTTACATTCTGTTGCAAAATATTTCTATTCTTTGTCGTTTCCAACCAAAAACTATTATATTTCATTGTACCTAATTTTTAATATTATATTTCATTCTTTGTATTTCATTTTGATTCATATGACAGATACACAGACAGATATATCTGCAGTTTTGGCAGTGGATGGTGAATACACTCACCAGAAGGATTATTAGGAACACCATACTAATACGGTGTTTGACCCCCTTTCGCTTTCAGAACTGCCTTAATTCTATGTGGCATTGATTCAAAAAGGTGCTGAAAGCATTCTTTAGAAATGTTGGACCATATTGAAAGGATAGCATCTGGCAGGTGATGGAGAATTGTGGAATGCACATCCAGGGCACAAAGCTCCCGTTCCACCACATCCCAAAGATGTTCTATCGCGTTGAGATCTGGTTACTGTGGGGGCCATTGTAGTACAGTTAACTCATTGTCATGTTCAAGAAACTAATTTTGAAATGATTTTAGCTTTATGACATTGTGCATTATCCTGCTAGAAGCAGCCATCAGACGATGGGTACATGCTGGTCATGAAGGGATGGAGATGGTCAGAAACAATGTTCAGGTAGCCCGTGGCAATTAAACAATGCCCAATTGGCACTAAGGGCCTAAAGTGTGCCAAGAAAACATCCCCCACACCATTACACTACCCCAAAGCAAGTTTATGTGAAGAGCACAATGCATACACCAGGCAATTCAAAGTGCTTTACAGTTGCATAAATTAAGAAAACAGATAAACAGAAAAAAAAAAAAATCCTCAACTCGAAAAATATTTAATTAAAATAAAAAGCAAGAGTGCAGATAAAATACTTTAAATTGTCATATGCACAGGTAAAAAGAACTGTTTTCAGCCTGGATTTAAACATTGTTAGAGTTGAGGCTTCTCTCACATCCTCATGAAGACTGTTCCCGATTTTAGCTGCCTGAAACTGAAATGCAGCCTCGCCGTGTTTATTGTTGTCTCTGGGAACCACCAGGAGACCCCTCCATGAAGTTCTCAGGGCCCGAGATGGTTCATATGTCTCTAACATGTCAGAGATGTACTTTGGTGCCAAACCATGAAAAGACTTGTACACAAGCAGAGCTGTTTAAAATTCTATTCACTGAGCAACAGGAAGCCAGTGCAGAGACCGGAGAAATGAACCAATGTGGTTGTATTTCCTGGTTCTTGTCAAGACTCGAGCAGCAGCGTTCTCGATGTACTGCAATTGTCTAACACCTCGTTTAGAGAGGCCAGTGAGCAGGCCGTTACAGTAGTCCAACCTGCTGGAGACAAATGCATGGATAAGTGTCTCTAAGTCTGGTTTCAAGACTATTCCTCTGATCTTAGCAATGTTTTTCAGATGGTAAAAAGATGTTGATGTTATTGCTTTGATGTGGCTGTTTAAGTTCAGGTCCGAATCCACGATAACCCCTAGATTTCAAACCTGATTTTTTTGGTTGAAGACAGAGAGATTCAAGATGACTGATGACACTTTTTCTTCGTGTCTGTGGGCCAAAAACAATCTCAGTTTTGTCTGAGTTTAACTGGAGAAAGTTGTTTTGCATCCACACACTGATCTTTTCAATATAGTGACAAGAGTGTATCTATAGGCACATGTTCACCTGCCGTGATTGACATGTAGATCTGTGTGTCATCTGCGTAGTCATGGTAAGACACATTATTGCTGTTAATTAACTGACCCAATGGAAGCATGTACAAGTTGAATAAAAGTGGTCCCAGGAGACACAGTTGCCAATTTGCCAAGTACGTCCTGTCCTCGAGATAGGACTGGAACCTGTTTAGAGCAGTACCAGAGATTCCCACCCAGTTTTCTAACCTGTGAAGTAAGATCCCATGGTCCACTGTGTAAAAGGCAGCACTCAGGTCCAACAGAACTAAAACTGAGACTTTGCCTGCATTGGTGTTCATGCGGATAAAATTTGTCACCTTGATCAGAGCTGTCTCAGTGCTGTGGTGGGGCCCACATTGTTATACAGGAGAAAGTAAGTGAGCTGTTGATATACTACTTTCTCTAGAACTTTTCCTTAGAATGGTAGGTTTGATATGGGCCGGTAGTTGCTCAGTACTGTGGCATCAAAGCTGCTCTTCTTTAGAAGAGGCTTAATGACCGCAGTTTGTTGCCATTTGTTTTGTGGTAATTATGGCATTTTTAATGCCTTGGACTGTCATTAAAAAATATTGCAAACTCATTGCACTTAGATGCAGAAATTAGTTCTAAGGGCAGTGAATTTTATTAGTTAATCTGTTCACTGTGGCAAACAGAACACGAGAATTGTTTCTCGGTCAAGAAGACACAGAAATGATCAGACAAAGCAACATCAACAATATTGACATTTGATATATTAACACCTTTTGTAATGACTAGATCTAGAGTGTGGCCTTTGTTGTGAGTCGCATCACTCACGTGTTGAGTTAAACCAAACATTTCAAGGACAGCACTAAGTTCTTTGGCATGCATAGCATTGGTTACATCCACATGCACATTAAAATCACCTGAAATGACTAAACAATCAAGTTCCGTGCAAACAAATGTAAGTAATTCAGCAAAATCTTCAATAAAACAATTTTGTGGTGGTTTGTAAATTGTCATATAAAGTATGAAAGACTGTTTAATCTAAATTTGAATGACACCTACACAAACGATGGAAAAACCCCATGTGGATCAATATATTGTCCCTGAAAATGGCAGAAACACCCCCTCCCCTCTGGTTTTGGCATGTTTCAGAAACAAAATTGAAGTGAGATGGACACTCAATCAAAACTTCATTGCCAGTGTTTTTGTCGAGCCAGGTTTCAGTTAAAAACCTAAAATTCAGATTATAAGAGGAAATTAAACTATTTACTCAAAATGACTTGTTTTATAATGATCTGACATTGAGAAAAGCATGTTTGAGATTTATCTGTGTTTGGAATCTTTTTGCAAGGGATATGGATTAAATGTATTTGATTACTCAGTCTGCATGGTAGCAATGCAGAGGCCCTTAACGTCCTACACAGCAGCAGTGAAGATGCTGGCGGTAACAGCTGTGGGCACCGGTGGTGGGCGCTGAGCTGGGGAGACCTTGGTTGGTGAAAAAGGTGGGAGTGGGGCATGTTACTTCTTTGGGGACAAGGGCCTTGTTTTTGACATGACTGAAGTGAGGGGAGCCATTTTAATCCCATATTGTACCAAATTTTCAAAGTGGTTGGGAAATCTCATAGGTGACTCTGGAGACACGAACGATCCTGAAGTCTTTGGAATGTGTAGATGTAGCAGTTGGGTTCCAGGACGGTAGTGGAATAGATCAGAGTGCTCCTGTGGTTGAATTATTTAATGTTGATGCAGGTGGTGCTGCAGCTGAATTTTTCCCCAGAGATTCAGATGCAGGTGGTGCTGCTACTGGGGCTGACTTATTTCATGTTGATGCAGACGGTACTGAGTTTTCCCCCAGAGATAAAGGTGGTGATGCAGGTGGATTTTTTCCCCTGTGATGCAGGGGCACGTAATGCAGCTGCTGTGGCCAGGTCCATTACTTTTTGCGCAGATGATGCTGCTGTGGCTGAATCCTTAACTGTGGCTGAATCCTTTGCTGTAGATGCTGATGACACTACTCCGACTAAATCTTTTGTCGGCGTTACAGGCCAAGCCTTTGCTGGTTAGCTTGGAGCTCTTCTCTCGCTCCTCTCTGCTCTCTCCTGGAGCTTTGGCCTTCCCTGAATCCGCAGAACATGGATGAGGTTATCCGTCAGTCATCTCACTCCACCTCTGCTCAAATGTGGGCCATTTGCTTTAAACAGATCATGGCGTTGCTGGAACAGATTAAAGTTCTCTATACAATACAGTCCTCTTGACTCACAGACTTAGGACAGCCATGTATTCTATTCATTTTTTTGTCTTTTTCCTTTTTTTAACGTGTCCTGTCTAGCAGTTTTCTACTCAGAATTGGTGTCTGAGTACCAAGTACAAACCCAACATGTATTAAATTCAAACAGCCGTGAGAATTTGTTTATCCTCTTGTCGATGTTTGGCATAGGTCCACTGATGAAAATTTCTATTGCCTCTTTGTCCAGACAATCAAGTCTCTCAAAAAGTTTATTAAAGTTGTCTTTTAAGATTTCATTTCTTACTTCCACTGTACCAACATGTATTACCATTTGTTTAATCACAGGGTTATTTGCAATTTCCTTGTTTAGAACATCTGTGATGTCAGAAACTGTGGCAGTCGGATAGCTGTTTGTAACAATTCTGTCCATGTTTATATTAAATATGGCTCCGTCTCCAAACACCAATATATCTCTGGCCTTGACACTTTGCACAGTTTTTCTCTCCATCTTTGTTTTAACTTCTTGTTCTCTATTTCTCTCTTATTCTCTTTGTTTATTATTCTCAGCTTCTGAGAGAAGTAAATATCTGTTTGTTAACTTTATTCCATGTCCGTTTTTACCAGCATGTTGTTTTTGCTTTTGTTTAGCACCAAGTTGTCTGTTAAGTTTTGGGAAATTTATGGTACTTTTTAGCTTTAGGTTACAGATATCAATTTTTCTAGTCTTCTTACCGGATTCCATTGGGAGCGTGTCATGAAGTCCTTTTTCTGTCTCCAAAGCACAAATTTTGTCCAGTAGTAGGGGTATTTCTTGTTGATATATCCAACAGTTTTCACAAGGTGAGGTTGGTGTTACTCCCTCAGCCATATTGACAAGATTGTTGCCGCTGGCTCATCAGCTGAGTTGTAAAAAATGCATAAAAGTAATTAAAAAGTCTTGGTTTACTTAAAAGAAGAGAATAAAATCATGTGTCAAAAAAAGAATGATTAAAAATTATTAAAAAATGATTAAAGAGGCAAGCAGCAAGAGCAAGCTGAAAACCCGTCTGCACTCTTGAGGAGCAGGGAGGTTGTGAGTGTTGTGGCTTCACAAATGCTTTGCTGCATTCCTCGTAACGAGTGGTTATTTCAGCCAAAGTTGCTCTTCTACCAGCTTGAATCAGTCGGTCCATTCTCCTCTGGCCTCTAGCCTCAACAACGCATTTTCGCCCACAGGACTGCTGCATACTGGATGTTTTTCCCTTTTCACACCATTCTTTGTAAACCCTACAAATGGTTGCGCGTGAAAGTCCCAGTATCTGAGCAGATTGTGAAATACTCAGACCGGCCCGTCTGGCACCAACAACCATGCCACGCTGAAAATTGGTTAAATCACCTTTCTTTCCCACTCTGACATTCAGTTTGGAGTTTGCGAGACTGTCTTGACCAGGACCACACCCCTAAATGCATTGAAGCAACTTCCGTGTGATTGGTTAATTAGATAATTGCATTAAGGAGAAAATGAACAGGTGTTCATTTAGGTGAATGTATATGGTATTAATTAACAAAGAATTTAATTTCGTTCCTGCATACATATATTGAGATAAGCAATTGCAAGTCACCTGTAATTTGATATCATGGGATCAGCTTTATGAAATACATTCACAGGCAATGTGTGTCTGAAACGCACCCTTCTATTACGTTATTTATCTATACGCTTACGCGTCCAGTGGAAAGCAGTGGTAACAGTTGTCCTGTGAACAGATTCTTCTACCTGAGCTGGAAATCTCTTTAATAACCCACATTTGCAGATTGTGGAATGGGGAGGGATTGGCTAATAGGAAGGGTCAGATGTCCAACTCCACCCCGAACCTAAATTTGATGGGATAGTCTTTTTGCATCCTTTTAAATGTCTGTTTTAGTACCTCACTGAAGTTAACTTTATGTCAGATATTCAACAGAGATTCTTACTACATGCAGCAATTGTTTTTCATACAATATTCTGTCAACAGAGACAGAGGTCTGCAAGGTTCTGTATACTCACTCTAGAATACATTGGTTTGGTTAGTGAAAACCAACAAATTTCAGTCTCTCAACATAAGTAAACAAAAAGCCTCCCAAAATCAATAGATTCCAAGTGACCCAAACAGTGTCAAATCAAAGCATTTTGAGAGTGGAGTCGGATGTCTGGCCCTAGCTATTGGCTAACAGAACCGTGTTCCACATCCAGAACCTTGTTAAACAGCACAGCATCAAGGCTGCACATGCATAAAAGGTTGGGTGGCAGCATCAAGGCTCTGAGTCCAAAGAACATTTGCATATCCGCTCATATTAGAGCACACACACACACACGTGGCTGTGCACATTATGACTACTGATGGAAAAAAGTTGCACTGAATTTTAATGAGGGGTTTAGGTGTAAACATGGTCTGAATACAATCACACACTTTTCAGATTTTTATTCATATCAAATGTTTAAAAGTGCAAATCATCATGGGCTTTGTATCATCTTTAAAGTTACCATGTCCCCCACTTATGTCTTTTTGCTTTCATAAAATTCCAATCAAACACTAACATTTTTTGATGGAAAGGGAGAAAAAAGATGAAAGTTCAAGGTTAAAAAATTTTTAATAAAGCACTGTACTAAAAGTTTAGAAGTGGAGACAGGTGTCCTTACCATTCCATTTATGGGCACATCATCATAGTGGAGTGCCATACCAGAGGGGCAGGCATAGCCATTGACTTGGCCGTCACGGTATGGGCTGGGAGAGACAGCACGCTTACTGGTAAAACTGAAGAGACAGAAGAATAAAGTCATTTGGCTGTTGGTAAACAGTGAGAAAACAAGCCTACAAAGAGAAGCCAAACACAGTTCCGCTCACCAAAATGACTGCTTGGCCAATTGGATGACGTTAGCCGTGGTCTCCACATCAATGTAGTCATAGTGCAGAGTAGCTGGGTCGGTTGTAGAACCAGTCTCAGCTAGTAATACCCCCAACCAGCGTCCCATCTCTTCAGAGGAGGAGGCCTGGAGAAAACCATCAGTATGAAGTATATAGTAGTGCAATGCAGCTCAACTTCACTAAATGTCTTCCAGAGTCCAATCAGTAGCTTACCTCTAATACAGCAACCTCTTGGCCATTGCGAAGCAAACGGAAAGCAAAAGGGTGTTTGTGGTCGAGGCCGGGGTTGACCTCACAGCCTCGAAGAGGTAGCGAGGCAATGTGGCTCTTCAGGTCGTCACGGTCCTTGTGTAGGAGAAGCTGGTTGTCTTTCAGGCGGCACCAGCGCTCTCGCCAGCGGTTATTGGACAGAACATTCAGGTAGCCTGTCAGTCAGAACGCAGATAGCACATGACATATTTATTTTTCTATTCCTCATGTCTCGTCTAGTCATATCAGGCATACCATATAGAGAAGCAGATTGTCAAGATGTGCCTGCCTCTTCAAAAATAATATCTAGAGAAGGAATCACAATTGCATGATTGACTTTTTATTAAATCAAGACTGTGTCTACTTCCAAAGTAGACATGCTAGTACAAAACTGCTACACAGGTGTCAGACTCTGCAGCAGCCCCAAACACAAACCACCCTGAGCAGCCATATGGCAGCACAGAGGTAGGTCTTCAGAGAAAGACAAAAGAAGCAATCACAAACAGGTAGGAATGTAGGGCAATGATTCACCCGAGCACAGGCCAGATCTGGAACCTGATCCCAACGTGCCTGCATAAATCCCAAGCAGGAAGACCATCCAGCACCAAGCAGGTGATACCCACCCCTTAGAGCCCTTAAGGCACTGCATGAGCCACAGCACACCACAGTATCTGGTACTCAGAAGGACCATGAGAGTTTGCGCAAGTGACTATCCCACCTGGTGAACAATGCCCAGAGAAGTCAAGAGGCAGGGATTCCTCCTAGAGTCTAGCTAAGTCCTCAAAGCACACTCCTAGCACCTGAAAAAAACAAACATGCCATTTCCAGGCCATTCCTCCCATGGTAACTCCATCAGTGTCTGTGAAATGTTGTCATGAATTAAATTAAATTTGGGTTGCACACAGCAGCACAGCTGAGTCTTGCCCACCCACTTACCAGTGTATTAAAGGTCCTATTTAATGCAAAATCAACTTTTATGTGCTTTTAACCATGTTTTAAGGCAGTTTCTTTATTAAAAACACCCTCGCACTGGTTTTTGACTTAATTCATACATTTCTAAGCAATCCTGCTGAATCCTGCTCTCTGAGCAGCTGCTCCACCCTCTCCTGGTAAAAGACTGAGTCATAACATAATGACATTTTTTTTGTCAGAGCATTAAACCAGGAGTGCCTGACGTGTCCATGCTTCCCCTGCAGTGTAAACATACCCTCCAGAGGGGTGAGTGGCCACAGAAGCAAGATGCTAAATACCATCGTTTTGAGTTATTTTACATTTGCATGAAAATGTGTGTTTGGCTGCGAGAGATATATAACTTTATTCAACATTCTTAAGTGTGGCATGCAGTTCTTTAGATGTTGGTTGGGGTTCTTTTGTGACATCATGGATGAGTTGATAGTGAGTGAGATGGTAGACTTTTGGTAGGAAGACCACTCCTGAGAAGGTTACTACAGTCTTGTCTAAATTTTTGAATTTATTTTAATTTTTATTGAATTTATTATTTCTAATATCTAAATATCTATATAAATCTATTGGTATGACAATTATTGTGCAGTTTGTTGCTGTTTAAACAACTTGAATTGAGCAAGTCATATACATCTAATTTATATCGCAATTTGTAATTCATGTTTCTTATTGTGGTACTTTGGTACAAAAGCCTTAGGAACAGTTTTTTTGTCCATTACAGACAGAAATGTAAATTTCTGTTTCTCTTCTGTTCTTTAATTTCTTTAGATCAAATCTTTACAGTTTGCCTTTTTAATTATTTTAGTCTGCTTCCTGTTGTCAAACAGCCTCTTTTCAAAAGATGTGTAATTCAACAGGTCAGGCCTGTGTGTTAATATTACGGTTTAACAATATGTGGTTAATCACATTTATTTCATGATTTAAGAAGGGAAAGATTTTAGTTTCATAGTGGTCAGGTTGGTTTGGAATGGGTTTTATTTTTCCTTGATAAATAAAATAATAATTTAAAACAGATTATGCTCAATTTATCTTTGTCCAATAATGTGTCTGATGAGGGATATTTAAGTATGATAAAAAACAAAACAAAAACAGAAATCCGTAGAGGAAGGAATTATTTTTTCAAAGCACTGTAAGTGACAATTGCCAAATTAACTAGTATCGTGGTGGCTATGACAGATTTTAATGTAACATTGTCTAAAAACAACATGCTCTACAACAAATATTTGTATAAGCGATGCCATAGGAAGAAAACGTTTAATAAACTTGTGACGATGAACCATCAATAATTCCATAGGCTTTGCCTTGTTTTCGTATCAAAAGCTGTATTTTTTTCTTAGCTTCTTGCCCAACGAGCTGAGGTGCAGTGCCTACACTAGCTAACAGGGAGTACGGTTAGAGTTTTTATCTCTGTCCTTTAACAGCATTTTGTTATGATTGCTCTTTATGAAGACAATTCTGTGTTTAATGCTACTGCTTCTTCCAGAAACAATATAAGCATCAACAAAAAAGTTTAGATTAATTCTTTACAAAACAGCAACACTTCAATAAAAGCACAAGGAAGTAGAATGTTGAGGGTACATGTGAATGTCAATAATTTATTATGTGGTACTGAAAAGACATCATTGTATTGATGAAGATGGCCTTCCATCATGGAGTTGTCATCAGTTGTGCCTGTGAGAATACACTCTACATGTGATGAATGAACTCCAAAGTTTATGGTGACCATCTCACCACATGTGGGAACGTCTTCCTCTGCAGACGAAGTCTGTTCATCCGTGGATGGCTTCTTCTTCCCCAAGCTGATTATCTTGGTGATCTTCTTGCTGGCTCCCTTCCCAACGGTCCCACTTTTCTGCTCTGATTTGGAGTTTTTCTTTGCTTTCCCTAAAAGACCCAAGGATTATAGTTCATACTTTACAGATTATGATTAAAACATTATTAATTAAACACTGTATGGTCTGTGGTGAAAGACTTCTAGAGACTTAATGTTCTCCAGGGACTTAACTGACACATGAGGAATTACTGATAAAACATGTTACATCTTCATTTATGTGGATTATCGTAGTACAAAAAGAATAACAGAGAGAGAAAGATCAACCTTATTACTATAAACAAAGAGCATATGTTCATAATCAAAGGCTGTTCTCATTGTTGATGAATTCAGTGCATTTTAAGCCCAACAATCTTCAGCAGTAGAACACGTTAGTTTGCTCTAGTTATTATCTAAAGATATAGAATAACTAAGTTGGAGTGGTACCATAGTGACACATTTTGCGTCACTTTACAGGGGTTGTTTGTTAGGAAGCGTGATTATAGAGAAAAAAGCCATTTTAATTCATGGTCCAACATTAACTACAGGACACAAGTTAAATTTTAGGACAAATTAGTACAATATAACACCAACTGTAAAAATTTGTCATACATATTTCTATCCCAGAACTTGAAAGCTGTAAAATAGCATGATATAGTCCCTTTAAGAGTGAACATTCACGGCTTGGACATTGAGGTTGTACATTTTTATTACACTAAAACAGCCAGTACATACTGTAACTACCAGAACAGCCACAAGTGGCCACTTTGACTGTTGCATTTAAATGTCCCTTTATTACCTTAAACGTGTACTGCTTAGATAATACTACATTTAAATAGCTAAACAATGTTTTTAAAAACAATAATAAGATGAAAAAATATCATTTTTAAGTTATTAGATGAAGTTTAATTATACAAGCTTTTACCTGAATTGAACTTCAGCTTCAAACTATTAGTATAACATACACAGGAGAATTTTTTTTTTGTAATTTGAAAAAATCTAACAAAAATATATGACCATATAGCCTATGATTTAGGCCTAACATTATGATTTACCAACTTATTTACTCTAAAAAGTGCCTGGGTTAGCACACACCTGACATTTCAGCTGTCGTAACAGCATTTGAGTTACTGTCAGAAGACAGCAGACAGATCTCCTTCCTCTGGATCTACTCTAACTCAATCCCTGATGATGAGATTTCATTCATCCAGGAACAGTTGCTGCCATCAGACTCATTCTCCAGGTAAGATTGTCCACCAGAAAGTGGGACCAATAAAGTATTTATATTTTAATCTATACCCTGTGAATTACTCTGAGTTCTGCATTGGGAAAAAAAGTCGACCTTTGAGTTTTCCAAACGGCAAAAAAACAGAACAGAGGGGGAGGAAAACTAACATTTCCATGCTTTTTGTCACACCCAATGTCTGGACTAACTCTTAAAAAAAACATGTGCTTCCAGAAATATACACTTTGTATCAATGAAGGTTGATTGGAAATTATCTAAAGTCTGTGGCAAGTAGAGGTTAGCATACAGTATACTGTAGTGGATTAATTTAATAATTTGAAAAGAAAAGAGGTCCCAAGCAAATTTGTGTTATAAACAACTCTGCTCTTGTATGCCAGCTGTGGTTCTGTGTGTGAGCATGTAGACTGCAATAATCCCTGACCTTGAACAAACATGTAGAGTTATAAATCAGAAGGGGGTATACTGTGGGTGACAACCAGGTGGTGAAGACTATTTAGAGGAATAAAAGAAGGAAAGAGAGAAAGAAAGAGGAAGACAGAAGGAAAATACTAAAAAAAGTTGCAGTGCTTCTTACTGTACCTGTGTAAGACTTGATAACAGAGGTATGTTTTATGAGTGCCTGTACTATCTGGGGATGGTGTTATGGTGTTACTTGTGTTTTCTAAAGAAAACAGCTGAAGTTACTTAGACAAGGGTAGGATAATTCTGAAAAACAAAACAAATGGAAGAATGTTCAATATAAGTTGAAGAAAAAGATCTCGAAGGATGGGATTTTTTGGGTAAGCCTAAGGGTATATGATGAAAAGATCTGAACAATGTTAGGTCAACCTTTTCTTGCCCTTCTTTTCCAGGTGTGCACCTGTATATGCTAATAAACATCGTATGACTCAGAGTGTCTGAGTACACTTTGTGATTCTGTTGTGAATTACTAGTCAGATAGCATACAGTTTAGAAAGAACTTAGTCTAAACATGCAGAAGAATAAAGGTAGTAAGGGAGAAATGACAGTATAACCGAGAAATATGTTAAATGATTCCTAATTGCATGCATTTATTGCATTGTATAGTATAAATTTAAACTTTAATTTGAGTTGATCCCCTCTCTGTGTTTCCCTCCACAAAAAAAAACATGGCTGATCATGATGGGATGTAAAGGAGAGAATAAGGTTGTGCTTGCTTTGTGTGTCTTGGTGATAAATGGAACCCAACTAGTAAAGGGAGGTAAAAACAAACATGAGATCTGATATGTCTGTTTAAGTCAAGTCACTTGTGAGCACATTTCGGAAAATTAAGAAAATTAAGCAGATCTTACTAAACTAAGTTTTTCTACAAAATTAAAATTCAATTGCTGGTATGATGTGTTTCAGAGCAAACTCAACTAATATGAAGGGAGAACACAAATAACTGAGAAGATAACATGCTAAATGTCACCCATATGGGGAATCTTTGTTGATATCTTTGTGCACATGCATAAAAGGTTGGGTGGCAAAAAACAAGCATGGCAGGCTGTAAAGACACTTCAAAAAGAATTAGCAGGTGAAATCCCCAAAATATAAGCACTTTAAAGTCAGACGATAGAAAGAAGTTTAGAGAGAAGGTTTAAACCTGTATTGATGACAAAATCAAAGTTATTTACAGTCAAAATAAGAGGTGATGAATCACCAGTGTCTTGGCCACAAATTTATTGGTAAAATATTTATTCCTATTTATTAGAAAACCCTTGAGCCTTCAATTCGATTCAATTCAATTCAGTTTATTTATAGAGCGGCATTTCACAATAAATGTAATCTCAAGGCACTTTAAAAGAAAAGTTATTACAATACAATGTTTAATCTAGGAATTAGAGAACCACAGAAGATTGCGTCAGGACTTCTCAGCAATCCCTCACACTGAGCAAGCATGACGCGACAGTGGAGAGGAAAAACTCCCTTTAACAGGAAGCGTTAGCGTCAGGTTAGCGCTTGAATTGACAGCTCATCATGCAGTTGGGGAGAAGTAGGAGAGAAAGTAGGAACTGACTCTAATAATGTCCTCCAACAGCCTAGCCTAAAGCAGCGTAGCTACTAACTTTAACCTGTCTCCTAGCTACTAGGAGACCTAGCTACTAACATTCTCTACCTGGCTTACATTATTCTATCTCGATCTAGCTACTGTACCTCTTCTACAGTAGTAGCAGTTTAAAAGTTCTCATTCAGAGTAAACGCCGGACGAATGGCGTGCCCTTTCCAGCCCATTAACAGCAGAGTTCCCTCCAAATCCCAGTGGCCGGAGTTGCCTCCCTCTTTCTCGTGGGAGTGTCAAAGCTTTACTGCAACTCCACCCATTAATTGAAATACAGAGTATGACCAGGAGATGGCGCTTCTCTCACAGAATTCTCATCGACATGATGTTATTATCACGTCCACTGAAGAAAAAGCCGAGCTGGTTGCGCAAACCATTTTGGATGTAACAACACAAACTGCTCACTTTTTTGTAATTAACCTGCTTCTTCTATTGTCAAAGTTTATCATAGGCTCCATAAACTTAAGTTCTCCTAACACAGGCCAAACTTCACCAAATGAGTTCTCTAAAATATTATAACAAGTAGCCTTAAACGTTATATCTGTAAACAATTTGATTTATTTCTATGAACCTAAAGTATATCTTTTTTTAAACCTAATGTACTTTCCTTTAATTTTGTGATAAACTTGTGGTTTTTTATGTTATTGTTGTTGGATGAAAATGACAGAGTTCCACAACGCAAAACAACATAATAGCCTATTTATAATATTTATGCAATGACATGACTACTCGGCTCACCACGGAATGTTTGCAACACCAGAATAGACCTGGTTACATACTGTAGCGATGGGGAGCAAAGCTTGGTGGGGGGATGCTTGAAGATGGTAATGAGTTACACAACGCAAAAACAACGTAATAGCGTATTTATCATATTTATCAATTTATATATTTTATAATAAATTCTTAATTACGTTGTTGTGTATATTATATATTAATTGTACATTACTCAAGCAATCTGTTTTAAATGTATAAGTTTGTATTATTCTGACAAATTATTGAGAAAAATTAAATGGATATTTGTTTGTTTGTTTTTTCAGATTCATAGTGAAAATGGTGCTGTTTTGGGAATCTGTAAGGGATTAAAAATAACATTGGTAGCCTATTCATTTCGAGCATATACTAATGCAGCCATTCTCAACCTTGGGGTCGCGAGATAATTCCTGGGGCCGCCAAATCATTTTGGAAAAATATAAATGAATGTAGCTCCGACTGAACTTTAGAAGGACGACAAGTGGTTGGTCTCAAACAGGCATTTTAGTACTCAAAGCCAGTTACTGTCTGCCGTAACTAGGCAACACCAAAGCAACAACAACTAACCTGTCCACTCGTCTCATATAACAACTCACAATAGCAACAGAATAGACATGGTTACATGCTGTAGGGATGGTCACGAAAGCTTGGTGGGGGGATGCTTGGAGATGGTAATGTTCTTTAGGAGGTGTGAATGATCTGGAGTCTATGGTGTGTTGTTAAGTTGGGGGTTGCATTCAGGATGATCATCAGCGAGTACAATAGGTTAGCCAGACAGTGTTGTGTGACTATTAAATGTGTGAATGTGTAAGCCCTGTTCAGAAAATTTCTGCCCTTTAGGCCCAACGTTACATTACAAGTTCCTAAAATCTTACAAAAGTATATATATATAGCGGCAAAATTATTTTTAGACTTTGATATATCCTTTCAATCCTATGAACAGTCAACGTTTCATCCAGTAAGAAAGCAGAGAATGCTCTATGAGATGCAACATGGCGGCGCTCCGCTCTCAAATAGTGTTTGTTTATGTTCAGTCCGTCCACAAAATTATTGCTTTACTCTATAGAAACATTTGACTTGTATTAACTTATAGTTTACTCCATTTAATATGTACAAGAGCTGGGGAAAGATGACAAACTGGAGCGGCTCAAACGGAAAAAGTCCACTGCCTCAAATTATAAAGGAGCGGGTCCACCAACAGGTTTCAAAGCGCTTCCCTAACCTGTCTGGGGACCATTGGCAAAGAGTCAGAAACAAAATAAATGAGAGACTGAGAAGTCCCCGCAAGACTGACCCTGAGGCACAGCGCCTTGGCTATTGCCGTTAAAAAAAACGTTCAAAATGTGATTTTTTTTTTTTTTGGTTTGCTGTGTTGTGTGAAATATGCTAGTTTAAATAAAAATGGAAGAAAAAAAAGTTATAGCTTCACAGTTTCATTTATTATTAATGGTAGATGACCATTATTAGTCACAGGTAAATCACATCTGTGAATCACACGTTGATTCAGAGTAGAACTGTAATCTGGCCTTAAAAGTTGGAGACTGACTGGATGAAAATTGCGCTAGTGGACAAACTGTTTAAAAAAACAAACAAAAAACTATCAGGTTTTTAAGTGGTTGGGAAAAAACTGTAATTTATAAATATTACCCCGGCTACAAAGACTCAAATATAGTACTTTCCTGCAGGACTACGAATCCATGCGTTAGAAAAACTGACACCTGTTTTCAATTTACTGGACAAATGTTTGAAACTCCGGTCAAAAGGATCTGTTACCTGAAACTTAAAATTATAAATGAATAAGAATAATTTCAAGGCATGTTGATTTATAACCTTTTTTTTTTGTCTGCAGCTATATGAAGCTTTAACCACTTGCTTCTGTTGCGTAAAAGTCTGTCTCGCCTGTGTGAGTCTCTGTGTGCGCTCTTACCGCTTGCTCTAGATTTCAGGAGATTTTGTCTGACTTGTGGCCATCAGGGAGCTGCTATATAAATGCAGGAGACTTCTGCAACTTGAAACTTGGGATAATAGTGCATTTACACTTCAGTATTTTCTGTGAGAGCGCAACGCAGCAGTCGAAGCATGTTTTCTGTTTTGATCTGAGAGCAGTGGGTCTTCCACATCGTGACACATGCAGTGTGCCTGCAACATCTTAACAGGTATTGTCGGAATAATGTTAGTGGCCCACTGCAGCACTTTATTACAGTATAAATGATCGCGCTGAGATGATCAGCTGACCACTAAAGCCCGTCCTGAGACCGTGGACAATGATAGAAATTAAGCCCGAACCTGGCCAGGTTCCCTAACCCTATGAAACCCAAAAAGTAGTCTAATTGTCTACAGTACTGTCATCCGTTTCACATTACAGAGCACTCTTATGCTATAAAACTACTGTATCTGGGTATAAGACTACAGTGGTAGGCTATTTGAACCCTGAGTTTCTGAGTTACATTCAAACTTAGGCTACATACACACCAGCAAAGCATAGAGGAACAGAAAGGGGAACATTTTTTAATGACATTTATATAGGCTACCCTGAGTCTGATACATCAATAAATCATTAACATTAAAATCACTGCTCCTCCCCATGGACAAAAGAGGCATTGCAGCTGGTTTTCACTGAGGCTCCTTGGGGCGAGGCCTCACTGAAGACGTCATAGCGGGGGATTACATTACCACCACGGACCTGTCAGGGACCTTTGACGGATCAGGCACGTACCAGTCAAGGACCAATCATGGAAACATGAGAACTTTTAAACTGCTACTACTGTATCTCTTCCTAGCTTTTGACACTCTACCTGGCTACTAACATTAACCTGTCTCTTCCTACCTACCTGTCTAACCTGTCTCTAACTACCTATTAACATATCTCTAACTGTAAGCTTTGTGAAAGAGGAACATTTTAAGCCTAGTTTTAAAGATAGACAAGTTGTCTGCTTCACAAACCAAACCTGGGAGCTGGTTCCTGATAACTGAAAGATCTGCCACCCATTCTACTTCTAGAAATCCTAGGAACTACCAGTAAACCTGCAGTCTGAGAGGGAAGGGCTCTGTTAGGAACATATGGAACAATCAGGTCTCTTATGTATGATGGAGCTTGATTATTAAGAGCTTTATATGTCAGATGGAGGATCTTGAATTCTATTCTAGATTTTACTGGGAGCCAGTGAAGAGAAGCTAAACCAGGGGAAATGTGATCTCTTCTTCTTTTGTTCATTAGAACCCCAGCAGCAGCATTTTGGACTAACTGTAGACTTTTAATTGTATTCTGTGGACTACCTGATAATAAAGAGTTACAGTAATCGAGCCTTGAAGTAACAAAGGCATGGACTAGTTTTTCAGCATCATTCCTGGACAGGATGGTTCTAATTTTTGCAATATTCATAAGGTGAAAAAAGGAAATCCTAGACTTCTGTAATGTGAGATCTAAATGACATATCTTGGTCAAAAATAACACTGAGGTTCTTTGCTTTATTACTGGAGGCTAATTTAATCTAATTTATTTTCTTTAAAACTAGGCTAAAAACTTTCCTCTTTGACAAAGCTTACAGTTAGAGATATGTTTATAGGTAAAGTCAGGTCAGACAGGTAGATAGGAAGAGACAGGTTAATGTTAGTAGTCAGGCAGAGTGTCAAAAGTTAGGAAGAGATAGGAAGAGGTAGAGTAGCTAGGTAGAGATAGATTAATGTAAGCCAGGTAAAGATCCGGAGCCGGTCGCGGCTTACCGCCGCGGAAGAAATGCGCCCCACAGGGGCCAGCCAGCGCCGGAGAGAGGTCCCTCAAGGGGATCCTCCCGCACAGTGCGGCCGCCCATTACCTGCCGGGTTGAATCCCCCGGGCAGACTGTGCGGACCCCACCCGTTTATCTCTTAAACGTTTCTCGCCCTCTTCAACTCTGTCTAACCCTTCTGTGGTATAGCGCCATTTCACAACAGATGTCATCTCAAGGCACTTTACAAAAAGAGTTATTACAATACAATGTTTAGTGTAGAAATTACAGAACCACAGAAGATTGCGTCGTGGAATTCTCAGCAATCCCTCATACTGAGCAAGCATGCAGCGACAGTGGGAAGGAAAAACTCCCTTTTAACAGGAAGAAACCTCCGGCAGAACCAGGCTCAGCACAAGCGGTTATCTGCCGCGACCGTCTGTGGCTTGGAGAATACATAACAGAGACACAGAAAGAGCAATAGAACTGATGCAGAAGTTTGTTGCAGGACGTGGAGAATTTTCCGTCACTGCAATGCCATCTTAGTCAGGGTCGTCAAGCAGGGCTAATCCGGAGCACCTACTATAATAGAAAACAGGTTAGTGCTTGAATTGACAGCACATCATGCAGTTGGGGAGAAGTAGGAGAGAAAGTAGGAACAGACCCTAATAATGTCCTCCAACAGCCTAGCCTAAAGCAGCATAGCTACTAACATTAACCTGTCTCCTAGCTACTAGGAGACCTGGCTACCAACACTCTGTCTGAGTCCTCCTGACCCGTGGACGGTGTAGGGCCGGTAACGGCCCCCGTCATGCCGGGGTCTTCTCGGAGTCGGGTTGTTTGAGAATGCAGCCCAAAGTGGGTGGTAAACTCCATCTAAGGCTAAATACCGGCACGAGACCGATAGTCGACAACTATCTTAAGGAAAAATAGACAGAACTATCTTAAGGAAAAATAGACAGAAAAGTCATGCAATCCAATAGTGCCAACGCCTGATAACGTAATAATATGCAAATTAGATGTATGATTTTGTCACAAACTTTGGATCATACTGAAGATTTTTCTAATTTACAGTGTACCTTCATCTATACCCATATTAAAGCTATAATATTTTGAACTAGTGATATCAAAATTGAATATTTTATAGAAAAAAACCTGGTGCCTCGCCGCATTACTATGAACAGTCAATGGCCACAGCAGCTGTGCGCTTGTACAGCTCATCATACAGCTGTCTTGAGTTAGCAAATCAGAACATAGAATTTCTAAACCAATCAGAAAACAGAATGTCTTGTCACTAGCCGGGTAAGATCCAAAATAGGCAGTGTTGTCGCTGGCTGATGAAACTTGACGAAGCTTGACGAAGACAGACCTGACACCCCCCCGCGCATGCTCTACGGTTTGCTGGCGGTGTAGTATCGTGTTTCTTTGGTGCCAAAATCTGTGCGCGCATAAAAACCGTAAAAACCGTAATCAGCGCGCATAAAGACCACACTCTGTGCGCTCGCGGTCTCTGTATACGCACGCGCCGTCACTCTCTGCGCATTTGGCGTCACTGTCTGTGCCCTCGCAGTCTCTCTCTGTGCCTTCTGCTCGCTCACCTTTAGTGAGTTTTGGCACTTTGGGGGCGGGCTTTGAATAGACGGACCACCAACCCTCCTCCTTTCTGATTGGCCACTACTGTCTCCAGGTCAGAGCCAATCGAGGTAGAGAAGGGCGGCAGCATTTAATTGCAGATCGAGAAAGAGGTAAGTTTACTAAAAAAGTAGACCATTTTGGTCCGTTTTGGAGCTGGTTGGGGGGATGGTGACTTCATCACACAGAAATAAAACTTTTAATATCTCAGAAACCAAAACAGCACAAACTATTTTACAAACATTTTAATTGCACAAATCAGCACAAACGAAGCACTAAAAAAGTAGACCACTTTGGCCCGTTTTGGTGCTGTCTGGGGGGATGGTGACCTTTGAATGACCTATAAAATAAAGTTTAATATTTTCCTTTACTTTTCAAGTGGGGGGGGGGACAGTTTCACTGAGGTAGAGACGTGTGCTGCTTTGGTTTCTTAGATATTAAACTTTATTTTATAAAGGGTGCCGCCAACCGCAATGATGACCCGCCCTTCTCTGCCTCGATTGGCTCTGACCTGGAGACAGTAGTGGCCAATCAGAAAGGAGGAGGGTTGGTGGTCCGTCTATTCAAAGCCCGCCCCCAAGGTGCCAAAACTCAGCAAAGGCGAGCGAGCAAAAGGCACAGAGAGAGACAGCGAGGGCACAGACAGTGACGCCGAGTGCGCAGAGTGACGGCGCATGCGTATATAGAGGCCGCGAGCGCACAGAGAGTGACAGCGCCGCGAGCGCACAGAGAGTGACAGCGCGCGTGGCCTTTATGCGCGCGGATTTTGGCACCAAAGAAACACGATAATATCGTCGCGAGCGCACAGAGAGTGACAGCGCGCGTGGCCTTTATGCGCGCGGATTTTGGCACCAAAGAAACACGATAGTGTAGGTACCAGATCGGCTCGGGTTACCAGATCGGCTTAAGGTAGTTTATGGTTTTGGGATACTGCAAGGGACGGGACGGGACCCCTGCCCCGCCACAATCTCACTCCAAGCAATCTTGAAAACTTGAGAGCCCTGGTATCCAGTAATTACATGGAGTCTCTCATTTAAAAGGCTTGCCACACAAAAAACATTGTGCAATTGTGCAATTGACTTTTTATGCAGTTTGTGATTTATACATTTTTTTTGGACGATGACTGGCTGATCAACCGATTTAGAATCTCCAACAATCCTATTGGAACTATGTGCTGAACTGGGCCCAGTGTTAGATTGACCGTTCCGCTGTATTCCCCCAATCCCCCCTCCACCGCAAGCACATTGTGGCTGTGGCATGCCATATCCTTCTTTGCTTCCCCATTCTTTCTTATCTCAGGGATGGCACTGCATCAACGCTGACTCACTCGCAGCTCTTCTTGCTGTGACATCAACAACACAACAAATGTGAATGCCTCCTTCAGGATGAGTGAATGCTGCAAGTCAATGACTATGCAAACAGCTGCGATTCCTTAATTAAAAAATGTTGAACTTATTTGAATTTATGTACAATTGTAAATTACTTCTTGTAAAGTACCCTGAGATGTTATCTGTTTGAATTGGCTTTATATAACTAACTGAATTAATTTGAATTCTGTTAGGTTTAATATACCTAAGAGTGCTGAAACGTATTACATTCTGCCTTAATTTAGTTTTTATTCGTTCTACTTGCTTTTATTTCAATCGTATTGTTGCTACAAGAAGTAATCAAATATTTCAAACTTAAATGTATTTTATTTATTTATTTTTTTTGCTTTGCTGCTCTTTTGACCCCTCTTCAGTGCTTACAAATCACCCATAAACATCTTGATTTCAGTCTCAGTGGAATTCAATTCAATGATACTTTAATTATTGATCCCAAGGGGAAATTTCGGAATTCCACTTTCTCCGCCTCTCGGTTGCCATGGTTAATCACCTGAGTCCATTTTTAGGATGTGTGTGATTTATAAAGGGGAAATAGTGTTCAGCTGTGCATACAAAGTTTTATAGATCTGAAAGTTTTGCTAAGCTTGAGTACAGTTTTAGTAAGGATTCTATACAAAGTTTTATAAATAAGACCCTTGGACTGTAAGTTGACAAGCTAAAATGTTTGCTCAGTATAAGGGATAGCTGTGGTTGCAGGTCTGCATCAGTGGGGCTCAACCGCATGTCAATGACTTCATGCAATCTGTTGGGATTCCTGTCAAAGAAAACTTTTAACTGATTGGAATGTTTGTGTAATTGTATTGAAATTACTTTTGTTGTAAAGTGCCTTGAGATGACATCTGTTGTGAAGTGGTGCTATATAAATAAAAGTGAATTGAAATCAAACAAAATGTTGCACAACCATCTACTTGTTTAGACTCTCACCTTGGTCTTTGCTGTCGCAGTGTCCATTTTCGTGGGTTGCTTCGCCATCTGAACTCGGCCGGTCGCACGATGTTCTCTGGCAACAGAAAAAAACCAAAGCAGAAGAGGAGAAGCTTCACAGAAGAGTATAGAAAACTCCAGATTCTTGAATATCGTGGGTTCAAAAAGGTACAATATTTTAAACGTATCTATCTAATTACATTGTAAAAAATAAAACATTTCAGGAACATTGGTAGCCAGTTAGAGCTGGCTGATAAGGCTGAGTCTCAGTCTGCAGTGTTAACTTAGTAAATGTTTGCAGCACATTCCTGATCACTTAACACACACATGTCCCTCAAATAACTTATGTGGATTAAGAACTCAGTGCCATTTCCTAGTGGTAACTCCCAAGATTCAGAAGATGACAGAATGTTTCATATTTTGACAAACATGCTGAAAGAAATATGTTATAATGATATAAAGTATTGATACATGGAAAACATGAAAAGGTAATAATATAACATACACAGAGTATTTCAACAAAAATATTAGCTAAGATTCTAAGACCATTTGCCGTATGGTGTGGGCCAGTTGGATGGCCAAGTGAAATATTTGCATGCAGAGAGTGAATGGATGGCACTTGAAATATAATAGCATAAAATACACAATGCAAGGAATCCTTAGCAACTCTTGCATTCTTTTCATTTACTTATATTGGGATGGAGACTGTAATTTTTGTTTGTTTGTTGATGTTTGCAGAAGCATGTTTTGTCTAGCCGTCTGCTGCTGTAAAGCACAGAATGAAAACCCTGCTCAGACTACTTAACTGTCATGGCAGATGGCAGTGACATTATTGAGTGTTGGTATAGTTGGATTCAAAACCTGAATACCAACCCCTGAAGGCAATGAAGAAGCACTTCTGAGATGCCCCAAACTTCGAGCGGAATAGTAGTAGCTATGAATACCAAAACATTGGTTAAATGATAGTGCCTTATTAAGACGAGGCAATTCGCCCATCCTCAAGACTCCAATCACATGGATATATAGTGGGGGAAATAACTATTTGATTTTGTACGTTTTTTCAATGACAGAGAAATAAAACGTCTAAAAACAGTATCATTTTAATGGTAGGTATATTTCAACAGTGACTGATAGTACATCAAAAGTAACATTGAAAAAAATAACTTTAAAAAAGATAGAAACTGATTTGCATTTTATTGAGTGATTTGAACCCCTACCAACCATTAAGAGTTCTGGCTTCCACATAGTGGTTAGACACCCCTACTCAATTACTCACCCTCATTAAAGATACCTGTCTTAACTAGTCACCTGTATAAAAGACACCTGTCCACAGAATCAATCAATCAAGCAGAATCCAAACTCTCAAATAAAAACTTTTCAAACTACAAAGCTTATCAAAGTGCTTTACAGATTAAAATCCCCCCCCCCATTCCAAATACCAAAATAAAAACATTACTAAAACTATACTATACTATACTCTGCAGCCCTGACGTCCTCCAGCAGCCTGTTCCTGAGTTGAGGGCCATAATAATGGAAAGACGCCTCACCATGAGCGTGTGTCCTGACTTTGGGGATGATAAGGAGACGGCTGCCAGAGGTGTGCAGAGACCGCGAGGTAAAAGCATTTCAAAAGATAAAAAGACCCAAGACCATTAAGACACTTAAGAACCATTAAAAGAACCTAAAATATACTGGGAGCCAATGAAGTGATTCTAAGACCGGTGTAAGGTGCTCCCGCCTCCTGATCTTCACCAGGACACAAGCTGCTGAATTTTGTAAAAGCTATAAACTTGAGGTAGTCTTTTTGGGAAGACCAGAAAGCAGGGCATTACAGCAATCGATTTTACTGGTGATAAAACCATTCATTAGCATCTCTGTATTGGCCAGAGAGAGAATGGGGTGGACTCTGGCAACATTCTTTAGATGATAAAAACCAATTTTAGTAATGTTCTTAATGTGTGGGATAAAAGTCAGCTCCAGCAAAAAACCAGGTGGGAATCGGGTCCAAAGCACTTGTAGTGGGCCTCACTGAGGAGAAAACTTTATCGAGGGTCCCAGCCTCCACCAGGACAAACCTGTCCAGTGTTTCCTCTGGTAAAGGCAGACACTCAGATTTGCCTATAACAATGTTTGTTTGAGAAGATAAAATATCTCTCCAACATGAGAAAGACCAAAGAGCTGTTCGACAAATTTGTAGACCTGCACAAGCCTGGAATAGGCTGCAAAACCATTAACAAGAAGCTGAGAGAGAAGGTGACAACTGTTGGTGCAATTGTTCGAAAACGGAAGGAACACAAAATGACCATCAATTGACCTCGGTCTGGGGCTCCATGCAAGATATCACCTTGTGGAGTGTCAATGATTCTGAGAAAGTTGAGAACTAAATGGGATGAGTTAGTTAATGACCTCAAAGTAGCTGGGACCAAGGTCACCAAGAAAACCATTGGAAACACATTAAACTGCAATGGATTAAAATCCTGCAGAGCTCGCAAGGGCCCCCTGCTCAAGAAGGGACATGTGCAGGCCCGTCTGAAGTTTGTCAAGGAACATCTGAATGATTCAGTGACTGGGAGAAAGTGTTGTGGTCAGATGAGACCAAAATTGAGCTCCTTTGCATTAATTCAACTCGCCATGTTCGGAGGAAGAAAAATGCTGCCTATGACCTCCAAAACACAGTCAAGCATGGAGCTGGAAACATTTTGCTTTGAGGGGGAGTTTTTCTGCTAAGGACACAGGAGTACTTCACCACATGAATGAGAAAATGGAAAGAGCCATGTATTGTAAAATCCTGAGCGACAACCTCCTTCCTTGTGCCAGGAAACTGAAAACGGGTCGCGCAAGGGTGTTCCAGCACGACAATGACCCAAAACATACAGAAAAGGCAACAAAGGAGTAGCTAAAGAAGAAGCACATTAAGGTCATGGAGTGGTCTAGTCAGTCTTTGGACCTTAATCCAATAAAAAACCTATGGAAGGAGCTGAAGCTCAAAGTTGCACAGAGACAGCCCCGAAACCTTAGTGATTAGTGCCCCTTTTCCACTAGGGATACTTTAGACCTGAACAGTACGGCATCTCAGAAGATTGGTATCGGGTAGGGGAGCACGGTGGTGCAGCTGGAAGCCTCACAGCTACAAGGTCCTGGGTTCGATTCCTTCTGGGGACGCTATGGGTGCTGAGGGTGTGTTTGTTCTTCCACATCATCGTTGTGTGGAGTTTGCATGTTCTCCCTGTGTTCCCTTGAGTAGCTAATGTGAGCTACTCCCACAAAAACATGCACCAGTTCTGGGCTGTATACTGCCTCCTCCTGGCTGACTGTGGTGTTGAAGGGTTGGGGAGGATTTGGCTGGAATAACGTGATCCTTCCACGTGGTATGTCTAGGTGGGGAAACCCTGCCCCCTCAGGTGCTGCTCACTCCTCAAGCAGGAAGGAGTCTTGAGCTTCAGTGCAGGGCCCTCCCACAGTTGGCACAGGGATAGCAATGTCCAGAACTGGAATTAGGTAGGAACACTGGATGATAAATAATGGAATTAACCGTGGGATAAAAATATTAAAAAATTTAATTAAATTAAAAATAGTAGTGGGTGAGGACATAGGACGGCTTAGCTTAAAAACTGTACTGATCTAATCAGCAATCATCCAGTCTGTTTAGACTCAGAATCTGCCAGCAACCGATCCAGCTCTCTGACCATCGCAGAGACATTGCTGCAGGCTGCTCCTTCCCTACCCTGCTGCAGGCAAAGCTGTAGCCCATATCAATGTAGATTCTGCCAGTCACCTTTCTGCTTCAATTTTATCAAAACACCAACCCACCCTAAACGCTATGAAACAGTTTATAAAGCCCTCTTTTTTCTTCTTCTTTTTATGGAGCTACTTACACTACTGACACTTTGAATATTTCTAATTTTATGAATAACATTTCTGATCTTGGTGCTGTTACTGTTATTAGATTCTGAGACATCACTTCAAACAAACAACTCCAGGCCAATCAGCAGCTCTCGTTGCTAGGTAGGAGTAAGAGGGATATTGCATTACTGAACCAAGCATTCCATAGGTGGGTGTGTTGGGTTGCTTCGGCAAGCCTTCAGACCAACGCAGAGTAGGGCTGGGTATGGTAAAATTTTCACATCACTGTATTTTTTTAAACATATCGGTATTACGGTATTTTTTTTCCATACAAGACCGTTTAAAGCCACATTATCTTTTAAGAATGAATAATATAAAAATGTGCTTTGTGCATTCCATTTTTCTGTCATATGGACTGCTTCATGTTGTTTTTTCCAGACAGGTCAATGATATGAAAATAATTAAAATGATTATGATTCTAGTAGACATTCTTTATGTTCTAAGGCTGAAAGTATACTTGTTTTTTAACCTCACCTTGATGCAAGCAGCAAATTGCATCTTGTTCTGGCTTTGCATGTACTGCTAGTGGGCAGAGTACAGACTCAGACTGGATAGTGCCAAAGTAGATGTAAAATGAACATGGCATATTTTTACCTTCTCAAGTTCTGCTTTGAGAACAGGTAATCCAGATGTGGCCCCGTCCACGTCTGCAGCCCCATTAACACACACCTCCCTCATCACCTTTAAAACAGAAGGAAATCATACTTTAATAAGACTGCAATGTAACATTTAGCAAGTGAACAACCCACACGATGGTTGATGGTAGAGTGAATTCAGTGTACAGATCAACATGTCAGCCCAAACTGGCAAATTGTTTGCTTGTAACCGAGGTCATTATAAATAGTTGAATCCCCCCCATCCCATTTAAAATTCCCCAACTATTTCCTTGCACCATTACCACATAATTAAGCACCTCAGTGTATAAAGCCTTCTTGGGCTGCTGTAGGCCGCATGTATGGTCTCTTATATTGCATTATCTTTCCCTATGGTGGCTAAGGGATCATAGCAAAACGGAGACCCTACAGTCTAGCAACTGCAGAGGAAGTAGGTGGTCCCTTCATATTAAGCCTTGGCTTGGTGGTAAAAGGGATATATGCACCCAAACCGAATAGTGGGTAGTGGTACTGTAAATGTGAAACTCAGTCAGTGCACTCCTTGATACACAAAAACTCCCTCATGCCTTGTTTTAAATGACTCTGAACCAGCTCAGGCTGCACAGGCATCCTCAGCTCATCGGGTTTTGGCTTGCAGGAAACATAATTGGGTTTGGTGGGGAAAATGACAGGCTGTGGCTCCATGGGTCTGGCTAGCAGAGAGGCTGAGGGGGTAGGAACTGACTGTGTGCTTGCAATTGGAAAGAGTCAGCCGCTAAGGCTAGCTGATATATTACAAAGCAAACTGGAGTCAGATTCTGGGTACTAAATATGAGTTTCAATCAAAAAAGAGCATACTGCTGATTGACCTGTTGGTGTGGGATTCAGCAACTTATGAGATAGTGTTTGTGTCTTACTTTGTAGATCTATTACAGACTGTCATAACCGTGACATAAGGAGTTGTACGGTTGCCTAACCTCTCCTGATTAGTCTGTGATATTTTATAGATGTCAACAAACTAAACTTCTCCCACCTGTAAACACCGCAATCTGATCTCAGATAAGTCAAAGACAATAAATGGATGGACTGAACTACTATTTACTTTGGAGTCACTTTGGATAAAAGGATCTGCTTAAACAAACTAAATAAGTCAGGACTTGTGTAGTTTCCCATATTAGAGATAGAGATGCCAGGGCTGGCAATACAATCTGTAAATCTATAATCTAAGTTGCATTGCAGAGAAGTACCAAACTAGTTTATCTTAGGAGAGAGGGAAATGCTACTGTAATAGAGGTAAATTCAATGCACTTTGTAAGGGACAGATTAGGTTACTATGATTTGAAGAAAAAAGCCAAAGTAAGTAAATCAGGCAATACTGAAGTCAACAAAAAAGAAAATGTGAGAATGCACAGAGATGATGGAAGGACAAAGTATGGATGTGTGTTCCAAACAGCCTGGGAGAGTAATTACTGTAAATGGCAGCCATTAGAGTGCTTCAGGTGCACTACCAAGTTTCCCTTTTCCCTGCTTTGCTCTGTCCCTCTTTTTCTCTACTTCTTCACTTCCATTGCCTTCTACTTTGGACTATTCTGCTCATACTTTCTCATTTGACACCGCTTCTCTGTTTGCCCATACAAGATTTCACCTGGGGAGAAGGAACTCTTCATTAATAAACAAACTAAAACATTATTCTTGACGTTGTTAGTCTTGGGATCAAAGGGGAGCTCTTGGTGGATAAAGCAAACTAGGGTCGAACTGACAAATTAGCTAGTGAAAAAAATCAGAGAGATTTTTAATTTCAACTTTCCAAAAAAAATATAAACTTTTAAAAATTGTATTTCAATTAGGGATGCACCGATACTGGTATCGGCCCCGATACTGCTAATGTACGGGTATCGTATCGGTTTAACTTAACCGATACATGAACCGATACTCAAAATGGGGAAAATCTTCAACAAATTCATCAAAAAAGACGGATTTTTCACTTGAAATGTTATTTTTGTGGTAATTTTACATTTTACATCTGTTATTTTGTCTACGTTATGTTTGGTTTGTAAAGTCTGGTGCCTTTAGTCTCTTTAAGAAAGGCACCAGAAGTTATACAGTTTATTAATTCAACAATATCTGGCAAGGTACACAACGATGGCCCAGGCGGGATTTGATCCCACGACTCCCAGGTGAAGGTCATGTGCGCTAACCAGTCAGCCAAAGGGATATCCCTGTGGCCAAGCAGCCAGGGCAGCCCTGGCCAAGCAGCCAGGGCACATGATCTATCGGAGCCATAGTGACAGGACCTCCACACTGTCACCATTAGTATCGGATCGGTATCGGGTATCGGAACTGAAAAAGTCGGATCGGTGCATCCCTAATTTCAATGGGCCTTTAAATTCTTCAGATGTAAAATTTATTTAAAACAACAAAAAATAAAAAGATTCCAGAACACAGACGTATGCCTTTTGGATTTCTGTCGGAACTTGAAATTGTTAAGATTGTAATTGCAAAACTTAACTGAAATGTCAGATGTCAGAATTCAGAGAGAGATGGTTAGAGGTCTCTCACCAACAATAACATCAAACTGCAATATGGCTGCCTTGTATACAAACCTTAGTGTTTCAGTAAACTGTTTATTTGCAACACTGATAAATCTTTTTGTTAAAAATCTTTCCAACATACAGTACTATAGAAGCTCCTTTAGGCAACATGTTTACAACAGTGATTTAAATTGTTCTTTAGCCACAGAGGAAAGGTGCATTTGAATATAAAACATGGTAAATCAGTCAATCTACCACATACGGTCTTTTCAACAGTTGTAGTCCATCTCCTGGATGCATCTGAATGTTGTGGTTTTTGAAGCTGTTACACTCGCCTCTTCCACTCTTGCTGGATCTCTGGTAAATTCTTGAATCTTCTCAGTTTGATAATTCACTAAAGCCCACATTAATTTCTTCTGCTGGTGCATCTTCGTCCGCCACATTTTTCTATTCCACTAGACTTTCCATTGATATGCTAGGACACAGTAATGTGAACAGCCAGCCTCGTTAGCTATGAACTTTTGTGGTTAATTCATCCTATGGAGGGTATTAATTATGTTTTTTTCTGGCCAGAAGTCAAGTCTGCAGTCTTCTCCATAATGAACCTAACAGAGACAATTGAACCAAAGTGAAGCAATTTAAGGACACCTGGGTAAAATTTGGGCTGATTCCTTTACAGTATTTAAATGTTCTGAGTTCCTGTTTTGGTGGGTTTTATGATCTGGAAGCCCAAATGTACTAATTAACAACTACAGTACATACTTCGATTTATTTAAGTTGTGGGCCCTGAATCCATAATTTATGGAAGTTTAATGTTTTGAATAGAATATGCAATAAATTGGTTTTGAATAGAATATGCAAAAAAATACTTTTTCATGATATTTGAATTATTATGGATAGGTTATTTATGCATCGACAAAATATAATGAGAGTAAATAGATAGTATACTTCAGTCATTGCAATAAGTCTTCTTTTTTTTTTTTGCACAGTAATATGACCTACCCTTTAAAGTGTTCCCCTAAGTGTTCTTACTTTCTGCAGGTGGGACGTTATGTACTTCCAGCTAAAATCTACCTTTCTATGTACATATACATATTAGATTTCATTGTAAAGTTGCGGTTGTTTCCATTAACATGCTCAATATTAGCTCACAAATGACACAAGGGCTCTACGTTTTAACTTTTCTAGTGTATGGCATTGGTGCTACAGAAGTTGTTGGTTTTGTAGCACAGTCAAAAAGTTGTAGCATCAACAAAAAAAAACAACTTGGTATTTTCTTCAAGAAGAGACTGTGGAACATGTTATTTTGCCTGAAGTCTACTGTTGAGAGAAAGGAACTACTACAAAATGTATGAGATGTCAAATTGCAGCTGAACTCTAACTAGACCTTTTAAGCAAAATGTTTAGTTCTGAAAAAAAAAATACATTTGCTGAGATATGTTAAGAAAAAATTGATAATAATGTACTTTTTGTTTGTTTTTTAGTACTTTGCAAAAAGTTTAGTACGCACTAAACATTTTGTGCCAGCTGCCATTAAAGTTTGCGGCTTATATTATTTAGTGTTTTTTATTATTATTTTAAAAGTCCTACATTGTTGAACTCACCATATATTCCAAATGTTCCTTGAAAGCACCACAGGTATCCAATGCACCATCGTACTGTACAGACAAGCATTTGCCTGATGTTCATGTGTAGCTCATAAAAAAAAGGATCAGTCTCATATACTTGAAGATTTCTGTTACTTTTGAATGTTTTTTTAAAAACCAAAACAACTTGGACTTTGAGTGGGTGAAATTAATTGAGTAAGATTTATTGGTAAGTTGATGTAAGGTGATCATGCTGTGTGCGAATTTGGAGATCATTCCCTTTCTGAGTGTCTGGAAGGAGTCTGGATGCAGAGCAGGCAGGGTCTCTAATCTGGAGTGAATATTGGCGACAAAGTTTAACAGAAAGCATTTAAGAAATCAGTCAGAACTGTCGCTAGATTAGTCACTAGCTCCTATTTGGAAAAAAGAAAGTCGATAGGGGGGTCTGATAAGTCATAGAAATAGCGGGGGGAAAAACATAAGCAATGTGCTACATGTAAAAATAAGCTTATCAGACAGTTTTATATATATGTCACACTGTACAGCCCTGAGTTACGTTTGTGTTGATTAGGCAGACAAAACCAGATAAGTGATTGCGAGAGTAAAAGGCTGCCTACCACAAGCTTATCAGTTCAGCATGTTTTCTGTATTTAAGCTGTAAATAAAATCTGCACCCAGGCTCTGACTTTATCTCAGTTACAATCATTGCAGGTCTTAAAATAGTATGGGTAGCACTACCAAGGGTTTGTTTTCGTATTTTATTCTGAGCCAGGTTAAATGAACAACCATGTTAATGTGTTCCTCAATATCAGGAAAATGGCAGAGTTTCAGTTAGTCAAGGCTGATTATTTTGAAGCAAATTATTGTTGAACAAGTGGGATTAACCAAAAAAAAAGAAAAAAAGAAAATGAAAATGAAGTAAAGAAGCTTGCAGAGTGTAAAAATAATAGCATGAATACCAACAGCTTAATATGTGAAGGGATCTAAAAATAGCAAACAATAAGCAGTTAAAAATTAACAAAACATGCCAGAAGCTTCTATGCAGAGGAGTGAAAGAACTAGGAGGCTGAGAGGGTTCCTTTTAAAACCAAAGACCAGTTGAGGCTCATCTTTACCTCTGACTGAAACACAGAACCCATGAGAGCTCACTCAGAACCAATGGATGTAGGAATCAAACAGTAGAAGTTTTTTTTTTACCTCCATTGTGTGAGTTTGCTTAAGAGGCCTCTTGAGCTGGACGACAGAAATATGCAGGAGCAAAAGAGTGGTAAGTACAGAGACAGAACATGTCGAAAACAGGAAATACAAGGGCTCAGACAAAAACTAAACCAAAGTCCAGTTTAACCCTTAAGAGACAGCTGGAGATGATATCTGAGCTAATCCAATATAGATATCAGACTCAATACGGACTAATTTTTGGAGCAGAAATCAGAGTGAGGCAACTGCTGAAGAAAACATGTTTCTTTGCTGCCACAGGTCATATTTTGACAAATTTTAAATTTTGGCATTACAAGATCATAAAGTTATTAATATTGGTGTATTATCTTAGAGCGCAATTCAAATTGATGGCTTGTTGTGCTGCGGTTCAAGAAGCAGAAAACACATTACAGGCGGGCAATACTTCATTTAGTTACCTTGAGCCACTCCTCGGCTTGTTCTTTACTCTGCACTGCAAGCACCAGGGGGTCTGCCCCCTGGTGGAAGATCTTCAGTTCGTGCTTCTTCTTCTTCTTGCCATCTTTAGGGATGTGCATGATGCTGCAGCCTGACAGGATGAGTTCCATCTGTGGGGTCTGGTCTTTAGAAGACTTGTAGCACTATAGGCAGATATGAACAGGGGGTTTACTTTAGGAAATAAAAATGTGACTGTTGGTGCAGATACAATACTACTCTGTCTGTGTGTGTAGACACACAGCACTCAATCCATCGACGTACTGGCTATCGGACCAGCAGGAATGGAGTAGATCATAATGTCTTTCCTATCTCTCGGAGAGCGCATGTCTGATTGGTCAGCCCAAGATCAGCCCGAGATCATTTCAGCAGAGCGTTGCTCTGTAGTCGATGTCATTAGTAGTCAATGCAGCTTTTAGGCATTAGGTGCTTTACATTGCAAGGCCAGTTGATCTAAAATGGTCTTTTGGCTATTCTGAACACCGAGAGGTGAGGACAGCAACAAAAAGGACAACTGTGTCTGTTTGTTTATGCATGCTTTTTGAGTATTTGATGAGCTGCGTGTCTACTAAAAAGCCTTTCAGCTCAATCAAAACTCGATGTCTGCCAGCCATTGCTGCTTCAGTGGATGTGCATTTACAGGCCAAGCTTTTGTCGAGACATCACAGCAATGGTAGGCAGACCCAAAAGAAAAGGTCTAAAACCCCTGCTGTCCCGGTGGAGAATTGCTTTGCATCACTGACAGACCAATTGAGCAGTGTAAAAGAAAACGTCTCCGTAAAAAAAAAATTGTATGTTTTTGCAACCTTGGTGACGGAGAAGCATAAACACACATCAGCAGAAATTCAACCAGAAAACATTATTTTCCCAAGGTTTTAAAATTGTAGCGCCAAACCAACAGTAATTTAAATAAACACAACACTCATTTAATAGATTTATAAAACTCTTTCCCATTGACTTATTTCAGATTTCGTGTCATAAGGTGTCATTCAAGACTTGACAGTTTTACTCTTCTCTGGATCTTGCATGCTGCAAAATACTATTAAAAATATTTGTTACAAATGTCTAAGAAAATACACTAATCCAGTGTCTTTTTTTAAAACCCTGCTCCTTGAGGCAAACTGTCCTGCATGTTTTAATTGTTACCCTACTTTAACACACCTGATTTAAATTGATGGCTGATTAACAGGCTTTTGCTGAACTGCAATTATTTGAAGCAGACTTCCTAAACCAGAGAAGCATTTAAAACATCCAAAGCAGCTTTGAGGACCAGGGTTGGAAAACACTGCACTAATCTATGGCTAGCCAAGAGAGAAAAAATACATAAAAGCTTGGAACCTTCCCATGTTTGCTCAGTGCTGTTTAATAGTCACAGTGACCCTTAGGTCTACATATTTATTTTAAAATACCTGATCAATCCAACAAAAAAAATTCTCAAGCCTTTTTTTAAATGTAGTTATACATTCATCCCGTACATTTCAACTGAAAAAACAAAGTCATTGACTGAAAGGTAAAATGGTTTCATCAAAAAAAGTGCACATCCTTTAAATGACCCTTTGATCTATTTTAGCATTCAGTCTCCTTTGGCACACTTTCCAAATAAGTATGCATGTCTGTGTCATTGTGAAGGTGTTACATAAAATCTACATCTTTCAATTGACACATAAAAGATTTTGGTCAAAGCTGACTGGTATTTGGAATTGTTCATAATTTCATGTACCATGACAAAAACCTTGTTAAGATTGAAGAAAAGCGTTTTCATATCATGATGCTGCCACTTCCAACACATGCATAGTGTTCTTTTGATGATGCGTAGTGCTGTGGCCAAAACATTTTCTCATTGTTTCATTAGGCTGTAACACATTCTGTCATAAGGTTTTAGGAATATTAGTCATTCTAAGTTATATTGTTTGGAAAATCTTCTGTCCTTCAGTGTTGCGCTTGTGTTCTTGAAATACATGAGCAGTTTGTATCATGTCTTTGTAATGTCAATGTTGACACAACTTTCTCCAATCATTGATGACTATCAAACCTTTTAAAGTTGTAAAATGTTTTATTCTTCTCCTGACCAATAACAATTTTCTTCTTATCTGTTGCAACCTCTCTACAAACTATGTCTTTGGCTTGAAGATGCAAACCAGCTCAAACAGCTGAATTTTATGGCTCATCAGATTCAGTATAATTAATTACAAAAATAAATCCAAGAAAGATGAATGCTAAAACTGAACCAGACTTTGCTTCAAAATTATTTAATATTGTTAGAAATTAAACATTTTTTGTCCCTCATTGTAGAAAGTAAAACTCATTATGTAGATTCGTTACAAAGATAAAAAATGTTTCAAGCCTCTGATATTTGTAATTAAAATGATTATGACTTACAGATACTCAAAACCCAAAATTCAGTGTCTTGGAAAAATAGAATATTGTGAAAAAACAAAGTGTGGTAGGAAAAGGTATACCAACAAAAGGGATAACTGAAGCCTTGAGAGGATTTTCAAGCAAAATCCATTGAAGAATTTGGGAGAACTGCAACATGTGAAAAAGATTTTTTTTGGTCTAACGGTAGCTTGTCACAATCTGATAGATTTTTCAGCGCCCATGTAGACAGTCAAATTCTAATCCGAACTATGATCACATTAAAAACATTTTGGACATGTAAACACATCTAATTATTTTTTTTCTTAACTAAAAGTCTTTAAATATTTGACTGAATATTTCTAATGAATCCGTATATCGGTTCTCTTTTCTGAAATGAGTGTGAAAAAAATATTTTACTTTTTCAAAATATAAAAAAAAAAAAACTTTTTTTGAACAATCTCTCACCAGTAGTTTGTTGTCTTTGATGACACACAGAAGTTTTGTCCATTGACCAAACCGTTTCTTTCGCAGTAGGAAAGCGCAGATACGGGCATCTTTCACTAGATCCATGGACGCTTCTTCAGATGGCCACTGGTGATGCATCTTCTGACTTTTCCCATCTTCTTCCTCTTCATCATATGATTCATAGGAACTACTCATGGCATCTGAATCATAGTCTGAGAGGAAACAGACTACTTTTAATTTTGTTAAACAGAAAGTAGCTAACTAGGCTGGTGTGTGGTTTCATATTTGTCAAAACACAAATTATAAATATATAGTATCTTGTTACTTACTGGAGGTGATGTATTCAGGAGCCTTTCCAGGACTTAAAGGAACTGCTTCCTCGTAGTAACCTTCTGGAAGAGAGCAGCTGGGCAGAGGAGGAGGGTCGCTGTTTGGAGCCTACAATAGAGAAAAAGTTTCAAATGAGTGCAGTGAAAAGTCCCTCCTTTATAAAATACAATTTCGGTTGCATCCAATGTAGCTCAACAGTTCAATATTTGAAATTATTTTCTTTGTCCTTTGAAAGAATTCAGGTGTCCCACATCCTCCTGCTAGCCCAGATTATACCAAACATTAAGATAAATTACCATAACTATGCAGATGATACTCAACCCTACATTACAATTTCACAAGGTTACTTTTATCTTACCAAACACTAAGGGAATGCATTTATCAAAAACAATGCATGGATGTGTCATACCTTTCTCCAGCTGAGCAGAAACAAAACTAAACATTTTTTTTAATCTAAAGAAAAATGATCAGGACACAGCTTCAGTTAATACAGCTGGAATGTACTGATCAGGCTTAAAATCTAGGTGTAATGATAGACTCTAACCTGAATCCCCAGGGTCAAAAGACAATCACAAGGTCAGCCTCTTATCACCTGAAAAACATTCCTAAGATCAAAGGACTCATGTTGCAATGTGACCTTTAAAAAAACTTTTGATAGTTTATAAGTCACTGAATGGCTTAGCACCAAAGTACGTTGAAGATCTGCGGTCATACCAACCCCCCGATCACACAGTTACACTGATCAGAACCAAATGGAGAAGCAGCTGTCTACGCTCCTCTTATCCGGAGCAAACTTCTAGGACTGCAAAGGTGCTAAAGCGCCGAGTTCCTTTAAATCAAGGGTAAAAACTAGGGCTTAAACTACTTGGAATTACAGTGGACCCTCATATTTCATGGTTGTATCGTATAGATAATATAGTAAGCAAACTGGGCAAAACCATTCCTGTTGAGAGGAGATGTGAATATTATGTAAAGCCTATAGTATTGAAAGAAGCAGGAGAATACTTACTGTTATCTGATATTGAGTACTGCTCAGTCATATGGTCAGCAGTGAACAAATCAGAATTATAGGACCTGAGCAGCGAAAGCACCGTGAAGGCCTATTGTATTGTCCTGTTTATTTTTCTTCCAGGTAATAAATTAGCTACATGGCAGCTCAACCCTACACTAGAACTTATCATATTTGGGGTTGCATGAAATTAACGTATTTTAAACGTTGTTTATAGTAGTGCCCCATGGAAGAAAAGAAAAATGCTCCTCATTTACCTTAGCTCATCATAGAGGCATACAACCTAGCACACTTGTAGAACTTCCCGAGACCTACCAAAAAGCCATAAAACTTCATAGCCCCAAATACACAGGAAGTCAGCCATCTAGGTCTAAAGCGTTGCATCACACTGTGGCCATAGATTTGGCTCCAATTTCCAGAAAACTCTTCTGATCTGTACCTGATTCAGCATGAATCAGGTACTTTTATACATGTCATATTTGAAAGAACTCCTCCATGAGTTTTTCACTTACAGACTTCAAAATGAGTAAGGAGAGACTTAAAGCATTGGGGATCAAAAGTTAACAACTTATTTTTGCTGTATCAAAGCAGGTTGGAGAGGCTAATTTTCAAGGTAAGGCTGCCCGCCAAAAAAAGTACAAGATGTGTTAACTTCAACATACGAGGTCACAGCTGAGCCAAACTTGGGACCCTGGGATTTATCTCACACACTAACTCTCAAGACATTCATGGGCTCATTTGATCATGTCACTGAGTATCACCCCTGAGAACAGGAAGTGCAATGTTTTACTAGAAAGGTCATTTTTTAAAACCTTTTTTTAACTAATCAACACATGGCTGTTGTCAGTGACTGAAAACAAGTTAGTATAAGCTCTTAACCAGCACTGAGAGTTTGGGAAAGAGGGTGTGGGTTTGGCGACAGGGCGAAACATGCTTGGCTCTAATTTCCATATACATAGTCTGATCTGCACCAAATTCAATTACATGGATAGTAGTCCAACCACCAACGGATATGTATGCAAATATTTTGTAGGCATCGCCCAATATCAGCACAGCACCCCCTTTTAACTTTAAAACAATCGTGCTCAATCAATGCTTTCAACTAGGATTGTGAAATTCAGTACAAATGTTGTTTCTGAAGAACCATTGATAGTTTGCTGAAGTCAACGGCCACATCCAAGAGGACGTTTGCTATTTTGGTCAATAGCTGACATTTGGTTTGATTTGATCAGATACACTCATAGTACGAGATAAGCCTGTGATATCATCTTAATGGCTAAATGGGCCAGCACAAATTTTCTGCGGAAATCTGCCAAAAACAGGGCATCTCAAGAATGGAACAAACTATCCAAAAATATTAAACGTATTATTTATGTCTAAAATTGTTTTTATGTGGTTGTCAGTGATTGTACATTATTCTGTTGGACCCCATCTTGGTAAAAACTTATGGAGACATTAATAAATAAATAAAAATTTTAAGGCATTGATGCATGCTCTGAATGGCCCAACCTGTTTATCCCATAATGTAACCCATGCTGTGCACCCTTCCCTTACCCTTACTAATTGTATTAAATCAAAATGAATACTTTGAGGATTTTGCCTGTTGCAGGGTATTACTAGAACGTAAACAATATCTGTATTCCCTACAATGCAACAGCTAAACAACTGTTCTATATAGTAAATGTCAGTAAACTTTTTAAAAACATGTTTAAGCATTCTATTGATTTTATTTTTGTACCTTTGACTGATTACTAACAAAATAAAATGACAAAAACATGAAATACACAAATAAAATTGTTAGACTCAATGTGGAGTCATCATTACTTTCATCACTTTGATAAAAATATCAAAACATGTAAGGTCTATAGAATTCTATTGACTTGAAACCCTTTGAAAAGCAAACAAAAGACGTCTTTGACTGCAAGCGATCAGAATAAATTATTGGAACAATCATTAAAAATAAAACAATCTGCAGTGATGACCAAATATGAGGTAAGCCTCCTTGTCTAAGAAACAAGGTAGCATCAAGGTAACACCACCCCTAAAACTGATAACTGAAGATAACCACAATCTAATTAATGGGAACCAGGGCTATGTAAGGTGTCAGCGTAACACAATTTGCCAATTCATCTGCTGTATTAATTAAAAAACAACTCCTCTATTGTTCATAAGAAAAGGTCAACCTAAGATTAGATAACGTTACCCAGATAGTTTGCCTTAGCAACTGGGTAAAAGATGAATAGGTTTAAAGGGCCACGTATAATTTTGATAATGGAGTTAAAAAAAGAATCACCCAAAGCACAATAAATTTAATCTCGGATTGTAACATCAATTTCCAAGTGTTTACTAATTTTAGTGCTGTAATGGAGACCGCAGGTTCCATTGATTCTGGTTAAGTTTCTGTTAGTTAGGATTGAGTTACAGACAATGTTTTGTTTCAGTTCAGTTTGTTTGAACATTTGGAAAATGCATTTGTAAGAAGCAGAGGGACTGGCCACCCTACTTGGGTAAAGAGTGTAGGTAAAAATGTGCATTTGTGTTTAATTAGTTTAAGTTAGTTAAACTTTTATGTTTAACCATTTAAATGTTAAAAACATAATCTCTTCACTCACCTCTTCCTTATATTGTCTCCTGAGCAGGGCTGGGAGGTAAGGGAAACTCATGCTACATACACTACCGTTCAAAAGTTTGGGGTCACCCAAACAATTTTGTGTTTTCCATGAAAAGTCATACTTATTCACCACCATGCATTGTGAAATGAATAAAAAATAGAGTCAAGACATTGACAAGGTTAGAAATAATGATTTTTATTTGAAATAAGATTGTTTTTACATCAAACTTTGCTTTCATCAAAGAATCCTCCATTTGCAGCAATTACAGCATTGCAGACCTTTGGCATTCTAGCTGTTAATTTGTTGAGGTAATCTGGAGAAATTGCACCCCACGCTTCTAGAAGCAGCTCCCACAATTTGGATTGGTTGGATGGGCACTTCTTGCGTACCATACGGTCAAGCTGCTCCCACAACAGCTCAACGGGGTTCAAATCTGGTGACTGCGCTGGCCACTCCATTACCGATAGAATACCAGCTGCCTGCTTCTTCTCTAAATAGTTCTTGCACAATTTCGAGGTGTGATTTGGGTCATTGTCCTGTTGTAGGATGAAATTGGCTACAATCAAGCGCTGTCCACTGGGTATGGCATGGCGTTGCAAAATGGAGTGATAGCCTTCCTTATTCAGAATCCCTTTTACCCTGTACAAATCTCCCACCTTACCAGCACCAAAGCAACCCCAGACCATCACATTACCTCCACCATGCTTAACAGATGGCGTCAGGCATTCTTCCAGCATCTTTTCAGTTGTTCTGCGTCTCACAAACGTTCTTCTTTGTGATCCAAACACCTCAAACTTGGATTCATCCGTCCACAGCACTTTTTTCCAGTCTTCCTCTGTCCAATGTCTGTGTTCTTTTGCCCATCTTAATCTTTTTCTTTTATTGGCCAGTCTCAGATATGGCTTTTTCTTTGCCACTCTGCCCTGAAGCCCAGAATCCCGCAGCCGCCTCTTCACTGTAGATGTTGACACTGGTGTTTTGCGGGTACTATTTAATGAAGATGCCAGTTGGGGACCTGTGAGGCGTCTGTTTCTCAAACTAGAGACTCTAATGTACTTATCTTCTTGCTCAGTTGTGCAACACGGCCTCCCACTTCTTTTTCTACTCTGGTTAGAGCCTGTTTGTGCTGTCCTCTGAAGGGAGTAGTACACACCGTTGTAGGAAATCTTCAATTTCTTAGCAATTTCTCGCATGGAATAGCCTTCATTTCTAAGAACAAGAATAGACTGTCGAGTTTCAGATGAAAGTTCTCTTTTTCTGGCCATTTTGAGCGTTTAATTGACCCCACAAATGTGATGCTCCAGAAACTCAATCTGCTCAAAGGAAGGTCAGTTTTGTAGCTTCTGTACCGAGCTAAACTGTTTTCAGATGTGTGAACATGATTGCACAAGGGTTTTCTAATCATCAATTAGCCTTCTGAGCCAATGAGCAAACACATTGTACCATTAGAACACTGGAGTGATAGTTGCTGGAAATGGGCCTCTATACACCTATGAAGACTAGTTTAAAGTTATGTTCATTGAAAAGTACAGTGCTTTTCCTTAAAAAATAAGGACATTTCAAAGTGACCCCAAACTTTTGAACGGTAGTGTAAGCTCTTTTAAAGTTGTTGCCATTTGATTGAGGAGGGGTGATGCCTGATGGAGTAACGTTAAACTTAGCTTATTCTGTTTAATGAACTTAGATTTGTTTAATTATAATGATTTTTATCTATGTAAATATTGATTCGTACAATTTATTCTCTTTTTGGTGTTTTGGTTTATTTGTAAATAGTTTGTTTTTTTTGTGGTTACCGCTACTCTTGGTTTCTTCTGTTTATTCACCTAGGTATAAAAGAAAAGCATTTTTTTCTAGTATGTAGTTTGTGTTGGTGATCTGCAATGCTCAATAAAGACACCTCAACCTAATTTTATTGTTGCCTCTTTTAACAGTGTACCTCCGTGGGTCAAACTGACAAGTACCCTTAAGTGTGCCCTTTTAAAAAAAAGTTTCCAACATAAGTAAAATACAGATAACAATGCCAAGATGTAGTGATGTTCAGATGACGCCTGGTGTACCGTTTCAACACGTGCCCTAACTGTATTGATACTGTGTCGATACTGTGTTGGTCTACTGACCCCTGCTTAATCTTAATATTATTGGAGGCGACCTAATTCGGAAAATCAAGTAATCTATGGATTCGATGGCCATACCATAACATTATTCATGTAATTGTATTCCATACTGTGCACTGTATAAATTAATATTTTAACATTTAAAATGTTATATTCAAAATATATAAGTCATCAAGTGAATGTGTGTCACATCTTTTCAAAAAGCAAAACTGACGGTGATGTTCATTATGAATTGTATAAGAGGCACTTTTTAAATACAGGCTATATATATATATATATATATATATATATATATATATATATATATATATAAAATTTAGGTATGCATAGCCCCCGAAAATTAAACACTGTGCATTTAAAGGGATAGTCTGGAATTTGTAAGAAAAAAGAGAGGGAGGGACATGATTTGAAAAAAACAAACAAAAAACGACCCAAGCTCCCTCCCCCTCCCTTTCTGATTGGCCTTAAAGCCGTGCCTACTTTTCCATGCACGCTCCAGGTCAATGGGCCAAGACGTGCAGAGGAGAGAGAGAGTGTCAACAATAGATTATCTGAGGTGAAGATGCTTTTTTGGTTTGAAATCGGTATCTTCTGCTCTTGAGCTGAATGTTGATCCATGGCTGCACTCGGGACTGATGGCGGAGGCTTGATTCGGAGGCTGCGTGTAAACAGAAAACTGAGCAAGCGTGCAGTTACGAGCACGAGCACACAGCGTTCGTAATTTTTGACTGCCCTTGGCATCACTTTATTGGTTCAAGTGGACGGCACCGGGGCTTTTGAGCCATAGCTGAGATACGGGAAGACTTACCCGTGCTGCTATAATTCATAAAATGACTTATTTTATATCAACAATTTAATAGACAGGCAACCCTGGTGAGCGTGGAGACGTATCGCGTTGGTAAGACGTATCGCGTCATTTCCTGTTTTGTGACTAACTCGTTTGTAGCAAGTCGGTGTTTCTCTCTCTCTTGAACTGATCTAACTTTCTCTGTCAATAAGTTTTTTCTGAGTTGCTTAACACACAAACACATTAAAACGTTAAGTTTCTTCACGGTTTAGGACTCTTTAAGCGTTTTACTGGGTTAATTACTTTGTTTTTAGGTAAGGTAAGGTACCGCTTGGTTAGCTTAGCTTTACGGCTAGCATGGCTTCGGCAGCTTTCTCTCTTGTCCCTCCATCTCTCTCTACACCTCCTCCTCTTTCCTGCTCTCTCTGTCAGATGTTTAGTTACTCCTCCGCCTCATTTAGTGAAGTTGGTAGGTGTAATAAGTGCAGCATTTTTGTAGCTTTGGAGGCGAGGGTTTCTGAGCTAGAGGCCCGGCTCCGCGCTGTAGAACAGCCAGGCCCAGCAGTAGCTAGCGCGGAGTCAACTAGGACAGGACCTAGCCGTCCTCCAACAGCTCCCGTGCAGCCGGGACCTCAGGCGAGCTGGGTGACTGTTCGTAGGAAGACTAGCGCCAGACCCCAGTCCGCGGCCAACCTCCAGCCCCTTTCTCTGAACAATAGGTTCGCCCCGCTCAGCGACGCACCCGCCGAGCAGGAGAGGCCGATTCTTGTAATTGGCAGCTCCATAGTTAGGAATGTGGCTCCAGAGACACGAAAGACCACCGTCAAATGCCTTCCAGGGGCCAGGGCTGCGGACATTAGGTCCCATCTGAAGCTTTTGGCCAAGGACAAACGGCGGTATAGCAGGATCGTTATCCATGCTGGTGGCAACGACACCCGGCGACGGCAGTCGGAGGTCACTAAAATTAGCGTAGCTTCGGTGTGTAGGGCTGCCAAAAAGATGTCTGACTCTGTAATTTTTTCTGGTCCCCTGCCTGATCGTACTAGCGATGACATGTACAGCCGTATGCTTTCGTTCCACCTTTGGTTGTCAAGGTGGTGTCCAGAAAACGATGTGGGCTACATTGATAACTGGGGGGCCTTCTGGGGAAAACCTGGACTGTTACGTAGAGACGGCATCCATCCCACCGAGGACGGAGCTTCGCTTCTTTCCAGGAACATTGATAGGGTTATCTCTAGTTCCCCAAAGCCGTGACAACCCAGAGTCCAGCTCAGGGAACCCAGAGTCCAGGTCAAGGAACAGGGACTGCCACCCACCCACTACCCTATAGAGATAGTTTCCCGTCCACTACCCAAAACTAATGAATTAAAAGTTAATGCTACTAGAGCAAAGTATAAAAATCTCATAAAGATAAATAAAACTCGGACTGAACATAAAAACAAATCAATTAAATGTGGTTTACTAAACATAAGATCTCTCCCCTCAAAAACACTCTTGGTAAATGACTTAATTTGTGAAAATAATATTGATTTGTTTTGTCTTGCAGAGACATGGTTGCAGGAAGAGGACCATGTCACAATAAATGAGTCAACTCCCCCTAGCTACTTAAACTTTAGTGTCCCTCGAAGTACTGGTCGAGGAGGTGGAGTAGCAACTATCTTTCATTCCGATTTACTAATTAATCTCCAAAAAAATAATAGTTACAGTTCCTTTGAGCATCTAGTTTTTAGCTTTCCTCATACACATAACAAAGCAGTAAAGCCACTTTTGTTTGTGGTCTTATATCGTCCACCAGGACCTTATTCTCAATTTTTAGATCAGATTTCAGATTTTCTATCTGACTTAGTTTTAAACACTGATAAAGTCATTATAGTCGGAGACTTCAATATTCATGTTGATAATGAAAGTGATAGTCTAAATACAGCTTTTCACACTATCCTAGACTCAATAGGCTTTACTCAAAATGTGCAGGGACCAACACATTCTTGTCACCACACTTTAGATCTTGTGCTGACTTATGGCATTGACTGTGAAGAAATAACAGTCTTTCCACATAACCCTATCCTGTCTGATCATTTCCTTATCACTTTTAAACTTACTCTAATGGATCATATCAAACCTGAAAGAAAACTTCATTATACCAGAACGTTATCAGACAACGCTGTAGCAAATTTTAAAGAAGCTCTTCCAACTTTAATTTCCTCAGTTTATAAATGCAGAACAGAAAACAGTGATTTAACTCGTGACCCCTCACAACTTGACATTTTAGTTCATAGCGTTAATTCCTCCCTGCGTCGGGCAATAGACAAAGTTGCCCCCTTGAAAAGGAAGGTGGCTAGCCATAGAAGATTAACTCCCTGGTTTAATTTAGAGCTACGTACCCTAAAGCAGAATGTTAGAAAACTAGAGAGAAAATGGCGCTCCACGCATTTACATGATTCCTTTTTAATATGGAAAAATAGTTTATTGCTATATAAAAAGAGCCTTCACACAGCTAGAACAGCATATTATTCATCTTTAATCGAGGAGAATAAAAATAATCCTAGGTTTCTTTTTAATACAGTTGCCAAACTCACACAGGATCATAGCTCTATGATCCTGTGTGCTCATAGAGCTATGATCTATGATCCAATTTTATGATCTGCTCCAATTTTAAATATAATGAATCTATCCTTAGTCAATGGATATGTACCACAGGAGTTTAAGATAGCTGTAATTAAACCTCTACTTAAGAAACCCTCTCTTGATCAAAACGACTTAATTAACTATAGACCGATATCTAATCTTCCCTTCTTATCTAAAATTCTTGAGAAAATAGTTGCACACCAGATATGTGAGCATTTAAACAATAATGAGCTGTTTGAGAAGTTTCAGTCAGGCTTTAGAGCTCATCACAGCACTGAAACAGCTCTGGTGAAGGTTACTAATGATATTCTCATAGCCTCAGACAATGGACTGGTGACCATTCTGGTCCTGTTAGATCTCAGTGCTGCCTTTGACACTGTTGACCACAATATTCTCATAGAAAGGCTTCAAAGTGTCGGTATAATAGGAACAGCACTAGGTTGGTTTAAATCTTATTTGTCTAACAGATTTCAGTTTGTTCAGGTAAACAATAGATCTTCCTCAACCTCAATAGTTACTTGCGGAGTACCACAGGGTTCAGTGCTTGGGCCGATTCTCTTTACTATATATATGCTTCCTATTGGTAAAATAATTAGGCAGCATGGGATAAAATTCCATAGTTACGCAGATGATACACAGCTATATCTATCCATAAATCCTGATGAATCCAATCAGTTAGGTAGACTACAGGCATGTCTGGAAGACATAAAAACTTGGATGACTCTAAACTTCTTGCTTCTAAATTCTGATAAAACAGAAGTTGTCGTCTTTGGACCAGAAGCTCTGAAAAAGAAACTACTTAGTCAGCCCCTTCACCTGGACGGCATTAAATTAGCCTCCAGTAATAAAGCAAAAAACCTCGGTGTCATTTTTGACCAAGATATGTCATAAGAAGTCTGTAGGATTTCCTTTTTTCACCTTAGGAATATTGCAAAAATTAGAACCATCCTGTCCAGGAATGATGCTGAAAAACTAGTCCATGCCTTTGTTACTTCAAGGCTGGATTACTGTAACTGTCTATTATCAGGTAGTCCACAGAATACAATTAAAAGTCTTCAGTTAGTTCAAAATGCTGCTGCTAGGATTCTGATGAATATTAAAAGAAGAGATCACATTTCCCCTGTTTTAGCTTCTCTTCACTGGCTCCCAGTAAAATCTAGAATAGAATTCAAGATCCTCCTTCTGACATATAAAGCCCTTAATAATCTAGCTCCATCATACATAAGAGACCTGATTGTTCCATATGTTCCTAACAGAGACCTTCGCTCTCAGACTGCAGGTTTACTGGTAGTTCCTAGGATTTCTAAAAGTAGAATGGGTGGCAGATCTTTCAGCTATCAGGCTCCCCTCCTATGGAACCGGCTCCCAGGGTTGGTTCGTGAAGCAGACAATTTGTCTATCTTTAAAACTAGGCTAAAAACTTTCCTCTTTGACAAAGCTTACAGTTAGAGATATGTTTATAGGTAGTTAGAGTCAGGTCAGACAGGTAGATAGGAAGAGACAGGTTAATGTTAGTAGTCAGGCAGAGTGTCAAAAGTTAGGAAGAGATAGGAAGAGGTAGAGTAGCTAGGTAGAGATAGATTAATGTAAGCCAGGTAAAGATCCGGAGCCGGTCGCGGCTTACCGCCGCGGAAGAAATGTGCCCCACAGGGGCCAGCCAGCGCCGGAGAGAGGTCCCTCAAGGGGATCCTCCCGCACAGTGCGGCCGCCCATTACCTGCCGGGTTGAATCCCCCGGGCAGACTGTGCGGACCCCACCCGTTTATCTCTTAAACGTTTCTCGCCCTCTTCAACTCTGTCCTCTCAGTTCTGTCTATTTTTCCTTAAGATAGTTGTCGACTATCGGTCTCGTGCCGGTATTTAGCCTTAGATGGAGTTTACCACCCACTTTGGGCTGCATTCTCAAACAACCCGACTCCGAGAAGACCCCGGCATGACGGGGGCCGTTACCGGCCCTACACCGTCCACGGGTCAGGAGGACTCAGACAGAGTGTTGGTAGCCAGGTCTCCTAGTAGCTAGGAGACAGGTTAATGTTAGTAGCTATGCTGCTTTAGGCTAGGCTGTTGGAGGACATTATTAGGGTCTGTTCCTACTTTCTCTCCTACTTCTCCCCAACTGCATGATGTGCTGTCAATTCAAGCACTAACCTGTTTTCTATTATAGTAGGTGCTCCGGATTAGCCCTGCTTGACGACCCTGACTAAGATGGCATTGCAGTGACGGAAAATTCTCCACGTCCTGCAACAAACTTCTGCATCAGTTCTATTGCTCTTTCTGTGTCTCTGTTATGTATTCTCCAAGCCACAGACGGTCGCGGCAGATAACCGCTTGTGCTGAGCCTGGTTCTGCCGGAGGTTTCTTCCTGTTAAAAGGGAGTTTTTCCTTCCCACTGTCGCTGCATGCTTGCTCAGTATGAGGGATTGCTGAGAATTCCACGACGCAATCTTCTGTGGTTCTGTAATTTCTACACTAAACATTGTATTGTAATAACTCTTTTTGTAAAGTGCCTTGAGATGACATCTGTTGTGAAATGGCGCTATATAAATAAACTGAATTGAATTGAATTGAATACAATTATTAAAATTTGAAATTCATTTAGAGATCCAGACTATCTGTAAATGTCCATCTTTTTTGGTTTATTAATATAAGCCTGTATAGTTACAAGTATTGTCCAGTAGAGGGCTCTGTCGCTTAGTCAGTGTCAAGCTGCTATCCAGTCCAGACCGGAAAATTACAGATTTGTAGTGATGGGAAGAACGACTCTTTTTACCGACTTGGATCATTTACTCTCGAACATTAAATTGAACGAATCTTGAACGAATCGTTTAGTTCATTTTAACAGCAGGTGGCGCTGTTGCCCTCTTGTGGGCGTCGTAGTAAACAATGCAGCGGTTCTCCAACGAATCATAATTCACAACCCCAAGTGACCCATTTACCGACTCATTCCTGTTACTCTTAGCAACTAATTTCATTAGTAGAAATATTTATAGTTTATAATTAAATTTGTGGGGGGAAAACACCCAGTAAAAAAACATTTCTGCTCTGGACTGGAAGAAAAACCCTGAGTACAAAACTCACATCACGAGAATAGCTCATTAGTTCACATTAGTATAGCTCTGCTAACATGCTAACAGCACATTGAGTTACTCACCCCTTCCTTTCTGAGAGCTAACCGAAGCTAGCTTGCAATGTCTGGTGCTGAATCGCTAGCTTGAACAAATCGCTCACTCCCGGCTCACAGCTCAAACGAGCTGAACGACTCATTCACCCCTCCTCCTTCCCGGCTCACAGCTCAATTCTCCACTACAATACAGAAGGCAACATGTTTTGTTTTACCTGACAATAAAAAACAAAATGCCACAAGCAATTCGAAAACCTAGGAAAGCATATACACACCACAATAAAGTTATTTGTGTCCACGCTGCCATCATTGTTTAACAACGCGACAGTGACTAGGTAGGTGTCACGTGACAAATGAACGAATCTACTACTCCACACACAGTACACCCTGAGCTGTGAACGATGAACGAGGAGATCCGTTCAGTCCGAACTGTCGGTCACATTACAGCTCTACAGCCTGAGCTGTGAACGATGAACGAGAAGATCCGTTCAGTCCGAACTGTTGGTCACATTACAGCTGGGTAGAGGAAGAGTGAGTGTAAACTAATTTTGACAATTAGTGATACAATTAAAACAAAAAGGAATAATTAATAAGTTCCCTATGTTTACATGGTGCGTTTATTGTGTACAAAATTTTACATTATTATTATTATTATTATTATCACTACTATTATTGATTATGTTTGTTGTTATTATTATCATTATATTGTTATTATTTAATCAATATGCTGATATAATTTTCGAAAGTATTTATTTACTAACACACTTTAAATTATACACACAATAACACATCTACAAGAATTGAAGTCCACTAAATAATTATGATTTAATGAATAAATAATATATATTGGGTGTCGAATGACAAATAAAGGAACATTAGATATCAGACATCATTCATTTCCTTGTTCATCTCTCAGTCCGCTCCACAGCCCGTAGCAAGCTGAGCCACAGTTTTCACGTGACGAATGAGTAAGAATGATCCGTCACGATCCGTATATGAACGAATCGTGAGCGAACTGTAGTACTTGCTGCTCGCCACACACAGCCTGAGCGGTCTGGCTGTCACATGACAAAAGAACTGGGACCTGAAAACGGACGCAGCAGCTGAGTGAGTCATGAACGAATCATTTCTGTTTCCTGTCTTGCTGCTGACTGAGCTCATGCAGCTGCTGACATGTGGCAAGAGAAGGTACTGCATGACAATGAACGAATCGCTCACTGAGAGGACTCGTTACTCTCGGGTTGTATAAAAGATTAGTTCATTTTGAACGAATCGTTCACGAACGACACATCACTACAGATTTGCAGCACACGTTTGCCTGAATGCAGCTCTCCATGAAGCTTAAAGTGGTGCAATACCGGACTCTGACTAATTTAATATATTGCAGCCCTTGGAAGGCGGCGCGAGGTACAGTTTTTAACTGTAATTGATTTCTTAAGTTGATATTTCAATGTTTTTTGTACTTTATTTGATTCATTGGAGTTTACATTAGGAATAAGCATGTATTTTTTTGTCCCCTGTTTAGTTTTCACGGTGTATTAACGCACTTCAGCACTGTTAAATCTGAAAGAATCCTGAAGTAAATACTGCACCCGTCGAGGCTCTCTCTATCTCTTCTTTGTTCCAGGGGACTGCTACACTATCTCTTTAAACTGCAGAAAATAATACGAATAATTTTATTTTGAAATGGACTGAATTTGGATAAAATTAAGCTGAAACTGAGAAGAACAGGATTAAGAGAGGATATAAAATCAAATATTTTATTTGGTGATATGAGATTAAAATGATCACACACGTCAGAAACCTTGAGTTTTCTTTCTGGCTCCATGATGTTGGCTTTCTGGGAATTAGTCTGGTTCCAAAAATAATGTTTTGGCAGAGAAGGAACCAGTTTAAAGCTGTAGACGCTCCTGCTTTTAAACACAGTTCAGCGCTTATGTGACAGATGACACACATAGACTGTGTATATGAATGACACAGAAGCTGTATCGGTCACGTGACTATTTCTTAAATCGATACACGCACCGATATGGGGTTTCGCTCTATGAGCTTGATACATGCGCCGATGCATCGGTGCTGCTCTACACATCACTACCAAGATGTCTTCTTAAAAGAGATTTTTATCTATGGAGTAGTGAATGGTGGTTACACTGATGGTGTGTTCCTGAAATTTCCTTATGATTATCTTCAGAAGTATAAGACAAGAAGTGATAAGCACAATATAATAGAAGTCCTTAAGATTATTACTGAGGGATTATTGGAAACATACAGTAGGTAACACTGTACAGAAGCACTAAATGTAAAACAGGAATAATTGTGAAAAATGTCTTGTTCTTGCTCTCATTGGCTACGTTTACATGAACACGGAATAAAAGCTTCATGTAAACACGGCATTCAGATTACTCTGACCTGATCAAACTCACCCGGGTACTCACTGAGCAGTATACACACACAAACCCAGAAGCAAACACCTTCAAAGTAAAATAAAAATTCTGTGGAGCTGTGATTACCTTAAAAGGATGACTGTAGGTGGCCCAAAAGCATTTTACAAAAAGGTTAAACTCAAGCTGTGAATAACTCCAGATTCATTTCCCTCTTATGGAATTTATTTACCAATCACTGAGAAAACTTTCTGTTTCCAAAGAGGAAAAACTGAACACTGTAACTTTTATGAAATCTTATAGGCCACTTTTTACTGCCGACCATGGTGAGCTCACGGGCCTTGCACCTACTGGTAAGTCATTAAAACATTCATGGAAGGATATGCATTTTTAGCAACTTTCTGCTTCTTCTTACATAAAAATCTTAGTTACAATGTTTTTGAGGTAATAGAACATTTGTTGAAGTCATCAGTTGTCAATGTCACTATAAATTAACCACAAACTCGGAAAAAGGCAGATGTTAAACTACTAATATTTGTGGCGATGCAGCTGGCTATTTAACCTTGGAGGCACCTGGACAATTGGAAAGAAGTGTGTTCTTGTTGAAGCAGAGACACTCTGCTTTCTTTATTCCTCACATTCAGATCAATCCTACTGCTACACACCTCTCCATGAACTGACAAACCTACCAGTAATACTCTGGCTTCAGCTTCTCCTGCTCACTGGATCCTACCAACTAAGGGGCGGAGGCTGGACCAGACAATACACATTAAAAAAAAACAGCTACACTTAAAACAATTAATCTAACTACATCCACATATTTACAACATTTCCATATTTACAAACAAACATTTATATTAACACTGTGATTCAATAATAAAAATACAAATGTGTTCACCCAGGTTCTTTCCCCCCCTTGTGAGTGTTGCATCTATACTTAAATGAATAATTTTATCATACATTTCTCTTTGACATTCTCCTACTAACAGGATATGTGCATACAGAACAACTGAAATCCAATAAATAAGATAGTTAAAAGTACAGGTGTGGTTATTCAATAATCAAACCAAAATCATATTAATCCCAATGGTTAAAATAATAGCCATGAGGAATAAGGATAATACATCGTCACAATGCTATTTAAAAATTGCCCCTTATATGTAATGCATATATTCCATAGGGTTTAACTTTAGCATTGGCTACATGCTAATTTCACCAACAGAAACTTCACATGCCGGAGTCAAGTGTTCAAATCCATGTCCTGACTTTGAAATTCTAACTCCAAGTGCAAGTTATTGGTGTGCTGCTCGGGTCAAGTCACAAGTCCCTAAAAAGTGACATGAGTCAGGACTGGAGTCCGAGTCCTTTATTTTTTTAGCAGTGGATGATGGTTCAATTACAAGAAACAGTTCACTGAACCCCTCACACTCAGTAATGCTGAGAGGTTGGCAGTCCTTAATTATGAAATTCAGCATTGCCTGGTCAAACTCATGGTTCCTGGTGGCTTTATGATATTATGGAAAGATATTTAACAAAGGATGAGAAATGATTCCTTCTGCGGTTCAAGGGTCTTTTATCCATGATCAATGTTCAAATATGAACATTTTAAGTAACATGTATTGATTTCAAATAAAGTGACCACTCAGATGTTGTATGTCAGTATACCTGTATTTATCCTAGATGGATTTGTGGCATCATGATGTTCATACTTTGCTCTGGGATATGTCAGAATTGAAAAAGTGCTTGTATTATTGTATGAAAGTTCAGTTTGAAAAACTGCAACACTTAACCTGCAGAAAAGAGTGGGAATAATTCAAACAAAGAGTCATTTTGAAATGGCCAAAATTCTGATAGATCAAACAGAAACAGAGGAACAGGATGAAACAAGGAAATTATTATTTGCCGATATAAGATCAAAATGATCCAACATAGCGGAAACCTTGTATTTTCTTTTGGGCTCCATGATGTAACACTGACTTTCTAGGAATCAGTTTGTTTCAAAAGACAAACTTTTGGCAGAGACGCAAGTACAAATCACGCTACTCCAAGAACCAATCAGATTTCTCGATTCCCTAACCAATCACGGAGAGAAGAGGGCTGTGCAGCCGAAGTCCCGTCTGTCATTACCACACACAGTTCTCTGAAGGTGAGTCGGTTTGTCATAAACAAAAATTTCTCTCTGAAGACTGAAAGACATGTCTCTGCTATTAACTAATTTCACTAAGGATAACGGGACGAAGATTGGTTAGGGAATCGAGAAATCTGATTGGTTCTGGGAGTAGCGTGACTTGTATTGTATTTTCTGATTTGTACTTTAATTTTTGATTTGTACTTGTATTTAGTGACTTTTATTCCCTGATTTGTACTTGTAGCTTTGATTTGTCCTTGTATTTTCTGATTTGTACTTGTATTATTAAATGAATCCGTACTTGTATTTTTCAAAACGTGTGTACAAGTTACAAATAAGCAGATACAAGTCACAATACATAAGTCCCAACTCTAGTTCCATACATTACTAGTAACCTCTGTAACCATAATCATACTTTATAATAGTCTAAAATCATCTTTTACAGTAACTGCTTTTTAGGATTTTTTTTAAACTGACACATATGCCTACATACACTTTCTGTCCTTTCAATGAGTTCCAGTGTGAAGAATTTGCCTGTGTGAATCTTTAGTAAAAACACTGTTGTATTAGCCCAAATTCTACACTGACCTATCACCCCAAAACGTGACATAGACAAAACAACAATGGTGGATTAAATGTTTGTTTGTCTTATAGTTTATTAGTTTGTAATCCTACTTGTCACAGAGAAGAATCTTGACTTTGTCGCTCATCACTCCACACAACACTCCACTTCTGCCTTAATGTCTGCCATTCCTGTTTTCTTGTTGTGTTTACCGCTAACCTTGTGTGCAGGCAGTTTCTAAGAACAACTGCCACAGCATCACTCCCAATTAGCTATCTGTCATCAACAGGGATATAGACAGTGTACTAAACTCTAGAGTTAGAAACTTACATGACCTAAAGCCTGACAATTTAGATTGTTTTCTACAGTGAGAAAAACTACTAAAACTATGCGGAAATTTCTTTGTTCACTGTACCAGGCCAGGTTTTCTTTGTTTGACAATAAACCCCATCCCCTTTCCTAATATTCCCCTCCCATCCTACCTGGTTCTCTTCTTCCCCTAATCTTTAATACAAGTGTTGGGCCAGACCTCAAGCAGAAACCTTATCGCATATCCTTTGAGGGAAACAGCGGTTCAGTGAACTCACTTCTTGGCAGGGATATTCACACTGCTGCCAGAGTTCTCCTCCCAATCTCTGCATGAAAGAGGAGAAAAAATATTTCCCCAGAGAGGAAGATGGGCGGAAAGAAAAGAAAAGGACTGAAAACAAACAAAAGAACTAGGCCTGAAGGGTCAGACTGGGAGCGACAATGCCTGCTTAAAGAAAACTCGACTCTTTTTGAGTTGGCGGAAATGCTTTGTTGGTATAAAAGACTGCTGCTCCGTATCATACTTAACATAGACTTCCTTTTTAAAAAAAGCCACCATAAATAATAATAAAGCAGAAGCTAACTGTTTGGATAAGTGTTTTGTCATGAGTGCAACAGAGTGCATAACATCACACTCCAGAAATTGTGATCTCACTGCTTTGCTATGCAGTGACTCCAAGCTTAGAGACATTGCCTCTAACACAGACTTTTTTTTTTCTCTTTTTCATTCCCCAACAAAAATCCACGGCCTTTTAGCATTCGTCATCTGGAGATTAAATATGTTATGCCCTCAAACTAACCAGAGCTGTACATTGGCCCTGTGTTCAACAGAAACCACATGCTGCTTCTTGGCCTATGCAGCTTAAAAATAAAATGAACCTCTGAGGGCATCCATCGTAGATATGTGTGTTGGTTGTTCTTTTACTGTTTCAATGTTAAATAAATGCTAAACTATTACTTTTTTTAGGGATACTGGTACCGATACTGGTATTGGGTATCGGTCCTTATACCACCTAATATATTCGCATTGGCAAATGTTAACCGATACCATGAACCGATACTTAAGATGTGGAAACACAGCACTAACTTCACAGAAATGTTAATTTTTAACTTGTAGATTTATGTTCTGTGGTCATTTTTATTAATATTACCTTTTTTCTAATTCACCATCATTTGTTGTAACAAACAGAGAAGAAAGCAAAACCTGACTCCCAATTGATAGCACTTTTTTTGTGTGGTAGAAGTATCGGCATTGGTACTCGGTATTGGTAAAAACTATGATCCAAGTATCGATATAGTATCGGTTTTGTGGCATCATTGCTTCCCTACTTTTTTTCATATCAAAGACTAAAAATGACTGAAACATGAATTGAAATGGGCCGAGTGAAAATGAGTCTGCAAAGTCTGTATAAATGTTGATACTTGTTCTTTAAAACATCTTTGTGAGTTAATTAATGATTTTAGGTATGCCACACACAGAACTCGGATGAAAGGTGGCACAGTTGTTAGAATTTATGAGTTGCAAAAAGAAGGTTCTGTGTCTGAGTGTGTACATGAATGCAGTTCCAAATGTTTGTTTTAGAAAAATACATTCCTGTCTAGGTAGGGCCTAAGACAGCATCTAACACCTACTTGAAACAAACCGAAAGTCATTTTGAACAACTAGGCAGCACTTTGAGGATCTTGTTCTTTGATTTATCCAGTGCAATTGGCGCCGTGCAATCTGTTTGATCACGTCTGAAATTCCAGAACACACAAAGATGCCACCTGAATTGAATGGTTGAATTAATTTATGACAAGCAGACCACAGCTTGTGCTAAACTGCAGCAAATGTCCTGTGCTCTTACCATTCCTTTTTAATTCTGTTCACCTCAGCCTCCTGTCATCTGTATGAATTCAGTTACATAAATTCCAAGACACTCCCAGTAGACCTGGGTAATTCATACATTGTATAACATAATCAAATTTGCTGTTCATAAGGATATAATTTTTGGAAAAACTGAATTCCCCCCCCCCTCAATGCACTCCTTCGGTTTTTGTAGTTTGCAGTGATTTCAAGGCACCCAGGGCCTACCATCTTGTTTCAATAGCATGCTCTACAGTTCGGTTTTAGTTCAGACTATCAATTCAGGTCAACACTAGAGGTTGAAAATTTTTTGGGATCCCAGTGGGTCACGTGTATTTTGCGTGATTCCCGCAAAATGGGAGTGTTGTGTGTATACAAAGGAACTGCACAATGTGCGTGCAATTTGTCTGGCTGACATCAACAGCATTGGTGGTGAATAATAATTTAATATTAACACGGCTATTAATGACATTGAATTGACTAGTTTATTAAATCAAGTTGGGGCACCACTCCGGAAAATCCAGGAGAACGTTAACATAAGCCAGACAAACTCAGTCCCTTTTCTAAAGGGTGAACTCGGACGCAGTAACAATAATTCCACATGCACTGAATAAAACAGGGGAACTTCTGTTTAAAATATAACAGGTCACATTAACACTGTGGCAACAGCTGATCTACTCTAAATCATAAAGTCTACAAACTATTTAAAAAGGAATAACGTATGAAACCAAGAACTAACACTACCAGAATAAAAAAATAAAAAAACAGCTTCAAAGCATAAGTGTGATGTGCGTGTGTGTGTGTTTGTTTGTGTCTCCGCAGGGGGTGATCTGGAGTCAGGACACAGGGTTAATAGTATTCTTTCTTAACAAGACATGCAACCACACCATACCAACAAAATGAAAGGATATTAAAAGATAGGAGATATGTGGTGTTATGTCTCCTATCTTTTAATATCCTTTCATTTTGTTGTTTAGCAAGAACCAGTGAACACAAAAATAAGCAGACAACAGCAAAAGCCAGCATACCAACAATGAGCAAATGGTGATTTAACCATTACAGAAGAATCAATTAAACCATTTCACACAAGTCTAAACTTGTGTTTAAAAACCTCCTACAGAAGCCTACACCCTACCCAGACAAACTAAATTCATTCTACTGGCGATGACTTCATCCACACCGCCAGTCCATAGCGAACGATGAAGGGACAGGAGGAACAATCTAAACAGGCCAATTCCGTTTGGATATCAGCAAAGCTGATATTAAAAGAATGCGTTCAGAGGCAGGAGGCGACTTCAGTCGATCCGGTCTTTAGAGAGCTATCTTGGTATAGCTCAGATGCCAAGCAGACCTCCTGGCTTCAGAAACGTGAGGTCGGGCAACTTGGCAAAAATAATGCTCCGGAGGTTTAGGGAAGAGGTCCTGTCCTGGCCTGGCCTGCAGGTTGAAACCAAGGGGGAGATTTTGCTAGCAAAGATTTGAGTGTCCCCGTCGCCCAATAGGCATGGAAAGACAATGGCTTCTTTCAGCACAGTCCTTTTAAGAGCTCTGCCTTTGATTACAGGCCAAAGACCAATGAGAATAAACTGAGGGAGGTGCGAGCTCTGTTGTTGTCACTGGTCACAGACCAATGAGAATGAGTTCAGGGTGGTGCAAGCTATGTTGTTGTCACTTGTCACAGACCAATGAGGATGAGTTTAGGGCATGCAAAAGGATGCTGGAGACGGCATACGATTTATGGAAAATGAATCCCACCAGGAGTAAAGTTTTTTTTTTTACAATCACATTACTGGGACAATTCAGAAAAAAAATTATTAACAGGAGAGGGCAAGAACAGGAATGAAAATAACAGTTCACCTTCATTATGGAAAGTTTGACTATTTAGATGCACAATGTATAATTTTAATTTAGTTGCTTTTCTGTATGACTATTTACAAGTCATATGATTAACAGTAAGTATGACTACAGAATATCATTAATGTGTACTGCACAGCTGCTCATCACAATACACCTACCGACCAATCATAAACATTTTTTCGGTTCATTCCACCCACTAAGAAATGAAGATGTCTAATATTTATAATTAATTCAAATGTAAAAAAGAAATCTGCAGGAAGGCTATATAAGTCCGATCTTTGTTTGATAAACCACACACAAACATCTTTCTTTACCTTTACTCTTTTCAATGGGTGGGGAAAAAAGGACTCTCGTCTGTAGCAGTACGCCATATCTGCACACCTGTGATGCATTTCAGGAATGTTTTAAAAGTATGGTGAGTTCCATAACATAGGACATTTAAAACTTATAAGAAAGTATCCCCAAAAATGGTACCATAAGCCACAACCTTATGTTTAATGGTGGTTGACAAGCAACGTTTGATGCGTACTAAATATGCCTTACTTATTTTTACAAAGTACTAAAATAACAAAAACTATATTCTCTCTATTAATTCTTAAGACATGACAAAAAATCTGAAATAGAAAATGTACAAAGGACTGGGATGTCCAGCTACACTTGTACCAGTTCTGGTAGAAGAGAATATTATTTTACTACAGGCAAAATAGTATAACAGGTTGTTCTTATAGACAGAGGTCACATTGCCCTGTAGCAGATTTTTCTTCTTCCCATTGTTACTGCAATATTTCCTTGACCTTATGAGGTGGACCTTTCCTTTCTATGGCTTCTTTTATTTTGACACGTCTGAGCTAACAGGTTTTTCAAGTTTTTAATTTAAATTGTAAACTGGTTGTATACGTATTGGATGACAAAATAAAGACCACCTCATGAGTGATGATATCGTCACATCAATTTGATAACATGATTAATATGCAAATTAGTGTGAGGTCATCTGGTGACATCTAGCAACTTTCTGCTAATTTCTGTCAGAGACAGTTATCAAGTTATCTACAAGTCACGCTGCTTCTATTGACAGAAGTGAGCGGGAGAGAAGTCTTAAGGAGTTAGTGCACGGACGTAGTGCTCCTCGTATTATTACGCCGCACAATATAGTACACTTTTTTATCCGCTGAGAAAATCGACATGTTACATTTCTGTGTTACTATACTTTGTAGTGTAACACTTGACGTAACTGTATTTAAATAGGGAAAACGTGGAAGAGTTTGGTAGCTTCTGACGGGAGCTGATTTGGAGCTATACAGTATGTAGAAGAGGCTGCGTTTTTGCTCCGTTTGCACGACAGAGTGCACAGACAAAGACCAGACAGGTACATATCAACTAGTCTAAGGTAAAGTAAGAACATATGTCAGTATGTAAAAACGGTGGACTATTCCTTTAAATAAAGGAGCGATTAAAAGATTGTTTTATCTTTTAGCCAGTTGCTAAGGCAAATCAACTGGCTAACATTTTCTGTATAATAGAACGCTTTTTACTTTCGTTTTACTGCTTATTGGTATTTTTATTTAGATGATAATCAGGTCTGAGCAATTTCACCTCAAGCTTCTCCTGCTATGTTTTTCTCTCAAACGGTATTGTTTTGAGTGATATAACAAAATTATTATTTTTTATTTCAGCATTTTGTGTCTTTGTTTGTCTCAAACTCCCGTGGTTTGTCACTACCCGAGTGCGTGCTGTAGCCTGTAGGCAGAGACACGCATATCTATGGATGTACGTCTCCGAGCACGCATCAGTGCGTATTACGAAATCACACTGGAGCAAGCACTCCCGTGTGCATTGTAAGGTCCAAACTTTGAAAAAACAGAATCTCACAATGTAACTCTATGAGAGCGCCTGGGGCAATTTTCAATCTGACTGAGATCGCCCCCAACAGGGCGAGGTTTTAGGTTGGACAGTGACATTCAGGCTGTTGATTGGACAATAATATACAGACTTGGACCGGCAATATTAGACACTTTTTCTTCTGACTCATCGCCCATCATGGACCAGTGGCCCCTGGTTTTTGATAACCTAATCTCCATTTCTGTTTCTCTGCCTGCCTGGGTCACATCATCCTTAGTCACCACTTTGTCCAATCAACCAAGTTAATTTGTGCACTAAAATACAATTTTAAAGCAGAAGAAGGACAACACAAAAGCCCTTTTTATTTCAGGCTTTTTTGATGGCCTCCATAGATGTTAAATTATATTCTGTTAATCCTGCAAGATTTGAATTTCCTGTTTAAAGCAGCTACGTTATATTCTCAAGGAAAATGAAGATCTGCATGGTCTAAGCATTGGTTCTCAAAAATGAGAATACATTTCAAAGAAAGTTTGTACTGGTCAAATCCACAGACGCAGATCAAAAAATGGCAGAAATCCACAGTCATGATTCATAATTATGCAGTGGTAAAAGAATCCTGACCTTGGTTTGGACACTGAGTGGGAGGTTTGTGTACTATTCTGTGACTGGCCTAAAACCTTTATATAAACATTTCAGCCAATTGTCCCTTTTTGCCAAAGTGGGAGAACTAAACTGAACAAATGTTTCTTCCCCAGGACCTATGAGACATTGGAGTAAATAAACCAAAGTGGACAAAGAAAACTTGCTGCTTTGGGAAGGATTTGACAAGGAAGGACAGCTTATTTTATTTGACTGATCAGAAGTTTTATTCTTTGTATTTTGATCAGATTCTTGACATTAAAAAAATAAAATTGAGAATTATGCCTTAAATGTGAAAGACTTGTGGGAAAGGGATGTATGAGATTTGCCCAAAGCCTTAGTTATCCAGAAAAGGTTCAGCAGATAACCATTATGGCGTATTTGCAGAATGATTCCTCAGTCATACAAATTGACATACAAGACTAAATACCTCTAACCCTAACCATGGATGCCAGCTAAGATTGTCTGTCTACTCTTAAAACTGAAAGTTAAGTGCATTGTTCAAGGTCACCTGGATGGTAGTTTTAGGGAAGAAAGAATGCTTCTGCTCGACTTTCCTTAAAGAGGTTTTTGCAGCTAGAAAACCACCATTACTCAATTCTTATAGGTTCTTGTGCTCCTTTGCATGGCAAGTAAAATAAATGAGACTGAGTAAATAACCAGCCGCTAAATTGTCAGCCCATCTCCATAAGTATCAGAAAATTGCTAAACCCTTATGCCAGAGTCTAACTCAAGCTGCTGTTGCCTAATAAAATTCAGTGGCATGGAAAGGGCAGAGAGGGACAAAATGTGGATAAATCCCTTCCCCCACACATTCCGTAAAGCTGAACTTTGAGGTCAGAAGGCAATGAGCTCTAAATTGATGCCAGACACCAGGAGGAGATGGAAGAACAGAGTGGAGCTCTCTTACTCATCAGCTTTAAGTTGACGCAACAAATCCTTTGTCCCAGGATAAACTTGCAACCACATCATTTAAAGTTATAGTTGTAATCACAACATGATGTGCCTGTATGTTTGAATCATAACATCCATATTTTTTTGTTTTGTTTTTTAAGAAGAACAGTTTCTGCAGGTCAGGTTTATGATCTGGATTATACATCTAATTAAACTCTTCCGCTAGCATTTACTTAGCTTGTCTCGATAAGGCTTAGCTTAACTCTACATGGACCAGAGAACTAGCTCTATGTGGGTGGGGACACCGCAAAAGGCCGACCTGAGAGTTTTAAAAGTAATGTGATACGAACACAGCACAACAAACACATCGTCATTAAACCACAATGTCAGTTAAAGCATTCCCACTTTCCTTAAAGTTAAAAAAATGATAAGTTTATCTTATGAGTTTTTACAAATGACTCGTCATCCCCTACCCAGTGACCAGTCTTCTCTTCTGATGTCATGTTTTCAGCCCAACTTGGCACGCTTGGAACCCGGTAAAGTAGGTACTGAAAAAAGGGGCTGGTACAACATAACAGTTACTAATAGAAAACCCTGATAAGGAGTAGAAACAAGTTGAGCTGCACAGAGTAGTTGTGAGAGAAAAAGGACCATAAGAGAGCCAGTGCTCTGTCAATACATGAATTGTCTACGTTTAGAGTCATGTCTGACAAAGCAAATGTCCTCATCACTCCAAATGGTGAGAATACACTTTCTCATCTGTGTAATACAGATATCAGAGCAGTTAATGGAGATTTTAATGAACAGGTGACTTATGCGGAGAAAGCAAAAGCTATAATAAAATAAAATAACGAGCTAGAAAGATTAGCTTGGGTGTTTACAGGATTTCTGTTGGAAATCAGTGGAAGTAAGTCGGCATCCACACCTCTAGACAAAGTGTGTAAACCTTTTTTGTATCTGGAAACGCAACCTTGGAAAATGTATCCAACACTGAGGCCGCAATGACAGTATTGTTCCTGCAGCAAACTCATGGACAGTTCAACACAAAAGACTGACCAAAACAGTCAGTGCATGTAGTTGCATATCTAAATCGACCTAGTACCTTAACAAGAATGGGATCACTTAACTGAGTTTAGATGTTCTCTAACTAAATCAAGTGACTGAAGGAGGTGCAATACTTCGTCCAACTTTATATATAGTCTAAGGCCACGTCCACACTAAGCCGGATAATGCCTTAAACGTATAAGTATTTAGTCTACACCCCTATCGTCCACACTAAGGCGGCTTTGTTTGTGGTCTGTGGCCGGATAAGTATTAGCCGGGTAAGAGAGCCGTCTAACTGTTATCTCAACGGCTAAATGAGCACGTCTGGACGCAACTTATCCGGTCCCCGGCTAAATCAGAGCAGCAACGTCAATCAAATGCTGCGTCCTAAATTGATGACGACAACAACGCGAAAGCATATAATGACAACAGGAAAAATGGAGACGAGTCTCGCTTTGCTACTTCTTCTTTTGCAAAATTAAGACGTTTGCAAAGTTAACCCTAACCTACTTGCGGATGAGAAGGCGACACAGGAGGCGATCCAGGAGGCGCCGACAGCGACATAGATTATACGCGTCAATCTGTGTTCTTTTTGTTTTTCCCCGCGCATGCCCAGTACATGCATAGGTAGGCATTGGATTGCGCAATCATGGGACCTTAAACGGGGCGTAAATGCTCGTGTTGAGTGGATAACATTAGGCGTCTAACTCCCCGTATAACCTTATCCGGCTTAGTGTGGACGTAGCCTAAGACGTAAACCCACTGAGTGTTTCTCATAAAGAGGAATATATTAAGCCAAGAAACACACAAAATCAGTTGCACCATACTGCAAATAAAACGCTTGGACATGTTTTACATTCTTGGGCAGGGGTGCCCAGTTCCAGTCCTCAAGGGCTACCATCCTGCAGCTTTTCCTGCATCCCTTCTCCAGCACATCTGAATCAAATTAATGGCTCGTTACCATGCCTTTGCGGAGCTGGATGTCTGGTGAGCGAATTGAGCCATTTGATTCAGGTGTGCTGGAGCAGGGAGGCATGTAAGAGTTGCATGATGGATGGTCTCGAGGACTGGACTTGGGCACCCCTGTTCTTGGGCATGCTAATTTACCAGTTATGACAAACATCAGGTAAAAATCAGAGTGTTGGGTAATGATTGTATACATATTTGTGAGTGTAAATGGGTTTATGTAGCTCCAGTGTAAAGTGCCTTAAGTTGTCAGTAAAACTAGAAAAGCATCACAGAAGTTCAGTATATTTACAATTAACCCTTTAAAATTGAACTTCTCAGCAGATTATCCGACATCAGTCAGGGTTAGACAGAAAATATCACTCAACCAGAATCCTTATTTGGCAGATGATCTTACTAGCTTATCTTGCAGTTTTAAAAAAAAAAAGTTCTACATACAAACTTGCCTCAGGTATGTGCTGTGAACAGCAGGTAAATAGATAATTATGTTTTTTTTTTTCATGTTACTCTTAATATAGGCTTAAGTCATAACATTTTTAGTACTTCAATATCCCTTCTATTTCTCTATTTGATTACTTAATTATGAGAACGTTCACAAGGTCATTCGACTAGTAAAATAATTAACAGCTCCAGCCCTAACATGGACCAAACATCCTTCCTTTCCTCAGACCCCTTGACTGGAGCAAATGTATTAATTTATTAAACATGTCTTTTCTGGCAGTGTAGCACTCAGAACTGGTGTCTTAGTACCAAGAAGAAGCCCAACAGATTTACGGTCACAACTGGAAAATTACAACTTTTCCTATAATTCTCCACTTGATATATATGTGTAAGAAATATTTTAAAGAAATCTCTGTGGGGTTTTTCCTTCCTGATATGACAGACATGGGCACAAAAAATAAAGGAGAAGAAAGAAAGAAGATGCAGACAGGTAGGCAAAAAAGTTAAAAGGGAGAGGTTGAGATGAAGATAAAAGAGAGGAAGGGGAACAAAGAAAACATCAGTCTCCACATTTGCAGGATGGCAGAGAGAGGGGAAAAACAAACATTGACGAAACAAATCAAACAATGCAAACTGAGAACTACACAACCACAACCCACAAATAATGTATAAATACAACAATGTCACTGAAAAGCCCATGGTACCAATAATTACAAGATCTAGTAATGGTAACCTCAGCCCAAGAAAGCATTTGTAAACACTAGAATCCCTATGCCTGTGTGTGTGTTCCTGGTTTTACTAGCCTACTTAGGACCGGTTCTCGAATATTAACTAACCTTCTTAGGAAAAATGGAGCTCATTAGGACCAAAGCCGGGTCCTAATACTGCAGACCCCCTTTGTGAATTGAGTTTATGTTAGGCTTAAGGTTAGGAAAAGACTGGTAATTGTTCGGGTTAGGGTAAGAGTTTGGGTAAAGCTTGGTTTATACTTCTCAGTCTACGTCGAAACAGATTGATGCAGGAACATTATCTGTCGACCCGAGGCCCTTTCAGTCACCTACGCAAGGACAAATTGAGTAGAGCCTGATTTTCTAACTATCCTTCTCCATCAACGGAGAGCGTACGCCTGTGATTGGTCAGCTCAGCAACAGCCAGAGATAGTTTCACCAGAACGGTACTCTATAATCGTAATCAGAAGTCAATTCGGCGTTTGGGCACTACATGCTTTATATTGAAAGAACAAATTATCTAATGTGGTCTTTTCGCGATTTTGAACACAAGGTGTAGAGAACAACAGAACAGACTGCTGTGTTTGTTTACATGCATTTTTAGAGTATTCTATTAGCTGCATTTCTGGTAAAAAGCTTTAGAGCTTAATGAAAATGTACTTTCTGTCGTTCATTGCTCCTTGAGGGGGGAATGCATTCACAAGCTGAAGAAAATAAACGCTATATACAGACCTGCAGTGAAAAGTTAGCACCCTCTGCTGTCCTGGTCAAAAATTGATTTGCAACACTGAAAAGCCAACAGAGAACGGAGAGACAGAAACAGAGAATCATAAACGAAAAAAGTATCTTTCAATACGTCTGCATCTCGGTGCAAACTTGCTGACAGAAAAGTATAAAGTAGGCCTTATCCATAAATCCAGTTACTAAAAACGTGTGTGTGTTTGATTGTGTGAGCATGCTGGTGCATATAAGGTTTCTCTGTACGAGTTTTCAGTTGCTCGTGTGAGGAGCCAGTGACCCACTTCCCAGGAAGTGACGCAGACACAAAGAAGATTGGAGGCATAGATATCCAAAGGACCCACAGAGCACAGGAGCCGCAGGCAGACCAATGCATGGCTGACTGCATCCCACTAAGAGAGGAATAGAGGAGAGCCCCGGGGAACATCCAACAGCTAAAATGCAGGGGCCAGGGGGCTGCAGCAACAACTACGTGGGCTCTGCTGGTAATAAGCAACCCCAGGGCGGATTCAGCCATTGATCTGGAAAGCCGAGGGTGCCCCACCGTCCAGCAGAGACTAGACCGGGATCGGCCAAAAGAGAATCCCCACCGCCAGGCTGTGGTGGTCATGGCCGGCCAATGGGTATCATTCACCGCCACCACCCCAGGCCAATCCCCACAGCAAAAATCTCAATGCCCCTACAACCCCCACAAAAAGCCACAGCTGATCAACGGCATCCCTAAGCCAAGCTCAGCCAGCACCCGAACACTGAGCTAAACCAGATCTTGAATTTCAATCCCACACAGCGCAGAGCACCAAGACCAAGCATTCAAACAAGGCCAGTCAAACCCACTAATGAACCCAACCAGAGATCAAGTGGTGTTGCTGGACCCGATCCCTTGTTGACAAGGGATCGGGTTCCCACCTGACAGCTACCACAAAACAATCTCCAAACAGGCCCCACCTAGAGACCCGACCCAGCCAACGGAGCCGAAAGGAAGACATCGGCCCTCCGGACTGAGATTTTTAAGAAAACTGTGGATAAACCATTTGAGTGTCAGAAGACCAGGAGGGCTCTCAGACTTGATGGGATGTCCGGAATATCTGTGCTGAGTAGCTACTCAGCATCTTGACTCAGGTCTTCAACAAGTCTCTACATTAAAAAAACAAAATAAATCCAAGTCTGATAGCTGCTTGTGTACATAGACTGAGCCAATAAAGATTCCAATTCCAGACAAAATTTGCTACAACCATCAGCCAATAAATAGATAAAATGTATCATTATGTATATATCTTCAGTTTGTCAGAGGAAAATGCTGTTTACCCACAATCATTAAATTCCATTTACTTCCACTGTAAACTATTAGTTTTACTCCAGACTGCGAAAATGCTTTGGGCTTTTCTTTAGTGCTGTATTAAGTTGATTCAACCACATCATGTGTCAGGGGAAAAAAGTCAGTGGCATAAAGAAAACCCTCCAAAATGCACTGGAACAGAGGAAAAGTTGCGAAATGGCTTTTCCATTCATTCTCCAGTTTCCCAGCTGGGACTTTATCCAAGAAGTTTGAGTAGGGACAAACAGTTTTTGCCCGTTTTTGACATTAAGGATGCTGTGGACATATGTCATTTAGTCAAGTCCCACTTCTTACTGCTCTATCAATCTCCAATATGCCACTTGTTTAGTTACCACCACAACTGGCAAAAGCTTTTATATCATCTTTCTAAACAAACTAATTTCCTTCCTTCAGTCAGCAACATAATGGTGCTCATGTCACCAAAGGCTTTGCTGTGGTTAACCATGCCACAAAGCAGGGAGATCCCCACAGAGGAGTTGAATCACAAAAGATGAAAATGTCAAGATTCAATATAAAGCCAAATCATGCAATGCAAAAAAATCAAATAAAAAACCCTGAAGATGATTCACTTCTAAAGACAAATGAATGTAGACCTGGTTCTACTCAGAGTGTGTCTGAAAGCCAACTATTGTACAGAAACCAATGCCTCAGAAGGTAATTCTGCTACTTTGTGTCAAGCTTCAGCCACTATGGTGGCATCAGTTTCTTTAGGTTGAAATGTTTTGAATCCCATTTAAAAGATAGGGCTTTCTGTTTTGATTACAAATTTTTCATCCTCCATGGTTCCTCTATCATATGGGGTGACAAGTAGTTATGTAGTGACATGCATTCTTGGTCTCATATGCACACTCTTATCTTAAAAATAAACTGATAATGCTCTTTATGGTGATATGTCTCAGTTGTCCCGTGATAGGCTTAAATTGTTCTAGAATGCAGTTGCACGCCTTTTAACTGACACCTATAAATAACTGACACATCATCTGTTACATCCTGCTTCGATTGGCAAATACAACCATGCACACAAACACATACTCATACGTAAAGGCAAAATAGAGAGACAAATTTACCTAACAGCAATGTTTTTGGGACAGTGGGAGGAAACCAGAGTACTTGGAGGTAACCCATGCAGGCACAGGGAGAACAAGCAAACTCCATGCAGAAAGACCCAGCTCAATATTTGAACCTGGGCCTTTTGGCTGTAAGGCAACAGTGGTACCAACTGCACCACTGTGCAGCCCCAGACCAAAGGACTTTTCTCCAAGAAAAGATAAAAAAGAAAAAAAAGAAGACATTTGGGCCCCACTGCATGAAAAACTGTTTTCTGGCTTTTTTATATTGCTTAAGGAGTGATAGCTTTTGGTTTTTAGTTAATGTTGGTAAATCACTTGTTTTATAGCGCTTTTCCACTAAAAATAAAGTGGTGCTAGTTAGGTGGTGGTGCCAGAGCATAGTTGGTTCCTTTAACGAAGTGCTTGCTTTTCTACTAACGTAGTCCTTAAAGGGATTTGCCACACCTAAGTACAAATTTGTCTGTTGCCATATTACCTAAAGTCAGATAAATGAGTAAAAAGCATTTTGTAACCGGCCAAGTAATTCCTCTGATCTGACAGCTCTCTGTTTGCAGTCCTTTTGCTAAAACCAATGTAATTGAATGGGAACTACTAGTGGTTCCTATTCACTTACATTGGTTTATGCTGAGTAAATGGAATGTTTTCAATATTAATTCATCATAACCATACCTAACAAACCTTAAGAGCATGCATAAAAGTGTAAATATGAAGTAAACTATAAATTAAAAAAAGCCTTCATGTTCAAATTACTGATGGGATGAGAGGGTCTTCTGTTTCAGAATATATAAAAAAAAAATCTAAATGAGACCAAATCTTATGATAACACCACCCAATTCATGTGTATACTACTTTAATTATGGCTATGCTTTCAAGACAGTGCTCAAAGTGCAAAGAAGAAAACTAACATGATTAAAGTTGAAGCGTGTATAAAGGAACACTGTCCAGAGCTAGGGAAGGTATGTTTAGGCAAAGATGAGGAAAAAGAATGGAGGGTGGAGGGGGTGGGGGAGGTTCACTCTACTCTCCAACATCAACACAGATGGAAATCATTTGTGTTTCTACAAGGAGGACTGGTCCACATTCCGTTTAAGCAGGCGTGCTGCAGAGCCTTGAATGCCCCACAGGACCCAATTGATGATGTGACTGGAACACTGGGTGGAATCAACTGGAGCATGCCATAGAGCTGAAAGAATTGACAGAACAACCTACATGTACAGGCCAGCAGCTCTTTGAGGCCATCATGCTTTTTTTGGAGATTTTTTTTATTTTTTTAGCTGAAGAAATTAAAGAACTGAAAGAACTAATATTTGAAAGGACTTCTGACCTTAAGCTCGTCAGGAGTAAAACAAAAAATCTTCCCGGTGTATTACCGCTTTGTTCTTCACCTAAATGAGTGTTGACATCGCATTTATTATCAACCTTAAATGCCTCTAGACATCAGAGGTTAGTCTATAAGCTGGGCCCTTCACCAGTTTCCATTCCAATTTTTTTACCCAAGTATTTCATTCGTTCCTTGTTCTCTTTTGTTCCTATAAAAAAAAACAAAAAACATTTTAAAACAGATAAACTGAAACCTTTGGATCTTTGTAGTTATTTACGTTCTTAAATCACTGACATCATTTAAACACTGAAGTATAATTTAGCTGGACATTATTTTCAGACAAATGCATTTTAAGCTATTTGTGTTTTAACTTTAATTCCGAACCCTGATTTGGCCAGTTAACTCTCATCTAATATAAAGGATTATAAACTCTGAACAAATCAGAATAGCTGGTGAATATTGTTTTTTTAGATTTGCTGAAACACTTTACAGTGGTTATGAGTAGACTACAGAACATCAAAGTGTCACTATTTAAACCACACAAGAAACATCACTGTGAGACATTTGAACTAATGTATGATAGGTATGAAACAATGGTGAGGTAAAAAAATTACAAAGCAAAAACTAATTTTTCAATGTTAATTAATAGACCTTCCGATAAATAAATAAATAAATAAAGGGGTTAGATTCAAATCTGAATCTCGATTCCTATTTAACAAGATTCTGGATAGATCCAAAATGTTACAGTTTTGATTCTTAAAACTACGTTTCCTAAACATTTATATCCTAATTATTTGCTGTGTGTAGTGTTTGTCAGGTACACAGTGTGTCGTTCCAGCAAGGAGCAGGTCAGACAAGCTACTAACATGTTTGCTAACTAGCTGTAGCAGAGGTGGGACCAAGTCGTTGCTTTGCGAAGTCCCAAGTCATTACCCTCAAGTCAAGTCTCAAGTAAATTAAGGAAATACAGAGTCAAGTCTCAAGTCAAGGAAGGCAAGTTTCAAGTCAAGTCAAAAGTCTTAAATGTAGAATTTCAAGTTGTTTCGAGTCATTTTTTAAAAACAACATTGCAATCAAGTTTTCAATGTAAATCATAAATTATATGTTCTTTTTAAAATCTTTATTAATTTGAATACTTGATGAAACAAGTTCAACTGAACTTATACAATTTACTAAAATATTTTACTCCACTAGAATATCCATGTTGTACAGTTTAATCTAATAAGGATAGTCTTTCTTGGAACTATAATTTCAAAGATTCATTGCTAAGGATTAAAGATATTATACAAAAGAGTATGAGTGATGTAATTTTCAAGATGATTTTTAGACTTTTAGGAATCACAGGTATTTGCTTAAAGAGCAACTCACTCCCTTCCAGAGTCTTACTTGACCTACATTTCATGTTTGAAAAATGCGGCGAAAAGGAGGTATTGCCTACTTTAGCTATATAGCAGACAGCAGGGTAGCATGGCCTCGTTTTTTTAAATCTAGTAATTTGAATGGCTGTCATGCAGCTCTCGCACACGTGTGCACAAATACCTTTTCCGCTTGTTAAGACAGGTTCAGCACCACAGGATTAGTGAAATGACAAAAGTACACAATTTTTAAATAACATGTTCTAAACTATGATTATTGGGTAAAAAAAAAAGTAATTTCAAGTAAATAGGTTCAAGTACAAGCCAAGTTCCAAGTCATTGGTTTGTAAGTCCAAGTCAAGCCAAAGTCTTAACATTTTTTCAATTCGTAAGTAACAAAATCAATCACTCAAGTCCAAGTGATGTGACTCAAGTCCACACCTCTAACTAAAGTTTACAGGCTGTCCAGTCTTCGCTGAAGGCAAATGTTTGAACCATCTCAAAGGACTTCTCCATGCTAATGACCACCCTTAGCTACTTTTTTTTAGAAATCTGAAAGTAAACAAGACCAATCTTTCTTTTATAAGCCACAGACGAACATCCAACAGAGCTACACACCTGTGGTACATTTAAGGAATGTCGGAAATATATGTTGAGTTCAAAACGTAGGACTTTTTAAACTTCTGACAAAAATCACAGAAAATAATAAAATAAGCCGTAAACTTCTGTTTAATGGGAGTCGGTAAGCAACATTTGGTGCATACTAAATATCCTCGAATTATATTATACTAAGTACTGAAAAACAAAGCTATATTCTATTCATATGTCTACTTAAAATTAAATTAAGAGAAAGACATTTTGGATTGATGCTACAACTTCTTTGTCTGTGCTACAAAACCAGTAATCTCATTAGTGCTATAAGCTGAAAACCGTAACATACAGCAGCCCTGTTTGTTACATTCACAGCTCACTAAAGCACAGATACTCTGCAGATTGAGTCGTGTGTATGACAAACACGAGTGATGCACGAAAGCCACACAGCCACTACACTCTCAGAAACAAAGGTACAACACAAGAATATTTTTGTACCTATAAGTACTTTTTAAATGTTCCCTCAAAATATTGGTCTTTAAGAGGCCAGAAACAGTGTGGGAGTTTTCCTGTACCCTCTTCAAGAGAACATTTCTGTACTACAATCCCAGCAGATTGCGATGAGTCATCGACGTGAGGTTTTAACCTGATTATGCAGACTCCAACCACAGCTACTGTATTCCTCAGCAATCCCTCATACTGAGCAAGCATGTGGCGACAGTGGAGAGCAAAAACTCCCCTTTAACAGGAAGAAACCTACGGTAGAGCCTGACTCAGTACAAGCGGTCATCTGCCACGACCGTTTTGGGGTCTGAGAAGACAGAGATGAGACAGCATGGAGGATGCTCGGTGACTTTGAGCATCATCTGGACCAATGTTCCCCATCCAGCAGGGGGCATTATAGTTGAGCAGGATACCAGACAATGTAGAGCTTCTATGGAGGAAAAAATACTGAGAGAAAACTGGGTTAACAATCATAATAACAGCAGAAAAAAATATTTATCTGGAGAGTAGTAGGAGAGAAGAGTAGAAGAGAGAAGAAAAATGTGCAGTCCGTCTACCAACAGTCTAAACCTATAGCAGTACAACAAAAAAATTAGCTCAGGATAACCTAAGCCAGTAACTATAAATTTTATTAAAAAGGAAGGTTTTAAGCCTAGTCTTGAAAACAGACAGAGAATCTGCCTCACAGACCAAAACTGGGAGCTGGTTCCAAAGGAGAGGAGCCTGATACCTATAAGATCTGTCTGGACTAGTTTCTTTGCATCACTTCTGGACAGGATGTTTCTAATTTTAGCAATGTTCCCGAGGTGAAAGGAATAAATCTTAGAAACCTTTTTAATATGGGATTTAAATGTCATGTCTTGGTCAAAAATTACACCGAGGTTCTTTACATTATTACCAGAGGCCAAGTTAATGCCTTTTAGATAAAGTGATTGATTTAGCAGTTTTTCCTTTTTAAAGGTTCTGGTCCAAAGACAACAGTTCTGTCTTGTCTGAGGAGTATTGTAAAAGTATAGTAAAATTCGAAAATTCCGAGTCATCCAGGTTGTTATGTATTTGAGACATGCTTGTAATCTACCTAACTGATTGGTTTCATCAGGTTTTATGGATAAATATAATTGTGTATTATCAGGATAACTGTTGAAATTAATACCATGTTGTCTAATTATTTTACCTGGCAAACAACAAAGTTAGAGAGATTTAGGAGTTTTCCCAAAAACTGGTCTGTTCTAGGGCTGGTGGCTGGAATATTGTGGGATTCCAGGCATTACTTTTTAAAAATGAATATTTTCAGTTGAACTTCATTTAATCATTTCCATTTCCCTGGAATGTTGCAATTCACTGCAGCCATTTATGTGATCTAAAGATTCCTGCACAAAAAAAACAAAAAAAAATGATACACAGTCCCAGGTTGAAGGCGTTTTCTCCATTCTGCGGTAATCACGAATTCAGCTGCACTAAATTAAAAAACATTTGGAAATATTCCATCAGGTTTTTATGTCGCAACCAGGAGTGGGTATTAACTATATGAATAGAGAGAATATAGTTTTCTCTTCCTGACAGATCAATTATTGTAATGCTTTGTTCTCTGGGCTATATAAGAAAAGCTTCAGAGAATTGCAGATGGTACAAAATGCAGCTGCTCGTATTTTTACATGTACTGGTAAATTTTAACATATTACACAAGTACTGACAGCGCTGCATTGGCTACCACGTCAACCTTGTCAACCTCAAGCAGATATTAAGGTTCTACTTATTACCTACAGTACTCTGCATAAATGAGTACACCCCCTTTAAAAAGTAAGAATTTAATCAGTAGCTCAATGAACAAAAGAACAATTTCCAAACTTTCCACAAGGCTGAGTTTAATTGAAGACTTATTTAACTCCATACCATGAAATTAAGGTTAATAATCTAATTTAGATCACAAAATCTTCATTTTTGCTTCAACCAATTTGAGTAAAACTGAATACACGCTGCAACAAAAACTGCTACATCTAGTATTTTGTATGAGCACCATGATTTTTAAGGACAGCACCAAGTCTTCTAGGCATGGTCTAGGCAATCTAGGCAATATCTTCTTTTTTCATTCTTCAAGAATAACCTATTTTAGAGCCTGGATGCCGGATGGAAAGAAATTCTCAACTCATCACTTCAGAATTCCCCACAGGTGTTCGATTGGCTTCAGAAATGCAACAGTAGCTTTAGATGTGTCCTTCGGTATAGAGCAGTACATTGTTGAGTTCATGATACCATCAATGAAATGCAGCTCCCCAACACCAGCAGCACTCATGCAGCCCCACACAAGGACGCTGCAACCACCATGTTTCACTGTAGGCGCCATGCATTTTTCTTTGAAATCCTCACCTTTACGACACCATACAGTTTTTAAACCATTAGTTCCCAAAACCGTGATCTTGGTCTCATCACTCCAGAGTATAGAGTCCCAATAGTCTTCATTTTTTCAGCATGGGCTTTAGGAGAGGCTTCCTTCATGGACGAAACCCATGCAGTATGCGCCGTATGGTGTCCCGGAAAACGGTCACTCCAGTTTGGCTTTCTACTGCTCTCCCTAACTGCGGTAAACTTGCATGGCAATTTTCTTCAACCCTTCTCATCAGAAGACGCTACTGTTGAGATGTTAACTTCGGTGGACAGTCTGGACCGCCTTGTAAGATGGTTGAACTTCCATCTTTCTCAAATTTTTTGATCACTTTTGCTACAGTATTTTGACTGATATGTAAAACTTTGCTGATCATCTTGTAGCCCTCACTTTTTTGTGTAAAGAAATTATTTCCTTTCTCAGATTTCTCTTACATGGGGAGCCGTTACTGACAGCACAAAATGGGAAGGGCTTTTCTTTGTAAAGTAATGCCTTTTTTTTGTCACCTGTCTGCTGGACACCTCTATAATGAATCATTAGTCTCACCTTTGGTTGAATGCCTTTTAATTAGAAGTTTGTATTCTTAAGTGTGGCTTTTCTCCTAGGACTATAATTGGGGTGTACTCATTGTTGAACATGGGCTTGAATGAATTTTTTTGGCAAGTCACTTTTTGTGTGTGCAAATGAACAAATCTTGTTTGCAGTCAATGGCCCACATTTGTGGGAGTATTTTGTAGTATTGTATATCACACAAAATTTTGATTCTGAAAGGAAGCTAAAGGTTTTCTGACAAACGTAGTGGGGTGTACTCATTTATGCAGAGCACTGTATAAGGTTTTACATGGTTTAGCTCCTTCATACCTCTCTGACCTTCTGTTTCCATATGACCTGCCCTGTGTTCTGAGATCCCAAGGAACTGGACTTTTAACAGTCTCAAAATCCAGACACAAAACAAATGGAGAGCGTGTTATTATTTTTTTCCTCACGTCGCAGTTCTATGGAATAAGTTACCTCAAGACATTAGGCAGGCATGCTCTGTAGAGGTGTTTTTAAAGCTAGGTTAAAGGTCCACTTGTTCCTGTTATCCAGTGTATCTCAATTTCTATCTATGGTATGTTTGTTTTTCTTTTATATTTACATAACCATATTGTCTTAACCACTGTTATTGATGTTAAACTGTTTTTCAGCGCTTTGTTTGAAAGTATGTCATAAATAAAGTTATTTCTATTATTGTAAAGTAGGCAAAATTGTTCTCAAATAAAAGTAGCAGTACTTAAAAAGTTAAAAGTAGCTGTCTAAGAAATCACTCAGGTAAGGGTACATTAGTAATGCGTAATAAAAAAGGCTGGTCTAGTAGGCTACTGAGTAATTGATCAGAACATAAGATCAGTTCTATTGGCATGTTTTTATAATTTAAAAAGACTAAAATGCCAATTTGTGTGCTACTTCTGGTATTTTAAACACAATAATTGATATATCATAATTACAAAACTAAAGCAGAACAAACTTTTTCTATTTGAAATTTTCATCATTCAATTCAGTTTATTTATATAGCAACGTTTCACAACAGATGTCATCTCAAGGCACTGTAATACCGTCTTAGTCAGGGTCGTCAAGCAGGGCAGCTCAGGAGTAACTACTGTAGGAAGAGACTAAGAGAAAACAGGTTAGGGCTTGAATTGACAGCACATCATGCAGTTGGGGAGAAGTAGGAGAGAAAGTAGGAACTGACTCTAATGATGTCCTCCAAAAGCCTAGCCTAAAGCAGAATAGCTACTAACATTAACCTGTCTCCTAGCTAGTAGGAGACCTAGTTACTAACACTCTCTACCTGGCTCACATTAATCTAGCTCTACCTGACTACTAACATTAACCTGTCTCTTCCTAACTACCTGTCTAACTGTAAGCTTTGTCAAAGAGGAAGGGTTTAAGCCTAATTTTAAAGACAGACAAGTTGTCTGCTTCACAAACCAAACCTGGGAGCTGGTTTCATAGGAGGAGAGCCTGGTAACTGAAAGATTTGCCACCCATTCTACTTCTAGAAACCCTAGGAACTACCAGTAAACCTGCAGTTTGAGAGCGAAGGGCTCTGTTAGGAACATATGGAACAATCAGGTATCTTATGAATGATGGAGCTTGATTATTAAGAGCTTTATATGTCAGAAGGAGGATCTTGAATTCTATTGTAGATTTTAATGGGAGCCAGTGAAGAGGAGCTAAACAGGGGAAATGTGATCACTTCTTCTTTTATTCATTAGAACCCCAGCAGCAGCATTTTGGACTAACTGAAGACTTTTAATTGTATTCTGTGGACTACCTGATAATAAAGAGTTACAGTAATCGAGCCTTGAAGTAACAAAGGCATGGACTAGTTTTTCAGCATCACTCCTGGACAGGATGGTTCTAATTTTGCAATATTCCTAAGGTGAATAAAAGGAAATCCTAGGGACTTCTTTAATGTGAGATCTAAATGACATATCTTGGTCAAGAATAACACAGAGGTTCTTTGCTTTATTACTGGAGGCTAATTTAATGCCGTCCAGGTGAAGGGGTTGACTAAGTAATTTCTTTTTCAGAGCTTCCGGTCTGAGGACTACAACTTCTGTTTTATCAGAATTCAGAAGCAAGAAGTTTAGAGTATTCCAAGTTTTTATCTCTTCCAGACATGCCTGTAGTCTACTTAACTGATTGGATTCATCAGGATTTATGTATAGATATAGCTGTGTATCATCATACTATTTGTTAAAACAATACAAGTAATGTATTTATGTTAGAACAAGGTAAAGTGTTTCCAGTGACAACACAGAGTAACAGATCTGCTGATTTGTTTAAACACCCTGGTGGATTTATTTCTTTCTTTGGCCATTTCTCAAAGAATAGGAAAACACAAAAAAACAGTTTTGCCCTCATTATCAGTGATATTGCGAAGACATTTATCATAACAAAATAAAATACCAAAATGACCATATCAAAAAATGTCTACACACCATAGTTCCTGATGTAATGTAAACAAAACGGCACAACTGTATTTTCAGTTTATCTCTGAAGCTTAGCAGCTAGATAATGAAATCAGAACAACTAAGCTTGTGTACAACAAGATGTGTCACTTGAACATAAAATCTAGGTTTGTGTCTTTGTCTGGTGCACTCTTGGTAATAACATGGTTGTTTTGATTCACTGAAATTAAAAACTATTACAGTTTGAAAAATGAAGCAACCACCACACTCGGGGTTGCTTCGGACTCACACACTGACTTGTTTCTTAATGACTGCAGCAGGGATTTAAACTCAATGACGGATGTATTAATATGATTAATAATAATATCAATATTATTCTGCAAGGACATGGTAACTCCCATGAAGACAAAATCTACCCTAACAATAAAAAATGGGTCACCAACGTAATTAAATTCTGTTTAACTCAGAAAAAACTCAGAAGAAAAGAGCTTCAGGGAGAAAAACAGAAGGAAATTCAGAGGACAAGCTCCACTTGCAAAAGAAAAAAAAAAATGGAAAAAAGTAGATGAGAACTTACATCTGTTAATGTAAGGAGCAAAGCGCAGATTAAAAACTATGATGGTTCATGCCACTAAACTGGCTGAAACTGATAGCATAAACTCCACCTGTTTAGTAGATGACTAACTTATTTTTCAGTAAGTTCAATTCCAACTAGGGCTGGAGGGTATGGCAAAAAATTTCATATCACGGTATTTTAAAAAAACATAACCGTATTATGGTATTTAACTGTATTTTTTTTTCATATCCACATTATCTTATAAGAATTAAGAATATAAAAAATAGCTTTAAATAGCCAATTTTACTGCCATATGGACTGCATCATATTGTTTTTCTAGACACAGGTGAATAATATGAATATAATTAAAATGATTATGATTCTAGTAGACATTCTTGACGTTCTAAGGCTGAAAGTAGATTTTTTTTTTAACCTCACGTTGGCGCAAGCAACAATTTGCATCTTCTAATTGCTTTGCATGTAGTACAGAAGAACCCTGCTAGGGGACAGAGTATAGACTCAGATCGTAGTTTTCCAAAGAAGAAGTAAAATAAACATGGTGACCGTAGGTGATTATAAGCTCGTTAATATTCAGATAACAACAGAAAAAAGACGTAGAAGAATCGTAGATGGTACGTAAAAATATTTACCGCTATTTTTTATTTCTTTCCTACTGGTTTTGCCGCCATTGACCGCATGTACCTACAGACGGTCAAATAGCGTTCAACACTTCCCCCTACTGGTAACTCTCAAAAGCGTTTGTAAAAGGTATACCGTTTGGTTCTCGTTTGACATTTTAAAGCCGATAAACTTTTTAAACTATAGACGAGGCTCCTATTTTTTGGAATTACTTAATCAGAATTGTGTGCTTCGCTCCTGCCAGCAGATGTACTTAGTTAAATATAGGGATATATTAAAAATTCATATCATAATGAAAATAAACACCGGTTTTCGGTATGAACCGCCCAGGCCTAATTCCAACACAATATCAGTGAAGCTTAACCTTAATAGCCAGACCAACAATCAAAATCTTATTGTTGATGAACTGCTGGAGACCTCCATTCTACAAAAAGTTAACCGATTTAAAGCCTCTGGCCCTGACCGGCTCAAGGGTTGTGTACTTAAAAGCGTGCACCTGGATGCAGTCATCCCCAGACTGTTTTAGCTTTTTGGACTATAGCTGGGTTCCCAGTCAGTGGAAGGATTCCTTAATAATACCCATCCATAAAAAGATACATGCCAAAGACACCAAGGATTATAGGCCTCTAGCCCTAACATCAGTGCTCTGCAAATGCATGGAGAGAGTAGTGTGTGATAATTTGTCACACATGCAGGCAGAAAGCCAGATCCGTTGCAAATAACCTACAGGGCAAAAGGAGGGGTAGAGGATGCAAGTTTGACTCTTTTGAACTTTGTTACACACAATGCGACCACTTAACTTTTTTATTTATGGACTTTTACTCTGCTGTAACACTGAAAAACCTGATGCTTTGCTGCTCTGCCTCCTTGGTGCATGCCACCTTGATTTTATGGATAAGAGATTTTTTTTTTTTTTTTTTTGAAGGACAGGGCACAGCAGGTGTTTTTAAATGTAATTAAGTCCAGCAAACTGTTTTTAAACACAGTGCTCCCCCAAGGGTGTTATATTCCTGATTCTGTTCTCGATTTACACTGACATCACCTGCTGTATGGAGTGAATGAGACTCCTCAAATATGCTGATGATGTTGCCATGTTGATTCACATTTACACCAGTGAGGCTCTTATCAATATAAGAGGCTCCTACCACCAGCTAGCACTGGATGACCTGGTTAGAATGTTCAATGATAAATCACTAGAACATAATATTGCAAAGACAGGAAAGTTGTGCTGTGTGGGCAGAGGCAGAACAGGAACTAGAAAAGGACCAATAATGGGTTTGGCCCTTGTAATAGTAGTTATCTTGAAAAAGACCGATAGCCGATTAATATGCTGACAGTTGATTACTTGGTCGATAGATAAAAAAAGTGTCAGATAGCCGATAGTTATTCTAAAAAAGGTAGTTAATAGCTGATAATTGATTACTTGGCCAATAGTCATACTGTAAAAGAGAGACTAGGCTAAGAAACACACCGGATTGAAGGTAAATACTAAAATGTATTTTCAGATCTTACTGTAGTTTTATTTTTTTTTCTGCAAATCAAAAGTAAATATCCAAATAAAATAATTATGTTTATTAAATACATGTCACAGTTTGAAATATTTTAAAGGGACTATATCATGCTATTTTACAGCCTTTAACTTCTGGGATAGAAATGTATATGCTAAAATGTTAACGTCGGTGTTATACAGTATTAATTTGTCCTTAAATTTAACTTGTATCCTGTAGTTAATGTTAGACCAAAAACTGGAATGGCTCGTTTCTCTGTAAACCCGCCTCCTTCACCCCCCGTTATGCTCCGCCGCGCTGCAGAGCCAGGAGCAGATCACACCGAACAAACAGTGCTAAGCTTCATCACAAACAGTATTCTCACAAATAATTTGAAAAGCACAGAGTACCACAATGAAACTGTTATATTAAGGGCTCAGACGATTGGTTTATTTATTTTTTTTGTAAAAAACTGAGTAAATAAAGCCTATTTCAGTTGCTAAATCTCCAGGCTTTAGACAGAGCCCAAACCAATACAGCTGCGTCCACTAAGCAAATCTTTCCAGCCCAGTATATAAAAAAGCCGAGGGTGTTCTTTGCATTCTGAGATGCCACAGATCAATTAATTAACCACACAATGCTGTTATAAGATCGCATAAGCAGCTTGATAAATGGCTAACCCACATTAGCATTAACATGTAGCCACTTCTCTGTCCATCAGGCATCTTTGTTCTTTGATCCAGCTGCTGTTCTTTAGGAATGAAGAATAAAATCCTGTAATCCATGCAGCCGAACGGGTGTTTTAATAGAGAAAGTAAAAAGTCCCAAAAAATTATGATTTAAGCTGCCAAAAACCGAAGCAGTCATTAGCTGTGAGAAGGACGCCGGTGTGTTTGAAAATCTACCAGGGGTAAGCCCCTCTGCTGGCAGGCGCGGTGCATACACCTCTAGCACTCAACTATCAACCGGTAATGTCATTAGTTGAACACTCAGTCTTTTTTTAGAAGAGGGAGGGGTAGCTGCTCAGACCTGCTTGAATTAAGCCAAAAACCACTCTGGTGGGGTTTTTGATGAGAAAATTGCACTACCATATGGTTGAAAACACCAAAAACTTGTTTTTGCATGATATAGGCCCTTTAAACATCAACTTCTTTTAACTTACAGCATTGGTGCAACATAAGTTGCCTGTTTTGTAGCACAGACAAAAATAAAATTTGTAGCATCAACACAAGCCCTCTAAAAACGGGGTCCTCGTCTTCAAGAACAGCCTGTGGAAAATGTTATAATTCCTGAAGTATACTGTTGAGAGAAGGGAACTCGTACAAAATTTACAAGATATCAAAGTGCAACTGAATATCCAAAACCTTTAAGCTTCTCGAGTTTTGAAAACAAAAAACTAAAATATTTGCTGAGATAAAATTAAGAAGAATATAGTTTTTGTTTGTTTCTTAGTATTTAGTAAAAAAATTAGAAGAGCATCTTCAGTATGCGCCGATTGTTGCTTGCAAACTGCCAATAAACAGAAGATTATGGGTTATGTTATCATACGGCTTATGTCCAGTCAAGTGGACAAAGATAAAAGTTATTTTTGTGTGACTTTTTTTTAACTGTTTATAATATTAATCTACGTTTTCAATGTGTGTCCGCATGTGTGGAAAAGGTTGACACAGCTCTGTTAGACAAATTTCTGCAACCTCTGGGTGGCAGACAAATCCAGTGTCTATTCTATTCTACTATTCTAGTAACAAAGAGCGAATGTAAGACAACTAAATAATTCTCAAAAATCTAATAATGGGATACAATGTTTCTTATTAAACGCAGTTCTTATTAAAGGAATTAGGTTTTTCCTATGCAAGGGAGTAAAAGTCAATGCCTCTTCATTTAATCCCAAAACACCATGCTTTTAGAGCTGCTTTGTTAGTGCACTTAAATATAGCACACTAGCATCCAGGGATCATTCTGAAATGGTTAAGTTGGACATTCCTGAAATTTTGTCCTTTAACAGCATTGTTCGAGTTCAGTTTGTCTAGACATCCCCAAGCCCAAATACTGCCAGACCTGTAGAATACAATATTCACTGAAATAGAAGTCGTTTGACAACATGAGACAACACTGTATGGCTAAAGACCTCAAAAAGCAAAATATTACGCCTTGGTCTAAAAAATGTTAAGAATCGATGAGAAACCATGTAATCATCAGTTTGGAAAGAGTTACAAATATATTTCAAAGGGTTTGGGACTTGAAAGAACCACAATAATAGGCCACAGATGGAGAAAACATGAAATTGAGGTGAACCATCTGGGGTAAATGGTAAATGGACTGAACTTATATAGCGCTTTTCTAGTCTTACTGACCACTCAAAGCGCTTTACATTGAGCCACATTCACCCATTCACACTCGCATTCATACACCGACACCCAACATGGCTTGGTAGGACAATGTAGAATTTGGGGGTTAAGTGCCTTGCCCAGGGGTACATCAACATGTGACTGGAGGAAGCTGGAATCGAACCTACGACCCTCCGATTGAAAGCCAACTACTCTACCACTGAGCCACAGTCGCCCCAGGGGATTGTCTGACCTACTAAAATAACTTCAAGAGTGCATCAACAATTCATCCAGGATGTCACAGAAGAACCTAGAACAACATCTAAAGCTTTGGAGGGCTCATTATTTCAGTTAAGGTTATGAACAAGGTCAATAAGAAAGAGACTGTGACACTCGGATCTGCAGAAAATTTCCAATACAAAGTTGATCCAAAAACCAAAACAAAAATCTTGTATGGTGGTGGGGTATGGCATGGGGCTGCTATGCTTCAAGACCCCTAGGATTCGGCATAACTTACAGAACAATTCTAATTTAGCCCAAAATCATTGAGGACAATGCCCAGCCATCAGTTTTTGACCTTGATCTCAAGAACACTTTTGTCAGCAGGATCCATGATTCAAAGAACCTGACATTTCATCTCAGACAGGCTCAAGAGCAAAATGAAAGATTAAAGTGATCTAGTCAAAGCATAGACTTAAATGCTATTGAGATGACGTGTCATCTCCTAATACAGACAGTTAATCAAGGTCAATAATCCAGTAACTGAATTAAAATATTTCTGCATTAGGCCTGTCACAATTCAAAATTAATAAATAAAATAAATTTAATGTAGCTCAATCAATTTTCCATCCAAACAAAAATCCATTTGTATGGTTTGTTTTCCTAATGTGATTCCCTCTTTCTATCAGACTCAATAAAAAAGGCATACATAGCCCAAATATCTGTAGTGATAGAGTAAAATAGGAGTATGTTGAAGGGGCCGGACCAGGCCTCGGACTTTGACTAAACAGCAAAAATATCAAAGTTGTTATATCTCCTACTCAGAAAGTGTGAGAGGATGAAACTTGCTGTGGTGGATGGTTGCAAGATCCCTAAAAAATCTCAATGATTAAATACTGATATCAATTCAATCAACCAATCAATCAGTAAAAATTTATAAAGCGTTTTTCATACAAAAAAATGCCGTTCATAGTGTTTTACCAAGTAAAAATTTCCCCACATATATACACCCCTTCCCATAACAATTTTAAGCAGGACAAAATTTATACCCCCCCCCCCCAATCCTATACCCACCGATGTCCGGGGGGGTGGGCTAAACTCAACCTGTCCTTTGTTTTGATAGTAGTGTGAATGTTGGGATGGATGTAGGTCTCCCTTGGGGATGGGGGAATGGCCTTGGCCTCCATGGGGCTTGGTTGCGCCGTGGCCGAGGGCCCCAACTTTGACGGTCTGGGGCCTCCCAACCCTGGTGGATCGTGCTGAACAGGGGTGTCTATTGGAGTCAGCAGGGGAGCTGGCTCCCTGGGGACGGCATTGTCACCCGAGTCGTTTCCTCCCCATCCCCGGACGCCTCTGTCCACCTGCTCCTTCATTATACCATTCACATAGGGCTTTGGGGTGTGGGCACGTCACTGGGGTGTGTGGAGGAGTTCCAGTCTTCGCTGTCCGGTGGCGGCCTGGGTCCCAATTTTAATTGTACAACTTAGACACTTTGACTCTCAACATTTACAGGAGACACAAACATGTTGGGACCTGGTGGTGGATACAACTCGGCACTGGAGGCGGAGCCCTTTAAGGATTCCCTTGTCACACATTAGAACAACACGCAACAACACCACATTCGAGCGGGGGGAGGGAGGCTGGGGGTCTTCTCACGTCCCTGTTTGTTTGACCATCAGGGGTTGGATTCCGGGGGGTATATCAGGCCTTCTGGTTTGGTACCTGGGTTGGTGGGCTACTCTTGCCATGGTGGGGGCTTTGGTGGTCTGCTTGTCCCCATCCTGGTGGGCAGGGGGTCCATCTCCGGGGTGCAGGGATAGGTTGCTCTATTGGGGGGTCTGTCCCTGGGCCTGAGAGTAAAGAGTACAGCTTCCTTTTTCGGGTGTCATGTGTTGGTGAGAATGTGTGTGCATAAGAGGGAGGGTACATATGATTGTGTCTGTATGTCTATGTCTCCTTGTCAGGTTGGGTCTTCGGCTGCCCTCTTGCCTGGTACATCTCCCTGCCAATGATGGATGCCCCTGCCCGCTGGTCATTGGTGGCTCTCGATGTCTGGGGCTGGGGGCCCAGATACGGCCCGGCTCGGCACCTGGTGCATGCCTGGCTGGTGCGTGGTGCGGGATCTGGACCCGGGGGCGGGTAGATTTGTATGTCCAGGTGCTGGCTGGGCACGGCCTGCGGAAGACGTACTTACGCTGCGGCTTTTACTGTGGCTCCCTGGCAGGTGTGTGTGTGTGGGGGGGCTGGGTTGCTGGCAGTGGGGATTGGTCCAGGGTGCCGGTGGCGTGTGTCGTCCGTCGGCCGTCCTATCTTGCGGCGGCGGCGGGGATCCCCTGTTGGTGGATCCCTGGTCGGGGCCCTGCTGAGGAGCGGGCTGCCCCTGATCCTGTTCAGGGCCCACCCTGGCGTAGCCCCAGCACTGCGACTGCTAAGGGTTCCCCTGGTGCTTCCATCTGTTCCTCTCTTGTTGGGCGGTCGGCCCTGCGCTAGTCTGCTTGTAGCCCCTTCTCCGACCTCCTTCATGTCTGCGTTATGGGTAATAACGCAGACATGCGTTAACAGCGTCAAAGGAGATCAGCTGTTCACCTGTCAGCTGATGTAGTGGTGTATGCTCGATTAGAAAAGTGCTGCGACATTACGCTCCTGTGACGGGGCAAATTCATGCTGCTTTTGCCTCCGGTGGAAACGATTATATTGATTAAAGTGGTGGCTAACAGCCGCGTATGACGCGCTGCTGACGCGTTCGGTGGAAAGGAGGGGTTAGTCTTGTGTCCTCTGTCACCATTTGTGAGGTATTTTTACACATGTGCAAAGAGAATATTTTTGGTATTTTACAGACAGACCAGTCTAACTCCAATATTCATATTAGATGTTTCTTTAAAGCAGTCAGTCTTATAAAGATAACACCAATGGAACCATTCTAATAACATCTTTAGTAGGGATGGGTATAGATATCCATGACACCGATTCTGACATAAACGGTAGTAACCAGACCGAAAAGTAGCGCACATTTCGATGCCTTACTTCAGTTCTTTTTTTCCCCGGAGATGTCAAGCACTATGGATTCTTAGCATACCATCAGAAAAGATGCAACCAATCCGCTCTCCTTTCTAACCAGCCAAACTGTGGATGTTGTGCCGCTTGGCCTGATTATATCAGCTTTTGCATAGGTGGTTGGCACTGTACCAGACTCTTTGAAGCGAGTCTAGACCTGCACCAGATGGTGTAAATTGTCATTTGCCAAAATGACACACGGCCTCCAGATATTCCGGTCACTGTTCTAAAAACCGGAACAAACAAGAAAATTATTTGGTTAATGTGACCGCCATGTGTGCAGTATACGATGGATCCAGAGTGTCAGAATGGTAGCTCATACTATCAAACCACACCTCAAATTCTATCCAGTTGGCACATTTTTGTATAGGTTTTCTTTTTGTTTCTTTTTAAAAAAAAGAACAAGACAAAATGAAACAATTAATATTATCAATAGTTATGGGTGCTTCCTGCTCACTAGGAACAAATAACCAAGCTCAAATGTCGGTCTCAATTGACTTTTGGAATCAATATGGAAATATTTAACTAAAGATTAAAGAAATAATTCCTAGAAATTAACTCTGACTTATGAGTACATTATTGGCATATTGGCTTTGTGTTGATGTGATAATAAGCTGTCTGTGGGAATTTTCTGTCCCCTTCGCTGTGTACGGTGCAGAGTTTAAATGCTCCATATTTATGTTGATTCATGAATGTTGATTCACTGTATACCTTCAGTACATTTCATAATGAGATACTGCTGCTTCACTGCTACTATTGCTTCACAATAAGAGCATTCATTTCCTGTTGTGATGAAAATGGGGTTTTATCTTCTGAGTGTTTACTTATGGGAAAATGGTAGATTGTGACATTTGATCACTAATTCTACATTAAATTTGATTAATGTGATGTTTAACACAGACTGATGATATCCAAATGTTAAGTTTATATATATATATATATATATATATATATATATATATATATATATATATATATTATATATATATATATATATCAACCAATCTATATATATATATATATATATATAGATTGGTTAGTTCTATCTATGTCTGTTATTTTTCATGAGACTATGTGATTGTGGAGTTTAAAAAACAAAAATTCAATTGATTTCTCCTATATTTAATTCAAAAAGATCAACTGCATCTGGATTTGTCCTTTATTTACACTGAAAATTGTAGTTTTTTTTTTGGTCTTATTTAGATTTAAAAAAATTAATAGTTTACAGCCCTACTAAAAATAAGAGGTTTTGAGGACGAAGTTGGTATGTTTTCTATTCTTTAAGCACCGTTTCGAGCACCGTTTCGAGCACCATTTAAGCACCGGCACGTTTTAAAATTACCAGTTTGGCACTGGTATGGGATAAAACCTAAACGATACCCATCCCTAATCTTAAGCATCATAATATATGCTATCCAGTTTTTTACAGTGGGGAAAAACTATGAGAGACAGATTGTAAAAAAATCCAGGATATCAAATTATGTGATTTTTTAAAGAATTTACTTGTATAATGGTGCCAAAAACAAGCATTCAGCACCTACAACCAATAAAGAAATATGCACCACACAGGCCTGTTTTCTTTCTTTCTTATTTAGGAAGCTCCTCTACTCTCCATTCAATACCTGTCTTAATGGCACCAGTTTGAACTGTGCAAAGACACATGTCCACACTCTGACTTCAAATAGTCAGACTCCAACCTTCATCATGGCCAAGATTAGAAATCTGTCTGAGGACACCAACAACACGATTATACACTTGCAGAAGACTTCGATGAGCCTATCTACAATAAAAAAACAGCTTGGTGTGAAAAGATCAACTGTTGGAGCAATTATTCTAAATTAGAATAAATACAACATCCCAGATATTTTCCATAGAGCTGGAAGTTCCTGCAAACTCTCCCCTCATGGGGAACACTGGATCAATGGTGAACAGTCCTGGAACTACATGGAGGGGAACTAGTTAATGACATGAAGAGAGCTAGGACCAGAGTGTTATTAGTAACACACTACGTTGTCATGGATTAAAATTCTGCAGCAACATGTCCAGACCCGTCTAAAGTTTGCTAGAGACAATCTGAATGGTCCAGAGAAGGACTGAGAAAACATCATGTAATCAGATGAGACTAAAATGGGTACAAAAGCCATTTTCCATGTTTGGAGGGGGAACAATGCCAAGTTGCATCCCAAGAACATCATACCTGCTCTGAAGTATCTATACAGAAAGGATGAATGGGGCAATGTATTGTGAGATTATTTTTTTAAAAATGCCTTCCATCAGTGAGAGGATTGAAGATGAAACATGACTGGATCTTCCAGTACAACAATGATCCGAAACACAAGGTCAGGGCAATTAAGGAGTGGCTATATAAAAAGCTTTACAAGGTGCTAGAGTGGCCTAGCTAATCTCCAGACCACAATCCAATAGAGAATCTGTGGAGGGGGCTGAAAATCTAGGTTCTCCAGTAGCAGCTCCAAAACTTCACAGCTCTGGTGATGTGAAACTCACCAGCCATGGATGGGGAATTTCTGGGAGGGGCATCTGAGGCGGGGCGGGCAAACCACCTTGAATCTCAGACTTGAATGAAGGTTCTGCAAAAAAGACGTCATGTTAACACCAGTCATCAATTGGCAGGAAAACCATAACACAGTGAAACTATCTGAACCTACATTTCAGAGGCCAACTTCAAACACAGTGTAAGGAGTTTGACATCTTCTGTGACTCTTTGTCTCACCTTTGTCTGAAAGGACACGGTGCAGGATGTTGGAAAGGTGAACCTTCTTCTCTCGAACCCCAGCACTCAGATACTCCCTGTCCAGCAGATCCAGGAACAGGCGAAGCTCGGTCACCAGCTCCTCCATCGCTATGGAAGAAACAGAGTAAAATTTTTGTTACTCTAACTCTGTTGAACAACAGTTTTTAGGTAAATGGCCTGTACTTGTATAGTGCTTTATCTAGTCCAAAGGACCCCAAAGCACTACACATTACATTCAGTCACTTACACGTTCACACACACAAACTGGGGATGGCAAGTTACATTGTGTCCACAGCTGCCATGAGGCACACAGAGAACCAAGGTAGCCAAACACCTGCGTAACCAGGCCCTCTGACCACCACCTGCGGCCTGAGTGTCTCATGTTCCTCCTGCTCAGCCTGGAACTTAAATGTGCAAACATATGTGCTGGGGTTATGAGGTTTTTAATTTTTACCTCAGACAGATTGATTCTCGTTGGGTTTACTGGTCACAATGGTTCCAAAGTCTCAGTAACTCTTCAATTCATTGAGTGCAGTGTCCAGATTGGAGATTTTCAGATGCTCTAATGGGGATGTTTTTATGATTGATTTAAATACCTGTTCACTGAAGATGAAAATGTCTCTTTCTGCGCCAAGTGAATACTAATTGGTCAAAATGTTTCTGTCAACTTAAAATGTGTGTGCGCGCGCATTAGAGCTGTGTGTGCACGCATCACCATGCAGACACAAACTATCCTGCATCGCAGCAGAATCCCACCATGATTATAATGTAATATAACCCCCTGTAGGCGGTGGTTTTAGTTAGGGTTTGGTTTTCAATAACTCTCCATATATTCCAGGAAATTAATCAATACCTGTGAGATCTACAAACAAAGTAACCCCAAAGTATTAGTAAATTGATGCTCCACACCCAAGGAACCTGACAAACCAATTTATTAAATAAAACATAAAAAAATTAACATGTAATTTTTCTTAATATCCATCCATCCATATTCTGAACTGCTTAGTCCTCCGGGGGGGGGGGGGGGACAGGCAACCATGCACGCACCCACACCTAAGGACAATTTAGGCTGATCAATTAACCTGACAGTCATGTTTTTGGACTGTGGGAGGAAGCCAGAGTACCCGGAGGGAATCCACGCATGCACAAGGAGAACATGCAGCTCCATGCAGAAAACCCACAACCTTGTTGCTGCAAGGCAACAGTGTTAACCACTGCGCCACCGTGCAGCCCTATTTCTTAATCTGTTACTGTAAATTTGTATTTTTTCTTCAATGGCTTCCAGTTCATGTGACCAGGTGACACCAAATCAGTCTTGAAATGTCTTACTACAAACAGATGGATAGTGTGCTCTGTTTACTGAGCAATATTACAGATACAGAGATTGGCAAAACTTAGTCAACAGATTTTCCTGTTTCTCTTTACCCACATTTTTCTGTCATAGTTTTGTACTTTAAAGTGTTTGATTATGTATTTCCAGTATTTACTTTTTGTGTATTTTTATATTTCTGCATACAGCTTCCATCTTCTTGAGTCAAGTTCAAATTCCAAATGTTCTAAAATAGGGTGTTTTTTTTATTCATCATTCAGTTAGTTATAGATATTATAGAACCTAACTGTTATAGAACATATAAATGATGTCAGTTACTTTACTGAGTAACTAATTACTTTTGCAGTCTGGTAACTTAGTAACTAACTCAATTACTTTTTGGAAAAACTAACTTGTAACAATAACTACCTTTGTAATGTAAGATGCCCAACACTGATGATTTATGACTATTAGGGGTGCCACTATCTCTATTCTGTATCGAAATCGATCGAAATTAAGTTATGACCTTCCACATCGAAATCCAAAAGAGGATTGAGATCCCCTCCTGCCATGTTTACATCCTGTGTCCCACTCTGGACTCCGTAGAAACAATTAGCAGACAACTGTCTCATCACAAAGAACCACAATTTCCATTTTCACTAACAAGTAACTCTCACCAGTATCACATCTCCCGGGATGCAAGTATTTTTTTCCTAGGGAAGTATCGGCAATTCCGGCTTTCCTCGTCTCTGATTGGATAGAACTTATCTGACATGCCTGGCTATTTTTTTTAGGGATTAGTTCCACCTTTTCTTTTCTCTGATTGGCTAGAAGGTAAACATATTAATGTCAGAGCAATATGATGGCAGAGGGAAAGCAGTCATTTTTGAATTATTAGTCCTTCCACCAACAGAACGAAAACAAGTCTACATAGAACTCTTAAAAGTGCTGTTATATTTAAGTTCAAAGATTTTATTGAGCATTTTGTAATGTACAAATTTCAATTCACAGAGTTTGTAATGCTCAGGTATTTTAGTACTAAACAAAAAAAAATTAACAAGTAAACAGAAAATGTATCTTAATAGTAAACGAAAGTGCGGAGGTACATACAATATATAATGATGTAGAGAAGAAATAATATACAGACACAGATTGCAGATAATCTATAAAGGGTTGCCAAATGTTTTGAAAAAGTGGTAGTTTGTCCTTCAATAAATATCTTATCTATTCCAGGTGTGAGGTGTTAGACAGTTCTCGTAGCCATGTTTTGGAGTTGGGTACTGTTGGAAATTTCCAAGACATATAAGTAGTTTTTTTGCAGTGATCAGAGCATAAGAGAGAAACTGTCGCTGGACTGCTGTGAGTTTTCTAGATATTTGTGATGTACCGAGAATAACTAGCAAGGGTTCTGGCAGTAATGTGGTATTAAACATTTTTTATAATATGTTAAATATGTCTGACCAATAGGTGATAACTTTAGGACAAGAAAAAAAGGCATGGAAGAGAGCTGCAGGACCGACTTTTATCGCAAGTTAAAGAGGTATTCGGAAAAATATTATGGATTTTAACTTTAGAGTAGTGAAGTCTATGAATAATTTTGAATTGTATTAAACAATGTCTGGCATTATTAGAACAGGAGTGCATGTATTCAAGAGCCCCTTCCCAGATGTCATCAGGAATTTGAACACCCATGTCCTTTTCCCGGTTAAGTTTATATTTTTTAGAGGAGGGGGTGTTAATTGTTAATAATTTATTATACAGGTTAGAAATGAATTTATCTTTATATGGGGATACCTTTAAACATTCGTCAATCGCAAATTGCAGTTCAGTTTCAAAGTTTAGCATGTATTTTCATACATAATCTCTAATTTGTAGGCATCTAAAGAAATTATTACTGTGCAGATAAAACTTTGTCTGTAATTGTGCGAATGTAGAGAACTTACCCTCTACATAAAGGTATTGTCTAAATTTGATGGGGTAAAAGATGGGTTTTTTGATATTGGTAACGAGAGAGGTATTGATTTGAATGCAAAGTGTGTTTTGATTTGTTTCCATATACAAATTAGATTATATATACAGTGGGGCAAAAAAGTATTTAGTCAGCCACTGATTGTGCAAGTTCTCCCACTTAAAATGATGACAGAGGTCAGTAATTTTCATCATAGGTACACGTCAACTGTGAGAGACAGAATGTGAAAAAAAAATCCAGAAATTCACATTGTAGGACTTTTAAAGAATTTATTTGTAAATTATGGTGGAAAATAAGTATTTGGTCACTTCAAACAAGGAAGATCTCTGGCTCTCACAGACCTGTAACTTCTTCTTTAAGACGCTCTTCTGTCCTCCACTCGTTACCTGCATTAATGGCACCTGTTTGAACTAGTTATCTGTATAAAAGACACCTTTTATCTTTAAAAATCCTACAATGTGAATTCCTGGATTTTTTTTTCACATTCTGTCTCTCACAGTTGAAGTGTACCTATGATGAAAATTACTGACCTCTATCATTATTTTAAGTGGGAGAACTTGCACAATCGGTGGCTGACTAAATACTTTTTTGCCCCACTGTAATTGGGTTTTGACTATATTTTGATTTATCAAGAGGTGTTGGTGAAAGTACTATTGCAATTGGAGAGTATAGGTCACAATCCTCCAATTCTATAGTGAGCCAAGTAGGGGGGTTATTCGTGGTAGTGGTAAAATAATTCAGGCGAGTCTGGGGCTTGGTCGGGGCCTGGTTGGGCCGCTTTCAATTTCTTGAGTTTCCCTTTCTTCATCATAAGATATCCGGTTGAGAGTCGTGTTTTGGTGTTTTAAACCTTATAGCGCTTTGTTAATGCTAAAGTGGTATATTTGATAGGCCTTAACAGTACTCTAAAGGATTTGGCTTACAGAGCTTTTGGACACACGTCTCACTGCTTCATCGCTCAGTGGCGCCCCCTTGCTGTTATATTTTGATGTTTACAGCTCCAGTTGATGTGAAATTCCGATTGATAATGTGCTCTTTGTCCATTACTATGACTTGTTGGCTCACTGGCAAAGATGATGGTTGCAGGCTAAAGCAACGAGTTCAAATCCGGGCTGGGTATTTTATTTCATCACTTTTTCCATGCAATCAAACTATTTTGGAGAGTTTTATGATGAAAATGTAAACTAATAAAAATCTCAACACACTTGTTGCATTATTAAATTTACTTGGTTTCTTTCTGTTTGCTCTCAACACTGAAATGTTACAATATTATAGGGGAAAAGCTAAACAGACGTACTTTAATTTGATGCAAGATCTATGAAATATCAGATAACTGTACTATTTTACCCAGCTTTGTACGGGTCAGTTCCTAGCAATTAACCTTACAATTAAAAGAAATTGACACGGAGCCCATTAAGGCATCCTGAGGCAATAACAGATCTTCCCTAACTTGCATCCTGCTTGTTTAGCAGCCTCAACCTATTACTTTATTCTGTCCAAGTATCAGCTCAGGAATAAAGTGTCTGCTAGAATGCAAATAAGTGGTGAATGTGGTACGGCCGGCAATTCTTCTAGCCAATCAGAGACGAGAAAAGGCGGGCCTAGTCCCTAAAAGAAATAGCCAATCATGTGAGAGAAGTTCTATCCAATCAGAGATTAAACAATACTGTCACTTATTGTAAATAAATTATTTGACCATAATGCCTAATGTGATACATTACACAAGAATAAAAAAAATTGCATAAATGTTGTCTTTTAAACCAAGATTTACTGTACAAAATTTAATGAATAAAACCAGTGTAAAAATGACATAGGGTTCTATACTATAAAAGGAATTTTATTTAAAAAAACATTTTCTTTTATCGGGAATCAAATCGAATTGTCACATGTCGATGTGCCTGTGGGCAAGGCACTTAACCCCAAAAACATCGTCCTACCGAGCCATGTTGGTCGTCTATGTGTGAGTGTGAATGTGGCTTCAATGTAAAGCGCTTTGAGTGGTCAATATGACTAGAAAAGCGCTATATAAGTTCAGTCCATTTACCATTTAATGACTATGCACAACTATGTGATTGTAAAAACTGCTTCACTCTCATTTAAGGGACACCTATAACAGCCTATATTCATCAATATTCTATAAATTTGCTGTAGATTTTTAGAGAAAGAGCCAGATAAAGACTACATCACATAAAACCAGAAACATGAAAATAGTTGAAAGACTTTTTTAAAAATCCTCATAATGACCGTCTGTACTTTAAAATTTGTTTGGAGGTGATATGTTGTGGTCAGAAAAATGCTTGATGTAAAAAAAAGACAAACATCGGACATCTAATTATTATTGGAAACATTTATTATTACAACATTGTTATTGAAAACAAACCCAAATGAAACAATCGTGATGCATCAAGATATTGAACTAACATTTTAATTGTAATCAAAACAAATTGTAAGACTTGTGAAGATTCACACCTCTAACGCGCACTACATGGGCATGTGACTGATCACAGCACCTCCTTGAGAAAATATGTTCCCACTGTCTTGCCAATTACATAATGCCCCTTGTGGGATTAATAAAGTATTTCTGTTTCTGATCATGTATCCCTCGATGTAGGGCTTGAAAATAAAATCTCAAATTTTCACATACCTATTCCAGTTTCCGGTTTTGTTTTTTACCCACTTGTCTTTTCTTAAAAAGGAATTGCAAAGAGGCAACTGTGGCTCAATAGTAAGAGTACTGGTGTATTCACACCGCAGGCTTTATCAGCGTCAGGCAAAGCTCACAATATGACGCTTCTATGTTGAAGCTTGCAAAGTCTGCAAAGTCTGCCACGTCTGAGAAAAAACAACGCGTGGGCGGGGCTTCTTCTGTTGCTGTACGTTCTGAACTATGGCGGATATTGTTGAGAGAGTGGCTTGGCTTTATTTGCTAAATAAAGCTAGAAAGCGTCGACTTCGGCAATATAAGCGCCGTTTGTGGATACACCCTATTCTATGGATGCGTTCTGAGTTTGGGGAGTCTAAAAATTTGATCCAGGAGCTGCTTATGGATGAGGTTCGCTTTCAGCGGTACTTCAGTCTGTCCCGCTCCTAATTTTACGACCTCCTGGGCCGCATCGGAGCTCAAATCTCCTACCAGGACACCAACTACAGGTTCTCTATTCCTCCCGAAGAGCGCCTGTCCATCTGTCTTCGGTAAGTGTTATTTATGATTTTTTAAATCTGCGTTATCTAGACTTAAAATGTAGGTTTTCCTGCTCCCGCTACATTCAAAATACGTGTAGTTACATCGCTACAATTATAAGCTCTGATTGGTTAAAGCGCTGCTTCAGGGCCGTCAGCACTGTCAAAAGTTCAACTAGCTGAACTTCTGCGCTGCTGGCTTTATGAGCTTTCAAGCATGAAAAGCAGGAAAAGCTTGAAAAGTTGACAGAGCCAAAGCTCACAAAGTTCCGCAGAGACCGTGATGCTCCTCCAACGGCCTCCGCCATAGACTTAACATGTAATCTTGATGTCGATGACACTGACAAAGCCTGCGGTGTGAATGAACCATAATTGTCTTGCAAGCGGAGGATCGTAGGTCCATTCCAGGTTCCATCTGCATACCTCAATGTGCCCTTGGGCAAGATACTTGACCCCACGTTGCCTACCGACGTATGTATCGGTGTATTAATGTGTGTGACTTCTCTGCAAGACTGGGTGAATATGGCTCCAGTGTAAGGTGCTTCAAGTCGTAAGTATGACTAGAAAAGAGGTGTATCAGTTTAATCCATTTACCATTTACAAATGACAGGAATGAACAGAGCTTTGTGAAACATTCAAGGCCTGCACAAAACAGCTGGATTGAGATTATATTTCACACAGTTGAACGCTGTGTAAGCTACAGTCACAAAGGTTCTCCCAACGAACATTCCAACAGTATGAATCTCCTAGTTTGTACAAAATCTGGAGTTTGTAGACATTCCCTAAAGGGGGCATAGTTTCCTACAGCCTTTTTACAGAGTTGGTACGGCTGCCATTCAATTTGCAAGAGCAACCTTGGAACCTTCTCACAGTATACTTACAGCCATCTTACAAAAATTGTTGAAAGGTGGCCATACAGCCAATGAGCAACTCACTATGGGATAGAGGCGGCCATTCCAATATCTCCAAAATTCTGTGTCTTGATCATCACATCCACTTTAAAACTTGTGGAATAGTTTCTCATTTTCATGATGGCAATAATGCAGAGAAGACTACAGCTGCACTTTTGCAGGTCCAGTTATGGGTAAGAAAAATTTCTACTTGTTTTATCCACTTTGTTCAGGAAAAGAACTTTGAGAAAAGACTAATACCAGTAGAAGACTTTGTTCCATGAACTGGACCGTAACCATATACACCTTTAAGTATTTCAAGAACGTACTTCCACCTTACAAAAACCTTTCATTTCCTTTACTTTCGCCTTACAAATGACGTGGGGTGGGGGTGTATGTATGAAGACTTAACGAATCTCCATTCACCAATGTGTTTATAGGAACTTTTTAACCCTCCCCAAATAAAACTGCAATTTGGGATTCTGAAATAGTTTCCTGACCCTAAAAAAGATATTGGCCAAGATATTGGCACAGAGATGGTTTTCGTTGTGGGTTTCCTAGAAGAATTAGGACATAACCATCAACCTGGCCACTAACTTTCAAATGGGCTACTAACACTGGTATCTTATAAGCATAAAGTAAGCCATAGGAAATGCTCCAAAAATTGTTTGTACGCTGTTAACAGTTGTTTGTATGGGTCATTGTGAAAGAGCCTTTACTGATTAGGTTTTTTGGCAGTTGATTGCACTGGATTCTATCTAAAGTGATCAAAGAAAATGGGCTTGAATCAATATATGTAGATTATTTTATTTATTTTGTAAACAATGTAATGTATTATTATTGCATCTCATCAGAATGACGCACTACTTTGTATTAGCCCGCAACATAAAATCCCAATAAAATAAAGTTTCTGGTTGGAACGGGAAAAATGTGTTCAAAGGGTATGAAGCACAGAAAACTGAGGGCTTAAACCATTTTACAGAAACAAATTACAAGAATAATTACTCTTATTCATTTTCAGCTACTTGACAAAAATTTTACAATTTCTTGCACATCCATTTACTGCATGAATGTGCAGTAATGGAAATGTATCAGTCCAGGACACTGATCACAAAACAGACACAAAACAGCAGCTGGATTATCAGATGTAGCGTGCTCCCTGTGTTCAGCAGCACCACAGCTAGCAGCTTAGAGTGCATGATTGCCCACAAACTCCCGTATCAAGAACCGCCCTAATGGTGTGGGTCCTTTGGATGCGACTCAAGCTTCTTGGAAACATCTGACCGTATCGCACATGATAACATCATGATGTACCGGGGCTTCAATCTTTATCTCGTTCCAGCAACACTCACTCATTATGGTCAGGGTCCCAAAATATAATGTATGGGACACAAGTCATGAAAGCTTTGGAATGTGAAATGATTTAGAGAAAAGCAGCTAACAGCTGTGGCGCATGACATGTGGTCAGGAGGGATGACAAAAGGAAACACAAGCACCCCCCCACCCCCCCAAGGCACATGTGATGTATGCTTTGTTCATTATGTAATTACATGGAAATCAGCCTAGTCAGCATTTGGACTGCCAGGACCTAAGACTGCTGCTAGCTAACAGCAATGGAAAAGACCGATGCAGACATTCCTCACCAAGAATATCTCAACACTGCAGCACTACATTGAAGAGACATTTTGTAGCTTTGCAACAGTTTTGAAAAGAAGCTGGATACATAACCACTTTTACACATTCCTCACCTAATCCTATTATCCAATGGCAAAGGAGGGAAAGGCAAGCATCCAATAAGGGGAATCTGGAGAAGCAGACCGAAAGATAAAAGCAGCAGGGAGAAAATAAAGATTAAACAAAGTGAAAAAGTGACAAGAGAAATATATGAAGAAAACTTTAAAGAATAAGTATGTAAGTGTACCTCTTAGAATTACAGTAAATGGTCCTCCTAAACAGGCCTTCAAACTTAAAATAACCCATTGTGTACCCAATACGCACAGTGGAACCAATCATGGCACTATGACAGAAACAAACAGCCTATAATTGCCAAGGAAAATGGATGTTGTACCTGGATGTTCCACCTGACTGTAAAGACCAGCACATAATGTGTCAAGTAGCATTGCAGCTTCTCAAGCTGCATTTTCTATCAAATTTTAGATATGATCGATGTGAGGGCTGGGTATCGATTCAAAATTGAAGAATCGATTTGATTCCGATCTCAAGAGTTAAAATTGATTATCATGATCCAATTTGCTCCAATCCAATTCAATCCAATTCAGTCTGATCCAGTTGGATATAAATATGGGTCAGTGCTATCAAAACCGTTTTTGTTTGTTTAGTTGTTATCTTAATTATATGCCTGTAATTCAATGACAACAGTCGGACATGAAAACGGGTCAGGGGTGAAAAAGGTGAGAAGGATATAACCCATCTAGGCGGCTCGGGGGGCATGCTCCCCTTGAATTTTTTTTGTTTAAAATGTCATATTTTGACTTTAGGCGGTGGGGTTTTTATCTATAAAAACATTCAATTTTAATATCACAAGTTCAAAATGTCTTTAATATGGTTATGGATAAAGGTATACTATCAATGAGAATAATCCGCACTACTATCCAAAATTTGATGGGAGCAAATTCACACATCTAATTTGCATATTATGACATCATCAGGCTTTAGCAATATTAATTTAGAATACTTTTAGATGTTTATCTTTTTTACATTGTTTAAAACTTACTTTACATTGAATATTTATATATATTTTTTTATATATATGTATATTCTACATGTGTATTTTTTGGCATATTTTTCAAGAAAAGGTGGACATGTGATTCTTTCCTTTTTTATGAGGCTCCAGTAGTGTATTCACTACATAAAACAACAGAAAGAAAATTACAGGGCTCAGAATTTTTCAGATCCATCCCAAAAATAACCAACAGGCTCATTAAATTGTCTGCTCCACAAGTAATACTCTTCATCAAACTTCCTCAAACCTCGCAATCATTCTCATGGTCATTTGCAGCGGGAAAGTGACCTTTACTGCTGTCTATAACATATGTAGGGATGCCTATATGACAGACATTGGCTACCTGTTGCAGCAGCATCCTTTTTATTCTCTAGGATGCTGTGAGAATAAAAAGAGTGTAGTGTAGTGTAGAGTCCCAGTGTAGAGAATACCATCTCTACACCCAGTGTAGAGATGGTATTCTCTACACTGGGACTGTAGAGAATACCATCTCTTCTCACAGTCTTCTGACGTCCGAGACACCGCTGGATAAGATGCATTTATGCTTCTGCTAATTTCCGCCCATGCCTCCCTTTTCTTCTTATTCGTAATCCCGGCTCCGAATCGCCCTTTGAGGACTGTCTTCCTCTCCTGTACCAACTGTGCCAGTAGTAATAATTGGTCCTGCGACCAGTTAGGTTTCCTAGTTCTTTTCTCGCCACTCATTTTCAGTTCACAAGGTGCTTTTCACGGTAGTGGGGGGGGGGGTCTATTTAAGATGTGTCTGATGTGCTCATTAGACAGCCTAATTGCAATCACTCCTACTTAATATGATGCATCCATCCATCCATTATTTATACCGCCTCATCCAATTCAGGGTCGCGTGGAGGGGGGGCTGGATCTTTTCCCAGCTATCAGCAGGCCGGTTTTTAAACTTCACCCTCTCTTTAAGTAGGCTATTGTGTGCAAGTTGTATGAAGTGTCAGTCTCGTAGCCAACACAAACATGTCTTCATGCATTATTTCTGCCATTTGCGCTGTTCATAATTACGCTTTTATCGACATTGAAGTTTTCCATTTCCTGGTTTCCCACGTTTCATTCAACAACCAATCACACTGCTGTCTGTCTATTTACTCGTGCATAGGAAATGACGTTTTCCATAGCAATGGGACGTCACTTTAACTTACTTTTAAGGATTTGTGCAACGTAAAAGTAGCTCTTAGTGCGTTTGTGAATAGGTTTTAGACGACAACTCCTACGTAAGACCTTTTAGCGCGAGTTAGGAGTAACCTAGCATTAAGATAAGAGTCTTTGTGAATACAGCCCCAGATTACCCGCCCTTCTTGGAGTCCTTTGAGGGAGTGCTGGAGAGTGCTTCTTCTGGGGACTCCCTCATTCTGCTGGGGGACTTCAACGCTCACGTGGGCAATGACAGTGAGACCTGGAGAGGCATGGTTGGGCAGAATGGCCCCCCAGATCTGAACCCGGGCGGTGTTTTGTTATTTGACTTCTGTGCTTTTCATGGATGGTCCATAACGAACACCATGTTCAAGCATAAGGGTTTTCACGTGGCACCGGGAAAACCTAGGCCGCAACTTGATGATCGACTCGGTTGTCATTTCATCTGATCTGCAGCTGCATGTTTTAGACGCTCAGGCGAAGAGAGGGGCGGAGCTATCCACCGACCACTACCTGGTGTTGACTCAGCTCCGGTGGTGGGGGAGGACGCCAGAGAGACCCTCACAACACGTTGGGCCTGCCAGGAACGTCTGGCAGAGTCCCCTGTCTGAAGGAGTTTCAACTCCCACCTCCGGCAGGACTTCCAACACGTCCCATCGGGAGGTGGGGGACATTGAGTCCGAGTGGGCCATGTTCCGTGCCTCCATTGTCGAGGCGGCTGACCGTAGTTGTGGCCGTAAGGTGGCCGGTGCCTGTTGCGGCGGCAACCCTCAAACCCACTGGTGGAGACCAGCGGTGAGGCAAGCTGTCAAGCTGAAGAAGGCGTCCTATCTGACCTTTTTGGCCTATGGGACTCCGGAAGCAGCTGAAAGGTACCGGCAAGCCAAATAGAGTGCGGATGGTCGCTGAGGCAAAAACTCGGGCGTGGGAGGAGTTTGGAGACGCCATGGAGAATGACTTCCGTACGGCTTCGAAGCGATTCTGGTCCACTATCCAGCGTCTCGAGGGGGGGGGGGGTCTGCCACCAACACTGTTTACAGTGGGGGTGGTGTGCTGCTGACTTCAACACGGAACATCTTGGATCGGCGGGTGGAATACTTCGAAGACCTCCTCAATCCCACCGGCACATCTTCCTGTTTGGAAGCCAGTTCTTGGGACTTTGGAATGGGCTCTCCGATCTCCGGTGCTGAGGTCACAGAGGTTGTTAAAAAGCTCTTTGGTGCCAGGGCTCCGGAGGTGGATCAGATTCGCCTGGAGTTCCTCAAGGCTCTGGATATTGTAGGGCTGTGTTGGTTAACCTCTGTAATATTGCAAGGACATCGGGGGCAGTTCCCTTGGATTGCCAGACCGGGGTGGTGGTTCCCTTCTTTAAAAAGGGGGACCACAGAGTGTGTTCCAACTACAGGGGGATCGCACTGCTGAGCCTCCAACTAAGGTCTATTCAGGGGTTCTGGAGAGGAGGGTCCGTCAGATAGTTGAACCTCGGATTTAGGAAGAACAATGCGGTTTTGTCACCGATAATGTCATAACATTTATGGACAGGATTTCTAGGCACAGCCAAGGTGTTGAAGGGATCCATTTTGTCTCCCTACTTAAGCTATTGCTCCCGCAACCTGACCCCGGATAAGCAGAAGAAGATGGATGGATTGACAGATGGATGACCGGCCTTGATACCCGATCACATACCTTTCTCCCAGCGGGAGACCAGTAAAACATCCATGCATCCATCCATTCATCTCCTTCTGCTTATCCTGGTTCGGGTCGGGTGGCAGTACCTTACACAAAGAGACCCAGACTTCCTTCTCCCCAACCACTTGGGCCAGCTCCTCGGGAGGAATCCAGAGTTCCCAAACATTAGAGAGCAATTAAAATAGTGTACTCAAAGGCAGATATGTTTCAAGTTTTGCCTTAAAGTAGGCCCGGTGTTTCGGAGGCTTTTCAGTAGTCACGAAGTTTGTTCCAGATAAGGGGAGCATATAAACTGTTTTGTTTTGTTTCTGTTCCATTGGAAAAAGTTATGGGACATCCAGCTATTGATTTGTCCAATGCATTAATTCAGGGTTTAAGCCCTTCAGGGCTGGATTTTGTATTCCAATCTTAGCTGTAAAAAGACAAAAAATGTTAAATTTAACCGATTTTTGAACTTTTGAATCAATTTTATTCGATTCTTAGAGTTTTTATACCCCCAATTTTTATGAAAATAAATTCAAAATCTTTTTTGTTTTAACACAGCTCTACTCTTTACTTCTACTACTCTACTTTAACAATTTGTGAGTTGGCGAGTTTTCTGCGAATTATTTGGAGATTCACTGTACTGAAAAATCCTCAAATACAGTAAGACAAAAGGTAACTGCCACCCACCAACTGTACAAGTTGCCCCACTTAAAAAGATGAGGTCCAGAATTTTCCATTATTTGTACACTTAAAATGTGAGAAACAGAATGTAAAAAAGAAATCCTGGAAATTACGTATGATTTTTAAAAGAATTTATTTGTGTAATGGTGCAGAAAACAAGCATCTAGCATCTCATGTACAAACACAAAAGGTATTCTGATTCTCACAGACCTTTTAGTAACACTAGGATGTCATAGGTAAAAATCCTGCAGCGCTTGAAAGTCACCTTGCTTAAACCATAAAATTTAAAAGCCTGTCTAAAGTTTGCCAGAGACCGTATGGATGGTCCAGATGAGGATTGAGAGAGTGTCATATGGTCAGATGAGACCAAAATAGAAAACGTTGATATAAACCTCACTCGCCACGTTTGAAGGGGAAAGACTAGCAAGTATCCATACATGGAAGAATGGCCCATAATACCAAGTACAATGTGTACAAACCTAGAAAAGACTAACAGTAAATATTGCCAGCCAGGTTACGTCAAGGAAAATACATTAAGTATTGAAGTGAACTTTTGTTATTAACTAAATACTTGTTTTCTGCAGCATTATACAAAACAATTCTTTAAAAATACATTATACAATGTGATGTTTTTTCCTGGATATTCTTTTAATATTCACTCACAGCTGAAGTTCACCTTTGATAAAAAATGAAAAGACCTTTCATCTTTTTAAGTGCGACAACTTGCACAATTGGTGGCTGCTACATACATCGTTTTCCCCAGTGTAGGTGAAATATGGACACAGAACCACATATAGGGAGGAGTCTATAGTCCCACATTACACTTAGGAGTTTATTTTTGATCCAGTGACCACATCCTGTGGCTGTAAAACTCAAAGTCTAATCATGAGCCCTCCACTGGCCATTATTATCAGTCGATATGGGGCACAGGGACATTATCAGCTATCAGTACAAAAAACTGCCGATTTTGTCTGGCAAGCGCCATTGAGTAGAGACGGTCCTGAGTCTGACTATTGTGAAGAGAAAGGAGCAGACTTGAGTCAAATGAAGTATTGAGCATATTTCTTGTCATTGGTAAATTGAACAGTAAAATAAGCAATAACAAAAAAGGGTTTACCCCTCTTCCACCCTTCATAAGCTTAATGTGTGCCTCATGGCCATGTAACTCCTTAAGTGTATTAAAAAAAAACACCATAGCAGCAGCATACTATTAATGCAGAGTGCACGCTTTTATGACCGCCTTTTGTCAAGCAGGCTTTCATATTAAAATTATCCATGCTGGTTTTGTGATGTCTGGGTGACAGGAGTAAAAAAAAATTCGCAATAGCAAATTTGTCACCATTTTTAAATCTGCGGTCATAAACCAATTTTGTGTCATGAAAATGCCTATCTTAACAGTTTGCAAAGCTCAAGAAGAGCGCTACAATGGTGTTTTACAACAAGGAGCGCTAAGCCCAGTGTAGTTGCTCAAACAAGAGTAGGTCTACTTAGAAGTTGGTGGCTGCATTAAGAAGCTTAGTGGCAGTTGCCAAGATGGGGATATAAAAAAAATACTTTCAGCGCTGTCTGTCGGGTCTATGCTCTGAATGATCGGGATTTAACTGCTGTTGCTCCAGAAAACGCTGCAACAGTGGTGGCTATGCGCATGAACCTGTCACCCAACCATTGTGAACTTTGCGAATTTTCTCGGCATTTCTAGCGACTTTCCACACGTCCTTGATTACTTTTTCTTTCTAAAAAGCACCTAGCAACATATTCAGTGACATTTCAGACCATCCTTGCTACTTAATGTCAAAAATTGTCGCCAGTATTCCCTGCAGATTAGAGTCTCTGCTTGTTCGTTCTTGTCAAAGAAGCTTGTTTGCCCTAAGGTGCATGCACAGCTGGTACATTCCAGGAATGTTTTTTTTTTTTTTTTTTTAAATCATTGCTAAATAAATCTTATTTGCATTATTCGGAATCACGGTGGCGCAGTGGTTAGCGCTGTTGCCTTGCAGCAAGAAGGTCGTGGGTTCGTATCCTGGCCCAGGGTCTTTCTGCATGGAGTTTGCATGTTCTCCCCGTGTATGCGTGGGTTCTCTCCGGGTACTCCGGCTTCCTCCCACAGTCCAAAAACATGCATGATAGGTGAATTGATCACTCTAAATTGTCCCTAGGAATGAATGTGAGTGTGAATGGTTGTCTGTCTCTCTGTGTTGGCCCTGCAACAGACTGGCGTCCTGTTCAGAGTGTACCCTGCCTAACGCCTGATAATTGCTGGGATAGGCTCCAGCTCCCCCGTGACCCTGAATTGGATAAGCGGTTAAGAAGATGGATGGATGGATGGAATCCATAGTGAGCTATTGAGACTGTTTTTTTGGTGTGTGGAATAATCCATTATTTTCGCATAAGGGGAAATTCAGTTATAACATCAGCAAAAGCAAGAATTTATGAGTCCAAAACAGATAACTGTACAGTTATTAAGCAGGGCTGCAACGATTCGTCGACGTTGTCGACAAAAATCGATAATAGAAATGGTCGACAATGAATTTTACTGTCGAAGTTGTCGCCAGATGTGTTTTTTCCCCGACAGAGTGAGTCATCGCTCTTCATTACAATCTCTGCCAAGAGTCGCACATGCGCAATAGCTTCTCTACTGAGCGATAACACACAGAAATGGCGTTGTCCAACGCAGCAGCTGTGCGTACCAAAACGTCTAAAGTTTGGGAGCATTTTAGCCTGGATACGGCGAATAAAAAGATTACCTGCATGGTTTGCAAAGCATTACTTGCGTATCACGGCAGCACCTCAGTGATGCATGAACATTTAAAGAGAAAGCCCGTCGGTCAATTGAATGAAACAGAGTATGACTCGCCTCGGTAAGATTTAAATAACATGGAAGCCAATACGTTTTATGTTGGATGTACATTGAACATTTTATAAGCGTATTTTCTCGTTTAAAAAAGAGATTTGACGTTATGCCCGACTCTGCCTGACAAAAGCATTTCTAGGCTTTTGCACGTTAAATATTTTCAAAACTTTTTTTTTTAAAGGTAAAGCAGATCCTAAAAGAGGTTAACAGCTCCATCACACTGACGTGTGATGTTTGGAGCAGCCGTGCCACAGAGGCGTATCTTGGATTTTCGTGTCATTTCATCACCAAAGACTGGCAAATGAAAACTTTGAACCTTGCCACACTACCCCTGGAGGAGAGGCATACTGCTGGAAACATCATGATATGGGTGGAAGACGTGATAGACAAAATTGACATCTTACCTAGCAAAATTAAAGCAATAGTACATGACAACGGGTCTAACATGGTGGCGGCAGCTCGACTCCTGGAAGAAAAACACGGGTGGTCTTCAGTCTGCTGTGCTGGCCACACCTTCCAACTTATCGTCAACAGTGCCCTCAAAGAGCCTAGCATCAACAAAGCTACTGGTGCTGCAAGAAAACTAGTGGAGCACTTTAGGAGAATAGAGCTGGCAAATTCAAAACTGAAGAAGAAGCAGCAGCAAATGAACACCACAGAGCACAAGCTGATGCATGACATCAGTACGCGATGGAATAGTACCTATTACATGGTAGCAAGACTCCTGGAGCAGCGCTGGCCAGTCACTGCAACTCTCTTGGAACCTGAGGTAACACCGAGAGGCAAGCACTACTTTGACCTGAAACCAGAGCAGTGGGTACTACTCCAAGAGCTGTTGCGAGGGTTAGGGCCTTTTGAATGTGCTACAGTTTTCCTCAGTGGGTAGGAGTATGCTACTGCTTCATGTCTTCCACAGCTGGTCAAAGGGCTGCAACATTCCATACAGCAAACCCAGTTTGAGACAAGCTCAGGAAAAGCCTTTCAAGCCATTGCAGGAAAAGGAATAAGTGAGAGATGGGAGAATCTTAATAATGTGTCTGCAGAGAGAGACAACCCACTTGTTCTTGCAGCTGCCATCGACCCAAGATTCAGAAAGCTGAAGTTTATCTCACCTGAAAATGGCACAAAGGTGCAAAGTACAGTTGAAGTTCTTGCTATCAAAGAAGCAAAGGCCAAGACTGGGCTACATGATGACCCTGAGGAGCTACAGCAGAAGAAGAGGGGTCATATCCCAGGGGGAAAGTCAGTGCTGGATAACCTGCTTCAGTCTGACACTGACAGTCTGAGTGAGGAAGAGGAGGAAACCCAGGAGGATAAAAAAAAATCAAAATGGTGAGGAGGGAGGTTCAGATGTTCTTCACAGAGGCACCAGTAGCCAAAAAAGAAGACCCTCTCAGCTGGTGGAAAGAAAATGAGGGGCGTTATCCTACACTGTCAAACCTAGCAAGATCTTTTCTGTGCATTCCAGCAACATCCACCCCTACAGAGCGAATCTTCTCAGCAGCAGGAAATATCTGCTCCCAGAAGAGAGCAAGTCTCACACGGGACCATGTCGATATGCTGTCTTTCCTTAATATGAATAAACTGAATGACATAGCCTGAGCCTCAGGTTTATTTGAAACTTAGTCTGTCCACCATGACAGGTTTGTATCCAGGTAGTATCACACAGTCCATGTTTACAACTTAAATTCAGATGACTCTGAAAGCTTATTTTAGATTTCAAAATGTTGAGAGTTGTAAAGTTCTTTTGCAGGAGATTGACCGCTGAATGTATCTCACAAAATGCACTTAATACTTTTGTTTACTGTTTTATTGCTGCTAATGTGCCTTCCCCTGGTTTACAGGAAGAAAATGTTTAGTTGATTTTAATTTATTTTGTCTTATAAAAACAAATGTTCCTGTCCGTTAAAAAAAATGATAGGTTTCTTTATTTGTGCACTTATGTCTATAGGCCTACTGACCGAGCACTGTGCCTAATTGGTTTTAGAGCAGAGGCAGAGTCAGCCAGCGGCACCTTCAAGCTGTGTATCAATATTCTGGACTCAGCAGGGTTAATCTCTGCTCCGACTGAGCAGGACTGAGCTAGTCGAGCTTGTGTGCTGGGCTGGGAGTACTTTGAGTCTAAATTGTCTTTCTGATCAAACATTTTGGAAAAACTGTTTTTTGCTCAAAACCAAACTTATCTGGATGCATATGGCATTTTAGAAAAATTTCAATCCGGTTTTAAGTTATGTCACAGCACTGAGACTGCACTCTTAAGAGCATTTAATGACCTTATTTAAACTGTTGATTCAGGCTGCTCCACTGCTTTGGTGCTTTTAGATTTAACTGCAGCATTTGACACCGTCAACCATGAAATATTGCTTTCACGCCTCAAAAATTATGTTGGCATTACAGGTACTGCCTTAAGTTGGTTTAGATCATACCTTGAAAATCAATCTTTTGCCGTCCACCTGGGTCCTTGCGCTTCTGGAGCTGCCCCACTCATGGTGTGCCGCATGGCTCCATTTTGGGCTCCCTATTGTTTTCAATGTATATGCTGCCCATTGGGTCAATTTTCAGAAAGTATATAATTGACTTTCATTGTTTTGCATACGACCTGCAAATGTATCTGCCTCTGAAGGCAGGCACAAACAATGTTCAAGTTTTGTGTGATTGTTTACAGGAAGTGAAGGACTGGATGGCTCATAATTGTTTAAAGCTTAATGACTCCAAAACGTATATTTTTGTATTTGGTAACTCATGTAATGCCACTGCTCTAGGCCCTTTGAATATCTATTGTCACGAGTCTGCTAGGAATCTTGGGGTTGTTTGGACAGTTTGTTTAAATTTGACAGACAAATAAGTTCAGTCGTCAAAAATAGCTTTTTTCAGCTGCGTTTGCTCAGCAAAAAACCCTATTTGCCTCATGGTGACCTGGAGCGTATCATTCATGCTTTTATTACGTATCACTTAGATTATTGTAACTCTCTGTACTGTGGGCTTGATCAAACCGCCATCCGTCGTCGGCAGTTGGTTCAAAACGCAGTGGCGCGTTTGCTCACAGGAACGAGGAAACGTGAGCACATAACTCCTGTGCTGGCCTCTCTGCACTGGCTTCCAGTCATTTTTAGGGTTCAATTCAAGATACTGTTGATGGTTTTTAAATGCCTGAATGGGGCGGCTCCATCTTACCTTTCGGAGCTTTTGTTGATCCGTGATCCAGGTCTTATATTGCGATCCTCCAATCAAATGACTCTGGAGGTGCCAATATCTAAGCGTAAAACCAGAGGAGACCGGGCTTTTGCCGTAGCTGCTCTGAGACTCTGGAACAGCCTTCCGTTGAATGTTAAGGCCCAGTCGATTCAAGTTTTTAAGTCGTTGTTGAAAACTCATCTTTTTGCTTTGGCCTTCAACACAAGGTGATCAGAGCCCATGTATTTTATTTTATTGCTTTAAGTTGTACATTTTGTGACTGTTTTTACTCTTCAATTGTACTTTATAATGTTTGTTGTACAGCACTTTGGGCGGTTGTGGCTGTTTTAAGTGTGCTATATAAATAAAGTTGACATTGACATTGACATAATTGTAAGTGAGCCCACTCCCTTGGATGAGAAGCAACCCCACACATGAATGGTCTCAGGATGCTTTACTGTTGGAATGACACAGGACTGATGGTAGCGCTCACCTTTTCTTGTCCGGACAAGCCTTTATCCAGATGCCCCAAACAATCGTTAAGAGGCTTCATCTAAGAAAATGACTTTGCCCCAGTCCTCAGCAGCCCATTCACCATTCTTTCTGCAAAAGATCAATCTGTCCCTGCTGTTTTTTTTGGAGATGCATGGCTTCTGTGCTGCCCTTCTTGACACCAGGCCATCTTCCAAAAGTCTTCGCCTCACTGTGCGTGCAAATGCGCTCACACCTGCCGGCTGCCATTCCTGAGCAAGCTCTGCACTAGATCTGGGTGGTATACCGGTTCATACCGAAAACCGGTGTTTATTTTCGTATTTCGTTTTCGCAAACTATTTTTTTTCCTTTGGTGCGGTTTGTATTCAGACTGTTAATTTTTCGGAGTGGAGTATATTTTGTAAACACATCCACGCATGTGACGATCGGTGCTGCTATTGGACAGCAATGACGTAGGGGGAACTAAGCGTGAGCGACTGCTCACATCAACAATAGCAGCTGTGGTGCAAAATTTCCCTTTTACAAGACACACTAGTAAGAATGCATCTTAAAACAAACTTACATGTAGAACCTGCAACTCTAATCTTAAACATAAAAGGGGTATTTTCCTCTGGAAAGTACAGCTTAAAACTATGCTTGTGAGAGGTACTACAACAAGGATTATCTGGGCGTCGCCATATTGGAATCCGACTTATCCAACAACTTTACTGGACCGCTGTTTCCTCGGGCGTGATGCCAAACCCAGTTCCGAGTTCCGACTTCTGACCTAAATAGAATGCACCATATGACCCTACTAATGCTGTAATGATGTGGCACAACGACTGTGTCAGAAACAGATGGCCAGATTTCATGGATGGAAAAAACAAGGAGTCTGACTAGATTTTAAGTGTTTCGAAAAAAATCCGAACTGACCAAAAAGTAGTTATTCATATTAACTATTTTTGAAGATGTCACTCCTTTATGTTTGGCTCCAACATATCATATGACAAAATAATGTGTTTTGGATACATCTGTGTAAAAATCATTTGGATTTATGGGGTGTAAACATATGCTTGGCCAGTAAATATTTTTCATCAACCGGCCAACTGGGCCAGTGAGGCAAAAATGTATTATCGGACACCAAGTATAAGGTGCCTGTATGCTTTTTTTAGGACTGTAAAAGATGACTTGTGTGCAGGGAAAGTTTTATAGGTGGACTAAATTAACACAATATTTTATTCTGTTATATTATATGCTGGTATGTTAGGTGAAGTGCATTGACACTGTTCGCCACTGATATATTTTTCCAATTGGATAGGTCTCTCGATCACACCTAAACTAGATCTAAGTGACCAAGACTTTAAAGTTCATGAAGCATTGTGGGGACATTATGATCTTGATAAAAGATAAAAATAAGGAAAATCTGGGTAAACAGCAATTGGCATTTTTCAAAAAATTTTAAGAACAATATGGCAATTCAATGGCATCCTATTATTATTGCCCTGTGTACCAGGGTTCAGAGTACATCAGAAAACCTGAAAAACTACAGAACCTTATGGTGTGTGTACGCCCTGCCCCCCATCCTGCCTGAGAGTTCTGCTGACCAACTGGCCCCAATTTTCACACATATCTTCTTTGTGACATACACAACACTTCACCATCAGCCTGGTCAATAAGAAATGCACCATGGAAAATATAAACTACTATAGACTTGTTGCCCTGGCATTTGGTCAAGAAATATCAAACGCCACAGGACTCCATGGGACTGGCCACAGGAAAACTGGATTGTTGTGGCAGAGCTGAAGTGCAGCTACTGGAAGCTAATGATTAGCAACTCTACAACACAGCAGAACTTATGCGGTGTATGCGGAGATAACACACCAATGCTACATTTTTCTTAACCACAGAAGAGTAGCTAAAGAAGTAGTAGTTGGAATTTGTTTTTGAAAAACCACGAGCAAAATACAATGCTTGGTTGGTTCATAACTGCAGACCTTAGAGTACCAGCTCTGCTTCAAAATTGTATTTAAAACCAGGATCTAGTCTTACTAGGAAAGAGAGAAGCAGTGAGTGCTTCTGTGGGAGATCGGTGTGGTAAACAGGTGCTCATCAGGATCCAAAAGGATCTAGTGTTTTTGGCTGCCTGTTTGAATTTTAGTTTTAGTCTAGTCTTTGTGTCAAGCTGTCATTTTAGTTTTAACTAGTTTTAGTCATGTTCATACTCTTTTTCGTCTAGTCAAGTTTTAGTCAACTAAACGGCTGAGAATTTTAGTCTTATTTTTGTCAGAATTATACATTACTATTTCGGTTTAGTTTTAGTCAACAAAAACTGATTGCAGTTAGTCTATTTTTAGTTAATTAAAATGGTATTTAGTCTCTTTTTATTTATGCAATTCGATTTAACCCAGTTGGTATAGTAAGTACCTTGTAGTATAGACAAAACCCAAATTTTATTTTAGCCAAATCTATCTCAAATGTTCTTATTATATTATTTTTTACCTTAGTTTTGACTTACCTCAATTTCTTTATTGTATATTGCAATGCCTTTAGCTGTCCTTCAAGTTTGTTGTGTTCTTCCCTACAATTTTGTGGCAACACTTCTTATCTTTCACCACAAGATATTCGGTTTTATTTTCCGCTTCGATGTATTTAACATTTTTCCAAATGTCTTCTCCTTCTGCCAAAGACCCCTGGGTGACAGGTGTTATGCCCAGAACGGCATGCAGTCAAATTTAAAGTTGCCAAAATATGCATCTCCTGTCTTTTAAAGCCAAAAATGTTCCTAGAGAGCAGGGGTTCAGATCAGTAGCTCAGAGGATATATGGAATTATGTTCAAAATAATGCATCATTCATAACTATCATTCCCTTTAAAAACTGTGCCATCTTTTAAGAGGGGTACACACACACAAACAACCAGGTAGGAGTTTTTGTACTTTATTGATTAATTAAACACTGCATCAACATAATGAACTTCATAATAACAAAAATTCCAGACCTCCAACCCCCAGAAAGACTATTATGCAACAGTTTTCAGATAAACCGATAACAAAATTGTGCACTCTGCCATTACAAGCGGATAAAACCTTTTCTTATTCAGACTGGGTCCTGTTTGCGTGCATATCAGCCTTTAACGCCTACTTTAAAAAGTTTTGACGTTATAAAATGCTTAAACTATCATGCTATTAGTAAAAAAAAGGGTAGAATGTAGCACATAAACAGCAGAGCACCAAAAAATACATCTGAGACTGATGTTAAAGGAGACATATTTTGAAAAAAATTACTTTTTCTGGGATTTGGGAAAAAGTTGGAAAAAAAATGCCATCCATGCTGTTTTGAGTCAGATAGGGGTTTCTGAGTTCATCCTGCATTTAGTCTCTGAGTGAGCTGTTCAAAATGTGCCCGGCTTTCTATGTCACATGCCAGAATATTGGAATATCACACCCCCTCAGACCACTGTCTCCACCCACCAGGCACAGCAGTAAACAGCAGTTACCGACTGGAAAGCACTGGCTCAGATTAGGAAACACCAGGTTGACGCACCATGCAGAATGCTCAATTTCTGTCTGGTCAAATGAGCTCAAAACACTTCATCAGGTCCCAGTCGAAGACGACAGTAAAGTGGCATGGGTTGAATTTATTTTTGATTGTAAGATGCTGCCGGTAACAGCGGGTAAGTTTTAGGACGTGTCGCCGCACAGGGCTACTCAATCTCTGGGCGGAAGGCAGGAGACAAGCCGCCCAATGGAGGTGGTCCAACTCCGGGGAAGACTGGGGACGCGCAGCCGCATGGAGGGAGGAGACGGGAGACATACTGCCGAAAAGAGCTCAAAGAGCGTCTCCGCGGTGCTAGAGAGCTGGAGGCTTCAGAGTTTCAGGAAGAGATCAGACTACTTGGAGGAAGATATCGGAGTGTCAGGTTAGGAGTTAAACATGTTCTTTTAACCTAAAGTAATTTTTTTCAATAACCGTTCATAATTATCTTGTTGAATTCTGAAATCTCAGGTTCTTCAAGAGACTCCCCTCCAGGATTCTAGTTCAAACATGTGTGGTGGAACTATTTTTTTATATGGTTGAAGTACTGCAGCCATGTCCATAATTTTCAAACGTAGTGGTAACAGTCAATGAGTTGAGCGTGAGCAAATATTCTAGAAGCTTTGCGGGTGGCCAAATTAACAGCAGCTCATGTAATATGTAATGTACAGCAGAAACAGCACAATCTGAAAGGGGCTGAAACAGAGGGTAATAGAGGTTGGTAACAATCATTTCCTACAAGCCATTTCAAGCAAACAACTTCAGAAACATGTTTTCTAGAACTATTTTAAATAGTGGAACAATAGTCATATGTCTCCTTTAAGACATTAACATCTAACTTGTTCATCTGCAATAACACGTTACGTTTTCAAGGAGCACATGAATAAAAACATGGCATTACGGGTATATTTAAAAGTGTCACGTTGTTAGTATTTTATCCCTGTCTGACTAGCGGGTCATACAGAAGACCGTTTACATGGTGTCGCTCATGAGTTGAATCTTCCTGATACAAGCTAATAGTGAGTCCGGTAACGGCCCCGGTCGTGTCTCGGTCTGGTCTTGTTTGGGATGCAACCTAAACTGGGTAGTAAACTCCATCTCAGGATAAATACTGCACGAGTTTGGTCTCAAATTAAACTTTACTTATTTTAGTAAATGGAGACAGTGTAACAGTTGTTTTGCAGTTAGCCATTCAGAAGACAGAAACTTGCATGTCATCAATCTCAATGAGCAAGACCCAACTCCCTCACTGAACTGGAACCCACTGAAAAAGGAGATTGGAATTATTTTTTTTTACAGAAGCCGACTTAGACGGCATTCTTTCATACCAGAGAACACAGAAAATGTAATAAAAACAGCTGTAAATGAGACATTTGGGGCGTTTTCACATGGTACGGGAGTCCGTACTTGGATACCGCATTTGGTCACGATCCACTTATTTCGTACCATGTGAACACAGATCGGACCATGCCAGGATACGGCCAGAGAGACCTGCCTTGGAGGTACTGTCCGAGTTCAGGTACGAGTGGCCACGGATCATGTGAACACAACCCGTACTCTGGCCGTACTCAAGACAATAGACACGCTCCACGTGGAAATGACGACACCGCCAGCCGAAATTACAGAATAACCTCACAACCATAAAAATAACAAAACGCCGCGATTCAAGCATTCCACAGCAACACAGCAGGTTAAAAAACGGCGGGTTTACGACAATACTCACCCTGTAGATTGCTTCAGGTAGCAGCTGACCAGTAGACCAGTTTGTTTACATTTTAGGTTGTCGCTCATTTTATGACGTTGGTACTTCTCACTCACTTGTTTGTTTGATAACTACAGACTTATTTGCATAGCGCCACCTGGTGTTTAGTGTAATAAAACACTGGATTCCAGTATGGGTCAAATACGTGCCATCTGAACAGAAGAAATTTGCATTTTCTCTGGCCGTATTCTGGCACGGGCACAAATGTGAAAACGGCCTTAATGCTTGTATGCTGTGAGTGTGCAAAACCAAAAATCAGATTCCTTGTTTGTTCACGGAAGTGTCGCCAACAAATGTATAATTTTCCATGAAAGCCTGGGTCATTTTCAAGAGAGTTGGCCTTCACATCATGCTGAACACACTTAAGCATCCTTTACTGCTCCCTTTACTACCTCATATGCAATACTTAGGCTGCGCTCACACCAGGGAAACCGGGTTAAACACAACCGGGCTCAAAAGGTCTAGGAGCAGATGGTCTGCGGTCACACCAGCCATGTAGGAAACGCGCCACTCTGTGGGTGGAGCCAATAGTTGTTTTTGTTTGATGTGATCGCACACCCGATAAAAGAAGAGAGAAAAACAGTGGCATTCCAATTTTCGACATGGAGAATGATAACAGCAACGCGCAGTTTCTGCCTTTGCTTTTTATAATCAGCCAGATTTACGCAGTGCTCGTGGAGGACGAAAGAAATAGATCTGAAAATGCCAGAGCACTATGGATGCAGTGATTTAGGACCACCGGGAGCCTTTGCTTGAAGCCATCTTCTTCTGTTTTTTTTTATGATTTCAGGCTTGTAGATGCTGTATAAATCCGTCCGCGGTGGGCAGGGCTTCCATGTGGGTGGTGCACATTCATACTTCATTACGTCTTCTTCACGTGGGTGGGGTTTAGCAATCGGGCTGAAGCAACCGAGCTCAGAACAACCTCCAGAGTCGGGCCAAGGATCCGCGCTCAGGCCAGAGGATCCGTGCTGGGGCCTGCGGTCACATTGAAATTTAACCGTGACACAGGTTACCCCCTGCTGTTCGGTCCCGGGTAGAATGTAGGTGTGACCGTGCCCTTAATCTCCAAATGGGTGGATGGAATGCTTACACCTTTGTGTGCATGAGTCATTAACAACGATAAGTTAACTTTCCACAGATGACTAAGGCTACGTCCACACTAAGCCGGATAAGGTTACACGAGTTAGACGCCTAATGTTATCCACTCAGCACGACCATTTACGCCCCGTTTAAGGTCCCATGATTGCGCAATCCAATGCCGACCTATGTATGTACTGGGCATGCGTGGGGAAAAACAAAAAGAACACAGATTGACGGTAATAATCTACGTCACTGTCGGCGCCTACATAATATAAACAAGAAGCTCTAGTTCATAATATCTCCTTGTCCGAAGAGAACAATGGCTGCTCAGAGGAAGAGAGAGTTTGTGGTGTGGACCGACGACGAGGTCAACTTGTTATTAAAAGTGACTCAAGACTACAAAGCTGCCATGACGCTACAAAATGTGGACTGGGAGTCAGTCCTGACAAAATATGGCGACATTCTTGCACTCTTCAAGGAGTCTTATCCCTTGCCAGAGGAGGCCATTGCGACTGCAAAGGATTTTCCTCACAAGGAGGAAGAAATAACAAAAGGCATGTTTTTGTTTATGAAAAGATAAGCCTACTAAGGAACTTGTTAGTTTGAGAAGTAGCGTTGCGGCCATAGCTGGCTTCATGATAAAGACCAATATGGCCGCAACGCGTAGGTCCATGTGCTTTTTATCAGGCCTTGCCATGTTTCATTAAAGCCTTTTTAAAATAATTGTTCAACTTCAGAGTGCCTCTGTAATTTCTCTTTTTGAACTTGTTATTTTGATTAGCATGAACCAAGAGTGTTTGCGCGCCACTAATGAATGCACCCTTTTCATTCTTTAACAGCCAACCTCACAACGAAGCTGAAAAACATTCGCATTCTTTACCGACAGGCTGTGGACACGGGTCGGAGAAGTGGGCACGAACACGTGGTGTTTCTGTTTTGTTGCTAACCCCACAAGATGTAGAGCTGAGACGGCGGCAGGAGGAAAGATTGGAAAGGCAGGAAGAGAGACTGCAGCTACGAGGTGGACAGATGTTCATACAGAGTATAGATGAATTTCTATGAACATTGAAGTGCTGGTAACGCACATAAGCTCAAAGCCGACTCCTCCACCGCAACCACAAACACCATCACATTTAGGGACACAACGTAATTGTGTGCAGTGTTGTGCGGTGGTTATGTGTGATTTTCATTTGTTTGTATTTATTTTATTAAACCTTTGTTCGTGATTCAGAGTCTTGTTCATTCATAAATAAACCTGATGCCATTTTGAACATACCAGTTACAAAAACACGTTTACGAAATATAACCAGAAACCCATGAGGTCTCAACGCTTAATATTAATGCCCTGATATACATGGTAAGTCCATTGATGAATTTTGTAAAATTCGCACGACTTAATGAAGATGTCAATATAAGTTATGGAAGTTGGACGTAACATCTGCCTAATATCTGTGGGAACGTAGTTGTGGTGTTACGTGCTCTGACCCAAAAATGACGCTGCCTTCAAGTGCTCTCGTAATTATTGTAAATACCATAAACCAACAACGCAATTGCACACCAACACCCACTCGCGTTGTACTTACCACTGGAATTTTTTTGTTATGCTACCCGTTTCGCCTATGTGAGTTCAACTTTGACCTTATAACCTTAATAAAGTTGCCTTTAACACTTGGTGTCATTTATCAAAATACAGTTTTACCCAAGTAGTGAAAAAGAGAAGCACCTGAACATGACGCACTGGTAATTTCCACTTGACAAGTGGAAAACATCATGTTTCCCATACCGCATGAAGGCATCATACTTGAGACCTCATGGTTTACGTGCTTATTTCGTATTTCTGTAAGCAGAGCCTGATTATATATATTTTTTTATTTCTAAAAGATTAATGGAAAACACGCTGATTATTTTTATTGCCAATTTAGGAATGATCCTGAATTCCTTTAAAAAAATCACAACAGAGATAGGATAAAAGTATCAAATCTTTAATGAAAATGGCTTTGGAGAACACGGGTAAAACAACGGTTTAAAAAACCACTGTAATGAATTACGGGTCAAGGAATTTTGTCAGAACACATCTCTTACCTTCATTTTCATTGTCCATCCTTGCAACAGACGCAGGCCTACATGGTGGCTGGAAATGTTTGTCGTATTCGTCTGCATCAGTGACGGATCGTTCACTTAATCTTTCTTTCATGGTTTCACAGTAGTTGTGTAGAACAAAGCAAGCATAGATAACATGTGGCAAGTCATTCTCGTTAATGTCCATCGCTCGTCGCAGTACAAACCGTGCTTTCAAGCGTCCAAAAGCACACTCGACAACCATGCGAGCCTTGCAAAGTGAAAATCCATAATATTGTTCTTGTGGGGAGGCCCCACCGTTGGAGTACTCTTTCATGAGATATGGCGTCAGTGGGTAAGCAGGGTCCCCCAAAAGAAACACGGGAACAGGGGCGTCCTCTTCCAACAGCTGTTTAGGACAGGGAGGTATATTTCCATGTTTTAGCTCTGTGCATATAATAGAATTTGTGAAGATACGCACATCATGTACACTACCAGGCCATTTCACAACAACATCAATAAAACAGTATTTGTAATCACACACTGCTTGTACATTATAGGAGTATCTGCCGTTAGGGGGGTGTAGACTAAATACTTATACGTTAAATGCATTATCCAGCTTAGTGTGGACGTGGCCTAAGAAAAACAAAGTGGTATAGAACAGGACCAGCCTATAACAAGGGCTGAGGGTAAAAAAGAAATACTGTGAACAGGCCACACTCTCCCCTCCACCTTCTCTCTAGAGAGAACCTTATCAATCACATTACCATGCAGTGCACATCTTGATAAGTTATATCAGCAAATAACCTTTATAAGTAAGCCTTGAGTGGCTATGGATATGTCCATGTATTCTTATCCACCTTAACCCATTTACTGTGTCAACACCAGTGTGAGGAACATCAGGAGCACATTCCAAACAGAGCGATTATTCTGTACAGCCAATTACACCTGGGCAAGTCAGGAAAAGCTTTTCCCTGCCTTGGTATTCAAACTTCCCACAGCTCAGCAGAAAGCTTGTTTTTTTTGTTTGTTTTTTTTCTGCCTGAGATACCACGGTGTGTGTGTGTGTGGGGGGGGGGGGTATGCGCACGTGTGTGAGAGATGGTGTGTGGTGGTGGAGGGGGGGTGTCATGTTTGGGTCTTGCTGAGATTTTGAACTGCTGCAGCTCTGGCTATTGTTCTAAAAGTGCTTGGCCAGGTTAGGGGGAGGAGATCCTTCTTCCCAGAACACAGCTGCTGTAACTGACACCGCACACACACATACTATTCAACTGAACCAAACAGTATCTTTAACACTGTGGGGATATGTTCAGGTCCAGATCTGCATACAAACCCACCTCTGGGAGGAAATAAAAAGTATCCAGGTTTAAATACTAGCAATTTTACAGCCTTTGTTTCTCTCATCGAGTTAAAATTTTGGGGGGTTCCCTTGGGAAAGTTTCTCCAATAAATTATAATTTCACATTTCATTTAATTAGGATGAAGCGAATTACATTATGAGTCTAGATCAACCTAAAACAACTGTGGGGGACATGCTGCATGTGCCAGTGTTAGCCTGCTGGCTAACACTGGCACATGCCCTTAAATAAATAAAATGAAAAAATTAAATAGTCCACATGTTCCACCGGTGCAACCCCGAATTTTACTTTTACTTGCACCATCGAAACGTTAAGGTGCGTTTACGACCAAATTGGTTGCACTCTAGAACCCTGTGTAAATACCGTATTTAATAAGCCTATGCTAAAGAATCCTTCAGTAGAATGTGTCTGTAGTAGAGATAAGTCAATATACAGGTAAAGCTCAAGAATTTGCCATATGCAGAAAAAGTTTAATAATTTTGGCCAATTATTTTAGAATCTAAACTCATACTCATAATTTCAGAAGTGTACGTGTACTGACCAGTTGATACATTCAACAAACATTCCTCGTTTTTTAAAATTCCACTTTTCAGCCTTGTTCGAACATGCTACGCTGGACACTAGTATCAAAGCCAAACAATGGTTTAAAAACTATGTTTTAAAAACTGCGTACCAATTTCTTCTGATATTTTTCTTGAGGCTTTAAGGCTTTTTAAAGAGATCACAGAAGAAGCGCCAGAGTGACTGTGCTCCATACAGCAGGAAAAAAACTCCATAGTAATGGTACATTCAGACCAAGGGCTTTGTCAGCGTCAGCAACGTCAAGATTACATGTTAAGTAAGTGGGGGAGCGTCACGGTCTCTGCGGCGCTTTGTGAGCTTTGGCTCAATCAACTTTTCGTGCTTTCAAGCTTCAAAGCTCATAAAGCCAGCAACGCAGAAGTTCAGCTAGTTGAACTTTTGACGGTGCTGACGGCCCTGAAGCGGCGTGTTAACCAATCAGAGCTTATAATTGTAGTGATGTCACTACACGTATTTTGAATGTAGCGGGAGCAGGAAAAACCTAAATTTTTAGTCTAGAAAATGCAGATTTAAAAAAATCATAAATAACACTTACTGAAGACAAATGCACAGGCGCTGTTCGGGAAGAATAGAGCGCCTGTAGTTGGTGCCTGGTAGGCGATTCGAGCCCTTATGCGGCCAGGGAGGTCACCAAACTGGGCGCGGGACAGGCGGAAATACCCCTGAAAGCGAACCTCATCCATACGTAGCTCCTTGAGCCAATGGTTAAACTCCCCAAACTCAGAATGCATCCGTAGAATAGGGTGTATCCACAAACAGAGCTGTTGTTGCTGAAGTCGACGTCTAGCTTTATTTAGCAAATAAAGCCAAGCCACTCCCTCAATACTACCCGCCATAGTTCAGAATGTCCGGCAACAGAAGAAGCCCAAGCTTCAACATAGCGTCAAACTAGATGCTTTGTGAGTTTTGCCTGACGCTGACAAAGCCCTTGGTCTGAATGCAGCATAACAGTGTTACCACTCTCCTCTCTGCAGATGAACACTGTTGGTCAGTTTGAAAAAAACCTTTATGCTCAACTCAGCATTAAGCTGATTTCATATACGCGTGGATTAATACGGTAAAAAAAAAATTATTAAGGAAAGTTGGGGAATGCCACTCTTAAGGCAGTTTTAAAGTAAATTCACTTAGTAGGCTGCAGCCTTAGCAGGCTATTTGAGTCTGCTGGTATAATGTGGACACCTGCCTGATAGCAAATAATTCTAAGTACACACTCATAGTACTGAAATTGCCCAGAAAAAGGTCCTGTTGAGGCAGCCCAGTGTAGTGGAGATGTGCATACCATGAAGGTATCACCAATTCTTACAGTTTCGAAAGCTGCTAGGATCATCTTCCTTTCGGAAAATATATGCTATGCTCTATTGCAAATGAACGCAGATTCATGCACAATGATGTGCAGCACTAACTGCTGAAGAAGTTGAAGCTGAAGAATGCATTGCAACCATTGCACTAAACCAGAAGATTATTTGTATTACTACTCCCTGTGGTGACAAGAAAATTGTAGCAGAATACCAACAAAAAGAACACATGGTTCGAACTATTTTCCTTTGAATTTTGACAATGTGTACCCCTTCCTAGTTTCTTTAGCTACAGGGTCAGATCAGGCCTAGAACAAAGTAATGACTCCCCCAACTAACAGCAACATTAGAGGTCTGAGTCCTTTTACAAGATAAATACCCAATCATCCTTCTGGTGTGCTTTTTGTGGTTAGCTTAACTGCACCATGGATCGGCTGTTACAGTAAGACAGCAGTTGCTGTGAATTGGTGTTTGTTTATGGTTTTGTATTGTTATGGTTACCACTTCCAATGAAGCACCAACACAGAGAAGGTAATTACTAAAAGGGATTCTTTTGAACAACAGTCACATTAGATGTTAAGACTCACAGGAAAAGTGAGGGGTTTTCCTCAGAATATTTTTTCAGCAAGGTAAGCACGAGTGATGGGAACTTGACTTCGGAAAAATATATATCAAGAGTTTTAAACAAGCTAACCTAAACTACCACACTTTTAGAACTTTAGGGTTTTCTGATAGAAAATAAATATAGACAGTCTTTGAACTGCAATGTTTTACATTTGATCTGCCTTGCAGGCGAAAGCCCTCCAACATGAAATGTTTCATAAAGTTTGGACTTGGATGAGCACCAAGTGAAAGGAGAGACTTAGGAGCAGATCAGAGGATGGGAGATGGTGCAGAATTACTTTAAGATGAAAGATGAGCCTTCTCGTTCTCACCCCATTGCTCAGGACTGTAATTATGAGGTTTGTTACACCCCCCTTCATTCCATTGGGCATGCCAAGCGAACATTACAGAGCAGGAACTGATTGCTATCAAACAGTACAGGTGGTTTGCCATACGAGCAGATGTTTTCAAGACCACAAAGATTCATATGTAAAACCCTAATGTGAAGAAAATAGGGAAAGAAGAAAGGGCTAGAGATACAGAGGGGTAGCCCAGCACTGACAAATACTGTAAGACGATACAAGAGTCGACCCTTGGGAGATAGTTCACATGCACGCTAAAGACAGACAAGGGCAGAGTGATGATACTCCTTGTGGTATCTCTCAAAAAGATAATTAGAGAGAGGAGGCTGATGGAGCCTTTAGAGCAACTCCTCCTTTGAGGTTCTACTTTCTACTGGGGGGAGTTTCTCTGACTGCACTTGGAACTATTGCTGAGTGTAAGAAATGAGAGGCTTACTGAAAAGGATTTTCGGATCAATAATCCTGGAAAAATTCTTGGCCGTTAAGCTATTATAAGAGACCTATATATACACTGTCACAGAAAAAACATACTAAAAGGAACTATGGTGTCTGACCACAGATTTCCAGTTCAATTTAGGTATGAAGTGGACCATTCTAACATGAATATGAATTTGATCTAAATTGAATTCAGTTAAAAAGTACTTTGTTTATTCAAAAGGGCAATTTAATATCAGAATGTAGGGTGTTAATTAATAACAGAAATAATTACTCTACCAAATAAAAAAAAATTACAGAGCTATTTTCGAGGCCATTTCATTCCTGCTGCTGAAATGATGTGGTTTGCAGATGTCCGGTTACTTAAGAAGGCCAACTGTGTATGGAGACACAATGGATGACAGGATTGAGCAAAGGCTTTACCCAATAGAAAAAATATATAGTTAAATTACCCTGATGTTCCGATAGTGGAAACATGCCTAATCTGAGAAATGCTCATATCAAAGTATCCTCAAAGGGTTGCTGTGGATGGTGATACTTTGGCCAGAAAGTAGCTCCAGCAGCAGTGAGTCCATGATTGTCACAAAATGCTAACAGCTTAATTTCCGGCTTGCATACACAAAGTACAATGTCCTGGATGATGCCGTAATTTGTTTGCAAGCACTGCTCATCCCACTCATTTGTTTTTGCTGAATCTCTTAAATCTCTGTCTGCTGGTTATGGGTAAGACATTCCTCTACTTATATAATTCCAATGTGAAATCAATAGTGATTCATTAGTATTCAAAAATATATATTTTTCCTGGTAATAAAATGTAACAGAAACATAAGAGTTTAGTATGTCATCTGAACATCTGATTGGACGGACCAGTGGACATATGAAACAGCAGCTCTTCAGTCGTGGACATTAATATTTTATTTCTGTGGCCCTTAGGTCCTATTCAGCCCCTGAATCCTACCCAAACAGTAGACAGAGCATCAGTCACTACTACCCATTGGCGTGGACGAGCCATGGGGCTGCCATCCTGGACCGTTCTCCAGCTCCACTGTTTGGCATACGGAATGAAGTGTCAGTCAGTCAGTCAATCATAGCTTGCTGAATACTAAACTGGTTTTCATGCCATTTTTTTTTCTTCAAACGTTATACGTAGTTATGTTACAGGATATGGTTCTATGTATATTAATATTAACATTGTGCTTTATTAATGTCTTTGGTCTCAGCCATGAAACTTATATAGCAGATTTGCAGGTAGTGCTGGGCGGTATGGCAAAATTTTCATATCACGGTATTTTAAAAAAATATAACGGTATTACGGTATTTCTTTTCCATATCCACATTATCTTATAAGAATTAAGAATAGAAAAATGTGCTTTAAATAGCCAGTTTTACTGCCATATGGACTGTATCATATTGTTTTTCTAGACACAGGTGAATAATATGAATATAATTAAAATTATTATGATTCTAGTAGACATTATTAATGTTCTAATGCTGAAAGTAGAATTTTTTTTAAACCTCACGTTGGCGCAAGCAACAAATTTCATTTTCTAATTGCTTTGCATGTACTACTGAAGCACCCCGCTAGGGGGCAGAGTATAGACTCAGATTGGATTTTTCCAAAGAAGAAGTAAAACAAACATGGCGACCGTAGGTGATTATTAGCTGGTTAATAATCAGATAACAACAGAAAAAACACGCAGCAATCTTAGATGGTATGTCAAAATATTTACAGCTATTTTTTATTTCTTTCCTACTGCTTTTGCCGCCATTGACCGCTTGTACCTACAGACGGTCAAATAGCGCTCAACACTTCCCCCTACTGGTTACTCTCAATAGCATTTGTAAACGGTATACCATTCGGTTCTCGTTTGACATTTTAAAGCCAATAAACTTTTTAAACTATAGACGAGGCTCCTCTTTTTTGGAATTACTTAATCAGAATTGTGTGCTTCGCGGCTGCCAGCTGATGTACTTAGTAAAAAAGGTAATTTTTTCTACACTGCGTTGAAGAGCGTGTAGCAGTGAAATCGGTCCTGACTGAAACACTTCCGCTCATTAAACGTTCCGGAAGTTGTCCAAGTTATTCACCGGTATATGGGTATAATTCATATCATAACGAAAATAAACACCGGTTTTCGGTATGAACCGGTGTACCGCCCAGGCCTATTTGCAGGTGAGTGTTTTCTAAACTATTTGCTTTCTGTGAAACAATAACACAATGATAATAATACATTTTATTTGAGGGCATCTTTTTAAAAACTCAAAGCTACACCACAGAGACGAAAAAACTGAAAAATAATAAAACATAGATAAGTGATCAGCAAAACAATCAAGTAGCAAATCAGTAGTCAGGACAACAACCAAAATCAGTGCCTACAGTAAATAAGCCAGTGTATGCTCCTATTTCCAAAACCAATTTCCTGTACGACCTTGGGGTGATTAGGAAACATATTGGACATGCAACTGTTTGATCACATGAGTAAAAGACAGTACATATATATTAGTTTGGACACTGGATTTTAAAGTAGAAATTAGCCATATAAGGAATTAAGAAAAACAATAAATGGGAAAAAATGTGCAACAAAAAGTGTGATAATTGCTTGATAATCAAATCGCAGGATCCAAATCGCAATCACAAAGCACCGCAGATGGCACACCTCTACTGCCATATGGTTAGAAAGATGGGCAGAAAGATGTTGAAGTCTGGTACTTGATCCTTGCCCATTTTCGATAAAAGGAAGAGATGGTCTGAACTTCCTCCTCCTCTCTATGTTTTTTAGTACATAAAGCCACCTTTTCAGCTCTTCTGTAATTTGGGGTTGTACTTCAGGAGTTATTGGAACTTTTAAAATGCTTATCAGATGCTACCTGATACAATCTACAAACACCATGCTGTCTTCATTATTACAACTCTACAAAAGAAGAAGAAGAAAATCCTTCTAGCTCCACAGCAAAACCAGATGGAATAATTGTCCAAATATGTAATGACTAAACCAAAAAAATAATAATCAGAACCACCTAATAGGGCTACTCTAACATGTTGCTACTATGAGTGGTGCAATTCTAAAATACTTTTTTGTAGCTCTGGCTGTGTGTTTAGGGTGGCAGACCTGAAGGTGAGGGTCCACCTGAGTCTGAAGTTTTTTGCAGCCTTTAACAGATTTTCTTTCATTACTGTCCAGGATTTTCCTACATTCATCAACTCTGGCTAAATAATAAAACGCAACCACAATAAATACACGAGAATGGTATTGGCCTGGATACCAGTATCGTTCCATTCCTATGTATACATATATACATACATAAGACATATCGTTCCGATTTACATTTAATATAAAATAAGCAGTGGCGTGCGGTCAGGGAAGGCCAAATCAGCACTAAAATGGATGAAAGAAAATCTATTTTTCAATTTATTTGATCTCGAATGTTTCTATAATATTTCAACATAGTTTCATGGTCAAAAGTCACAGAATTTATATAATAATGAATTTACACATTGCCCATTCAAATACACCGGAAAAGTGTTGGGGGAGGCAGTGCTTTGCTGTGTATGTCACACACAGTGAATGAAGCAAGCAGTTGGTGTATACACATTGCTGTCACTCTTTATATCGGCAAAATACATGTTTGATTACACATGTACTATGTATACTTGTCTTCTACAGTCTGTCTAACATATCTAATGGATGTGTGTGATATCTTTGGTATTTCTGGTTAGCCATAAGTGCACTGCAAAAATATGCAGGGTGAGGCAGAAAATACCGTGCCTCAGTGATAGGGGGCAGTGCTGAGCCTAATAAGCACAAGAGGCAACAGATTAGTTTGTTCTATGTATCAAAATGACTCAAAACAGTCGCAGAAATACTAAAAACGCAATCGCAATACAACCAATCCATTAAAACATTCCTCCTTAAGGATAATCTCCAGTGAAGTAACAGTATTTTTTAAAATGAAGGCAAACAAAGATGAGTTTTACATGAGCGTAATGGAGAGATTTGTGGGGCAGGATAGGTGCATGCACTTAAACAGAAGTAAGATCATATGCTTTTTCAGTAATAAAAAAAGTTATCCGAATAGAAATACGTTACAGAATATTAAATATATTTGTCTTGCTATCATATTGCTAAACAGTATAGAACTGATTGAAGCAAAAATAAAAAATAAAAATTTAATAAAAAATATCCCAGTTAAAGCAAAACTGAAACAGAAGCTTCTTATTTGGATTTAACATCTCCAATTCTAGAGAAGTCGGTCAGTGCCTCATCAGTCATGAACCTCACTGCACGTCACTGAAAATAATGAGTTTGAGCTGACTGGATTCTACTAGTAGCCATGATGTTTACATTCTTTTTTAGATTGTTTCAGGTGAGTAATTTTGTTCAGTGCAGAGCGTGCTGGGTACTGTTGCAAGATGCGTTGACTGACAAAGTTCTGGTTCACTTCATCTTTCTTTTTCTACTGTGAGCTGCATGAGAAACCATTTGTGTTCCATAATAGTAAAATTTTGTGATAGCTGGGTGTCCTTTCTGCTTTGTTCTAATCTTTTAAATCGGTATATACAATAAGTGTACTGAACTGACAAGGCCGTACCGAAAAATCTGAAAGTGAATGAATGTACTGTTAGAACCTATAATTCACATAATTTATAAAGTGCTTATGGGTAAATCCTATTTTAGCAACAAGATTTAATTTGATCCTATTTTATCCTAGTTATAAAACTGTGCAGACAAGTTTAGATCGGTATTCTAATTGCTGAAACATTTCTTATCCAAGGAAACGCAGCTGATTGAACCGAGACACTGACTTCACTCATCCTAAAGAAATCATATCATCATAGGAAAGTTGATTGTTTTGAGTCATTAACTTTGCAACAACCCCTTTTACTGAGCAGGCATGTGGAGACCATTGCCTGTAACAAAGAATAGACAGCGCCTCCTCACTCCTCCCCGTTTACCAGAATGACACACTTTCATCGGGGAATTCATGGCGGTTTTTACAGACTCCTCCTCCCCAGCTCTGACGAAGCATGTTCCTAAAAATGGCATAGGGATCTTCACTGTAGACTCTACCCTCGCGTGTATGGGCTTGTAGTTCGGTCGTAATCACGTCCATTCTGCTCCCGCGTCGTTAGAGCGGGAGACTGCTAGATCAGGCTGGAAGACTACAGAGTTGGACTCTAGACAGACTGGATGATCATTGATTAGATCAGTACTGGTGTGAGGAACACAGCTGGAGGCATGAACTAATGCATGAGATGTGAGGTGAGTCAAAAGCCTTTTATTTTTTGAGAGGATCTGAGTTTTCATGATAACTTTGTGACTGCTTTTTGGTGGATGTGTTGTTAAAATGAACCCGTCCTCAGCCTCCACCGATGGTAATAGAAATAACACAATATTAGGCCGTATTGATCCGACCCATTTGGGTCTTATTATATTGATATGTTTTCTCTGCTCGAGATGTTTCTGGGTCTAAAGTGATCCTTGTTGAACAACGGGGTAAAAGTCTCTCAACCCTGGTCTTCTGGCTGAAACCGGCTGCAGCCTACGTTAGCTTCAGTTAGCTCCCAACTAGCTTCTGACTAGCTTGTAGCTACGTCGGCTCGGATCGTTAACCCTCCGCCCCCAGCCTCAAAGCGCCACTCTCAGCTCCACCTCTTTGCCCATTTTTGGAGTTTCTGAGAGTGACGAGGGAAGTGATGCGCACAAGATGGCGGCGGTGGGAACCGCCCAACTTGCCTCATTTTCGCTCTTCAGAAACCTACCGGAAGGTTAGTCCATTGTTTTATACAGTCAATGGGCAGACATCAAATGTGGCGCGTATTTTGGGTTGCGCCTGAAACGCATCAGCTGCACAACTTAGTTACATAAATCAGGAAGATCCAATCTCTAGAATTGGAGATGTTAAATCCAAATAAGAAGCTTCTGTTTCAGTTTTGCTTTAACTGGGATATTTTTTATTAAATTTTTATTTTTTATTTTTGCTTCAATCAGTTCTATACTGTTTAGCAATATGATAGCAAGACAAATATATTTAATATTCTGTAACGTATTTCTATTCGGAGGCAGCTTTTTCGCGATCCAAATCTTCTGACATGTCTACTCCATTGACTTTAAATGTAAACCGGACTCTCTGGTCGCCTCTATCGCATTCGGTGTGTCAGCATCACTAGAGTATTCGTTGTGCTGAACATCTACTCTAACGCTTTCCAACTCAATAAGAACTCACTCTCGGCCATATCTCATTGAGTTTATGAGCTGAATAAACTGTCATCAACCAAAGAAGACACCGCAATGGTGGACAGACCCATCATAAAAGATCAGCACCCCATGCTGTTCTGGTGGGGAATTGCTTTGTAACAATCAGTACATTTACATGAACATCTAAATAAAGCGTTTTGGAGTAATCAGATTAAGGGGTTGCCAACTGTTGAGAGCGGAGTCCAAGTTTTCAGATCACTCAGAAAATCAAATTATTAAATGAAGTACGTTCAATTCCCTGACAATAGATGGCGATGTGCACCTCTACATGATAGTCTTATAGCGGTTAGCTTTGAGTTGCACTCAGGCAGTAAACAGATGCTGGTGGGAGTGAAGCAGACGGAGGTGAAGCAGGATATTCACCATTATGGCTGCAGCGATTCCTCGAGTAACTATTTACTCGATTCCAAAAATTGCTTAAGGCAAAAACTCTCATCGAAGCCTCGTTAAATTCTTATGATACGCATTGGGATTGTTCCACACGGACCGTCATTTTGGATGAACCTATGCGAAGCCCAACAGCATTCTGAAACTCCAGTTCTGTTCGATTCAAGCTGGACTAAGGTATATACATGAATTCGAAAAGTCTGATTTCAGTCGGACTAAGGTAATAATTTGACTTTTCTCTTGCTCCATGTAAACGTACTGACTGACACATCAACGGAGAAGTATAAAAAGAAGACGTCTCTGTCTATACCTCTGTGTGTGGGTGCAGACTTGCTGACAGAGAAGTATAAACTAGGCTTAAGCAGTCGCCTGCTTTGACCATTGAAGAGGAGTGCGCTGCAGTAGCATCACTCCTCCATAAAAAGAGCAACGTAGTTTAAGTGTGAGTCTCCAATAACACTTGCTAAAGTCTAAACACTTGCTAAATATAGGAACACCATTTCGGGGTGGATTCACGTGACTGTACAACTCACATTACTTCAGTCCATCCAGTGTGTGATGTAGTACATTGAGCGCCACCAAACTACACATCTTTTTTTCCCCCAATGATTTTGTGGCCTTTTTTAAAGTGGGCAGTACAGAAATCGAGAGAAACATTTAGCATTTGTCTTGGGGCAGGAGTCGAACCCAGGCAACTGCTTTGAGGGCTCTGGCTAGAGGTCAACTGATATGTCACCCCTCAATATATCTGGGCCGATATATAAAAAAAAGAAAATTTGATCGGTCATTGGCCGAAATGTGTTTTATAAGTCTTAAGTTTGTTTTTTAATCTTTACACTATTTTTATATATATTTTAGATTTCTTGATTTACTACTATGTGGTAGGGGGCTTTACTTTGTGGTGATTTTTCTTTGATACTTGTAGTCAAGATTCTACCAAAACCAGCTATATGCACCATTATTCTTGTTAGTGTTTGAATGTATTCTGTATACTTAAAGAAACTTGAATCCGTTTTATTTTCTGTTGTTCTCAAATCATTACTTTTACTTACTTTATACTTTATTGATCCCCGAGGGGAAATTTCAGTTTACAGTACAACCTGTCCAAGATCATTACAAACAACAACAAACAAAAACAGATCCGGGTCACTGAAGGGCTTCCAGCCGCCAGAGCAGCGCTCCCATGTATGCAGACAGAAACAGATAAACGTCAGGGAGGGATGGGTCCATGGTGTGGGGAAAAAAACACGCTCAACTGTGTTTTGATTCCTTAATCCAGAGTCAGAATACAGCTAATAGAAAAAAACACACCCTAAACATTTAAGCACATATGCATACATTAACAATGACACAACAGGAGGGACAGGGAGACCCCAATCAACAGCTGACGTGCTGCAACAGATGCGCACCATCTAACTGCTTCCTGGAGTGGGCAGGAGAGATTGGGGACACAGCTAGAGCAGTGATGACAAGGAAAGTGTGTGCATCTGTAGTCAGTAGCCCATGAACTCCACACAGCTCAATCCCACAGTCTGTTCGCCTATGATGTAATTCGTGTCCTTGGAGAGCTGAGCCAGCTCATAGTTGAAGGTGTGGGGGTAGGGTGGGGTGGGGGGTGGGGGCGTCCTTATAGATTCCCATCCAAGGGAGTATGTTTGGTCGAGGCCGAATTTCAATTGATAAGAAATGCACAGGCAAAGATCACTTTTCCTTTTTAGCCTTAGAGTCCGTCAGAGTGGTCTCCCTTCCAAATCAGGGGTCATTTCCATTCCACCCGGCTGAGAACTTCTCCAAGTTGTTTCCTCACACAGCAACAAACGAGTCCATGCTCGAAAATCGCAAGAGTCTGAGTGTTACAACAGCCATGCAGCTTCCCGCTTCCAGGCAGCCTGCCAATTTCTGCCTTAAAAGCCATAAATTTACAATACCTGGGAAAAACCTGCCATGCGCTAATCAGCAGATATCCAGTTATCATGAATCCAATTGTACAGATGTTTCTAGTGTCTCGATGGTCAAAATGAGAGACCCAGGTTCCTCCACAGTAATCCATTGGGACAGCTCGGCACTCCCTTATTACCTTCTCCGGGAAAAAAAATTTGCTCACGAGACCATCTGACCAGTCTATGTCCAGATCCAACGTTGATTATTCCGGAGGAGAATGCAAAAAGAGGCTCCATAGCAGTAGACAGAATAAGGGCTGTGGGATAAGACACACTAGAGAGGGAGAAAGATAAAAAGCGTCTGCTCTTGTTGAGTGCCGGAAATGAAAAAAAAGGCACTAAGGTAACTGTTTTGAGTTTGTTTTTATAATGTCATATGTGAAGTCCAATAAATATTTAAATAGTTTTATTGACTTTTTAATTTATATTGCACACAGTGACTGTTCAGTTGTCTTTGACAATCAATGTGCCATTAAAAAGTATATACATCTGCCTTGGATATCGGCCAAATTGATTGATGACCAAATTGATTGATGACCAAATTTTTAAAAAAATCTGTATTGGCCTTTAAAAAAAACTAAATCGTAAAACTAAGCCTCTATTTAATATAGCTCCAAAACCATAACGCAACATGTACATGCTATACATGTACTGTGTAACTAGGATGGGATTCTTCCACTGCTAATGCACAATGGATTTCTATAAGTTGTGCACCACACACCAGGCAGAGAAGCACCACTGGGCCACCAGATACCCTGCAGCTGCCAGTTCTGCTTCTGTTATCAATGCCACAAGCAGGAGAAATGAAAAACAGAGGGCAGCCGTGCTTTCACGCCAAGATCATGTCAGCAAGGCAAGACAAAATGTATTTGTATAGCACACTCTCAGCAACAAGACAGTTCAAGCTTTTTTGGGTGATAAAACAATACTAAAAACTGAAAACACATCATCAAAGACCAACAACAATAAAGCTTTCTACTGACACTCCAGCTATTATTAATCAATTACTCAAAGGCAGCTATAAAAAGATGGAATTTTAGCCTTGATTTAAAGGAACATAGAAACTGAAAGCTGCTCATCTATGTTTAATTATGATTCTAGGGTTGCTGAGTAGGCTGTATAAGACCTGTGTGATCTGGGGGGGTTAATATACTAACAATCTTCAACATACTTTTGAGCTAAGCCATTCAATTATTTATAAACTTGTAAAAGTTTTTTCTCTATTTTCTGAGCTACAGGGAGCCAGTGTAAGAACTTTAAAACTGGGTTTGTGTGTTCTACTTTCCTGGTCTTAGTGAGGATGCCAACAGCAGCGTTCTGGATTAGCTGTAGCTGTCTGATTGATGTTTTTGGCAGACCTTTGACAACATTGTTGCAGTAATCTGAAAATTATGGCACATCCATTAATTTGCGTTTCGATCTATCTTCTGCATATTTATGGTAACAGATTTCATGTGTTATTATAATCTGTGCCGGCGGGAGCATGTAGAGGTTAAGTCCCATTTTTTGCAACCTTGACCTTGTTTACAGCATGCATTTTGTTCATTTATTCTCCCAGATAAGTTTTGAGCCACTTGGAGTCCTTCAGCAGACCAATGGAGCCCAAACTAAATATTTAGGGCTTTACAAGCTCATACATGTCATGTTTTATACTTTTCAGATTGCCAACATTTCTAAAGGTCCTTTTTTGCATTGGCCTTAACTGACATTCTAATTTACTGAGATAATGAATTTGGGACTCTCATTAGTTGTCAGTTATAATCATCGAAATTAAAAGAAAAAAACATGTGAAATATATCACTTTGTGTATAATGAATGAATCTAAAATACATGTTTTGCTTTTTGTAAGAAATCACTGAAATAAATTAACTTTTTCATGATATTCTAATTTTATGACCAGCAAATGTATAAGACATACTCGTGCTAAGGCTACTAGAGACCAATGCTAACTGAAGAGTAGTAATAATTGCAAATTCTGACTATAGATAGAAGCCTTTAACCTAATGACGTATTAAACAAAAGGTGACTGCATTTTTTTTGTCACCCTAAATTTTCAGTGCTGCTGAATAATAATTGCGATTTAATTTGCAATTATTTTAATGCGGCTTTTCTCATGCATTTTTTAATTAATGCAAGCAAAAATATTGTGCATTATAAACAGATTTCTTTATACATAATTTATTCTATTCCATAAGATAGACTTATTTTAAGACAATGGCAAATATAAACAACTTTATCTACTTTTAATCATTACACTTGATGGTCATCAGCGTCGTTCTGCAATCAAGGTTTTCTTCCTTTTGATCCCAGCTGGCAGGTCCCCCGGTGGGGTTATCTGGGAAGAAGGATGCTTGAAGCAACAAGCTCTGATTTTTAATTCTCCATCGATCAAATGCACTTTCAGACTCTGGTATGGCTCCGTAGAGCGGTTTGATCTCAGGTCAGTTGTTGCAAAATACTCCACTGTTTTCAGTGCAGCTTTAACTTTCTGTCTGCATTTTTATACAGCGCAGGTAAAATGTGGCTAAAATTTGTTTGTGACATTGAATCCTAGCTTATGCATCATGCTTATCAAAGCAAACCCTTGGACCATTGTTTGAGCTGTTTGCAAGTCACGTGACTTTACCAGATATGTTTACGTCAACTCAAATCACAGCCTTTTCGATTAGGAAATCGCATTTTATCAAATTGCAATTAATTTGCAAATGCAATTAATCGTTCAGCCCTAATCCACACGGACCGTCATTTTGGACAAACCTATGCGAAGCACAACAACAGTGCATGATACATTTTGAATTTAGTTGGCTCAATGGCAGAGAGTAAAGATGCCCATAAAAGGAAGAAAATGTGTAAAGTTTGTTCGTTACATTCTAAAAAAAGAAGAGAACAAAGTGTAGCATATATACTGCAAAGTACACCTGCCGTACCACCGCAGTACGAGCTCAATGATCCAGCATCAGAAATCAATATGATTTTTCACCAAGCGTCGCTGAAACAAGGCAACGTAACCTAAGCCTATATATATTGATATTCACTAATTTTAATACTGTATTTGGGTGGATGTCATTATGCTGTTTGACTAGATATGATTTTTAGCTTTTATGTTTTTAAGTAGGCTAGTAAACTTATTCACATTCAACTGCAAGAGAGCATCTCACAAAACTGAGATATTTTTCTACGATTTGGCCTGTCATCCACACGTAAACACAGATTTTCAGCACAAAAAAAAAAATCTTTTAAAAAACCCTGATCATTTTCTCTGTTTTCAGTATCTGCGTGTGGACGGATGAGAACAGTAACGTCACTATCTGTGACAAAAAAATGCTCTAACATTTAAAATCAACAGACATAATGCTGCGCTGTGACCAAAGGAAGAAAAAATATATATTTTCTCACTCTTTCCTGATATGGAGACTCCTGTGAGTTTTTACAACGATTAATAGTGATTATTCCTAAATTTTCAGTGCTGCTGAGCAAGGGCGTATCCAGAAGGTGAATAAAGAGGGGCTAAAAGGGGCCAGGGTGGGTCTGGGACTGTAACACCAAAATAAAAAGAGGGATGTTGTTTTAGAGGGGACCCAATCTGAGCTGGTCACATTTTAGAGTTTTCAATTGTTAAAAGGAACAATAAAAGTGATTGGCGAAAAATAAAAATCACTAAAACATTGCAACTTTTCTTACATTATTGCTGTTCACGTTTTATTTTTCAGATAAATAAATACTGCAAATGGGCTTAGTTTTGGTTCCCGAACTTTGGTTCTCTGTTTATTTGAGAGATAAAAGGCAAATGTTTCATCATTTTACAGCCACAGTAAAGTCGAATCGAGAACGTGCTACATTAATCGATTACAAAAAGAATCAATAGCTGCAGCCCTAGTGTTAGCTTAGTCTATTCTTTAACTGCCTAAACACTATTTTCCACTTTTATCTATTGATCTGATTTCATCTGAACCATCCATCCATCTTCTTCTGCTTATCCAGGGTCGGGCCGCAAGGGCAGTAGCTTAAGCAAAGAGACCTAGACTTCCTTCTCCCTCTGGAGGAACCCCGAGGTGTTCCCAGGCCAGCCGGGAGACATAGTCCCTCCAGCGGGTCCTGGGTCTTCCCCTGGGTCTCCTCCCGTAGGGACGTGCCCGGAACACCTCACCAGGGAGGTGTCCAGAAGGCATCCTGACCAGATGCCCGAGCCACCTCAACTGGCTTCTCTCTCTAAATAACTCTCTAAAATAACTTAACATATGTCTAAACCAGGTTTAAATATAAACGTTGAATAAACATCTAAATCAATTCAAACTTTACTGTATATATATATATATATCAATTGCAATTAAAATTATTTTCGTCCAATATTTGGACACCAGTTAACTTAGTTATGTTTTGATCACTGTTCATTATTTAATGTATTTAATTAAATCATCTAAATTTGGTCTTAAATGAGACGTTGATATGATATACTTATTTAGACGTCTAAATCGAGTCTAAATCTACACTACATTGTACATTGACTTTTAACAATGTTTTAATCCACCACTTGGCCATCATTTACACAATTTAAAGTTATTGTTTTATTTAATATTTTATTTAACTAGTGTATCAAATTTTATAGTCTAGATTCGGGCTAAAATATAGACCGATTATAGACAAGCTAATTTTGGTTTGAATTTAGATGGAACGTCTTTTGCTCAGTGGGTAGCCAAATATAGTTTTGCTATCTGGGATGAATAGCATTTATAATATGTAGCCCTAAAAAATTATATATATATGGTATAAAATATTGTCCATATTGTACGATGACAAAATGACAAAAAATCTGTTGTACTTCAGCAACGAGTATGTGAACCTAGTCTGTTTTAGTGAAATCTGAGACCGATGATGTAAAGAACTGAAGAAAACCTAAGCCCGGGAGTGCCTGGCTCAGAATTACTGTTTATTGTTTGAAAATGGGGAGCCAGGCCCATGGCATTGATTGTTTATTTGGTTGTATCATATGAGAGTGTTCCGTTATTATGCTAAATTGCAATGTGGTAGTAAACAATACCAATATATTACTGCATAGGTAATTGACAGCAGATCGACCGCACATTTTAAGGCACAATTCAGGCCGACTGAGTTCTGGCCACAGACCTTAAGGAGGAGCCAGTGGTTTCCCCCTCCCCAACCTACTCAATTTGTTGTCAGTCAGCTGAACCTGAACACCTTTTACCAGTATGACGCCCTCTTAACGTGAGCGCGTGCTTTAATGACACACGGGTTACTGGGGGAGACAGCAATGAGAGCAGTGGCTGTAAGAGCAACTTTTCTGCCTCCTAATGAAGTTCAACAGGGGTTAGTCTAACGGGATGAAGCCACGCTGAAAACGGTGCTGAAGGTTAAAAATGGCCGTCAGTGATATGGAAAAGCCAAAGGAAAGCGTTTTCTTTTACTCAAAGGCAGAAAAGCGGCCACTCACCCCTGCTGGAAGAGAAGAGAACAGGCTCACTCCTCATCGCGAGCTTAAACTCATCTGATCTGCAAGACCACGTATAGAGTGCAGTAGGCGCGCGACCAGAGGCGCCAGGGCCAGCAATAAAAATCCACAAGGTCCGGATCTGTTCCTTCTTCCAACTCCTTTTCCGTCGAACCGCCGGCTGCTGGAGCTCCCTTGTTCCTTTCAAACTTTTTCTCCGGATCTTTCTGGTCCCTCCCTCTGCTATCCCTCTTTCCCTCCTCCTCCTCTTCGTACCTCCTAACCTCCCACTGCTTCCCACTCCCATGGACTGGCTGTCTGGACAGCAGGCAAGCTACACTTTAATATCTAACAAAGCTAAACAATCTATTTTGCTACCTTTAAGGACTGCCAAAAAATAGACTGAATATTAAACGTATTAAACAAACAACTGCAATGAAATGTGGTGTTTATACTGTTTGGTTGTTTTCAATAAAATAATTGATTTTAAGTAAGGAAATCCATTTAAAAAGCAACCTGTATAAAATACTTGTCATCCAGTCATTCGTTTGTAGATAGCAAATATCTGAAACACCATCCACTAGGGGATGGTGTTTTCTCTCTAATCTGCTTTAGAGGCAATATGATACAAGCAATTAAAACTAAAAATTCACATACATGAATAAAAATAAACTATTGTCCCTCTCTTTTTGAAGTTAAATAAGGCACAACTTCTGGAGTTACTGAAATTATATGTATTTACTAATAGGCCTATGTCACAATAACGAGAGATAATATGTTGGAGATGTATTTATTAAAATCTTCAAAATCAAAACATTTTTATACAAAATGAATAGGCCTACTATCTTGTAAAAAAAAACATTAGGGAAAGCCCAGATTATTATGTCACGGCTTTGGAACTATCTGAAAGGTTTAACTGAAACATTTGAGGTAATTGGAGGACAACTGTGGACATATTTAAACCCACACCTGGAACACACTGCTCTCTTCTTAGGCCTGGTTCACACCACAGGTTTTTTAGCACCAATTCTCCCATTTAGCATGCTGTGATTATCAGGGTATCTTTATGTCTGCTTGAGACATAAAGGAAGGATCTTAAAATTGTCGCAAGAGTTTCAGACTGCATACACAGCGATTCTTAAAAAATCACACATATTCCTGTTTTCCTTCTACGGTGATAGTGAGACCACACATGAACCAGTTTGACTGACAAACAATGTTCCTTCTAATCTGCATGTGTGTGAAATTGCAGATTGTTGACTGTCTTCGCGCACAGAAAATCTGTGCCGTCCGCAAAAAATTCAACCTGAATAGAGAATAAAATGATCTAATTTATTCTTTGCTAGTATGCAGTTTGAGTCAACAAGCATATGTGCCAATATACAGTTCCTGCACTAGTTCCATTAGAATAACACACACTCACCGGTAGCCATTATTCATGGTTATTTCCATATCAACACAGTCAGGAAACCACACGCTCAAACAACAGAGTAACTTTAGCTCTCACAGCCCTCCTGCTTTGTCTGTTTGTTTTAAAATGTTAGACATCTTTTTCTATAGATAGACGTTCACACTTGAGGCAAATGCGCATTAAATTGGACATTTCTGCCCATATCTGATTTTTTTTTTATGACAGTCTTAACAGTACTTAAAAAGCGACTGCAGTCTGAACACTCACATAACATTTCATCCAATTGAGCAGCAGCTCTGCAGAATATTTAACTCCTTTCTTCACACTTTTATTAATTGTTCTTCGTTTTATCAGATCAACATGTACTATATATTCACAACTGAATAACACGTTAATGTGTGTAACATTTCTTTATACTTAGTCTTTTTTTTTTGACACAACAGGAGTATGGACTGTACTTTGTAAAATATGGAGGGGAATTTTGTTGTGAATATTACAAAGAATGTAGCTATTTTGCTATTAATAGTCAAAGGCATACAATAAGATAACTAATTTATGAAAAATTATTACTATTTTCGGGGCTCCACCTGACTTTCCAGGAACTATTTTAATAACCTAATATCTTTTTAAGCCTCATAATCTGATCATGATCGTCTATTGATCATGAAACTTTGCCATATGTGTGTTGAACCAGAACGACAACAGTTACTTTCCAAAATACAAGGTTTATTCACAGAAGGAAAAGAAACAATCATTCAAACTAATAACCAACACTACTGATAACTAAATTTATCATAAGGAGGCAGAAAAGTTGCTCTTACAGCCATTGCTCTCATGCTGTCTCCCCCAGTAACCTGTGTGTCATTAAACCACACGCTCACGTTAAGAGGGCGTCATACTGGTAAAAGGTGTTCAGGTTCAGCTGAGTGACAACAAATTGAGTTGGTTGGGGAGTGGGAAACCACTGGCTCCTCCTTAAGGTCTGTGGCCAGAACTCAGTCAGCCTGAGTTGCGCCTTAAAATGGCTGTGTCTGTGACCCAACAGTTTTTAATTTTTAATTATTTTTTTTCACATGAAATGTCACACACTTTGGTCTGACCAATCTGCTCTGACATTAAGGGATGCAGAGGTGTACAGGTCGTGTAGAGATGGGAGTCTTTAGCCAACCACATTTTCAGCAGAGTGCACATGGGCGACTGTGGCTCAGTGGTAGAGTAGTTGGCTTGCAATCGGAGGGTCATAGGTTCGATTCCAGCTTCCTCCAGTCACATGTCGATGTGCCCCTGGGCAAGGCACTTAACCCCCCAAATTCTACATTGTCCTACCGAGCCATGTTGGGTGTCGGTGTATGAATGTGAGTGTGATTGGGTGAATGCGGCTTCAATGTAAAGCGCTTTGAGTGGTCAGTAAGACTAGAAAAAGCGCTATATAAGTCCAGTCCATTTACATGCACAACAGGGTGCAGTCTATGTGTGTCGATGATGATAGCACCAGCGTACCACATTGTAATGGAAGAGATGCGGATGAACTCAACCAGGGCTGGGCAGGTGTTGAAATTCAGCCCAGAAGCTTGGTTCAGAGAGCCCTTTTATCTCATCACAAAATGGATGCAACAAATATACTTTTAATGGTAGTATAACAGGTTTTTACGCTCTCATGACCAGACGTGGGTAGTAACTATGTACTGTAACTGAAGATCCTTGTACTGGAAATATACGACAACATTAAAAAGAATTAGCTAATTTGCTACTGAAATGATAATGTACTAAATCTGTTAAAGTGAATTAATTACTTGTCTTTGTTCAGTTGCAAAGTGTCATTATCATAGTTTAAACTGTATTTTTTGTGCTGTATTATCATGTCAGATTTTATTTAATGTTTAAATAAACAGAATAAGATTGAATTTTTGTCGAGTGGTGAATGGAATCATGATAAACCCTTGGCTGTTGCTCATCCACCTTTAATGTATCAGGCTGTGATAGTGTACATACCCTGAAAAAAACCCAACACACTTTGTTTACTTCCCAAGTAAATGGAACCTAATTTGTCTTCTTTAAAATCAGTTATTTCCCATTTTATTAAAACATCCAAACATAATGCTGGGCACACAGAACGAGGAACAACATGAGGAGAGGTATGACAAGGATCCATCGAGGACAGACAGGCATAGGGAGGTATATATACGGGGGAAAATAATCAGGGAAAAATGAAAACACCTGGGAACTGGAGGAGAGACAAAGGGAGGATAACGGGTGAGACAAATTAGGAATAATTAACACAGACAGACGGGGAAGAAACAAACAGGAAGGAAAACATCTAAAACATGCAGGGCAGGATGCCTTGAGGAGCAGCGTTGAAAAAGACAGCATTAGACAACAAACAGCATAAGGACCAAGAAACACAGCAGGCATGTGAAAAAGAAAGTTGTGAAGAAGTTTTCAAGAAGCAGGATTAGGTTTAAATATCCAAAGCTCTAAGACAGAGAGCAGACCCAAAACATACCTTCAGAGTTCTAGGAAAATGGTTAAGACTTAGGAAGATTCATAAGCTCTCACACTAAATCGCAGTTTAAAAATATAAAATCTTTACATATACATTAAACCTGGGAAGAGCTGTAAATACATAAAATAATTGTATTACAAAGGAGTATTTACTTTTCACCCTAGCTGTGTTGTACCAAGACCCTTGCATTGCTGTAGTTTAATGCATGATTGCCGTTTAAATCGGTTTTAGCTCTAGATCTCTTATTATATCTTACTTGTTCTCCAAAAACAGGAGAGAAGAGCTCTGCACTTTGGCTTTTTCACCTTGTATAATTGTTGTGAAGAAATCCAGTGGGAGGATTTCAGCTGGGCCTCTTATCAGAGTGAGATATGATGGCTGTGTCCGAATCCAGCGGCTGGAGCCTTCGAAGGACCCGGTCTACCTGGTCTACGTGGGCTGGGTCCTTCGTCGACCGGGTAGACCAGATGTTAACGGCTGTGAATTTGGACGGTCTAGCCTTCAGTTGAACTTTCGCCCCCACCTCGCCGAACGTCCCGTCGCAAAGCAACCTTTACGCCAATAAACTAACGTAAACGAAGCGGCACAATGGAGCTCGACATTTTTATAAATTATATTATATTTTATTTAATGCTGGATGGAGTACAGGAGCTGTATCGCCGTCGCAGGCATATTTTATTTCTAAGGGTTAGAAATAACACGCAGGTAAGTACTTTCTACAAGCTATAAGGCAATACAAATCATCTTTAGCTAGTTTTATGGATAATTTTAGCAATTTAATTACAAGGTTGTAGAATGAACTATTCCTATACTAAGTAAAAAGTAGCCAACCAAGAAATTAATCCAATAAGACTAAAAAGGAATTTCGTATAAAGGCTTTTGTATCTTTTATATATCTCAAAAAACATGCAAAAATATTAAGATATGGGCAAATTGTTTAATTTTTAAGACAAAATGAAAAAAAAAATTAACAAAACATATTGTAAGCAGAAGCACTTTCCCAAAGATTAGTGATACTTAATAATATTCTTTGTATATTGTGATATTATTGTAATATTAAAAGTATGGCAAAACTACTGTATGGTGTAATTGTATCTTTCTCTCCAGTAACTAGTAAATGTAACTAATATATGTAGTTACTATTCCCTAGGGGCATAAAAGCTGTATATAAAATTGGAAACTGCTATAAAATAAAAGTAAAAAAAAAAAAATCTGAACACATTAATTGATCTTATGGCTCATTTGATGTGCATAATTAAGAAAATCAAGAAAAAACAGCTATGAAAAACAGTTTATTAATATTTATTATCATTCAACTTGAAAATAATGTTTTAATGTCTCATAGAAACAAAAAGCAAACATTGAAAATAAAAATGTGTTTCCTCTGTATTTCTCCTTAACCATACTAGGCCTCTATACTGCAGGATTAACCTGAGTGTCCCAGTCCTGGACCGATTCTTTAATCAGGAAGATCCAAGACCAGACTTCCGTTTAAGCAGGGAGTGTCTTGCAGTGCTGCTGAATCTCCTGAACCAGGATCGACGACATGGTTGGGGTGCAACAATTGAGACCCTGGTGTTCCTTTTCTGGTTGGCAAGTGGAGCATCCTACAGGGTGGTCTCTAGAGTATTTGGCATACCTCGTTCGACTGTCCACTGCATCGTCCATAGAGTCACAGTGGAGGTGGTGGCCATTCGCCACCTGTTCATCCACCTTCCGAAGACACCTGAAGACCTGGAGGTGGTGTCCCGTGGGTTTGCAGGGTTGGCACAGCACAGAGCTTTCCAGAAAGCTGCAGGTGCCATCGATGGCTGCCATGTCCGGATCAAGCCTCCAAGCGGCCCTGATGATCAGTGCTACAGAAACAGGAAACTGTTTCCATCGATCATCCTGCAGGCTTTTTGTGACCATCAGGGCCGCATCATTGACACCTACGTGGGCTGGCCTGGATCGGTGCATGACTCCAGGGTGCTCCGCCACAGCCCACTATACAGGCAGTCAGTCTATCCTCCTCCAGGGCAGATGGTGGATACCCATGCCTACAAAGCCTCCTCCCTCTCATCACTCCTTACAAGCGTGTAAATCAAGGTGTGGGAGCCCAGCGCTTTAACAGACATCATTCCAGGGCACGCTGCATTATAGAGCGTGCTTTTGGAATGATGAAGACCAGGTTTAGAGCAATCTTCCTGCAAGCGCTGGAGGTGCACCACACTTTTGTACCTCAGGTAAGTTAAAATATAGTGGCTTTTCAAATATCTTTGTAATATATTATAATAATTTATTTTTACATTACAGTTTGTTACCGCTTGTGCCATCCTCAAAAAACATCTGCCTCACTGTTGGTGATGCTGTGGCCCCGGAGGATGAGCCTGAGGATGATGCAGGAGATGATGAGGGGGAGGCTGCTTTGGAGGATGTCAGCGGTGCTCTCTGGCGGGAACAACTGTGTTCAGAGGTTTCTGCCCTGTAGGAGGAACCACCGGACCATGACTATTTGTAACAGGTAACTAATTTAGTAAAACATTTTTTTGAAAGCAATACGTTTTAACAGTAGTATCATGATTTTGTATTTGTTATCTCCCATTTGTCTACTTATGATGAAGCCATGGTCACCCAGCAGCCGTCGAACGCCAGCCCTGCCAACCCTATTGATGGACGATGCAGTGGACAGCGAAGATCTCTGCAGATCACCCAGTAGGCTGTTCTCATCGTCAACCAAGAAGGGCCAGCCACGCGTCTCAGTTGCACCACTCCAACCATGCGGCTCATCTTTGTTCAGCAGATCCAGCTACACTGCTAAGAGACTTCCTGCTTAAAATGACTTCCAAAAAGGACACTTAGGTTAATCCTGCAAAAATGTTCAGTGTTATATTTTACGGGACAAAAATGTTTTATTTTACTTCTTAACAATTAAATTGAGTTTATATATGTTCAATAAAGTTATTAGAAATGTATAAATGAATTCATGACAAGTTTTAATTTCAAACATTTATTGTATTTCCAAAAACATATTTAATATTTCACTTTTTAACTACTTTTTCCAGAAGCGAAAACCGCCTCTCAAAGGTTTCCCTCCTCTCCTGTGCTCTTCTCTCCTCTGCCTGTGCTCTTCTCTCCTCTGCCTCTCTCTGCAGCCTCATATCTTCTCTTATGAGCTCAAGAAACTCCTCATCACTTTCCCTCCTCCTTTTTCTTCCTGCAGTTCCCCCACTCCTTCCTGGCTCACTTCTCCCTCTCTCACTTGTGCCTGGCTCGTTTCCCTCCTCGTCTTCTTCTTCTCTTCCATCCACTGCCGAACTCGGCCCTGGAGTTCCCTCATGGATAGAGGCAATTAGGACAGGAGGACAAGTCGAAGGCCTCTGTCCTAATACCTCATCCATGAGGTCAAACCAGGGCCAAGTAGCAGCAGTGGGCTTACCACTAACCCCCTCTCCTGAACCGGGATACTTGCAATCCTGAACAAATAGAATAGAACTTTATAACCATTTGTACAAGCACCAGATAGTACAAGTGCATAGTAATTCTCTGTTTTCTCTCAAGGTCAGACAAGTCAAATAAAATGTTTTTAAAAATCAATAGAGGTAAACAAAAAGTAACGAGGCGTATTACAAAAAAAAAAAAAGTTAAACACCGATAGAAAATAGTAAGTTAAATGTAATCAAATGTCAGATGACAAAATTAGTTATAAGTTTTTAGAAAATTTACAGTAAAGGTAAAAAGGGCCAACAAGTACTAAGCCTCTCTGGAAACTCCTTCAAGAATGTTGGAAAACCATTTCTGGTGACTAGAAGCTGAAGAGAATGCAGAGCAGTAATCAGAGCAAAGGGTGGCTACTTTGAGGAATCTAAAATATAACACATGTATTCAGTTATTTCACCCTTTTTTTTAAGTACATACAGTAATTCCATACATCATGTGTTCATTCATAGTTTTGATGCTCTTAATAGAGAATCTACAATGTAGTCATGAAAATAAAGAATGTGCATTGAATGAGAAGGTGTGTCCAAACCTTTGGTCTGTACTGTACATCTAACATGTTTTACACATACATTTTATACTTGTGACCGGGTACATACATACTTTGTATTTCTTTTTTAAGTTGTCCCACTTTTTTTTGGCCTGAAGAGGTGTAACTTTTTCTTGAAGTCCCATTTTCTCCGAAATTGTCCTAAAAAAAAAAAAAAAGTTTTTCACAGCAAAACACAACAGGAACTAAACTCTAAGATAGACGTTCTTTTACTTCCATGCCACAGCCGCAGAAAACTTTGCCCCCGTAAAGAGGTGGTCCATCTCGGCCCTCAGCTTTAAAAAGCCGCCGTCTTCTCCTTTGTCCCTAAAACATACATTGTAATGAAAAATAAAAACCCCAAAGAGGCATAAAGGGTCACATACCTGTCATACGAACGGAGACTGCTATACAATTACTTGTGCTGACATTTCAGACTACAAAAATGACCGAATCGTCCTAATACTAACAGTTTTTAACAGTTTAAAAGGTTACTTACATTTATAAACTGTATCATCTCCCGTTCCAACTCCCGCTTCTTTACTGTACGCCATCTTTACTACTGTTCGACCGCAATGGATCTTGGGATATGTAGACCAGCTAGGATACACCGCAACGGTCCTTCAAATCGGGGAGAAGTCGGCCGGATTCGCCGGCCGCATTTGAAGCGGTCTTTGAATTTGGACAGTCCTAGTCGCGGCGCTGTGACGTAATCGGCCGACAAATCCGGCCTTCGAAGGATCCAGCCGCTGGATTCGGACACAGCCGATGACAGCGAGGGAGTGTGTGTGTTTGTCGAAACAATGAGCGATGAAAATTTGCAAGCGCCATGGTGGTAAACATCCCTCAGATTGTGTGTGTGGGGGTCTGTGCGTGTGTGCGTTTGTTTGCGGGTGGGTGTGTGTGTGTGTGTCGAAACAATGAGCGATGAAAAGTGGCAAGCAGCATGGTGGTTAGCAAGACGTTTGAAGACGTTTCACCTCTTATCCAAGAGGCTTCATCATTTCATGCTTGCCGCTGACCGGGCTGGGACTGGTTTCGGCTTCATTAGTGCCCTATTGTGTTATAACGACAGTTGTTGGTGTCACAGTTGTTTGTTGAGTCAAAAAGTAGGTATTGGTATTGGTATTGGTAGGTATTGACTCACACCACCCACTGGAACACAAGCTTAGTGTTATCAGGACCCTGCAACACAGAGCTGATAACATACCCACTAGCTCACAGGCCCAGGCGGAAGAACGCAAGCGCGTGAGAGACACCCTCACAACTTGTGGTTACCCCAGCTGGACTTTTGTGAAAACTGCAGCTTTTTCCTGAAAGAAAGCCAACAAAGTGGTTGAAAAAGAAAGAGAAAACAAACGAAACAATGTAGTCATTCCGTATGTGTCTGGGATTTCTGAAAAACTCTGGAGGATTTTTAACAAACACGGTATCCCTGTGTATTTCAAACCCAGCAACACACTCAGACAGAGACTAGTACATCCCAAGGACAGAACACCACATACCCACAAAAGCAACCTTGTGTATGCAATCAAATGCAATGAAGAATGCAAGGACCTCTACATTGGTGAAACCAAACAACCACTGTACAAACGCATGGCCCAACACAGGAGAGCTAACTCCTCGGGCACGCCCACGACCGTCGTTAAGACATCGAGCACAAAAGATCCAATGACATAATCAGACTTGTAAAAGCCCTCCAAGAGGTTAAATAGCTGATTCTCCACACCAGTTAGTTGGACCAGTCCCAGCCTGGTCAGCGGCGAGCATGAACTGATGAAGCCTCTTGGATAAGAGGTGAAACGTCTTCCAAGACAAATTACCAAGTCAAGTTGCGTTCGATTGAAATTTCCTTGAGATAATCATGACCTGGATGAATGAGAATATTCACAGGCTTATTAACTTGATTCTGATAGCAATTTCCTGGTGTTAAAAAATGTATTTGTTTTAGAAACACTAACGGCCCTCTTGATTACTGTAAATGGTTCAGAGCGCCAGCGCCGAAATCATATTCAGAGCATCCTCTCAAACCCAAAGAAGACACAGAAGACAAGTCAGAGAACAATTCCTTCCCTTCACTGCTGTGGAATAGCTTTTATGTGAAACTGTTGCTCAATTTTGGTCAAAGTAGGAATAGCTTCTAAAACCGAGTGTTACTATTTTTCAGTTTTGTGTGTCACCCACTGTGAGATACAGGAAGATGTATGGATGCTGAACTAGCTGATAGCCAGCAGCTATGTCGAGATGCAAAGAGTATAAAACCACTGTATTTATGGTTGTTTATGCGTTTTGGTTCACTATATGGTTTCAGCCCATTTCGTAGTGAGTTACCACTGCATTAAAGTGCGCATTATTCAGTAAAAGTGATGTTTTCGGACTTAAATTAGTGCCAACCCATTAGCGGAGTAGCTCTGTAGATCTTCACGTCATGGTGATGTGATACAGTAGCTTTGCTCAAATTTTTCCAGGTTAGCTCAAGAACCCCCCCTCCCTTTCTCTGTTAACTTATAAAATGCAGTCAAACATAAGATGTTACATTGACTATCAGTTGACCTTGCCTAATGAGGTCTTGATCATTCTGAACAGTCAAATAAACTTAAACATTAGAATGTCCAAGGCAGTCATTTTGACCCTTTTGAAATATGCATATGAAATAGCTTTGTCAAATTAAGTAATAAAGCCTTGTTGGTCCCTGACTTTTCCTAAAACTATGTGAATTTTAATCAAACTATTTAGAATGTTTATCATCTGAATAATAACGGAAATATGATAATTTCTACAAAGGATTTTGGCGCTGTTTCAATTTAGTTTGCAAACATTCTGGATAAGATAATATGAAAATATTCTGTGAAGGGTGGTTGGCGGAGATGGATTATACTGTATTTGACAACATAGGGGAACGTGTAGTAACACAATCCACATCATCTTCAAGAGATGCACTGAAACCTTCCAAACACCTCAAAGTAGTTTGTACAGTAGCTGGCAGAGGATTTCTATCAGAGTTTCTGCCTGCAAGGAGTTGCCTGCAACCAAGAGTTGGATATGGATTTACTTTTTTATTACAGGTAAAATATTTAAGTCTTCTCTGGTATCTTTAGTTATAATCATTCCCAAAGATTTTACTTCATTTTAACTGGAATCCCATATACGTCAGTTTGCTCCATATCATGTATTGACATAAACTCAAATTTCAAAAATGTAAATAGAATCCCAATGCTTAAGAAAATATTCAAATTTTGTTGATTACCAAAGGGATCTGGACTGTTTTTTTTAGAAATATAGCTAATAACTCAGCAGCTAAAATAAATAATTAGGGAGAAAAGGGACAGCCCTGCCGGATTCCACGATTGATAGTGAATCCTTTAGGTGTTCCTTGGGGGAGAGAAACTGAGCTATTGATATCCTCATACATTATATGGATTGCTTTAATAAATTCTGTACAGAATCTAAAATAGTCTGAAGTTTTTATAATACATGTATATTCAACAGAATCAAATGCTACATAAAGATCCAAAAATTAAAATGAAACCCCTATCTTCAATCAAAGAATTAGAATCTCCTAAATCAAGGACTGATCTGATTTTATAATGTATAGACCTATCTTTTATAAATCCTGATTGTGTTTTACCATCTGTCCAATACCACTTTTCAAACAATTTGCAAAAATAAGAGTAAATCATTTGCAATCCACTTACATTGCTAGTGCAAGCGCAAAACAATGAATTTAAGGTGGTCGAGCAGTACAGAAGCAGTAATATATGATTCACATAAAGTCTGATTGACTTAAATATATGAGAATGATAGTAAAAATACCATAAAGTGCATGATTATATGTAAATTAATATGAAAAAAATCTCAGCTGTGTTGGGGGCCCTGCCAAGATTCTTGTCATGGGGCCCAAAATCTTGGCAGCACCCTTGCAAGTGGGGGTCCCCCTGTCTAGTGTTCAAACTGAGGAACCATTTTCCACTTTCAGGTTTTTCACTTATTAAATAAGGTGACTGTTTAATGCAAAGTTAGGTCATTTTGCCTGGTTCTCCCTTTTGAACAAAGTTACTGAGCTGTAATGGTTGGTTTTAGAGGTATGGTGTGAATTAACTTTGCGTTAAGGTTTAGGTTAGGAAAATACTAATAATGGTTATGTCACGACCCACAGACCATGATCAGAACCTCCTGCCCAGTGTGTGTATGCTTCCCTCTGGAAGCTGCTGGTGGGCGTGGCCACTGGAGCTCCAGTCAACTCACCTGCAACTCATCACCTCATCAGTGCACCTATTTAAACTCAGACCAACCCTCCAGACCCTGCCGGATCGTTGTATCAGTAACTGTGAGACACGCCAGCCGCACCTAAACTAATTCTTGTGTTTTCTCAAGATTCTGTTTTAACCTTTGCTCTGCTAAATCACAGACCACCAAAATCGAGCCTGAACCAGCCACCTACCAGCACCACCAACTACAAACCTGGAACCAGAGCCTGAGTCGGAGTCACACCACCACTCCCGGAAAGATACCAGCCTTATCACTATTGCTGCTGTGTATAAAATAAACTTCACTAGTCACCAACTACTCTAGTCTGCGTTTGAGTCCCTGGCCCCGGAGACCCTGACAGAACGATCCGGCCAGTATGGACTCAGCGGACTTAGAGCCGATTCGCCATGCCGTGGCCACGCAGGCCGCAATGCTGGACCAACACAGCTCCGCACTCCAGGATATTATGAAACATCTCCAGACCCTGTCCACCAACATGACAACTCTCCAGGGCACACTTATGAATCCATCTGCAGTTCCAGCCGCCTCAGCCGTCCCTGCCGCCAGGGAACCGTGGGTTTCCCCCCCAGAAAAGTATGATGGGAACCCCGGCAAATGTAAAACATTTCTCATGCAGTGTGGCCTTGTGTTTGATCTCCAGCCACTCACATATGCTTCTGAGAGAGCGAGGATCGCCTACCTGATCGGACTGCTGAGGGGATCCGCGCTAGATTGGGCTTCTGCTCGCTGGAGGAGACTGGACCCGACCACCGCCACCTACGCGTCCTTTACCGCTGAGATGAGCAAGGTATTTGACCATCCAGTTCAAGGTAAAGACGCCTCCATGAGACTCTTCTCTCTCCGCCAAGGACGTAGGAGCGTGGCAGAATATGCTATTGACATTCCATTAACATTGGCAGACTGAGAGTGAGCTGGAAGGGGCATCTCTGCAGCTGTATTTGTAAAACGGGGATGTTGAGTGAGCTACTAAGGACGAGTTAGTTTCTACACCCTGTGTCCGAAAGGATTCTGGATGACTTAATTGCACTTTCGCATCCGCATAGACATCGCTGCCGAATGGGAGCGTCAAAGGGAGAAGTGGCGAAATCCCAGTGATGGACTGTCAATTTCCCGCAGGGAGAGGATTCCCAAGGTTCGGGGAGCCCCTACATGTTTCACTGCCCAGCTCCATGCACAGGAACCTACGCCGGCGAGAGGTGAACCACGGCGGCGAAACCGACATGCAGTGGGACGAACCTGACTCAACACGAGAGGAAAGGGAGCGACGGCATAGCCCACCAACTCTGGCCTCTACTGCGGACACGGGGGGCCCCGAGGCATTACCTCGCCACTGTCCTAGCCGCCTGTTTTTAAACCGAGGGCTCGCTTCAGACGAGGTTAGCGAGAGGAGGAATCCTAGCGAGCCGAACCACCGTACCTCTGTCGACGCCCTCTCGAACCCAGCTGCATGCCACCATCTGCTGGAAAGACCAAAAACTCGAACTCCTGGCACTCATTGACTCTGGAGCTGACGAGAGTTTTTTAGACACCACGCTCGTCAGACAGCTGGGGCTTCCCACTGAGTTACTGGAGAAACCACTGGAGGCAAACACGCTCGATGGGAGACTGCTGGCCCGAATAACCACCCGTACCAGTCCAGTCCAGCTTCAGCTGTCAGGTAACCATTTTGAGCTTCTTTCGTTTTTTGTTATTGATTCCCCTTACATACCTCTGGTTTTGGGGCATTTCTGGTTAATTAAGCACAACCCGAACATTGACTGGACCACAGCTACTGTCAGTAAGTGGAGTCCCACCTGTCTTGCCAGTTGTCTGGGCTCTGCCTTGCCCCCTGTCACTACTAACCAGAGACCCAAACCAGACCTACCGGACCTGTCTGGGGTTCCCGAGGACTACCACAAGGTTTCAGAGGATTTTTGCAAACAACGGGCTTTATCTCTACCCCCGCACCGACCATATGACTGCGCTATTGACCTGCTACCAGGATCCACGCTTCCCCGAAGTCGTCTGTATAGCATTTCCCGACCTGAGCGCGCAGCTATGGAGGAGTACATAACCAACTCACTAGCAGCGGGCATCATTCGACCCTCCTCTTCACCACTGGGAGCCGGGTTGGGGTTTTTTGGGGTGTTTTTTTTTTTTTTTTTTTTCTTGGGGGGGAAAAAGATGGGTCCTTAGGCCTTGCATCGACTTCAGAGGACTGAATGACATTACGGTAAAGAATAAATATCCTCTTCCCCTCATGAATTCTGCCTTTGAGTCCCTCCAAGGAGCCACCATCTTCTCAAAACTAGATCTGCGGAACGCCTACCATTTGGTACAGATCCGTGAGGGGGATGAGTGGAAGACCGCGTTTAACACACACCTGGGACATTTTGAGTACCCAGTAATGCCATTCGGCCTCACTAATGCACCTGCTGTGTTTCAATGTCTGGTAAATGATGTATTGAGGGACATGCTGGGCAGGTTCGTTTTTGTCTACCTCGATGACATCCTAATTTTTTCCCAGAACCAAGCAGAACATATCCGACATGTTCACCAACTTCCTCTTTGGAACTCTTAAACAAAACATTATACAACAATATTGTCTCACTCCCAGTCCGCTCACATCAAACAAGCTTCCCTCAGGAGCCGTAAATGTGTATTTTTTATTTTTTTCCACCTGAAGCAACTTTATGCAGGGTCTTGTGGTCTAGAGTTGGCTTGCAATTGGAGGGTCGTAGGTTCGATTTCAGCTTCCTGCAGTCACATGTCGATGTGCCTCTGGGCAAGGCACTTAACCCCCCCAAAAAAATATCCTACCGATCCATGTCGGTGTATGAATGTGAGTGTGAATGGGTGAATGTGGTTTCAATGTAAAGGGCTTTGAGTGGTCAATATGACTAGAAAAGCGCTATATAAGTTCAGTCCATTTACCATTTGTTATGTTGATATGAGTTCCCCCCTCAAGATATTTTTGGGTCTAAAGCGACTCTAGAGGAAAAACAGGGCAAAAGTCTCTCAACCGCACTCTTTTAGCTGAAACCGGCTGCAGCCTACGTTAGCTTTAGTTAGCTTCAGTTAGCTTCTGCCTAGCTTGTAGCTATGTCGGCTTGGAGCGTCAACCCTCCGCCCCACCCTCACAGCGCCACTCTCAGCTCCACCCCTTTGCCCATTTTTGGATTTTCTGAGAGTGTTGAGGCGAGTGATGTGGACAAGATAGCGGTGGTGGGAACCGCCCAGTTGGCTTCATTTTCTGCTTTTCAGAAACCTATGGGTGACGTGACCTGATGGTTAGTCAATTTTAATTTAAGTTAATTTTAATCTCAACATAAATCTTAGCATTTTCTCCTTAAATGGTTTAAACCATAGTCAAATTCTATCCTATTGGTGCATTTTTTGAATAGGTTTCTTTGTGTTACTGTTTAATGAAACAACAAGACTAAATGAAACGGAAGTATTGAGGCAATTTTTAGAATGTAAGGAGTGTCATGGTTCGGAGGTTGAACTTGGATGCAGAGATGAACTTGACTGATTATTTCCCATGTTTAATTTAGAAAGTCAAAAATCAAGATGAAAAGTTGAGAAGAGATCATGAAGGTGGAAGAGTTGACAAGGAACTGACCGAGGACATTAGAGACACTGGGGCATTTAAAGGGCAGCTGAAATAGCTGGAGATAATTAATAGACAAACACAGGGAGACAGGGAGTGACCCCACGGGAAAGAAGTCACACTGTGAAAAGGAGCAGACGCTAAAGATAACTGTGTAAAAATGTAAGGAGTTGAAGTAAAAAGTAGGTCAATCTATAATTACTCCACAGAAGTATAAATACCCAAAATTTCGACTTAAGTAAGGTACCGAAGTATTTGTACTTTGTTACTTGATACCTTTGTGCCCCATAGGTTCTCTATGGGGTTCAGGTCAGGCCAATTTGCTGGCCAATCAAGCACAGTAATCCCAGTGTCATTCAACCTGGTTTTGGTACTTTTGGTAGTGTGGGCAGGTGCCAAGTGCTGCTGAAAAATGAAGTCATCATCTACATAAAGCTTGTCTGTGTAAGAAATAATGAAGTGCTCCAAAATAGATGGCTGTGTCGACTCTGGACTTCCCAAAGCACAGTGGACCAATACAAGCAGATGACATGGCTCCCCAAATCATCAGACTGTAGAAACTTCACACTGGAATTCAAGCATCTTGGACTGTGTGCCTCTCTATTCTTCATTCTGATGCTGGGACCTTTGTTTCCAAATGAGAACTTTGGACCATTGAGCAACAGACCAACAGTGGCTTGACAAGGCAAGGCAAGGCAATTTTATCTGTGTAGCACACTTTCAACACAAATCAATCCAAGGTGCTTTACATGATTAAAATTTGAACACAGCATAAATCTATTTGATGATTAAAATACAAGAACGCAATCGCAATAAGACAATAGTCAAGGCAATACAACAATGTAAGGATAAGCAGGTAAAAACACAGTTTTATTCCATAACTGATCTCACTGAAAAGGTTACAGTTCTTCCTTCCACTAACTATTTGGCTGAAAAAAGCTCAGTTTTTATTCACTAACTGATCTCGCTTTAAAGCTCCCAGTTTTTCCTTCCACTAACTGATCTTGCTGAAAAAGCTCACAGTTTTTTATTCACTAACTCATCTTGCTGAAAAGCTCCCAGTTCTTCCTTCCACAACCTGATCTTGCTGAAAAAGCTCACAGTTTTTATTCCATGACTGATCTCGCTGAAAAGCTCACAGTTCTTCTTTCCACTAACTGATTTTGCTGAAAAAGCTCACAGTTCTTAATTAAAAAACCCCCACAAGAAAGCATTTACAGAAATCAACACTATAATTCGTGTGAAAATTAAAAACAAGCCAGTAAAAACAGGTCTAAATAGGTAAGTTTTAATTTTAGACTTAAAAATGTTTAGTGTCTCTGCAGTTTTGCATTCTTCCGGTAGTTTGTTCCAGATATGAGGAGCATAGAAACTGAAAGCTTCTTCTCCTTGTTTGGTTCTGGGGATGATCAGTAAACTACAGCTGGTGGACCTGAGTGATCTGGATGATTTGTACCATGATAGCAGATCTCTAATGTTCTCTGGTGCTAAGCCATTCACTGATTTATAAACTAATAAAAACACTTTGAAGTCTATTCTCTGAGCTACATGGAGCCAGTGTAAGGACTTTAGAACTGGTGTGATGTGTTCTACTTTTCTGGTTCTAGTGAGAACACGAGCAGCAGCATTCTAGATCAGCTGAAGCTGTCTGATTGATTTTTTTAGGTAGACCTGTAAAGATATTGTTACAGTAACCAAGGCGGCTAGAGATAAATGCATGGGTTCGTTTTTCTAGGTCTCCTTGTGTCATCAATCCTTAAATCCTAGAAATGTTCCAGAGGGGATAGAAAGCTGACCTTGTTGTTGCCTTTATGTGACCCTGGAGGTTCAGGTCTGAGTCCATTATTACACCTAGATTTCTGGCCTGGTTGGTAGTTTCTAGTTGGACCTGTTTAAGATGGTTGCTGATATGTAGTCAATATTTTTTGGATCCAAAGATAGGTACTTAAGTTTTGTTTTTGTTCAATTGGAGGAAATTATGGGACATTTAGTTTCTCACCTGCAACAACAGCCGATGGTAAGCTTCACCCATGTGCCTTCTTTTCGAAAAGATTTTCTCCCACGGAGAGCCGATACGATGTGGGGGACCGGGAACTCTAGATCATCAAACTCATCTTGGAGGCGTGGAGGCACTGGGTGGAGGCAACAGAGCTACCGACTCTGATTATAACGGACCACAAGAATTTCGCATACCTCAGAAATGCCAAACATCTTAACCCCAGACAGTTTCGTTGGTTCCTGTTCTTCTCCAGGTTCAATTTCGACATCACTTACAGACCCGGATCCAAAAACATAAAACCAGACGCTCTGTCCGGACAGTTTTCCCCTGATTCAGATCCAGAGACCTCTGAGCCCATCCTGCCACCCTCATGCAGAATTGGGAACCTTTCATTGGACCAGGAGCGACAGATTGACGGTGCTTCCCAGCTGGAACCTCACCCCGGGGGAGGTCCACCCAGCAGACGGTTTGTTCCTTCCTCCATCCGATCCAAAGCCATCCTCTGGGCTCTTTCCTCTAAGTTCATCTGCCATCCGGGGGTCAGCAGAACGGTGGCTTACCTACGGTGGTATTTCTGGTGGCCGGGCCTCAACAAAGATGTCAAGGAGTTTGTTTCTACTTGCCATGTCTGTAATAAAAACATCCTTTTCTTTGCAGGGTCAGTCATGATGACAATTGTTCAAGCTACCTGCTGCTAGGTATCTTCCATTTATATGTACCTGCCGAGTACACTCCTCCCAGAGAGTCTTGCAGGATTCTCCACCGACCATATTTTGTGAAGCCATAAGTTGCATTTGTAGTCTTGTTTGAACTACAAAACCGCTACCCGACGACCCAAACTTACATAGTGATAGCCGATAGAGGGCTTCAAAGCGAATGCGGAATACCCGTTTCACCCTGTTATGAGTTGATGAACCACTGAAATGAGTTCGGAAACATTATTTTAAGGTTAAAAAAATATCTATTTGGTGTTGCTTTAAAGGCTCAGGAACTCTGTAGGACTTAGCTGATTAATTAGCTGATTGGTGCGACACTTTGGGCTAAAATATTTAAACTTTTCACAATGCACAACATTTTTGAGATTTAGAATTTAGTTGATCATCAAAATTATAACAAATATGGGATTGTCTCACTTTGGAGGTACTGAGTCCATATCATTTATTAGTTTCACCCTTTAAGCTAAATTACTGAAATAAATTAACTTTAGCATGATATTCTTAAGTTTTGATTTGCATTTGTAAATCAAAACTTTGGTAGCCCATACAAAACTTTTCTTTTGAATAGGTTATCTGTCAGAATTTTGTTATTTATTGTGATTGGCTGAAGCCAGTGCATGAACTTAAACCTTATTTCTTGAATCTTTAGTTAAATATTTCCACATTGATTCCAAAAGTAAATTGAGACCGACATTTGAGCTTGGTTATTTGTTCCTAGTGAGCAGGAAGCACCCATAACTATTGATAATATTAATTGTGCTGTTCAGAGAAGGTACAGTAAAAAAATAAAAGAAAAAGAAAAATGTAAAAACTAAAACAATTTCGAGCACAGAAACTAGTTAGACAAAATAGATAAGAGAACACGTCAACTCCTGTAAGCGAATCGTCTAGAAGCTAACATATTCTGAGTTTTCAAACAAAAGTTAAAAGTGGCAAGTAATGAGGCCAGACTGAGAAAGCAGGCTTAACACAAGATTTACAGTAGGTTCGGACTTCCACTTCCAGCAGCATGGAATGAAGTAGTGTGTCAGTCCAGCTCCACTCATTAATTTAATGTATTGGATATTCCAGACCATTTTATTTTTAATAACTTGATCTATGTTAACTATAACATCAAAATGGAAACTAAGAAAGCCAGAAGTACACACAAAAAACTATAAACATTGATCCACTCACCCTGGCCAGGAAATGAGGCGAAACGGCTACTACTAATTCTAGCGCAGGCACGGGGGAAAAAGCCCAATATAGCTGTGGGACAGTGCATGCAGAAATACGTGAAGGATTGAAATTGTACAAGGACAGTTTGACTGGCATTAAACCCAGCTTGCTGGATTACAGGTTATCAAGGGAATCAGCAGCGATAAACCTGTGCTGCGAAAAGAAGCTAAAGCCACCTCAGTCAAATTTATGGGAAAGTCAAACTGCTATATACTATGCAAGCAGAGGCGGCAAATACACAGAAGGAGATGATGAAGACCCTGAGTGATGCATCTGATCAAGTCCCGGCACCATGGACGGGCCTTGGGGGGATGTGCCCGCCTACAGAGACAGCTGTGCCTGCCTTGGAAAGCTGATATAATCAGGCCAAGCGCTGACTGTTGTACACACTCCGCACCGGTTGGTGGCGGTAGTGCACCAATTTATTTTTTTTGCAGGCCGTTTATAAACACAAAGAATAAGAAGAAATACTGTATGCCTGAATGCTAACAGTAGTTGTGATGAAAGTAAGTGAGAGATCTAGACACAGAAGGGAATTATGAAGGTGTTGAGCGGCAGAGGATGTAGGATTTCGGACATAGGACTTCTTGTGGTCTAAATATTTAAATGGAGGACATTAACAGGACGGTTGTGGATGTAAAAATACATCTTTGTTTGAGATGGCTGTTGTGGAATTCCTCTTCAACCTGTAAGATTTTTTTTAATGTTTTGTGAGTGATTTGACAAAAGCTTGTACTGTGTCTCAAGCTATGATACAAATAACTGACAGGCGCACATCATTTTAATCACGAGCAGAGATAGAATGTTGTTGACTCTCAACCTGGGAGCTTGGAGATTTCTGCAACTCTGATGGGTACAGGATTTTTCCCTTTAAATATCTCAGACTTTCTGGTGGTAAGGTGAAGCTCTGAGGTTAGGCTTTCTTTCAAAGTAGAAGTCAGCAGCTGACATCCGGTAGCAGCTAGTAAACAATATCCAAAAAGTTTACCAGTGAGTAGTAATAATGTAACTTGCAGCTTACGTGCTGCACCAGTAACGCTTATAATATGCATGTTTCTACTATCGGAGCTTCAGTGTGATTTAACTACATCTTTTTCCGACTGCGTCTCCATATGTAATCTGCCCATTAGAGAATCCACTAAAGAGTTCCATATATCCGTTTCAGCAGCGAGTTGTGTCACTGATCAGTGCAACAGAAATAAGAGATCGATATAGAAGAAGTAGGAATTTTTGCTTGTTTCTTTTCGCTGTTTTCATAAACTGCTTTGTAGGACACTCTTAATTGTACAAAAACGGTTGTGTTGATGACGGAAGCGGTGATGTTCGCTTTTTCCCTCTCATTTATAATTTATCAGCCCGACTTAAACTCAGCCTGGGTGTCTAGTGTCCTGTGTTTTGTTAGTAGTCTGAATGTTAGGATGGATTTAGATCTCCACCTGGGATGGGGGCGGGCGCATGGCCTGGGCCCCCATGGGACTCGGAGGTGCCGCTGCCGTGGGCCCCGACTTGACGTGCTGGGGCCTCCCACCCCTGGTGGATCGGGCTGAACGGGGATGCCTATTGGGGTCAGCAGGGGAGCTGCCTCCCTGGGGATGGCATCGTGTCACCCCAGTTATTTCCTCCCCATCCCCATTTGCCTCTGTCCACCTGCTCCTTCATTCTACCATTCACAAGGCCTTGGGATGTGGGCACGTCACTGTGCTGCGGGATGGAGGTGGCGGCCTGGGGGCCTAATTTTATTGAGCAACTTAGACACTTACACTTGCAACATTTACATCACACACGCACATGTAGGGACCTGGCGGTGGATGCGCCTCGGCACTGGAGGCGGGGCCCCTTATAAGGGGCCTCGCCTGTGGTGCCGGTACCCACTGTTTAAATGCATCTAGACACTGAGAGCCCGGGGAGGGAGATGGGAGTATGGCAGTATTCCCATGTCCCACCCCTCTGTTTGTGCACATTAGAACAACACGCAACAACACCACAATTGAGCAGGGGGAGAGAGGCTGGGGGTCTTTCCACACCCCTGTTTGTTGGACCATCAGGGGTTGGAGCCCGGGGTGTATGAATGAGTGTAGAGCGTCCTTTTTTCGTGTGTCCTGTATTTGTAAGAATGTGTGCGCATGAGAGGGAGGGTACATATGAGTGTCTTTGTCTGTCTATGTCTACTTGTCAGGTTGGGGGTTTGGCTGCCCTCTGGTCTGGTGCATCTTCTTCCCCTCCGTCACTCCCCGTCGGTAATGGTTGCTCTTGCCCGCTGGTCGATGATGGCTCTCGATGCCTGGGGCCGGGGGTTGCGGCCCGGCTCGGTCCTGGTGCATGCCTGGCTGGTCTTGGGTGGGCCGGTGTGTCGGGCAGCCGCTGTTTCGGGCCGATGTCCTCCTTGGATTGACTGGGGCACCTCTCATGGGGGTGCTGCGGTTGTAATGTAGGTTGGTGCCGTCCGGTGGATCGGTGGGGAACGTGCCTGGCACCCAGGCCTCCTGCCGGTTCCATGAGTTCTGCTGCCTGGTCGGTTCATCTGGGGGGGCTGTCCGGCATTGGCTGGACCCCTGATCTTGGCGCTCTGCTTGGGGCGGGATCTGGACCCGGGAGCTGGTAGATCTGGATGTCCAGGTGCTGACGGTCCTTACACCAGCTATCAATCACTTGCATGGGGAAACCTTATTCTGACCTGCATGCTCGCACACACACATTGGTGTGGGGACATTGGTGTGGACGGACATATCTTGAGCTGAGGTTATTGTCATTAGTTAGTATTACCGGGAGCTTACCAGAAACATTAGTATTGAGTTTATTAATCCATGCTTGTGTGTAGTGAATGTGTAATTCTTTGTTTATATTACTGGATCTGAACTATTGGTGTGGTTCTGTTCAGTTCGTTGTTTTTGTTTGTTTTGTTTTACCACTTCTCTGCCGTCCGGCAGAGGTGGAGGACTGGGATGTTTTCTTTTGTTCTTTGTTTGCCTCTGTCTTGTGTCGTCGGTTCGCACCTCTGCTGGTCCTGTTTCTTTTAAGCTGTAATACTCTGCTTGGGAAAGTAAATCTGTTGGGCTTGTACTTGGTACAAGTAGCAAACTGCTAGACAGAACACGTAAAAAAAAAATAATATAAAAAATAATGGTCCCCCCCAGAATAATCCAATGCCCGCCCAGCTAAATTGCCCTTGCGCCGGGTCTGCATCTGGTTGAAAAGTTGTAGCTTACTCATCTTTAATTGTAGATCACAAGAAACGACATAAAAAGAGTACTGAATTAGAAAATAGAAGCCACAGAAAGAACATCAGAATGACTGGAATAGCGGAAGGGGCAGAGGGTAACAACATCGAAGACTTTGCTGCTAAGTTTTTTCTTAGCATTTCCTCGGTGAAGATAACTCCCACATGAGGAGCCTAAAATTTGGTTTATGCTTGAAGCATGTGCATTCCGGACAGAAATTAGATGCACAGAACAGGCCGAGACGACTTTTTGCAGTCTTTATACCTTTTGCAGCTTGTCCCCAATGTGAAACAATATTCTCGAAGACTGTAGGAGGGGGGCCTAGGGCTCTATGGCGTGCATACAACACTACACCATAATAGAAGTAGAAATCACTGTTGTTTACAACATGACAACACCATGGGCAAAGCCCATAAGCTGAAACGAAGAGAAAGAATAGTTTCCCTAGTGTGACAGCAATTTCTCTTCAAAAATTATACAAAAATATTTTGATAACGGTGATCTTTGCTGGCTGATTCATACAGATGTCTGTACTTATGAACCCCTGCCAGTAGGAGCTCTTACCAGTCGCCATGTTTTTCCACACATGATTGTCCACGTAACTTGAAAATTTTCTGGGTGCACATTGCGGAAAGCTTGGGCTCTGCAGAGGCTGCGCAGCGGTCATGGTTGCTGAAATGACGTAATTTGGACTTGTGGAGCTGTGCGAACATCACTGATGTGACAAGCATAAACCAAGCTTTAGTCTCCTCCTGTTCCTGTCAGCCAATGGGTCCCCTTGCCGAAAAAGAAATGGATGGAAGTCAATGGAGCGAAAAAAGTTATATGCTGGTCCGTTTTGTCCTTAATCACACATGTTGTACCTCAATTTAAATGTTAACTAATGATGTGCGTTTCAACTGTGTTTGTCAACTGGTTTTGGATTTATTAGCTTTTTAAAATTTGCAATTAAAATGCCTACAAATCAGGGGTAACGCTAGCTACCACTAGCCTTGTAGAGCTTCTCCCGCATGCTGGCTCTAAGTCTACAAACTGTTTCTCCCCCAGCATAGCTACCACTTTCCACATAGCCAGATTTGTTTTTCTCCACGTTTAATGCTCATTCCTTTGTAATGGAGGAAGGAGGCAAATCATGGTCATTTTTCACTGTCTTCTTAAGTTGTAGGCCAACAAGTGTTTTTACGCAAAATCTAAAGTAACTTTTGCTGCTGGTCAAAAAGCTGCTTTGGGAACATGCCCCGACGTTGTCAAGCATGCATACAAGCTTGTGGGGGCCACACAAGATACTGAAAAGCATTCGGAGTTGCAGAAATTAGGTTTTTGAAAAAATGGACTAGCCTGCCACATCTTCATTTCACTCTGATTTTAGGGTGTCTACACAACTGAGCCCTCTCTAGGCTGAAAACCTTTATTTCCATTAAAAGACTTGGCATCTTTTTGTTCCTAAGACATTGCCCTGTCGGTAACTTCATATTGAGATCTGATGTATCTAATGTGTTTATTTAAAGTGTTCCTTTAATTTTTATGAGCAGTATATTTTCCTCAATATGAGTCCTGAGGTCAGGCAGCAACAGGCATTCTTCAGCCAGGTGAAGCTGAAAGTCTCTGCAGTGCTGCTGTCCAATAGAGCATGTATGACTCGGCCAAACATGTGATTATAGTTAATGGCTTCAGGGACACATTTATCAACCCGCAAGCACCTTAGAGATTTATTCAGACCAACACGCTTATCACACTGAAGGATGAAACATTGTGACAGAAAATTTTATTATGCTGGGACATTAGAAAGGTTAAATCCTCTTACTCAGCTCTTAGACAGCTGTTCTTATTCTAAGGTACAAACAAGAACCAATTGTATGTAAACATCTCATCTTGACTTATGACAAATCTTGTTATTATCTGGTGTTACACTTATGACAGCTCCTGTGAATGTCTTTCTCAGTATTATACAAAGTGTCCTTGTTCATGATTTTCCGCTGACCATCAGATGAGCAATGTGTGTGAAACTGGTCCTCAGTATCTTTGTTTGATTATGGATGAAGTCATAAGGTGTGGCTACTTTTGTTTTATTCTCTCATCCAAGGCTTCTCAGACACCCAGATTTCCATGACAATTGACCACACTGGAGGAAGGAATGGAATAGATGTCCCTGGTGCAACTAATCAAGAAAGATATTACTAGATGGTAACACTCAGACTGAATTTAAATGCTCTTACTTTGGAGCCGGAAAAGTCTCATAATAAATAAACAAACGCAGGGTTTTTCACGAATGCATATGCTCATTCGGAAATGCACACGGTCTGCTTTACAAATGCACACACAGAGGTTCACAAATATAATTTTCAGAAACACTTGTAATATAAATTCACAATGCAAACGATGAGGTTTACAAACACACACTATCTGTTTCACAAACGCACACAATCTGTTTCACAAATGCACACAAGGTGTTTCACAAATATAATTTTGAAAAAAGCTTAAAATATATACTCACAGATCATACAAATTCCTGAATGTGCACCACCACTTTTCAACAGTGAACCTCTCTGCATTCATGAGCGAATTCTGTGTGGTGAGTTCTGAGACTCACCTAACGAGCATGGACAACTAATGTCACCATTGGCTAAGGGACCTGTCAATCAAATTAATTACTGAGCCAGGTTTCAGCCAATGGTATGGCTCCTAACATGTTCCATCCTCATTATGGGTTGAACATACGGACCCCGGCAATAATTAGTAATTACTAATCCATTCCCTCAGTTTATTAAACAGGGGGCATGAATTACTAACCCGTTTCCTCGGTTTATTAAACTGTGCGCATGGACCCGCAATCTATTATCCCCGCCTTAATAAACCGAGTTGATCTGAGAAGCTTGCAAAGTCTGTTGGCACAAGCACCTTGATTTCAGACTTAAAGGTATTGAATTTTCTCTCGGTTGCCATGAATACCTGTGAAATGCTTATCTATATGCAGAATTTTTGTTAAGTACTTTGCATTTTATGGTTCCGGTGCAAATTTCTAGGAAGGGTGGGATTAATAAAGCAGGAATTGTGTAGAGCTGTGTGTACTTAGGGTTTTATCTATCAAACTTTTCTTTGCATAAACTTTTCTTTGTTGCTGAAATTGTATAGACTTGATTCTAGAGAATTCTGTGGAATCCAAGGATTCTGTTATCAGTTTTAGAGATGTGGTCCCTTTTCTCCAAACGTAAAAGTTCTGAAACTTGCTTATTGGAGAGCTGGATCTAGAAAAACTGAACTCCTACTGTTGACCAGTAAAGAGGGAACCCAGAGGAGAACTGACAAAGTCCATCTGTGCGCAGATGGGGGATGTGGGGAGGGGGTACTGTGTGTCAGAATCTGTGTGAGTATGGAAACAGGACAATATCAGTTTAAGATGAAACTGAAAAGAAATATTGGAACTGAAAAAAAAAATTGGCATTGAAAAATATAACTGTAACTGAAAATCTTAATTTTTTAGCTGAAATAAATGTTGTGAAAATGTATGGTTTGAAAGTGAAACAAAAATTAAAATTGAAAAATTTCTACCTCTTTTCTAACCCAGCAAATAAAGGTCACTTGTAGTTTTTTAAATATTTAATGTTAACATATTACAGCTAAATCCACTGCTATGATGTTCTGTAATGTTCATTTTGATATAACTTTAAAATTAATTCCCATTTGCTTTCTTTCTTTTGGTTTGAATACATTAAAAGGAGCCTTGAAACCCTGTATATCATGGTGGGTAAATGGTTTGAGAGGTTCCCCTGGGCTTATGATATCATGGGTTTGATTCCGACAGGAAGCCAAAGTTTTAGGCTGTTAATTATTTTTCTTGGACCATGTGTCCTGTTCCCTCAGTCGGCTGTTAGCCTACAGGCTGCACAAACCTTATTTATATTAACCTTATTATAATAACATTATCTCAGTATGAGAATATATTAACAAAAATAACAGAGTGCACTTGTGTACAAGGCAAAAAAAAATTAAATACTAAAAAGTAAAACAGCTCAGCCAAACGGATTTTAACCCATAACATCAAAACTACAACACAATATCTCCAACTACTAGGACGACATTGACGATCAAACTTTCAATGTTCCTTATTGTGCATTTAAACCAGAAGAAAGTAAGCAGAACGTTATATAAAAATAAACATTACAGAAAGTTATAGCAGTGGATATTGCTGTAATACGTGGACATTTTAGAATCAAAATATGCAAAAGAACTTCCAGTGACATTTATTTGCTGGGTTAGAGAATGGGTAGAAAACAGCCCGGCTAACTGACAGCTGAAAGCTAGTACACGTGGCTCTGAAGGCTCGCCCCTCATGTACTTGCACAATGTCAAATAAGTATCAGCTGAATGAAACTGAAAAGCAGCAGCACTGAAAGAAGATTGACATTGAAAAAAAAAGATTGACATTGAAAAAAAAAGATTGACATTGAAAGATAAAGAATGCAAGTGTGAAAACCTGATTGTGAGTTAATTGTTTTAATGCATATATTTTGAGTTTCATTGGAAAAAAAATTCACTTTCAATTTTTGTTTCACTTTCAATATAGACAATTTTACTATTTTACTGCAAGTTCAGTTTCAAGTTAAGCTGATATTGTCCTGATCCCATAAAAAGTGGGGAATTTGTGTCTATTAGCTTTCTGCCAAGTACTATTTAAAAAAAAAAGTTAGTGTGGTCACATCTGATCAGAGCACGTTCTTCCTCATTTTGCTGTGTCCCCTACATGGATTGTAGCAAACAGGACTTCTTATAGCTTGCTAACAACAATACATTTTTTCTTTGCTTTCTTCTAGGGAGGCCAGATTTGTGGAGTATGCCACCAATGGCCTAAAACAAATTATCCCACCTGAACTCTGGCTCTCTGCAGTTCCTCCAGAGTTACCATGTGCCTCTTGGCTACTTCTCTGATTAATGCTCTCATTATCAAAGTAAACTTATTGTACTTGTACTATGTTGGACCCCTTCTTTTTCTACAGAACTTATCTTGTTCTTCATGGTACAGACTCACCAAGGTATCAGAAGCATTTTTCAGAAATTCTAGACAATATTGATATAACAGCATCACACATTTGTTTCAGATTTGTCTTATGCACATCCATAATGATAATCTCCTGTGGTCATTTGAGTCCAGTGAACTTACTGTTAAGTTCAAGAAAACCAGCTTCAGAAGATCTGAGCTTTGTTAATAGGTGCATTATTCTACTGGAAGTAGTCATCAGGTGTTACAATGACACCATCAACGCCAGCCTGACCCATTAGACTTATTTCCACTATTCAAACTTCATCGTAATGTTTTCAAGAACTGCTCAGCATAGAACCAGCAGAGTACCATTCTGTGTACAGTGTGTACCAGAAATGGCCCAGTAGAGTCGCTGGGTGGGAGCTTTGATTAAGTCACCCTGATTAATTGTTATTCAGAGGGAAATTAGCAGACAATGACAAACAACCGGGTTTTGTAAAAATAAGAAGAGTTTCTGGAGAAGCAGTTTATAACAGCAAACAAAAACATGCCAAATATCCTTGCCTCTATCATGTTCTTTTTTGTTATTTTCTGCTGCTGTGGGAGCCTTTTGGTTCCCATCAGTGACACTACATACTGCTGAAACAGTCATGATATGCTGTTAGCTAATTCATTAAAGGGCCGATCTTATATGGAGAAATGACGGCTGAGAGGAGCAGACGAACAGTTTTAACCTGATAGATGAAAGTCTGGTTGTCATGTGTTGCTTTTAAATAGCCCAAAAATGCAGCAAGAACTCAAAGTAGAATTTTTAGACAGGTTTAATGAACAAAAAAATCTAAGAACTGACAGGAAAACACAGGAACAGAACATGAAGGATGGGTGAGGTGGTTCATGGCAAAGAAGAACTTTAAGAGCTAAAATTTAGAGTTTAATCAAACAAATAACCGAAGGTTGCCATATGTACCAGCTAATGTATCACAATAGTTTGTCTTTGAAATATTGATAAAGATAAAAAAACGTAAAAATTTCCCCTATAGATTCCAAAGCATGTAGCTGTGTAGCAGTGTTCCCATGAAACACATTATTAAGTAGCAGCAAAATCACAGACTACCTTTTGTATGAGGTTTGTGCCTGTTTTCCATGAGGAACAGACACAATCCAGTGATATTGTATTAGCAAAGAATATGAAATCCAAGTATTAGTTTCCATTTCACCAATGCTCTCCACACGAAGGATATAGAAACATGCATATTTTGTTTTCTGATCTCTGTACTTAGGTGGAAAATACGCAGTTAAAATGAGTTATTTTTCATCTGGTTCTGTTTTGGTCCATCTAAACCAATGTATCATTTCTGAGTCGGAGCTTGCAAGTATTAATGAAATCTCCAGATGCTTCACATTACTCCCGCTTGAACAAACACTCACACGGCAAAGTTTCATACTTTTTGCAAGGCCCAGAAATGAAAATGGAATAACTGAGATGCAGGTAAATCAACGTCAGATGGCTATCTCTTCGCTGGAGCAGGCAAGGAAATTATTTTATTCCATGCATGCAGTCTGCAGTCTCTGCCGTCTCACTTTTCATTACAGGAAGCGTATGAGGGATGATGACGTCAATCTGTTGTAAATCTCAGGTGGCAGTTGAAAAGCTCTTATGTTCAGATCTGGAAGTCCCATCATCATCCCTACTAAAGTCAATGAGCAGTGGCATGTTTAAGTGTATGTGACTGCTCAGGACTACCGCTTTGATTAAACGGCCATCATATTATATATGATATTAAATCTGTCTTCATAATAACAACTCAAAACCTGAAAGTGAGGATACAGTAAGCACTATTTAAGAGTTTAAGCTTTTGCATGTCTAACGGTTCAATTCAATTCCGTTTATTTATATAGTGCCGATTTACAACAGATGTAATCTCAAGGCACTTAATAAGAAAAACAATTTCAATAAAGTTATACAAACCTTCGACAAGTTAAAAAGCGCTCTATTTAAGGATATCCAGCAGATTTTCTCAAGTCATTAATAAGCAGTTCCGCCCCGTACATGCAGACCCCAACCACAGCAATCCTCTGAGTAATCCCTCATACTGGGCAAGCATGTAGCAATGGTGGAGAGGGAAAACTGCCCTTTAACAGGAAGAACCTGGCTCAGTACAAGCGGCCGTCTGGCACGACCATCTGGGGATTTCAGAAGACAGAGCAGAGACACAGAAAGAAAAATAACTCATGTAAGAGCACTTTTTTATATTACAGAAAGGAAATGGTAAAACAGAGAAAAGTTTTTGATGGTGACCTGTATTTACATAATGTGCTTTCATGGTTGACTAATTATTTGATTAGACTAATGACTGTGGACTAATATAAAAGATATAAATATAGTTTAGGATAACTGATAATAGTAATAAGATTAAATTTCCAGAATGGAACTTTTACTTTGGTGTTGTTCACGCTCTTTAATTCTGCATTTTCAGTCTTTTTCTTTATGTCCTCCATGTTTGTGGTGGGAGTCGGGAAGTTGCGCGTATCGGATGTGTAAGTGAGGTAGACAGAAGGGAGGTGCTAGTGTGGGGCAGAGTAGCTGCTGCTGCGTTCAAGTGTTTCCATTTAAACACAACACAGTTCTTTAATTAGCAGGTTAAAAAAAATTCAATTGAAAAATAAAAGTGACCTGCCCGTAATTATACGGTTGTCGGCCCGAAGCCCGCCCCTTAGGCTGTCGGGACCCTCGGACCTAGGGCTCCACTTCATTTCTAGTTGCTGCATTTTGATTTGTGTTATTTAAATCAGTGGTCCCAAAAAATTTTTTCACCACAAATCATTTTAATATCAGACAAAATTAATGACAAGCAGATATAACCTCAACAAAATAAAACGATATACCTGGATTAAAAACAGGGTTATTTTTAAATATAATCTTTAATGTCAATCCAGTGTGGACTAGTAACTTTATTGGCATTTCCGTATCATCGTCTTAGTATCATAATATGAGAAAAATCCTCTCTGCCACCTAACACTCTTATGATGATTTAGCACAAAAAATATAAAGTGAATGAAAAATACAACTCACCTCTACACTAAATAAGTGGGAGCCCAATAGCTGTTTCTCTTTAACAAGTCTGTCATATAAAATCCAAATATTATAACAGAAGTTTTCTGTTGGAGTGGGACAAAATATAAAAATTTTCAAATTTCAAAGAAATTATGCATCATTAACATCATCAATAGCCCTGATGCCTCTGTACAGATATCAACAGCAGCAGCTCTGTCCTCTGTAACCTCTGACAGGATACTCATAACAGCATCCTGATTCTCCACAAGACACTTGGTCACATCATGGTGGCTTGTCCACCTGATCTCCAACAATCGTTTAAATGAGGGAACATCAAAGTTCTGTGACACATAATGACGGTGAAAAAATGAGTGCAGTGATCCTGACAGTTCAAAAAAGTTTTTTGCACATGGCTCTGCTTACATTGCATGGACCACTGCCAAGTGCAGCTGGTGGTTATAGCAGTGGATATAAGGTATATTCTTCCCTACCTTCATTTGCAACAAGGCCTGAACCCCACCCCTGACCCCACTCATGACAGAAGCTCCATCATAGCACTGAGTGATAATTTCAGATGTACTATTGCCTTAGTCAGAAATATGCTCAAGAATTTGGGTGGTAATAAATTCAGCATTTAACTGACTGAGATCAAGCATTACAATCAGATGTTCCTCTAGTATGCCTTTACAGACAAATCTAATCATGACTGACAGATTCTCCACATTGCATTTGTCCCTAGTTCCATCACTTTTAATGCAAAACCCAGCATAATCTGCTTTGTCATAATTATCTTTTATCTTATTTAACACCATTTTGCCCAGTGTTTCAATAATTTCATTTTGAATGTTGTGGGAGGTGTAATTTCCATTTTGTGGCATGTGTTTGTGTATTTCATTAAATTTGGGGTGCTTTGTCAATGTGTAGTCAACCATTTTTAAGAACAGTCCTGCAGAGAAATCATAATTTGAGCTTTCCACAGTGCCACAAAGTGGAAGTTCATTTACTGCTAGGAACTGAACAACTTATCCAATTGTTTTTATATAAAATCTGTTTTTCTCAATCTGTGTTGGATTAATTAAATTATCAATGGTTTCCCCTGTGACCTCTCTATGGGATATTTCAGACCAGATTTTTGCATTTTTGATGTGGCATTGACTTAATGCATACTTTGTGAGTCCCTTGTCTTTTTCTAATGCCGTTTTCCAATGATTAAATACATGTTTTGTGAAAACCAATCTCTGTCATTGTTTCCCCTTAAACTTACGACATGGGAAACAAAAGCATTTATCAAGCTTTGCTGAATATTCGAGCCACAGTCTCCCACGATACCAGCCAGGGCAGAATGAGCAGGCGTTTTTCCCAAAACTACTCTTGGGGAAAACCAGAGCTGTGGGTTGTGACGGTGCTGTAGTGTTCAAATCCCTCGCAGCGGCCACGGCTGGGCTGGGAGCAACAAGGACAGCAGGGGCTGCGGTGCTTGTGCAAATATAAGAACTATGTGTACCGGTACTGCACTAGGCACGGGGGTTAGAGTTTGTGACAAGTTGAGAAGCAGTATCACCCGACGAGCCGGGTAATGATTCGGTCTCTACTGCTGCCGATGCAGTGGCACTGCCAGTGCTAGGATTAGCTTTAGCAACCAGAAATCTACGCAAAGTTGACTCGGTTCCCTTTCAGTTACAAAAGACAGCGACAGAGAGAAAGTGAGGGAATGAAAAAGTAACCAAATAATTCCAGTGGCAGACAGCGGAATAAACTCAAAACGGTGGCTGAGCTCAACTAACGGCAGTGTGTCTGCGTAGTCTGCTGTGACTGAGAAAAAGTGAGAAGCGGAGCCGGAGGAGCAACAAGCAAGTGCAGCAACTGGCCACACCCTCTCTGTGAATCTACCAATAAGCAGCTACTATGAATGAGGGACAGAGAGCGCTCTGCTCATTTTACTTCAAATATTTAGGAAATTTGTGATTTCTGCATGCCATCACGTTTGGGGGGGCAGTCATGGCATTTAGTGGGGCATTGCCCCCCCTTGCCTATGCCTATATCCGGGCCCGATGGCTACCTTTATTAGCAGAGCAACAATTGTTGTTAGGTTTACCATCAGGGACAGATGGTAAACCTAAAGTACTACAACATCTCTAATCTTTTTACAATACAGAGTAAGAACACCATTTAAACCAAAACAAAAACAAACATCAACAAAAGAAAAACTGTCAAAAATGTCAAGATGCGACTAAGTCTCATGGTGTTGGAGCTAATAAAAATCCACAAATTTTCCATCAACATTTTTTCAACATTTTGTGATTCTGTGATCTCCTGGGACCAGCTGGGAGGAACGCTTTCACGAGGTATACGCGTCTAAAACGCTCCCAATGGGAAAGGACGCACGGCTGATTTCGTGAGTAAAACGCATCTATCACATTACTCATTTTCCTTGTGAAGTCTGATGAGGTAGAATGAAAATACTCTCAACTGCAATTAAATATTAATAGATTTACAAACGGTTAATCTAATAACAAACCTAATTATATTAAGGGTTAAATATTTTTCCTATTAACACACATATGGCTTAGGCCTGGGCGGTATATCGGTTCATACCGAAAACCGGTGTCTATTTTCGTTATGATATGAATTTTTAATGAATTTTTAACCGGTGAATAGTTCGGACAATTTCCGGAATGTTTAATGAGAGGAAGTGTTTCAGTCGGGACCGATTTCACTACTACACGCTCTTCAACACAGTGTAGAAAATAAAGTTTTTAACTAAGTGCAGGTGCTGGTAGGAGTGAAGCACACAATTCTGATGGAGTAATTCCAAAAAAGAGGAGCCTCGTCTACAGTTTAAAAAGTTTATTGACTTTAAAATGTCAGACGAGAACCGTAACCTTTTACAGACGCTATTGAGAGTAACCAGTAAGGGGAAGTGTTGACCGCTATTTCACCGTCTGTAGGTAAACGCGGTCAACGGCGGCAAAAACAGTAGGAAAGAAATCATTAAGTGGTAAATATGTTTTACATACCATCTACGATACTTCTGAGGTCTTTTATTCTGTTATCTGCATATAACCAGCTAATAATCACCTACGGTCGCTATGTTTATTTTACTTCTTCTTTGGCAAAATCCGATCTGATTCTATACTCTGCCTCCTAGCGGGGTTCTTCAGTACTACATGCAAAGCAACTAGAAGATGCAATTTGCTGCTTGCGCCAACGTAAGGTTTAAAAAAATATATACTTTCAGCCTTAGAACGTCAAGAATGTCTACCAGAATCATAATCATTTTAACTATGTTCATATAATTCACCTGTGTCTGGAAAAAAAACATGATGCAGTCCATATGGCAGTAAAATGGGCTATTTAAAGCACATTTTTATATTTTTCATTCTTATTAGAAAATGTGGATATGAACGGTTTTGTATGGAAAAAAAATACTGTTAAATACCGTATTACCGATATGTTTTTTAAAAAATACCGTGATATGAAAATTCTGCCATACCGCCCACCCCTAATATGGCTATAATTTCCAAAAGAAATACAATTTGAAGGAACGTAATTATAATAGAAAACAAAAAATGTATTTCATTATAAGTTTTGGAAAAAAGTTCTGTAATAGTTTGATGTTAAAGTGTTTACATTGTTAAACAAAATAATGAAATTAATGAAACATTTTGGAGTAATTTGACGTTATTAAAATGTGAACACTCTTCTAAACAGCACAATCCCAAAACTCATTTTATACGTATTTGAGCTTTTTGATCATGCTGTATTGAAGATATTTGCAATGTTACTTTGGCACTACTACATCATTTCATGTTCCATAATTTCCTTTTCCATGTTCAGGAGGACTTAAACAAAATAGTTAATGAAACATTTTGGAGTAATTTGATGTCATTAAAATGTGAACACTGTTCTAAACAGCACAATCCCAAAACTCATTTTATACATATTTGAGCTTTTTGAACATGCTGTATTTAAGATATTTGCAATGTTACTTTGGCACGACTACATCATTTCATGTTCCATTATTTCATTTTCCATGTTCAGGAGGAGCGGTTAGGGTAAGGCTAAAAAAAGTTGGGTCTCTAGCCTGTAGCTTGCCATTGGTGAGAGGGCTTTCATCTTTGCTATGTTCATTTTGTATAGCTTTCTATTAGTTTTTAGGGTTCTTACTTTAAAATGTATATATATATATATATATATATGCTGCTCTGCATAAATGAGTACACCCCCATTAAAAAGTATAAATTTAATCAGTAGCTCAATGAACAAAAGAACGAATTCAAAACTTTCCACAGGGCCGAGTTTTATTGAACACTTATTTAACTCCATAACATGAAATTAAGGTTAATAATCTAATTTAGATCACAAAATCTTCAGTTTTACTCAAATTGGTTGAAGGAAAAATGAATATACCCTGCAAAAAAAACTACCACATCTAGTATTTTGTATGAGCACCATGCTTTTTAAGGACAGCACCAAGCCTTCTAGGCATGGTCTAGGCAACATCTATCTTTTTCCATTCTTCAAGAATAAGCTATTTTAGAGCCTGGATGCTGGATGGAGAGGGATTCTCAACTTGTCGCTTCAGAATTCCCCACAGGTGTTCGATTGGGTTCAGATCAGGACACAAACTTGTCCATTCAATCACCTTCATCCTATTCTGCTACAGAAATGCAACAGTGTGTTTTTGGATCATTGTTGTGTTGGAAAAGTGCATGACGACAAGTGCACGGAGTGATGGCAGCATCTTCTCCTTCGGTATAGAGCAGTACAATGTTGAGTTCATGATACAATCAATGAAATGCAGCTCCCCAAAACCAGCAGCACTCATGCAGCCCCACATAAGGACACTGCAACCACCATGTTTCACTGTTGGCGCCATGCATTTTTCTTTGAAATCCTCACCTTTATGACACTATACAGTTTTTAAACCATTAGTTCCGAAGACAGTGATCTTGGTGTCATCACTCCAGAGTATGGAGTCCCAGTAGTCTTCATTTTTTCAGCATGGGCCCTTGCAAATTCTAGGCCTGCTTTTTTGTGCATGGGCTTTAGGAGAGGCTTCCTTCATGGACGATACCCATGCATGCCATTCCTCTGCAGTGTGCGCCGTATGGTGTCCCGGAAAATGGTCACTCCAGTTTGGCTTTCTACTGCTTTAGCTAACTGCAGTGAACTTGCATGGCGATTTCCTTCAACCCTTCTCATCAGAAGACGCTTCTGTCAAGATGTAAACTTCGGTGGATGGCCTTGACGTCTCTGTAAGATGGTTGCACTTCCATCTTTCTCAAAAAAATTATTTATTTATTATTATTTTTGCTACAGTATTTTGACTGATATGTAAAGTTTTGCTGATCTTCTTGTAGCCCTGACTTTTTTGTTGTAAAGAGATGATTTTTCTTCTCAGATTTCTCTTCCATGGGGAGCCATTACTGACAGCAGGAAATGGCAAGGGCTTTTCTTTTTAAAGTAATGCCCTTTTATTGTCACCTGTCTGCTGGGCACCTCTTAATTTAAACATTAGACTCATATGTGGATGAATACCTGATAATTAGAAGTTTCTAGTCTTAAGTGTGGCTTTTCTCCTAGGACTATAATACATTTTTGCAACATGGGGTTGAATTAATTTCTAAGGCAAATCACTTTTTTGTGTGTGCAAATGAACAAATCTTGTTTGCAACCAATGGTCCACATTTGTGGGAGTATTTTGTAGTATAGTATTTCATACATCATTCTGAAAGGAAGCTAAAGGTTTTCTGACAAACGTAGTGGGGTGTACTCATTTATGCAGAGCACTGTATATATAGTACAGGCCAGAGGTTTGTACACACCTTCTAATTCAGTGCACTTTCTTTATTTTCATGACTATTTACATTGTAGATTCTCAGTGAAGGCATTAAAACTATGAATGAACACATATGGAATTATGTAGTACTTTTACAAAAAAGTGTGAAATAACCTGGCCGGACCTGAACCCAATCGAGATGATTTGGGGTGAGCTCAAGGCAAAAGGGCCAAAGAGTATTAAACATCTAAGGGAACTCCTTCAAGACTGTTGGAAAACCATTTCAGGTCTGTTGTCTTATTGGATGCACATTTTATAACTCTTGAAAAACGTGAAACCTCATCGCTAAACAAATTCTAATTCACAGAACAGGGATAGATAGGCAATATTATATATTTCACTTTTAAGTTTAAGGTTTCAGGCTAAACCATGTAATTACATGTGTTACATATTAATGGTGAATGATCTGTATATGTATAGCACTTTACAGTACATTTAGTCATTCACACACTGGTGATGGTGATAGCTGCCCTGGAGAGCACTGACAGAGGCAAGGCTGCCGGACAGTGGCACTACCAGTAGGCAGATCATCACCAGTAGGCAACGGTAGAGTGTCTTGCCCAGGGACACAACAACCAAGACAGCCAGAGCTGGGGCTTGAAGCAGCAAATTTCCAGTTACAAGACAAACTCCTAAACCCCAAGCAACAGTCTTCATAATATAATGCCATGCATGTGTAGCTATTTATTTAATATTTATGAAAAGAACATGATTTTAATTGTGCATCTCCAAGCATACCAGTTTAGGGTTTTTAAATCCTAGACATTTTTCAGCAACCTTACAACCCAATCAAACCAAGGCTGAGTACCCATGGCATTGTATTTTATTTTATTTTTTCTCACTGTGGGTTTAATTTTTTGAAGTTATCAACACAAACACGAGAAAACAAAAAAAAAACAAGTAAGAAAGAAGACGAAGAAGAGAAACAGGACAGGTATGAGTGTGAACTGATGATACAAGATAGGGAGGTAAAGAAGACAAGAAAACATCCCAGTCCTCCTCCTCTGTTGGACGGCAGAGAAGTAGGAAAAACAAAACAAAATAAAAAAAACAACAATAGAACAGAACATTAACAAAACACATCCAGTAATATGAACTAAGAACGACACATTCAAAACACACAAAAATAGATTAATAAATACAACACTGTCGCTGGTAAGGTCCTGGCACCAACTATCTGTTGATAATGTCCTCAGCCCTGTACACATCAATATGCCCACACCTACGTGTGTGTGAGCATGAAGGTGTAAATAAGGTTTCCCCATGCAAGTGATTGATAGCTGGTGTAAGCAGCTGTCAATCCATCCTGCAGGAATCCACACAGATATGAAGGAGGTCAGATATGTATACGTCCAGAGCTCCCCAGAGTCCAGGAGCCACAGGTAGACCAACGCAGGGCTGACTGCCCCCAAAAAAGATGAACAGATGGAAGCCCCAGGGGAACACCCAGCAGCTACAATGCTTGGGCCCGGGAGGTCGCAGGGACCAGGGGTACCCCGCCCCCCAGCAGGGCCACGACCCATGATCGGGCTCCCCACCACAAGGCAGGAGGGACCCGCTGACGGACAACACACGTCCCTACACTGGGGCACTGTAAAGGGGGGGTAAGCAGTTGCAATTCTCGGGGCACATGACTGAGAGAGGGGCCCAGGGAAGCCCCTTATAAAATTGTGGTGCTTAAAAATATATTTGAAAGTAAAAAAAAATATTAACTTGAATCTGATAGCAATTTCCTGGTGTCAAACAATGTATTTGTTTTAGAAACACTAATGCCCCTCTCCCCCTCTTGGTTACTGTAAATGGTTCAGAGCGCCAGCGCCGAAATCATATTCAGAACATCCTCTCAACCCCAAAGAAGACACAGAAGACAAGTCAGAGAACAATTCATTCCCTTCACTGTTGTGGAAGATCTTTTCTGTCAAACTGTTGCTCAATTTAGGTCAAAGTAGGATTAGCTTCTAAAACCCAGTGTTACAACTTTTCAGTTTTTTGTGTCAGCCGCTGTGAGATACAGGAGGATGTATGGATACTGAACTAGCCACGTTGCTACTGGATTGGTAAGTAATACATGCTTGCTCCAGGGTTATTTTGGCATGATAATGCGATACAGTGCCAGTAAAATTGTTTGATGGTTTACCAACTGACACGCTGCCAGTTTGATGTTTTGTTCTTTTGACTGTACTTGTAAACTTGTTCAAAAGCCCTTCATAGAGATTTCCACATTTGCTTCGGCTGTCGGCTCGGTCTTGCTGATAGCTATTACCGCTGCATTAAAGTGCATATTATTCAGTTAAATTGATGTTTTCGGACTTAAATTAGTGCTAACTCATTAGCGGAGTAGATCTTCACGTCATGGTGATGTGATACAGTAGCTTTGCTCAAATTTTTTCACATTAGCTCAAGAACCCAACTTTTTTTCTCTGTTAACTTATAAATGTAGTTAAACATAAGATGTTATATTGACTATCAGTTGACCTTGCCTAATGAGGTCTTGATTATTCTGAACAGTCAAATAAACTTAAACATTAGAATGTCCAAGGCAGTCATTTTGACCCTTTTGAAATATGCATATTAAATACCTTTGTCAAATTAAGTAATGAAGCCTTGTTGGTCCCTGACTTTTCCTAAAGCTATGTGAATTTTAATAAAACTATTTTGAATATTAATCATGTAAATAATAACGGAAATATGATCATTTCTACAAAGGATTTTGCGCTGCTGCAATTTAGTTTGCAAACATTCTGGATCAGATAATATGAAAGTATTCTGTGAAGGGTGGTTGGCAGAGATGGATCATACTGTATTTGACAACATAGGAGAACATGTAGTAACACAATTCCACATCATCTTCAAGAGATGCACTGAAACCTCCCAAACAGCTCAAAGTAGTGTGTACAGTAGCTGGGAGATGATTTCTATCAGAGTTTCTGCTTGCAAGGAGTTGCCTTTAACCAAGAGTTGAGTACAGATTTACTTTTTTATTACAGGTAAAATATTTAAGCCTTCTCTGGTTTTAGTATCTTTACTTATAATCATTCCCAAAGATTTTACCTCATTTTAACTGGAATCCCATATAAGTCAGTTTGCTCCATATCATGTATAGACATAAGCTCACATTTTTAAAATGTAAATAGAATCCCAATGCTTTAGAAAATTTTCCAATTTTGTTGATTACCAAAGGGATCTGGACTGTTTTTTTTTAGAAATATAGCTAATAACTCAGCAGCTAAAATAAATAATTAGGGAGAAAATATACAGTCCTGCCGGATTCCACGATTGATAGTGAATCCTTTAGGTGTTCCTTGGGGGACAGAAACCGAGCTATTAATATCCTCATACATTATAGTATCGCTTTAATAAACTCTGTACAGAATCCAAAATAGTCTGAAGTTTTTATAATACATGTATATTCAACAGAATCAAATGCTACATAAAGATCCAAATATTAAAATGAAACCCTTATCTTCAATCAAAGAATAAGAATCTACTAAATTAAGGACTAATCTGATTTTATTATGTATTGACCTATCTTTTATAAATCCTGATTGTGTTTTACCATCTGTCCAATACCACTTTTCAAACAATTTGCAAAAATAAGAGTAAATAATTTGTAATCGACTGACATTGCTTTAATTTAAGGTGGTCTAGCAGTACAGAAGCAGTTATATATGATTCACATAAAGTCTGATTGACTTAAATATATGAGAATGATGGTAAAAATAACATAAAGTGCATGATTGTATGTAAATTAATATGAAAAAAGTCTTACGCTGTGTCCCCACCAAAAGCGTCAAAACGCGCCACATGCCCCCAGCTGGATGCTAGAACATTCGCACCTTGAAGCGTGTACAACGCGAACTTGACGCGCTTCAAATATTGTATTTTCACGCGCGAACTGGCCTTCAGCAGAGCTGGGGCTACAATGCAGCTGGCGGTGGATTATGGAACGAGCTGGCGGAGGACAGCGTGTTCGGCCCGGGCTTCAGCGGAGCTGGGGCTACAGTGCAGCTGGCGGAGGAGGACCGAGCTGGCGGAGTACTGCGTGTTCGGCCTGGGCTTCAGCGGAGCTAGCCTGGGGCTACAGTGCAGCTGGCGGAGGAGGACCGAGCTGGCGGAGTACTTCGTGTTCGGCGCGGGGTTCAGCGGAGCTAGACTGGGGCTACAGTGCAGCTGGCAGTGGATTATGGGCCGAGCTGACGGAGGACAGAGTGGATAACGTGTTCGGCCTGGCCTCTGGTAGAGCTGGCCCGCTGCACTGTGGGTTTGGTGAGCTACAGATACAGTTTAGCTACGGCGGAGGGATCCATAAACAGCAGCGAGCCTCTCAAAAAACACCGGCTCCTCGCCGCCTGGAGAACGTGACCTGCTCGCCCAGTTTGTGCCGTGAAGGTCCAAGCTTTGCCTGCCGAAACACCAACTACATTTCTGAGCAGCTGTCCATCTGTCTGCGGCTCGTAAAAGTTTATAATATATGAGCAGCGTGGGACGTGGTGCGGGAGCTGCTACCAGGAAACCAGGTGAGGAGGCTGTTTCAAGGCTGAGAGGTGCTTTTACAGCAACAACGGCTCTTTTAAGAGCCACACACAAAGCTCTTAAGAGCATTCCTGTCTAAATATATATTTTTTCTTTTTTCTGTGTCTGTATACCAAACTGCTTGTGTCATGTACACTACCGTTCAAAAGTTTGGGGTCACCCAAACAATTTTGTGTTTTCCATGAAAAGTCACACTTATTCACCACCATGCGTGAAATGAATAAAAAATAGAGTCAAGACATTGACAAGGTTAGAAATAATGATTTTTATTTGAAATAAGATTGTTTTTACATCAAACTTTGCTTTCATCAAAGAATCCTCCATTTGCAGCAATTACAGCATTGCAGACCTTTGGCATTCTAGCTGTTAATTTGTTGAGGTAATCTGGAGAAATTGCACCCCACGCTTCTAGAAGCAGCTCCCACAATTTGGATTGGTTGGATGGGCACTTCTTGCGTACCATATGGTCAAGCTGCTCCCACAACAGCTCAACGGGGTTCAAATCTGGTGACTGCGCTGGCCACTCCATTACCGATAGAATACCAGCTGCCTGCTTCTCCTCTAAATAGTTCTTGCACAATTTCGAGGTGTGTTTTGGGTCATTGTCCTGTTGTAGGATGAAATTGGCTCCAATCAAGCGCTGTCCACTGGGTATGGCATGGCGTTGCAAAATGGAGTGATAGCCTTCCTTATTCAGAATCCCTTTTACCCTGTACAAATCTCCCACCTTACCAGCACCAAAGCAACCCCAGACCATCACATTACCTCCACCATGCTTAACAGATGGCGTCAGGCATTCTTCCAGCATCTTTTCAGTTGTTCTGCGTCTCACAAACGTTCTTCTTTGTGATCCAAACACCTCAAACTTGGATTCATCCGTCCACAGCACTTTTTTCCAGTCTTCCTCTGTCCAATGTCTGTGTTCTTTTGCCCATCTTAATCTTTTTCTTTTATTGGCCAGTCTCAGATATGGCTTTTTCTTTGCCACTCTGCGAGTTTCAGATGAAAGTTCTCTTTTTCTGGCCATTTTGAGCGTTTAATTGACCCCACAAATGTGATGCTCCAGAAACTCAATCTGCTCAAAGGAAGGTCAGTTTTGTAGCTTCTGTACTGAGCTAAACTGTTTTCAGATGTGTGAACATGATTGCACAAGGGTTTTCTAATCATCAATTAGCCTTCTGAGCCAATGAGCAAACACATTGTACCATTAGAACACTGGAGTGATAGTTGCTGGAAATGGGCCTCTATACACCTATGTAGATATTGCACCAAAAACCAGACATTTGCAGCTAGAATAGTCATTTACCACATTAGCAATGTATAGCGTGTGTTTCTTTAAAGTTAAGACTAGTTTAAAGTTATCTTCATTGAAAAGTACAGTGCTTTTCCTTCAAAAATAAGGACATTTCAATGTGACCCCAAACTTTTGAACGGTAGTGTAGCTCGGGGTGATTAGCCCCGATTTTGATCAGTATTTCCTCCATGTCCTGCTGAGGCTGTGACTCCATGACAGTCACAGAATCACTGAAACTCTGTCCCCTGATTGGTTGACGCGCCGCGAATTGAACCTGGAGTTCAGACTTTTTCAACTTGAGCAGAATTTTTCACCCGCCACAAACGCCTCACTCGAACAAATCCTCCGCGCGAATAGGGCAGAAAAGCGTTTTCACGATGCAGATCTGCTTCTGATTTGAAGCGGGACCCCCTGCCGCGCGTCAACGCGCTCCTCCATTGACATAACATGTATACCTGACTCGCCGCTCGTTTAATTCGCTTTTGGTGTGTACGTACTGTTAGCTGTGTTGGGGGCCCTGCCAAGATTCTTGTCATGGGGCCCAAAATTCTTTCTTTCTTGTTTTTCGTTTTTTCATTGTTCGTTTCATATGAAAAACAGATCACGAAACCTTATCTGATTTTTCATTACAAAATGAAAATGGAAAAAACGGACAACAAGAGCACATTTTTGATTTTGGTATATTTGTTTGTTCCCTCTGAAGCTGAAGCAAACAGTGTGTAGAGAGCTGTTCGTTTGTACACACATGCTGCCACAACAGATGGACAGCCTGACTTTTCATATGTGGATTAAGGACGACGCAAGAATACACAAGCGTTAGAGATAGGTGTTTTATGTTATTGATAGCCAGTTTACGATCACGGAGGTCTGCTTTAGTGAGTAGGGTGTATGTTGCTAGGCTATGCATTTAACAATGAAGGATACGATGGTGATGTTCAACATACTGCTTAGTCTGTGACTTTTGTCAGAATCCAAAACCAACCTACACAGACAAGGAGTAATATTCTGAAGAAGTAAAGGAGAGTGGAGGAAGCCATAAAGAAGATAGACAGGAGACCAGCTGGACCACTTATATGGTGAGCTAATGCTAAAGTAGGCTAAACATAAGCTAAAGCCCAACGTAAAACTGTGTAAATGCTGATGTATTAAGGTTTAGTTATATGTATGCTGTATGTGTTTCAGATAAATGTCCTGTAAAGTAAGTTTTTAATATCACTGTCTAACATATCTAACTGGATCACATCGGATTGGATTGTGATAATCGATTCCAACTCTTGAGAATTGGAATCGAATCGATTTTTGAAATTTGAATCGATACCCAGCCCTATCATACAGTCTTTTAAATGTAACTTCTTAACTTACCGCTCATCGACAACATTGTTTGATGTGTTTGTGTTGTGTCGGGTTGCCACACATTCTGTAAAATACAGAATTGTCTTGGATGAAAACGCTGCCTCCTATATTCAACAAGTCTTGTAAATTTACCATGATCCCTTTGTTTTATCCAGGTTTACTTTTCAGGTGTAGGATCAAGGTTAACTTTTTTTCAGAGGATAAAAAGGTTCCACCAAACAAATTTTAGCCTTTGGAAGTAGCATGTGGTGAAACGTCAGAGGGAACGGAAGTACTGGAGATGATAGGTATGAGAGAAGATGTTATCAGCTACTGTCTATCCATCTCAGGAAAGAGATTAGACCACTGTTATGAAAAACTGAGTAATTTTGTTATTATTTAAAACTGAAATAGTTTTAAATAAAGGATAACATTTTTAATTCAGTTTTGGTCTCTACTTTGTAATCAACGAACATGGGAAAATGGATGGTGGACCTCGGTAATTTTGAAACTGATAAGGCCTTGTCATCATGAATGTTCATGTTTATGTTTCATACATTTATTTAACAACAAATTTGTTGGCAATAGGTCTCACAAAAACAAGTATAAATATATTTAAATTAGCAAACAAGTAGCAGCTTAGGTTTTTCTGCATAAGTCCTCGTACAAATCAATTTCAAGACCTAGCAGTTATTTTCACACCATCACTTGCTCCAGCCATAATAATAATGATGCCAAGGTTTATATGCACATTGTACCTTAGTGTTATATTAATTGTATATGTCCCACATGGCTCAACTGCTTGAAAATCCTCTTCTACTTGCAGTCTGTTGCATTAAATATGAATTGGAATGGGAGGGGTGTACATCAGCTGATGCCTGTGTTTACCCTTAATGTACAGTGTATGGCTTCTTCCTAAGGATGCAGACATCTCGAGAAAAATAATATTTAACAGTTAAAATAAAACCAAATGAAACAAATTATTGGTGTAATAGCACTGCTGTTAACAATGCATTGATGACTTCTGGCCTTTAACAGACAGTGGGGTGGAGGGGAGTCCCAGCTGGTCCCTTCTCCTCCCCCATTCAGCTCCCTCCTGCTGGCTTGCTGATGCTGAAGGGAGCCCTCCTCCTCCTCTCAGCCACATGGCTCTTTGTATACACTTCTATTTACCTCATTGTATTCAACACACTTTAAGCTTGTCCTGTTATATGCACTTATGAGAATATTTCTTTATTCATGATCAAATGTAATCTCTTATAACAGATAAAGATATAGGCTTGAATTATTATAAAAGGTACATACATAATTGTTGTAGAAATAATTGGTTGGCAAACATGTATCTGGATGCTTCATATGTTACACGTGGAAAAACTTCAAACACTTAAAGAAGAGAAAGATATAAAAGTGGCAGAGCTGTAAACAAATAGTTTAGATGGTCCCCTATATGAACTGAGCCTCACATCCACACAAAACAGCAGCTGTCTAACCTCTGACTTTATGCAAACAACACTGACCCAGCCTGTGAATGAAACTCAGTGGTTTAAAAGCAGTATTTAGGCTTACCTCTGTTGTTGTGTTCCTTTTCAGTGATAGATTTTAACATTGCTCTGTGGTCGGCAACAATAAAGGATGGGTGGAGGCACTGGTCACTGGGACTGACAGCAGCAGTAACCAATCAGAGACCATGGGCAGGGGGTGGGTTCTGGGCATGGTGCTCAAAGAAGTGGAAGTCCATGTGTTCAGAGAATAACATTAAAGCCGTAAACCAACAATTTAATAAACCGTGATAAAAAAACTAACATTGACAAGTACAAAAAAAGTCAGTGGAACAGTGAAATTTTGGTGGGCGAACCATAAAAGTAGAACCATGAAGGAGCACTGCTGCACATAAAGCCATGCTGGGGAATTGTTTTACAGAAACCAACTGTCAACAGTTTCCTTAATATCAGCACCATCACAGCACTATTAGCACAAATATGTACAGAAATTGGACAGATTTATGTATAATAATATATAAATGTACTCTGCTCATGGTGGCAGCATGTTGGAGAAGCTCTGTTACATTAGTTTTAATTTGGTCCTAATTGGTTTACTAGACCTTTGTTCATAATTATTTTTGTTTTAGGCATAATTGGTCTCATTTGTAAAGTTACAGTAAAAAAACTACCACTAATAATTAAAATTTAAATCGCCTGTGGTAAGAGAAAGAAAATGCGTTCATTTTTTAGTCATATTTTCAACAAGTTATCCATTTATTTATAAATGTGACAGTTTCTAACTTAACACTTAATTAGCAAGCCATGATTAATTTTCCAGTTAGTTATTTTAATTTTCATGATAAGCGTTTATTAATTTATTACTTAAGCCAATTGTTGACATTGCTTGAATTCAGTTTTTTTCTTCATTTTGATTTCTTATTTGTAAATAATTTGACTGGGATGATAGATGATGGACCTAATTTTAAATCTCTGGATTGCAGACAACTGATAATTTAGACCATATTACTATTGAATATTTTCTCTTCTGCCCAGAAATCAAGCAATCATCAAGTCATGACAGTCATGAGGCTGTCATGCAGATACAGCTTTCATACAGAGGCCTCTTTAGATTCGTTGAATTGTCCCAGAAAACCTACCTGCATCCACATTCACTTTTTGAAGATACTTGGATGATATAAATTACGAGAGCATTTTCTTTTTCTTTGGATTAAATAAAGTATTTTTTAATTGAATCTGAATTAGGGATGCACTAATACTGGTATCGGGTATTGGCCCCGATACCGTCTTATGTACTAGTATCAGTATCGGCTAAAGTTAACCGATACCATGAACCGATACTTAATTTCTGTAAGAAGAAAATAAAACCTGTCTTACAGTTCATTGCACTTTTTTTGTGTTGTAGACGTATCTGCATTGGTACCCGGTATCGGTAAGTATTCTGATCTAAGTATCGGTATGGTATCGGTTTTGAAAAAAGTGGTATCGTTGCATCCCTAATTTGAATTGTACATATATTAATCAAAAAACCTTCTTTAGTAGGTTTTGTTATTTTTTTAAATGTAAGTTTTAAAGTAATAGTAAACGTGGTGTTATCTTTCTATCCCATTGACATCTTCAAGTTTTTTACTCCATTATTCAAAGATAGCTCTGACTTCTTGCTTCTCAAGAGTGCAGACGTGTCTTCAGCTTGCTCTTGCTGCTTGCCTCTTTAATTAATTTAAATCCATTTTTATTCATTCTTCTTTTATTGACACATTTCTTGGACATGATTTTATTCTCTTCTTTTAAGTAAACCAAGACTTTTTAATTACTTTTATGCCTTTTTTACAACTCATCTGACGAGCCAGGGGAGACAATCTTATCAATACGGCTGAGGGAGTAACACACACATCGCTTTGTGAAAACTGTCGGATATATCAACTTGAAATACGCAAACTCCTAGACAGAATCTATGCTTTGGAGACAGAAAAAGGGCTTCATGACACGCTCCCTATGGAATAAAAACTCTAGAAAAACTGATAACCTAAAGCTAAATGATACGATAACTTTCCCAAAACTCAGTAGACAACTTGGTGCTAGACAAAAGCAAAAACAACATGCTATTAAAACTGGACATGGAATAAAGTTAACAAACAGATATTTACCTCTCTCAGAAGCTGAGAATAATGATCAAAGTGAACCAGAGAGAAATACACAGACAAAAATGGAGGGAAACTCTGTGCAAAATGTCTAGGACAAAGATATTCTCTTGCTTGGAAACGGAGCCATATCTAATATAAACATGGACAGAATTGTTACAAGCAGCTATCCGAGTGCTACAGTTCCTGACATCACAGAGGTTCTAAACCAGGAAATTACAAATAACCCTGGGATCAAACGAATGGTAATACATGTTGGTGGAGTGGACGTAAGAAATAAACAGTCTGAAATCTTGAAAGACAACTTTAATAAACTTTTTGAGAGACTTGATTGTCTGGACAAAGGGCAATACAAGTTTTTATCAGTCGGCCAATCCCAAATATTGATGCAAAGATAAACAAATTCTCACGGCTGTTTCAATTGAAAACATGGCTGTCCAAAGTCTGTGAGTCAAGAGGACTTTATTTTATAGAGAACTTTAATCTGTTCTGGCAACGTGACGATTTGTTTAAAGCAAACGGCCCACATTTAAGCAGAGGTGGAGTGAGACGACTGATGGATAACCTCCTCCTCCACGTTCTACGGAATCAGGGAAGGCCAAAGCTGCAAGAGAGAGCAGAGAGGAACGAGAGAATAGCTCCAGGCTCGCCAGCGAAGGCTTGGCTTGCATCCCCGACTAAAGATTCGGTCGGAGCAGTGTCACCAGTATCTAGAGCATCTACAGCACCATCTACAGCTGCACCATCTGCGCCAAAAGTAATTGACCCGGCCACAGCACCTGCATTACCTGCTCCTGCATCACAGGGGAAAAACTCACCTGCCAAACCACCTTTATCTCTGGGGAAAAACTCAGCACCGTCTGCATCAACAGGAAATGACTCAGTCACAATAGCAGTACCACCTGCATTTGAATCTACGGGAAAAAATTCAGCTTCAACACCACCTGCATCCTGGAACCCAACTGCTACATCTACACCTTCCAGAGACTTTTCAGGATCGTTCGTGTCTCCAGAGTCGCCTATGAGATTTCCCAGACACTTTGAAAACTTGGTACAAGATGGGAATAACATGGTTCCCCTAACTCCAGTCATGTCAAAATCAAAGCCCTTGTCCCCAAAGAAGTATCGTGCCCCACTCCCACCTTTTTCACCAACCAAGGTCTCCCCATCTCGGCCCCCACCACCGGTGCCCACAGCTGTAACCTCCAGCAGCTTCACTGCTGCTGTGTAGGACGTTAAGGGCCTCTGCGTTACTATAATGCAAAGCAAACTCAAAACCAACCAGAGGTCCAGAGAGGGAGTGTGCTCTCCTAAAAAAAAATCTGTACTGTCAAACCACGTAGATTAGATAATCAAAGACATTTAATCCATATCCCTTGCAAAAAGATTCCATCTACTCAAACACAGATAAATCTCAAACATGCTGTTCTCAATGTCAGATCATTAAAAAACAAGTAATTTTTAGTAAATAGTTTAATTTCCTCTTATAATCTGAATTTTATGTTTTTAACTGAAACGTGGCTCGACAAAAACCATCTCACTAAGTCCATCTCACTTCAATTGTGTGTCTGAAACACGCCAAAAACCAGAGGGGGGGGGGGGTGTTTGTGCCATTTTCAGGGACAATATATTGACCCACAAACTGTCATTTGGGTTTTTTCCATCATTTGAGTATGTGTCATTCAAAATGGAGATTAAACAATCTTCCATACATCATATGACAATTCACTAGCAAGGACCACGCCACAGAATGATAATTTTAACAGTTTATTGAAGGCGTGGAGAATTGAATGGTCTGAGGAGGGGCATCGTCGGAGACCCAGGGGAAGACTCAGTGTGGGGGTGCAGTCTTGGAAAAATCGTCTTTCCGAGCCTGCTCAGGACCCCTCTCAGACAAAGCCTATACGATGTACATGGTGCCGAGAAAGTCATCTCAAGGCCCTTTACGAAAAAGATTCTTCAGCAATCCCTCGTACTGAGCAAGCATGTGGCGACTGTGGAGAGGAAAAACTCCCCTTCAACGGGAAGAAACCTCTGGCAGAACCTGGCTCAAAATAACCGGTCATCTGCCGCGACCATTTGGGGGACTGAGAAGACAGAAGAGAGAGCATGGAGGATGCTCGGTCACCCGGAGCATTTGGACCGATCCCCCCCACATAGCAGGTGGCATTGTAGTTGAGCAGGATACCAGATCGAATGGAGCTTCGTTCTCCAACAGTCCGAGCCCACAACGGAACATCTGCGGGAATGGCTCTGAACCTAAAAGAGAGGTTAGAAGAGGTGGTACAGGAGTGAACAGGGGCACGGAACGTGAAGGCTGTGTCCGATGGACGCTGCTAAGAAAGGGGGAAGGGTCGAAGGGGCGGGTCGGCAGGTTCCCGGTGTTGAATTAAATATTATCAAAATTAATTCAGTGCATGTTCAAGCAGAGACAAAATGGAGCCAATTTCCAGTTCTTAACATTTATTTTGAACAGATTAACAAATTGCAGTTTACAGAGAAAGATGCCCTAGTTTCTCTGGGCCAGACAAGATTTCTGACAATTGAATGATCTTCATGTCACAACTTTTATAGACACCAGGCCTCGCCAGGACTCTAGGCGTTCCCTTTCCCTCGAATCTGCTCCAATCAGAACATTTCCAAACAGTGTCTTAACCATGATTGGCTGTCAGAGAATTATGCAGTCATAAGATGAGTTGTGTCCCTGTCCCTGGTCAAAAGTTCATTCTGAGAATTATGGTTTTATGGTTCTGGTCCTCCCAAACTTTTCTCCCAGTTTTATGGCATGGAATAAATCCTAATCTATAAACATCCTAGTTTTGCAGCCTGCAATAAAACTTACCCAAGAGTTTTATGACTTAAAAGCTTGTCCCAGTTAAATACTGGTCAAGGATATGTTTTACAACCATGCATAATAGACAAACAGACTTTTACCACTGAATAATAGATGTTTAAAACATATGTAGAAATAATACAACAACTCCCTCTTTCAATCTTTTTTTTGAAAATAGATTGATATCTTCTCTGTACTCTCCTTCAGGGTTAGTGTTTAAAAACTTAAGATCTAAAAACATTTGAGATGCAAAAAATTCAAACCCAAGAAATTTTATCAGTTTAAAACATGAAGTCTTTCATATGATACCACAACAAGACTTCCAGATTAAAATTCAAAACACAACCTGTTGAAATACCTTTTTTAACCTTAACTCCCATTACTCAAAAATGTCAATCTGTTAATTATAAATTCACCCTCTTTTGGCATTATACAAAAAATATTATTTTAACAATTCCCAAAAACTAATTCAAAACCCAAAAATGTATAAGAATGTCTTACATGTGAAAAGTTAACTAAGTCTAGCTTTAATGTATGTGAATACTGTGGAGGAGGCCCCAGAGAAATACAATACAATTTAATACCCACAAGATAATGAGAAAACACAATTGACTATCTGTTCTGAAACGGATCAAACTTAGAGTGTTAAGAAACCTGTGAAATAGAAGGTATTAAGAAACCTTTAAGAAACCCTCTTAGGCAGTATTAACAATCTCCACTTGTGAATAAAAAATAGTTAAACAACCTGTAAAATGCAAAAAAATGATTAATAAATGTTCAGTCTTTATATTTGTATTCTGTAGTCTTCTTTCTTCTCTCTCGTGGTTAACCCCCCAATGGTGGCACCTGGCAGCTGTACAGAGCTGATCAGTGTTCCATTTTTACTCCCATATATGCAGATAACCACTCTCTGAAATGCCAATTACTTCATTAATTGAGCATTTCCCCCAATATACACAAATACACAGACAGGCCCCGCTTCCAATAGCTTACCCCACCGATGTGGAGTGGTCAAAACCTGCTGTGAAGCTGAGTGATGAGTTGTGATCCTCTTGTGTAGATCCCTCTTTGAGATGGCAATTTCAATTTGCCCATCTCCCTCATATGGCACATAGATCACACTGGATGATTAATATCACCACCCAAACAACCTTCTGGGTGAGTTAGGCCCCGCCGCCTGTGGCTTCAGCTTCCGATTCAGCTTGGTCAAAACCTTCTTGACCCTCTTTAGGTAGATTCCTGCTGATCCTCGACCAGGTTCGTCGTTGCCGTGGAGCTGCACTTTGTGTGTGTTCCCAGCTGTCATCTGGAACTGGCTGAACCACTTGGACTCCTCACGCCTTCGTCCCAAAGGGTCGTGGAGCTGTACCTTGGACCCCTTCAGCAGCTGTAGTCAGCTGTGACCAGAGGAGACTGTGTGCTCCTCACGTGCTGCTGAATCCTGGGGGCATAAGCTTGTAAACATCTAAAAAATGACAGTTTTTGATCCGGTCTTGTGATCACTCCTTTTCAATCTAATCCAACTGTATTGTGCTGAGAAATTATTTCACCCATCTAATTAAAAAATAATCCCTGGGGAAAGAGCAAATCCATCTTATTTTGGTGCAACACCGTTGTTATTCCTGAAAACTAAACCAAAACACCTCCCTCATTAATGGATTTAAAAGCAAGAGCAGGCTCAAGAGTTTACTTTTTGTCTACAGTTCAACTGATTACTATCCATTTGCTTGTTCACCCAAATTGATTCTTTTATTTACTTATTTTATTTATCAAGTTTAAGACACTTATGTCTGTTTTACTATGCCTCCTTTTAAATGTTATCAATTATTCTATTATCCATTTCAACTTTTTAATTATCTTAAACCGTTAAGCACTTTGATTCATTCTTTCTGTTAGAAATCAAATAAAATTCTGACTTACTTTTGATTTAGCTGTTCCATTACAATATATCCTTTCTTAAATTTAGTACATCCCTGTGGATGAAACGTAAAAATAAGGAAAAAAAAATTTTCTCTCTCACCAGCCAGCAACCCCATGCTATAGGCCCAGTTTTTCCTTCCAAATTTTGTTCCCGGTAAATGGTGGTATCTGTTGCGGGATGGGAAAAAGAGAAAAAATATATAATTAGAGGAAGAAAAAGACAGACAGAGAGTCGATCCTCTCAGCCTATTCAAATCAAGTTTTATTTAAACTTTTTATTTTCATATTCATTAGTCTCCTTCCTCGAATGCTGAATTTAAATATCTTTCCCACTCAGACTGCCTATGTGGGCTCTATTTTAATTTTATTTTAATCAGTTATACTAGTAATAATTTCTTCAGTATTAGTTCTGGTAAAAATATACTAATTAATAGGTTTGCTCTCTCCAACAGGAATGATAATTACTCCTTATATGTCTAATTAAACTGTTGTTCTAATTCTTCCCCTGCTTATTTTAATTAATGCTTCCTTCATTTTTTCATCCAATTTATATTCTATACTTTATCAATGCAATGCCTTTCTCTATTTTGTCAATTTGATAAATGTCTCTTCCATCTCATGTGTAAATTAAATATTTATAAAGATTGACCATCGCAATATTTTATCAACACACTTAGTTCTTAGATAAATAAAATTAAATAAAAAAAAAAGGCTGGATTTTTCTGTTAGATATTGCTAAAGCACCACTAAAACATTGCAATAACAAAAATAAAGTCAATAACCATCTGCAAAGATCCAGTCTCCAACTCCCCATCACTTAAGTGTACTGGATCTCTATCAAGCTGGCTCAGACAAAAAATATCAAAATTAAAAACATCAAATGTTTAAAACAAAATCAGAGAACAGTACTGACTGATAAACACAACATAGTTTACAAAAATAGTCTTCAGTTTGCTATACTTCAAATTCTATCCATATTTCTAAAGAAAAATCCAAGATTTAAATCACTGACAAAACAGCTTCCCTATAGAAATTGCCAAACCTAAAGTACTTTTTTTTTTTTTAACACAATCCAATCTAAATTCAAAGTAACTTTTGCTTATATGATTCCTCTTTAAACAAACCCAAATGTGCTAACTTGCCCAAATATTCTGATTGTAAATAATGAAAACATTTCATACTTCAAAAACATCTGTCCGATTCTGTGAAGTGAATCAAACATAGTCAAACTGATTTTTGCAACTAAAACTCCTCTTAAATTTTTGTAGGATACATAGTAGTCTAATTCCCCTTAGCAGTAGAACAAAAAAACAAAAAATTCAATACAGGAGGTTCAAGAGATAAGATTTCTCTAAACAGAAACTAGTAGCATTAAAATAAAAACAAAAACTAGCATTTTTCAGTATCCCAATTATCCTCTCAGGCTTCTTTTTTTTTTTTGTTGCTCCAATGATAAACACCAAATTGAATTGAAGCTTCTAGAAATGTCAAATAAATTACCACTGAATCATGTTTTCTTTAATCCAGCTTCTCAAATTAACATTTTCCAAAGTTCTCATTAATAAGCAGACCGCAGTTCAGAAATCTGGGTCAGAATCCAAGTCGAACCAAATATATAAAGGTTGAGAGAGAAAGAGAAAAAAATAAAAAATAAGAAAAAATAAAGAAAATAAAATCAAAAAATCTAAATAAATTGTCAGTTACAGAGTCCCCACTAATCAAATGATATATTATGCCATTATTCTATGATCAGAACTGTTCTAAAATGTTTTAGGACCTGTAAATTTACTCTCAGCATCAAGTAGACTAGCTAACAATAGATGAATAACATCTGAAAAATTAATCTTAAACTTTTAAAACTAAAACCAATTCTTATTTGTCAAAACAAAATGTGCATTCAAATATATGGTAAAAATTATTTCAATGTAGCTGGTCCAATCACATTTTGCTTCTACACGATCAGAATAAATGAATTAGATCTTACTTCTTACTTCTAAATTAAACCATCATTTCGATCACCGCCGATATTCATTACTTTCAATCCTTAGACCGATTCCAAATTTATCCCCAGCCTGTTTAATAACAAACTGATGCCTTAAAAATGACTCTGTGTTTTAATGTTTTCTTTTTTTTTCAAACTCAAAGATTCAAATCCCACTAGTTTAGAGAATATCACTATGATAAGTATTGTTTTGCATGGTAAAAACATTCAATTTGTAACGGAATTGAAATATGCTGGGTTACTCCCTGAGCCCCAGTTGAAATTTGATAAATCCAATAAGCATTTAGTGTCCAGAAAATCCTTAAGAATGTTCAATTGTGTAAATAATTTTACACCCATCTCCTTTATGTCTTTCATTCAGAGATTAAGCTATATTTCTAAAGTCTATAGAGCCATCAGGAATAAGCCAAACATCATTTTAGCATAAATGATACTTATTTAAATCACAGAAAGAATTCATTCTCTGTACCATTCAACACGGTGCTTATAAAAATAATTTAGACCAGTTTGTTGCTTTCCAATTAACACCGTTGGTTTTTCGTTCCATTCTTATAATTACTGCTTATAGCTTTATCTTTATTTAGGCCAACTTAATCAAATCCTGCTTAGATCAATCAAACAGCAACAAATCCACCTAATTAAAGATTTAAAAAAAATGCAACTTTTATTTTTACTATACACTCCCCTCTTTTTAATTTTAAAGATGAAATCAAAAATTAAAACTTCACCAAGTCAGAATCGACTCATGAATAACTGTTCTCAGTCATTTGCGTTTAATTGTAACATGCATAATTATCCCAATAACTGTACATGCTCTCCTCATGTGATCAATTGAGCCTTCTCAGGCAAAACCAGTTAACCAAATTCAGCATGTACTTTTTAATCTTTAATCTCCGTACCGTAACAGTTCAGTTAAATGTGAAACACCTTAAATTGCCCTTCGTAGAAAATGTGCTAAAACATTGCCGAAAAGGAGTTGCAAACAAAATTTATCTGAACAGTTATCTTGAGGCCGTCTTTTACATCCTTAATTAATTAGAAAAATGTAACAAAATCCCAATTCGTTTAAGTCTTAACAAGGCAATCGGCTGCAGGAGTCTGTAATCACTTTCTATCCAAAATCAACTTTTAGCTTACAACACACAGAACATGCAGTTAGGATTAAAGCATAAAACACATTGACACACAACAGCAAAAACGCTAGCATAGCACAGCAGCCTGCAGCAACGTGCTACCGTAAACTCTCTTTGTGCAACGAAACCTAAAACAGTACAAAACGTACGTCGAAAACACTCAGGAAAATCACAACACACACTTTAGAAAATTACTTACCGCAACACCAGGACTTTATCCGCACAATTTATACCAGTTTACCAAACTTTAATTCGGCATGAACAAAAACAAGCTCCTGTTCGTCCACGCGGACTGAAACATATGCTTCCTAACAGCTGTCCCGCACAGAAAACACCGAATCTACAACGTCCGTTACAGCCCAAAACCATTAACAAAAAAACACAACATTATAAGCGGTGATTTTTAGACCTTAGTACATTATTTTAACGCGGAGGTTTAAACCAATCTGTTACAAGTTCCGTAGTCCGCTTTGAGAAATTTCCCGGCGCCGGCCTCCAGAAAACCACTCAAAAGACTCGAACAGATGGCAGAAAACCGCCTATTACCACTAATTTATTTATCAAAACATATAGTCAAAGCTGTCGTATGTTAGCCGTGCTATTAAGCAGAAAATCACACAGAATTAGCTCCGCCATCTCCCACCTAGCTTTGGGCGTCCGCTCTGATGGCCTGTTGTAAATGTTCACAACTAATTCTCATAGATTTTTAATTACAGTTATCCATCATATTTAGTTAGATATTTATTTATCTATTTTAATTTATTTATTATACTCGAGTTCATTATTTATACTATAACATTTTAACACAAACGCAACATCTCCAGCACGTCTCGCAAAGCGCCTGCGTAAAAAACATCTCACACACACATACAGACACAATACTTGTACAAGCAGAAAATCAAAAAACTAACCTTAAATCGGACCACACCAAATGCCGGACCATTTCCCATTTCAATTTGCGTTGCTCACGTGCGCGTTTGAAGAGACGCTGGCCGTTCAAGGTAATCCGTCCCAGATTAACAGAGGGCTACACAGGCTCTCTTTAATCTATTTTCGTTTGCCAGCCTTGAACTATCTTCCGAAAGCGTCCTTTCGAAATTGAGAATGCCAATTCTCAAGCCCCGATCCGCACTTTGGCTCCGATTTCATTCGTTGAAGGGACCGCTCCCTCCGGTCCATCTGCTCCATTGTCCTGCAGAGTAACAAACTCCATCTCCCAGCAGGCACCGGTGTTTCTCTGCGGAGCGCAAAGCAGGTCGCAGTCATGCGCAGAACAGAGAGACAGACAGATGAGCAGCTTCAACACTACGGGCCCGCAACAGTTAATCTGCTCAAAACAAAAAAACATATTTAACTTGCATGACAACATTACCCAATGTTAGATTAACCAATCAACAGAATTAAAAACTACGCAACTCAGCGCAAATTGTCAATAGAGCAAATACATGTCCGTTAATTAACTTAAAAAATACCTGGATCTTGGTCCAAAACTCTGCACACCGTCGAGGTCACCATTTGTTGAATTAAATATTATCAAAATTAATTCAGTGCATGTTCAAGCAGAGACAAAATGGAGCCAATTTCCAGTTCTTAACATTTATTTTGAACAGATTAACAAATTGCAGTTTACAGAGAAAGATGCCCTAGTTTCTCTGGGCCAGACAAGATTTCTGACAATTGAATGATCTTCATGTCACAACTTTTATAGACACCAGGCCTCGCCAGGACTCTAGGCGTTCCCTCTCCCTCGAATCTGCTCCAATCAGAACATTTCCAAACAGTGTCTTAACCATGATTGGCTGTCAGAGAATTATGCAGTCATAAGATGAGTTGTGTCCCTGTCCCTGGTCAAAAGTTCATTCTGAGAATTATGGTTTTATGGTTCTGGTCCTCCCAAACTTTTCTCCCAGTTTTATGGCCTGGAATAAATCCTAATCTATAAACATCCTAGTTTTGCAGCCTGCAATAAAACTTACCCAAGAGTTTTATGACTTAAAAGCTTGTCCCAGTTAAATACTGGTCAAGGATATGTTTTACAACCATGCATAATAGACAAACAGACTTTTACCTCTGAATAATAGATGTTTAAAACATATGTAGAAATAATACAACACCGGGAAGGGAAAAAGCGGGTTGGCAGGTACCCGGAAGAGAAAAAGCGGGTCGACAGGTACCCGGAAGAGAAGAAGCAGGTCGGCAGGTACCCGGAAGAGGAGAAGCGGGTCGGCAGGTACTGGGAAGAGAAGAAGCGGGTAGGCAGGTACCCGGAGGAGAAAAGCGGGGCGCCAGGTACCCGGAAAGGGGGAGGGAGGGGAACGGAAATGTCAATGTTGTTGATGTTGCTTTGTCTGATCATTTTTGTGTCTTCTTTGACCTATCTGTTGTACCCAAACCAGTAGTGGGGCCCGTAGTTATTCAGAGAAGACACATAAATGATACAACAAGGACAAAGTTTATGGAACTGATCAAATTTGAAAATCCCCCATGCTCAAATGTTGATTATCTATTGGACTCTTACTCTTCAAGGGTTGTAAACGTTTTAGATACTATTGCTCCTGTCAAGGTTAAAATGGTTAACATTAAGCAAAAGGCCCCTTGGAGAAATGAAGTTTCGGTCAGGGCACAAAAAAGAGAGTGCCAGAAAGCCGAACGGAAATGGCGCAAGTCAAAGCTTCAGGTTCATTATGAGGTTTACAAAAAAGGGCTTTGTGTGTTTAACCAGATTTTACGTGGAGCAAGGGAGAAGTATTTCTCTAAAATAATTGCAAACTGCAAAAACAATTCTCATGTTCTATTTGCCACAGTGAACAGATTAATTAATCCTCAAGTTTCATTGCCCTTAGAACTAACTTTTACATTTAAGTGCAATGAATTTGCAATATTTTTTAATGACAAAGTCCAAGGCATTAAAAAATGCCATAATTATCACAAAACAAATAGCAAGACTGTTTCCAGATAAACACTTAGAAATCTAGGGGTAATCATGGACTCGGACCTGAACTTAAACAGCCACATCAAAGCAATAACATCGACAGCTTTTTACCATCTTAAAAACATTGCTAAAGTCAGAGGACTAGTGTTGAAACCAGACTTAGAGACACTTATCCATGCATTTGTCTCCAGCAGGTTAGACTACTGTAACGGCCTGCTCACTGGCCTCTCTAAACACGGTGAGGCTACACTTCAGTTTCAGGCAGCAAAATCTGGAACAGTCTTCATGAGGATGTGACTCAACTCTAAAAATATTTGAATCCAAGCTGAAAAGTTATTTTTACCCGTGCATATGACAATTGAAAGTATTTTATGTGCACTCTTGCTTTTTACTGTAATTAATTATTTTTATCTTTTTTCTAGGTTGGTGTTTTTATGTTATGTTTTTGTGTTTTTAATTTATGTAACTGTGAAGCACTTTGAATTGCCTTGTGTATGAATTGTGCTCTATAAATAAACTTGCTTGCTTGCTAGATGGGGACAGTTTGAACCACTGTTAAGTGGTTATGATCCCTTCGTGAGTTAATAACTTGCATTTATTATTAGGGAAAATAAATTATGTAATAGCACATCTTGCGGTTGAACTGTAGTTTACAGCTTTAATATTTCCAATATTTTTCCTGTTCTTTTTATACAGAAAAGCTTCAGATATGGCCTATTCCCCAGTAATATGGAAGGCTCTGACTACCCGACAACCTCTCCAGCAGAGGGAGCCAGAGAACCCAACTCAACCTGCTTTTATCGATGCCGTTTTAAAATATGTTGGAAAATAGTAATTCACACATGTATTCCAATCCTTGGCAATATGTCATATGTTAAGCAACAGGTAAAAATATTATAAGGTGCGTTGGCTTTTGATTGACATGTCTCAGATGAGCACCACCTCCGTACAGGAAAGGCCACAGCCTTGGCTTCACAATAACAGTCTCAGAATCAGAAAGTTTTTGTTACCATATTTGAGAGCAGATTCAAATTCCTGTGGTACTTTGTGCAAATATAAGACAAACACTTCTAAGCAGGCGATAAATTAAATAGGATAATTCAATATATACATGATTGCAGGTGATGACCAGTACACGATCAAACAGGTTCAAAAACACAGCATAGGATCATGTAAGTGAGATAGAGCATGTGGTGGGAACAGTCTTAGGGTTATTGTTCATGAGTCCAACAGCAGAGGGGAAGAAAATTTTCTTATGGCCAAAGGTTTTGGTCCGAATGGACCGGAGCCTCCTGCATGAGGAGAGCAGATAAAACGGTTTTTGTCCAGGGATCCGACCTGCACAACCCAGTGTTCTTAAGGTGTAAAGGTCTTATAGAGATGGGAGTCTGCAGCTAATCACCTACTCAGCAGAGTGCACAACACGCTGCAGTCTCTTTTTGTAACTGATGGTGGCACACAGTGATGAAGGAGGTGTGGATGGATTTGATTATTCTAAAATTGCATCACTGGCAGGTTGAATTTCTTCAGCTATATCAGGAACTACAACTTCTGTTGACCATCTTTATGATGGAGGTGATAAAATAGCATTTAGGGCATTTTGTTTCTCTAAACTTAACGATCAGTTGCTTCTGCAATTTTCGGATGTTAACCATGCACTTAAAGGGTTTTTCCAAAGAAGAAGGACCAGAGCTGGTAACAGAGCTATGTTTGCTTTTCCACTGACATAGCGCCTAGTCAGTGCTGTGTTCATAACGTCATCTAAAGCATTGCAGCACAGCTGTATACGCCCACGTGTATAGACGAAAACAGGAAGCCCAAACAGTGGCAGTTTTTAAGAGTTTTTTATCATGTCCTTAAAGTGTTGCTTTTGTATTTCCACACTTTTCTGGATTTGCAAATATGCGTACAGAACATGTTGGTGCACCATCAACATCTGATTATAAGAGTGCGATGACTAACTTGCAGAGAAAGGTAAAAATACAGCCTTAGTAGATCATGTTTTGAACCACTTTCTACTAAATCATGTAGCTGTCCTTAACACTAGCTATATTTGTTTCCAATTAAAGTACAGATCTTGAAACGTCATACAATTTCTGATAATTATTTAGTGTTATAAAATGCTGTTATTGACTTGCATCCTCCTAAAAAGCTATGGGAGGATTTGGAGTATTTGAACAGTGATGTGCTATAAATAACTGGCATATTTTATGTTTATATATATATATATATAAACAGCTCATTGAGGAACCTTGGATAATGAGTTACATTCGTTTTGCGTTTGGGATTAATATTTTTTATTTCAATTGCCTTGAATTAAATTCATAGTCTGATTCTTAAAGGTTGGATACGGAACATGCTGCAGATATGTCCAGTGATCAGCCTGAAACGTGTCCAGTGAGGAAGTATGGTAGAGGATAACGGATAACGATATCTCAGAGGCTCTGAAGCGGCTGCTTGATTTGCCGACTCTATCATTTTACCACGTGCCAGTCGAGCTGTGCCGACCATATTGTTGGAACGTAGAGAACGTCAGTGGTGCCACCTGGTGTGGACATATTTGGCTCTAGCCCCGAACATCACGCCCCGCATGTTTTTTCAACCCAGAAGGAAGAAGTTTACATTATACACCCTATGACATTAATGAAGATAGCAGTTTTGTGATTTCCTGGCTTCGATGAATAAACAGATCAGTGACCAATCAGTGAGGAGTTGTATACCAATTCGGGAATCCTCTGTGTTATATTGGCTGACAGCCCGGTGTTTAATTCTAAACTATTTTGAGCAGACAGAAAATGGACATCACATCAGACGAGTTTTTGACAGTGATTCGAGGGACAATTCTTCAGTTGTGGTAGCTGGCAGTGGGCGGTAATTCTCTTGGCCATCACATAAACAAGTAAACATCAGTTAATTTAAATCTTGTTGCTGGGTCCAGGAAATGCTCCTGGAGACCATATCTGTCAATCCACAATTGCAGCCGCTACTGGCTGGTAGATATAAAAACAGCATAATTGTGAAGCCCGTCAAAATTTACATTTTTGTATATTTTAATTCAAATATAAGTTTTTAAGGAAATGTTATACTTTCATTCTGCACCCTCTAAAAGCTCTAAGGAGATATTTTTCCAAATATAGCCTTTTATGAAATTGTTCCATATCCAACCTTTAACATACTGAAATAAAAACAGTGCACTTTTGTCTGAAGAGGTTAATTAGGTTTTCATAAGAAATTGTAAAGTCTGGTCTGGTGTGGCATGAGTGTGTGGATACTACTCACAACCACCAAGTTTGAACATTTACCAAACAAAAGCTCTTGAACAAAGGGCAATATAGTCTGGTTAAAGCACTTTAATAGCAGATGGATATTAGAAATGTAACATAAAATGTAACATAATGACAGGAGTTAGTGTGTTACAGGAGAATCATTTAACTCAGAGGTAACTCAAAATCGGATATGCTTTTCTTTCTCAACTCTATTATGTGATGCTTATGCTTTTGACACTTCACCCTAAGTTAAAAAAAAATACAATTTCCATAATGTTGCATTTAAATAAATACCTTACACAAGCAAAAGAAAGAAGCAAATTCAGGCATTTCATATGACTATAAAATAACCTATCATTCAAACATTGATGTTGTTTTCATACATTTCTAATGTGAGGTCAGTAGAGAAACCCCATTTTCACATCCTCATGCATGCTTAAAGATACACCAAGGCTTGTATACAGACAGAAAAATCCAGTATATATCCAGTATATTTAAACATACATTCTGTATATGAATCAGTTCATCGTCCAGTAAAATCAAGCAAAACTGATGGTTTTCGTTTAAAATTAAGAAGTTTTGACTGTATGCAGGAATTCATCCTAACAGTAAAGAGGTAAGACCAGCTGAAGACACAAAACAAAATCAGAGTATTGGGTTTTAAATCAAGCCAGACCTTATGTGACTATTGGGAGCATGGCTAAGAAACACATTTGAAATGTACTCTAACTCCACCTCATGACAGGTTTTTCCATCCAAAAATAGCTTATAAAAATATTTTTTTGCTAGGTAATTTCACCTTTTCCTGACTCACATGTCGTGGTTGCTATCCACTTGTTGTCTTTGTTGACTCATGGGTTTGAAAGATAAGAAAAACCATTAGAAATGTTTAGGGCATGCATCACAAATAATCAAGCTTTCAGACTGAAAAGAAAACCATGTAAAATATAAATCAGACACATGATGAAGTTAGCTGAGGTACAACAGGGTGGATACATTTTTTATCCCAGTCTTTGGCCTATATGTGATTAAACAGTTATTATAATCCTACCGATTTCTAAGCCTATAAGTAATGGCAATGGTTGTAAACCAAATCAACTTGCTTTGCAGTGTAACAATGAGTTTGGACAGACATAGGACAAAGCTAGACAGAAAAAGGCTGCACAGCAAAAATGTTGCAGTAAGATTAGACAAGATTAACAGTTTGACAAAAAGTCAAAACAGGTCACATCTGAAAAGGTAGGTTTAGGACCACATAAAACAACCAGAAACACAGAGAACCTGGTGCAAGGCTTGCAGAAGAATTATAAAGACCAATTCTTCATTTTTTTGTCAGGATTTACAGAAGCATCAGAAGAGGACCAGAGTGGATAGAGAATCGAGGAGAAACAACACAGGCCATGCAAATACAACTCCTCTTCCTCTTAGGTGGCATTTTCAATCAAACATTCGCACAAAACTGCATACAAAAAGCTACACATACTATCACTGCCCCAATGATGTGAAAACATCCCCGCACAGGGCTACTCTACGCAGCTGCACAGGCAGAATACATGGAGGTTTACAGACGGAAAGTCTGAGTATCATTGAGGAGGTGCATACAGATATTTTAGGCATTACCTCCTGCTTCCTTCTAGACTGTAGTTGGGATGTTGTAGCAATTATTTTAATAAAGGATCTAAAACAGATGGGCCGCCTTTTTCATATCATTCTTCTTCCACAGGGCCAAGCGGTCAAACTGCTCCAGCGTCATTCCAAACACCTGCTGAAACTCATCCGGAGATAAATGTCTCTAGAAATGGAAGACAAGTTGGAGAAAGATTTTTACTTGTGAAGGACACTAATGACCCTTTTTTAAACTATATTTTTAATGGTGTATTTGTATGTTGCCTTTTGAGTGTGTGTTTGTGGGTTGTGTAGTGTAGCCCCCCCCCCTGTCAAAGCACATTTCTCCCAACGAAGACAAATAAAGAGACTTTTACTGAAAAGTTTTACACAGCATTTGAAAGTGTAAACAGGAGAGGGCTCTGAGCGCAGCCCCATCTTCACAGGTTTGCGCATGCACATTGAATGACACATGACAAGGTGGAAAGTCGACTTCTCTTATTAGCTAAACAGTTTTTGGAAATCAGTCTTAAATGCATATGGGTCTATGGGAGGAAGGTCAGACTTAAGGAGAATAACAAACGTGGAACACAAGCCTTTTGTCATAGCATTGGACCTCACCATGATTTGAAACATCTGTAAAACTTTGATCCACAAAAATATTCTCCCTGGACTGCAGCTTTAAAGGAAAGTACCATGTTATCAGAGCAAACAACAATACTATGCTACAATACAATACCATGCAATCTGGACCTTATTTTTACCATGCATTATGTTCACTCACTATCCAGACAAGTTTGGAGCCAGTTGGAGTCCTTCGGGAGAAGTCAAAATATACATTCGCGATCAGCATATGTCTATATAATGGGATCTGATGGGGCAACGGCCATGATGCCTCTAATTAAGGCATTATCTGCTACAAAATTTCTCAAATTTTTACTTTCTTTAATATAGAATGTACTCTTGCATGAGTTCCTTTTGTACTTTCTGTGTCTCCTCTCTGTCTTCTCACACACCCAGAGGGTCATGGCAGATGGCCGCTCGTATTAAGCCAGGTTCTGCAGTAGGTTTCTTCCTGTTAAAAGGGAGGTTTTTAATCTTGTACATTGCCGCTATGTAAACTGAATTGAAATTACCTGTAAAGTACCTTGAGAAAACGTGTTGTGAATTGCTCCTATACATTAAACTGAATTGAACTGCACTGAAGTAAAACATCCTTCATTTCACCAATGTTTTGTTATGAATTGCTAGTACTATTGCCCAGTAAGTTTGGAGCATCTCGGAGGTGCTGCATTATTGTCTGCAGGTTTGTTTTACAAGGTTTTAACCCAACTACACTAACACGCAATTTCATTTAATTCACTTCTGTGCAGCATGTCAATTGTGGTCTGAGCAGGGCTTTCAGTTTGTGCTTGATTGCGGTCGGTCAGACAGAACTTGCTACTGTAAACATCACCTTTGGGCTGCATTCTCAAACAACCCGACTCCGAGAAGACCCCGGCATGACGGGGGCCGTTACCGGCCCTACACCGTCCACGGGCTGAGCCTCGATCAGGAGGACTCAGATAGAGTGTTGGTAGCCAGGTCTCCTAGTAGCTAGGAGTCAGGTTAATGTTAGTAGCTATGCTGCTTTAGGCTAGGCTGTTGGAGGACATTATTAGGGTCTGTTCCTACTTTCTCTCCTACTTCTCCCCAACTGCATGATGTGCTGTCAATTCAAGCACTAACCTGTTTTCTATTATAGTAGGTGCTCCGGATTAGCCCTGCTTGACGACCCTGACTAAGATGGCATTGCAGTGACGGAAAATTCTCCACGTCCTGCAACAAACTTCTGCATCAGTTCTATTGCTCTTTCTGTGTCTCTGTTATGTATTCTCCAAGCCACAGACGGTCGCGGCAGATAACCGCTTGTGCTGAGCCTGGTTCTGCCGGAGGTTTCTTCCTGTTAAAAGGGAGTTTTTCCTTCCCACTGTCGCTGCATGCTTGCTCAGTATGAGGGATTGCTGAGAATTCCACGACGCAATCTTCTGTGGTTCTGTAATTTCTACACTAAACATTGTATTGTAATAACTCTTTTTGTAAAGTGCCTTGAGATGACATCTGTTGTGAAATGGCGCTATATAAATAAACTGAATTGAATTGAATTGAATTGCTATACAAATAAAATTGCCTTGACTATGGGAAGCTTTATTGTTTGCTCCCACAGCCGCCCACCTATCGATAGCTAAATACTTGACACCACGAATACTTGAGACGTCCTCTAAAAATGCTTAAAATGGCCTGTTTTAATAGTTCACGTGGCTTAATATTAATACGCTAAGTGAACATTATCTCAGCAGTACCACATAAGATAATGCCAACTTTCTTTCTTACTCCCACTCTTGGGGGTACAGCCTTTCAGAGCCAAAGAAAATAAATGGGCCCAAGGAAAAAGTGTGAGAATATGCAGATTTGCCAGAAATAAGTTGGAGGCACATTGCACAAAATAATTTGCAAATAGGCGAACATGCAAATTCTAAACCACGAATAAGTGTATTTCACGGTATATGCTTTTTAATTCAATTAATAGTTTTGCTTTCCAGTGACATTATACAGGATTAAAGCCACATTAAAAATGGAAACAGATTGGAAATGAACCACTGTGCCAATCATTTTTATGACCCACATTGTTAAAAATGAATATATCTCTGAGCCTGGTGGCACTGATTGTGTAGCATCCTCGCTTTGGTCAGTGTGGCAGGTGCTGCTGCAGTGTAAATGTAGCTCATCACCATCAGCGTGTGAATAGGTGAATGACTGAATGTAGAATGTAAAGTGCTTTGGGGTCCTTTGAACTAGATAAAGTCCTATACAAACAGAGGCCATTTGAAAAAAAACAAAGTTTTAAAAAGTGGTTTAGGCAGCCTATAAGTTTGGGTAAAAAAAAAAAAAAAGACAAATTGAAACATATTACATTCAAGCTATTATTAATCACTTACTCAAAGGCAGCTCTAAACAGATGAGGTGAGTTTTTAGATTTGATTTAAAGAAAATATAAGTTTCAGGAACGTTGCTCTTGATCACAAATGAGGGAAAAATGGAGCGGGAGATCGATAGATGGATTGGTAAAGTGTCTGCAGTTATGCGGGCACTGTACAGGTCTGTCGTAGTGAAGAGAAAGCTGAGCCAAAAGGAAAAGCTCTTGATTTACCGGTCTATTTATGTTCTTTCCCTCATCTATGGTCACGAACTCTGGGTGGTGACCCAAAGAACAAGATCACGGATACAGGCAACTGAAACGAGCTTCCTCCGCAGGGTGGCTGGCTTCTTCCCTTAGAGATAGGGTGAGTAGCTTTGTCATCCATAGGGGGCTCAGAGTAGAGCTGCTGCTCCTCCACATCGAGAGAAGCCAGTTGAGGTGGCTCGGGCATCTGGTCAGGATGCCTCCTGGACACCTCCTTGGTGAGGTGTTCCGGGCACGTCCCACCGGGAAGAGGCCCAGACGAAGACCCAGGACTTGCTGGAGGGACTATGTCTCCCGGCTGGCCTGGGGACGCCGCGAGATTCCTCCCGAGGAGCTGGCCTAAGTGGCTGGGGAGAGGGAAGTCTGGGTCTCTCTGCTTAAGCTACTGCCCCTGTGACCCGACCCCGGATAAGCGGAAGAAGATAGCTGGATGGATGGATGGATTGACTTATGCATATATCAAGCTCAAAGAGTGAAACCCCATATCGGTGCATGTATCGCTTTAAGAAATAGTAATGTGACCGTTACAGCCACTGTTTCACCTTTCACTGAAGCGTTGAATTGTGATTAAAAGGAGCGTCTGCAGCTGGCTCATGGAGCCACAAAGAAAATGCAAGGTTTCTGATGTTTGGGATCATTTTGATCTTATATCAGCAAATAAAGTATTTGCTTTTATTTCCTTCTTAATGTTGTACCTCTCAGTTCGTGCTTTATTTTATCAAATTTCAGTTCATTTCAAAATAAAATTATTCTTATTATTTTCTGAAGTTGAAAGGCAGGGTATACGATTGTGGGAGCGCTCAACAATAGGGCGTTATTGCAAAATAAAAAGTCCCACCCCTTGCTTCATACTCCCCCCCAAGCCACGCCTCAATAACACAGGCAGCCATCCTGGTCTCGTTGGGTCTCCGCCACAGTCGCGTTCTCCAGCTTCACTTGGGTAACATGGCACATTCCCAGGTAAAAAAAACAAAAACTAACACGTCGGCTACTGCAGCACGCGCAATCAACTTATCTGTTGGCGCAACAAGGTAGCTCACTTCCTGTTTACAGGAAGCGTCTGTTTACAGACGGGGAGGTGCTGAAACACTGTTTTAAAATGAAATCGTGTACCCTGCCTTTGATTGCCGCATTTGTTCTACTGAACAGAGACAAACATGAACATCGGGAGGTCATAAATGCAACTACGATGCAATGTAAGTATACTGACATAAATCTTCATGGTCACTTTATTCACAGTGAATACATATATATATATAGCCTGTATTTAAAAAGTGCCTCATATACAATTCATAATCAACATCACCTTCGTTTCCCTTTTTAAAACAATGTGACACACATTCACATAATGTCTTATATATTTTGAATATAATATTTTAAACATTAACATATTAAATTTTGCAGTGCACAGTATGGAATACAATTACATAAATAATTTTATGGTATCGCCATTGAATCCAAAGATTATTAGATTTTCCGAAATTATGCCTGCAATAATATTAAGATGCAGCAGGTGTCAGTAGACCAACACAGTATCAATACAGTTAGGGCAGTGTGTTGAAACGGTACACAAGGCCTCATCTACCCATCACTAGCAACTGACATTGAGCAGGGTTTTTTAACTGTCAATCCAGTAGTTATGGGACGAACTTCTACAACCAGAGCCATGGTTGCAAACAACCCTTCTTCATGAGTGACTCATCCTCCTCCTGCAATGAACACAGTCACATGGTCTGACATCATGACGTTATCATGTGTCTTCACTCGTAACTTTTTAAACGAAGATTTAATTTACTCACAATCTTTAATTCCATTAAATATATAACTACAGTAAAAGTTGAATCTGGTTATAAGTTTTAAGATGGCTTGACTCGGTTGCTATTTTCAATTTCAATGATTAAACAAATTAATTGTAGTGTTCAGGTTTACAGAGCTGAGTTACATCTGCATAGTTATGGTAACCAATTTTACTGCTTGTTATAATCTGAGCTAATAGATATTATTGTAAACTGCTCACAAAAATTAAAGTAACACTTATTTTATTGGGCCTGGCATGAAATCAATTAAACTTGTCTGATAATTTTCTGGTTGGTTAAGCAGCTGAGGGCATCGTTAATCACTTTCAGCTGTATTGGTGTTCATCTTAACAACAGGTGCACTACAGTGGTAACAATTAGAAAACCCTCAAAACAGGACTGATTTTGCATGTGGAGGTAATTTCAAGTTTATCCCTCTTGATCTAATTTTGGCTGGTTTTGGCTAGAGTAATTATCTCTACTAGCAGTATGATGCGATTCCTTAATTCTACAGAAATTCCACAGGTTGTCCAACTTCTCCAGGATGGCACATCCACATATGCTGCAGCAAGAAGGTTGAATGTGTCTCCCAGCAAAATCTCCAGAACATGGTGGAGATTTCAGGAGACTTGTGGTTATCCTCGGAGAGCTGGACAGGGCCATAGAAGGTCCTCAACCCATCACAGCAGCACCGATACCTGCTCCTTTGTGTAAGGCGGAACAGACTGAGCACTGCTCGTGCCCTACAGAATGACCTCCAGATGGTAACTGGTGTGAATGTCTCTACCCAAACAATTAGGAAAAGACTTCATGATGATGGCCTGAAGGTCCGACTTCCTGTAGTGGGCCCTGTGCTCACTGCCCAGCACCGTGGAGCTCGAGTGGCATTTGCTCAAGAACACCAGAATTGGCAAGTCCGCCACTGGCGCCCTGTACTTTTTACAAACGAGATCAGGTTCACCCTGAGCACCTGTGATATACGTGAAAGAGTCTGGAGAAGACAAGGAGAATGTTATGCTGCCTGCAACATCGTTCTACATGACAGGCTTGGTGGTGGGTCAGTGATGGTCTGGGGAGGCATATCCATGGAGGGACGCACAGACCTCTACTGCCTGCTGCTCTGTCTGCCATAAGGTATCGAGATGAAATCCTTGAACCCATTGTCAGACCCTACGCTAGTACAGTAGGACCTGGTGTCCTCCTAATGCACGACAATGCCCGGCCTCATGTGGCAAGAGTATGCAGGCAGTACCTGGAGTATGAAGGAATTGAAACAATTCAATGGCCTTCACAATCCCCTGACTTAAACCCAATACACCATCTATGGGACATTATTTTTCGGTCCATTAGGCGCCGCCAGGTCGTTCCTCAGACTGTAAAACAGCTCAGGGATGCCCTCACACAGATCTGGGAGGAAATGCCACAAGACACCATCCGTCGTCTCATTTGGGAGCATGCCCCAAAAGCATTTTGAGTGGCAGAAATTAAGTTTTTGAAAAAATGGACTAGCCTGCCACATCTCCATTTCACTCTGATTTTAGTGTGTCTAAACAGTTGAGCCCTCTGTAGGCTGAAAACTTTTATTTCCATTAAAACACTTGGCATCCTTTTGTTCCTAAGACATTGTCCTGTGGTTATTTGTATAGATATCCAACTTCATATTGAAATCTGATGTATCTAATGTGTTTCTTTAAAGTGCTCCTTTAATTTTTTGTGAGCAGTATAGATATTAAATAGAAGAAGTCCCAGGATCGAACCCTGGGGGACCTCATGTGATTTCTGTCTGTTCTGATGAAACATTTCCTATACGAATAATTTGTTCTTGAGACAAGACACAAACCAGCCAAGTACTGTGTAGAGAGTCCAACCCAGTCGTTCAAATTCTATTTCTCGATCAACAGTGTCAAATGCTGCACTGAGGTCCAAGATAAGTGGAGCGCACAAAGGAAGATGGAAGTGTTTTTTTCCTACAAGCAATGCCCACCTGTAGACACATTGGTGCAATAAAGTAATGTCACTCTAACTCCTACCTGGCAGTGGTGCCCACTGATTGGGATGGTGGTGTTTATATAAAGAGATGTTACAGCATGGCAAAGCATGGCTTTCAGTGAGTTCAAAACATTGCTGGAGGGAAACTTAAGAAATGAAAATGTGAATAATGGGCCATGAAGGACGAAAAAAAGCAGGACTGAGACAGACTGCAAGCAGTGGAAGTGCTTTGTAAAAATAGGTGGCATATATGGTGAAAAGCCTGTAAGAGTGGACTAGATTCCGTCTGCAGCAATGGTATCTGTAACATCGGAAAACTGTAAGTGATTACAATTTTTGTCAGGTCACCAAGAGGAATGGAACTGCGGTCGGGGCTGTTATCGTGTTCCACACAGCTGTTGGAGCAGGATCCAGTCTGAGAGCAGTAGGGCAGACGAGTTATCAGGCTCCTCTCCTGTGGAATCAGTTCCCAGTTTTTGTCCGTGAGGCAGATACTCTGTCTGTTTTTAAGTCTAGAATTAAAACCTTCCTTTTTGATAAAGCTTATAGTTAGCACCTTAGGTTATTGTGAGCTATTTTTGTAGTTATGCTGCTATAGGCATAGACTGTTGGAGGACAGACTGACCACTTCTTCTCTCTTCTACTTTTTTCTTCTACCAATCTCCGGATATATTTTTTCTGCTGTTATTGTGATTTTTAACCCAGTTTTCTCTCAGTATTTTTCTCCCCATAGCAGCTCCACATGGTCTGGTACCCTGCTGAACTACAATGCCCTCTGCTGAATGGGGAATATCGGACCAGATGATGTCAAAGTCACCGAGCATTCTCCATGCTGTTTCTTCTCTGTCTTCTCAGGCCCCCAGACGGTCGTGGCAGATGACCACTTGTTCTGAGCCAGGTTCTGCCGGAGGTTTCTTCCTGCTAAAGGGGAGTTTTTCCTCTCCACTGTCGCTACATGCTTGCTCAATATGAGGGATTGCCGAGGAATTGCTGTGGTTGGAGTCTGCATGATCCGGGCAGAACCTCATGTCGATGACTCATCACAATCTACTGGGATTCCCTTACATAGAAAACTTTTAACTGATTGGAACGTTTGTGTAATTGTATTGAAACAACTTTTGTTTTAAAGTGCCTTGAGATGACATTTATTGTGAATTGGCGCTATATAAATAAAAGTGAATTAAATTGAAAAGTTGTTTGGCAGCAGATCCAGGAGGGCTTCTTGGTGATCAGATACCTGGAGCGAGAATCAGCTGGATCAGGGTGGAAGGCTGCAGAGCCAGAGTCTCAAAAGACTGATGAGCCTGGCTGCTTAGATTAGTGCTGATTGCTGGTTAGATCAGTATTGATATGAAGACCACAGATAAGGAGCTGGAGGCAGAAACAAATTGATGACTGAACGATGTGATGTGGGTGAATGAGTCTTTTAAATTGTGAAGGGGATCGGTATTGGGCACGATTACTTCTTGAAAGATTTTTACTGGAGCTTTTGATAAGCTAAGCCCAGCCATGTCCTCGCCCACTGCCGCGTTTCTAAGATGCCAATGGAAACACAACCAGACTGTTCTGTTAGCTGATCTGACACAGTCCAGGCCAAAACAGCCCAAATGGAAAAGGGACTTTAATTGGTATTGAACTCATGCTGCAAAAAAAAAACTCTTTAAAAACCGTCTTTTTATTATGCTTTTCTGTTTTTGTTGACACGCACACACAAAAAAAACGTGGTTACAAAGAAATGTAACATATGGTGTAATTAAACCACATAGTAAAGAGGGAGAAACAAATAAATATATAAAAAATAAATTAACTAAAATAACCAAAGTTTTTAACAAATTTAAAAAACCCTTCAAAACATCCCCTTCATCCATACCCAAGTCTCTCTTCCCAAGGTCTTCATACCAGTGCTTTACACTGGCAAAAAGGAACAAAAAGGAGAAAAAAAGAAACACACATCCCGGTGCGTCCTGTTTTCCTGCTGCCAACTGACTACCAGCCTCCTCGCCAACACCATAGGCTCACCGTGGCTTCCCAAGCCTGTCACACACTAACTTTTCCTGTTCTACCGCTCCCCAACTGGAGCATGATCGAACCTGCGTGTGGAATGCAATAAAAACCCTGAAAGCAGCTCAAATCTCAGCTAAATTCCACTTGGCGACCTGACAGAAATCAGTTATCATCAACAGGTTTCCAATGTTACAGTTGCTGATGTTGCAGCAAGTATCTAGTTCACTCTCTCCCCGTTGTTTGCTGGCTTTTCACCATACATGCCATCTATTTTTGCAAAGCACTTCCACTGCTTGCAGTCTGCCCCACTCCTGCCATAGTGCTCCTTCATGGACCGTTATTTACTTACATTTCTTTAGTGTCCCCCAGCAATGTTTCGAACTTGCTGGAACTCATGCTTCGCCATTCTGCGAAATCAGTTCAAATAAACGCTGTCAGGCTAATCAGTGAGTACCACTGCTAGAACGTAGTTAGAGTGATGTCACTTAATTGGACCAATCAGTCCACACTTGGGTGTATTGGGACCAAGGCAGAGGTAGAAAAAATGTGTCAACGCTTGGCCCAGAAAAAATGTAATCAAAACATGCCAAATCAGATACCCTACTGGAAAAGGGGGATAAGTTAATCAAATTATGATAATTTACCCTGTATTAAAAGGTCCTTAAAGTAAATCAATCTATTTATATGCCAATCTAAAAACACCACATCCTGGATGGATGGTTTGAAAAGATGGTTAAATACTTGGGCTTGGAGGGGGAAAATTGCAAAGTTTGAAATTTTTTATTACTTCTAAGCCAATGTTTGGCTATCGTAGCCATCTCAAGTGAATGAATCACTGTAATATCTTATATTTGGAAAAGATAGTCCTCCTCTCCTTTTGTACTTACAAAAATTATCCAATCCTGACCCAAGATTTTTTCAAAACCTACAGGTATTGCTTTATTATGGTTTCATATCTCTCTAATAGTTCTTTAGGGATTTTCATTAATATTTTCCCAATCAAATAATTTATTTGTGGTGCCAAGACCATCTTAATTGTATTTATTATACCCCATAATGTCAGACGTGATTTACCCAATTGTCCAAATTAGCTTTTATTTGCTTACTAGTTTTCCCACATTGGTTGTCAAAATCCCCTTTATGTCTGGGCCTATTTCACTACCTAAATACTTTATTGCCATTGGGAAACAACTAAAGGTAAAGAAGGATAAGTGATTATATAAACATGTTTGAAAATCTGGCATAGCTTTAGAGTACATTTGCTTGTTTCTAATATGGCTGACTTGAGATGGCTGGGTCCCAGCTCATTACCAAAATATTGTCTGCATAAAGAACTTATTGTGCCTCCTATGACTCCATTGATTTTGGACTTTGCTCTAATCAATGTAGCTAAAGGTTCCAGGAAAAGAGTAAACAGTAATGCACTTGAGTCATTACTACACCCTTACTTATCCTTACTACACTCTTGTCTAGTTGACCTACTTATATTGAAGAATTGAGATACCAATTCTGTCATCAGTAAATAATGTGGCTTTAGGATTTAAGTAAAAAACTTTTATCTAACTACAGAACCACCCCTGAACATTCTTGAGAATCACATCCAACTATCTATGAAAAGTAGATGTATTCTGTCCCTTTCTATCTTATTTTTTGTACGGGACTCCACCGTATTATATCCTATCATATTGGATTAGCTGCTAATTGGATCCACACATATTAAACAGTATTGTATCATATCTTACTATATGCTGTTGCCTCAAATCCACATGCACACAGAGCATTCAACTTTATCATATAGTATTGTATCCTTTTTTTATCCTGTTGTATTGTATCATATCCTTTCATATTATGTCTTATTGTAATCTATTTTTTTCATATTGCATAAAGTGGACCCCCACACATTCATTGTTCAGGATTGACAACTTTTTCTGTCAAACTCCAAAATCCACATATTTGCATATTTTTTCATACTGTATTCTAAAACTTTTCTAAAGAAAATGCACCTGGCAAAGCTGAAATAACTAATGGCAGTGCTATATAAAACTCCAGTGAATTCAAAGCACCCAACTTTCCTTGGTGCTGATTACATCTACCCCCAAGAGTTAAGGAACACCATGGATGTTACATTCTCTGGTAGTGCCAAGAAGGTTTCCACTGTGTGTATTAATGCATATTATGGTATATTTTTGTGTTTAAACTATTAAAACAGGCAGCTATATGAATTTTGTTGAGGGGTCCAGAGTATTTGTAGATTATCTTCTCAATTGTTATTTGACCAAAAAAAAATCCTAAATAGTTTCACAGGCCACAATTTCCCATTTTCTCTACTTGGTAGTGGACTGTGGATAGAAGGAGGGGGCTGGAACTACAGAGCAGCTGAGGAAAGGATTCGGACTCACCTCCAGTCTGGTGCGATCTACATCTCTGGGAAGCTTCACTTTCACTTTATGTGTCACTGCTAGCATTTCATAGGGGTAGATCTGGCACAGAAAAATATATATTTATTATGGATTTATGGAGCATTTATTTTAGATGTATTATGAGAGACATTTTTTAGTGAGTTGGATTAGGATTAGGGAGCTAATATAACAAAGTAATTTATTTGTAAATCAAAAACAATGTCTTACCTTGTACTCTAAACAGAAGAGAAGGAAGAGAAAGATATATTAAATTAAATCTGTGAAGCAGCTGACTTTTATTTTGAAGTGCAAAAAGATAACACATACAAACATTATTGTCTTGCTAATTGTAGTGAGGACATTCATTGACTTCAATTTATTTTAGTGACTGTGTTATGGCTAATCCAAACACTTTTTCTAACCCTAACCATAACAGAATTAACCTAACCCTTCCTAACCCCTAACTAATGCGTAATTTATACCATACCTCTAAAAACAACCAGTAGAGTTCCACCACTTTGTCCAAAAGTGAGGACCAGGCAAAATGTCTTCACTTTTTATTAAACAGTCACCTCATCTTGCTCTCTTTAAGCAATGACTTCCTTTTTTCCACTCTTTTTTCAACAATGTCCAGATTTTTGGAGTGTTCAGCTGATAGATTCTCTCACTGGCTAAGGGTGAACCACAGCTGCTCTAGAATTACAATGAGCCTCTTGGCTGCTCCTCAGATTTATACCCTTCTTTCCCAGGCTGCCAGGTTTTGGTCAGTTGGCCTCAGGGATCTACCACACACTTACGGATCTAAAGTTTATGACATGTATGTAGGTCCTTGACCATTCAAAACCCTATAAGTCAGAACCAAGATCATGAAGTAAACTCTGAAGGGGATTGGAAGCCGATGGATCTAGAGACACAGCATTGTGGCATGGTGAAAACTTTGGTGATTTTGCAGCTGCATTCTGTACAGCCCTCAGACAGCCCAGTCATATATTGTTTAGGTAAATAAATAGACAGTTGAAACAATCCAATGTCAAAGAAATAAATGCAAGAATAATGATTTAATGTTCTGTATGTGAGATGAAGCTTTTTAGCTTAACAATATTTTGGAAGTAATATAAACATGAGTGAACCAGTCTGAAAATGGTCGTCTTAATTTAAAGAAAAGTCAAGAAATCCCAGAAGGTTCCTGATGGAAAACTTGAGGAGGGTACAGGACCAAATAGTTTAAGTTGGTAGAGTGGCATGCTTTTTTAGAGTGCAAATAAGAAATTCAATTTGTTGTTGCTTTAAGTTAGAGAACATTTTTATATTTAAGTCATGCACTTTTGATATCTCCTGAGGCTCCAAATTGATGTGCATTTCAATGTCACCTGTGTAGCTGTGGTATGAACCAGGCCGAGAGTGGCTAATGAGGAACACCAGGAAAATTCCTGGAGGGCGTGTCTGATATTCGGGCCACAAGGACAGTGTACTATGGCAAGCAGAGTCATACTAATGTGCCAAAGGTGCAATAAGGAAAAAAATGATATATTGATATGAGTATTTCTAAACTAGTTTGGCAAAAGTTCAAACTAATAGGGGAATATATTTTACTAATTCCGTGTAGTTGCATGCAGGTTGGCATACAAAACAATTGATATCAAGGATATGTAGTTTTTACAGAAACTGCTTGCCACAGTCTACTGGGCTGCTTCTGCTGGCAGCTTGTTTTGTTTTTTTGTAGTGCACCCTGACACAACACCTCAGAGCACTAGGGTGTGGCGGAGAGTAAAACAAAGGAAAGGTCTGGAAACCGATGCTGCTAAATGTGCAAAAACTGGAAACTTTTTAACTAAAACAAGCTTCTAGTTTGTGACAAACGAGCATGATGAAACGGTTGAGACAAGATGTTGAACATTGCCTGCAGACCACTATTTGAGTTAATTACTATCAAGTCAATGAATAGTTTAACATTGTGGCAATTAGCATAAAATATAATTTAATAATTACATGATGCAATGCTATATAACTGGGGAACTTTTTCTTGTAGCTCCACAGAGTAAGAAGGAAAATCTAGCAACAAGCAATATGACCCCACAAATCCAGAGTGGGTAGGATTACTTATTAAGTGAATATTATTATTATTAAGAGAACGAAGGGCATCATGAAGATCTGCTCCATACGAAAAGTGGCCGGCTAGCTGATTAAACAATGTATTGATAAAACTGACATGAATTACTCAGAGGTTTTGTAAAATTGTGAGATTTGGGCTGACAATTATGAAAATTTTTAATTGTGATTTAGCGTCAGAAGCAGTCAGGAGTAACTAAACATGAGGGATTTCCCATGTCAGTACGGAAGAAACAGCTGTGTGAGCAGGCAGTTCCATTATAATCACTTTATATTCCCAAATGACCCTGTGACCTGTTATATTTTTATCTGTAAAAGTAAGACAATAAATACACAAAGCCTACATTAGAAAGAGGATGGCATGAAAGTAATATCAAATAAGCCTGCCTGTTGTTTTGACATTGGAAATATCTTTCCAGGTTAAGTGACATGTGTTTTCCATATCAAATGCACTAAAACCTTACAGAATATTATTTTTTATTGTGACACAGGTGCAGCAGGCAAGTTTAGGATAACTGGAGGAAGTGTGTAAGGGTGGCAGATCTTTCAGTTATCAGGCTCCCCTCCTATGGAACCAGCTCCCAGAGTTAGGAGACAGGTTAATGTTAGTAGCTATGCTGCTTTAGGCTAGGCTGTTGGAGGACATTATTAGAGTCAGTTCCTATTTTCTCTCCTATTCAAGCGCTAACCTGTTTTCTCTTAGTCTCTTCCTACAGTAGGTGCTCCTGACCCGCCCTGCTTGACGACCCTGACTAAGATGGCATCCAGTGGAGGAGCGTTCTCCACTTCCTGCTACCAACTTCTGCTTCTGCTTCAGTTCTGTTGCTCTTTCTGTGTCTCTGCTGCCGTCTTTAAACCCCATACGGTCTTGGCAGATGACCGCTTATGCTGAGCCTGGTTCTGCTGGAGGTTTCTTCCTGTTAAAAGGGAGTTTTTCCTCTCCACTGTCGCTTCAGGCTTGCTCAGTGTGAGGGATTGCTGAGAAGTCACGACGTAATCTTCTGTGGTTCTCTAATTCCTAAATTTAACATTGTATTGTAATAACTCTTATTGTAAATAGCCTTGAGATTACATCTGTTGTGAAATGGCACTATATAAATAAACTGAATTGAATTGAAAGCAGAGTCTACCCAGGGACTGATTGCAGAGGCAGCATTTCAAACTTTAGATTCTGAAATTGTTAACTGATGCGTTGTAAAGAATAATGTACATGTAAACACAGGTTGAAAGAAATTTATATTGTGAAGCAATCAACCCTTGCTTTCACTACATTGGATATTTTTTACAAAAATACTCTGAATTAAAAGGCTTTACAGAACATTTTGCTATTTTCGCTTTAACATGTGAGGTTTAATTGCACGATTTTAATAATAATACGTTGTGATATGAAGTGGGCCTGTTTGAGGCATGAAACTCCTGGGCTGAAAACAAGTTCCCCTCCGGCCCTGGTATGAGCCATCTTTAAAAGTGTTCGAAATGTGCTAAAGAGTGAACATGTAAAATGGAAACAATAAGGGCTGAAAAACAGAACCCTGAGGTACACCAAAATTACGATGACTTAGTGAAGACCCATACTCTGACGAACCCACTCAAAAGGAACAATCAAAAAGATCCACTGTAAGGCAGTGGAAGGTTTCCACTTGTGTCATTTTTTCTATCTTTCCAAAGCTTAAAACCAGGTTTTCGAACCTAACTCTGCTTTAAACTTCTCCATAACTTTCTTCTTGATCCATATGTTGTGATCTGGTGCGGTGTGGGATCTGGTGCATTTCATTTCTGTTTCTTGTGGGGTGAGAGGCGCAGGGAACTTTGAACAGGTCGCCACTCCATCCATCACTTTGCGCCCGGTTAGACGCGTGCCATAGAGCCTGATGTGTGCCACAGACAGGTGTGTGGTGCGTGCTGCTGCATGCAGGCTTTCCTCCGGTAGTTTACGGGTCAGGAAACGGCTTGTTGTGAGAATCTTCGACTTATGGTCTCTACAATGGGAGAAATTTTTTCTCATGTTAAACTATTTGTCTGAAGTGAGGAACGTAATTGCAGTCTCTAGGGGAGAAGCGCAGATTCTGCCTGCACATCAACAACTGCACATTAACAAGAACAACTGACTAACTCATGTCAATAACTTCTGCAACAATACGACTATTAGATTATGAATAAGAAAAAAAAATAAAAGTGAGCATTTTTGTGCTATGTCACGTGGGAACCGGATCAGGTATTCTAATAAAAGTGCAAGTGTTTAATTTCACTTTCATGTGTAGTTCCGTGGTCAGGTTGTTTTGATTGAACACTACTTAACATATACTAATGATTAGGTATTAACTTGTCAGATGATTGCTGGAGCATCCCCCACCACATTTAATGACAAAAAAAAAAAAGTCCAGCGCAACCTCTGCTCTTTACAGCAGACCTACAGGTAAAAGCCTAAATTATTTGTGTCTAAGGTTTGTGAGAAAATGTGATCTCACGACCAGGGGTGTCTCCAGCTTTTAAGGAGTACCTGGGCTTAAGCCAGACAAAATGTGAGGTAAAAATAAAAAGCATTACAATTAGAGATGTAATAATACCTGCTGTGGTATCAGGTATTGGGGCCAACACTGTTCTGATATACTCATATCCTTATCAGATAAAAGTGAAACGACACCATTACCTGATACAGCTAAAGAAAATTATGCATAGTAATAAGCCAATGTTTGCCTCTGTTAATCTCTCCATTGCAAGAGTTTTTTTTCCTAATTTTTCAACCATGCATTGATTTTTCTTAGAAATGTAGCTAATCTTAATATATCTAATGGTTTGGCGCCAGGCTGCACGGTGGAGCAGTGGTTAGCGCTGTTGCCTTGCAGCAAGAAGGTCGTGGGTTCGTATCCCGGTCCAGGGTCTTTCTGCATGGAGTTTGCATGTTCTCCCCGTGCATGCGTGGGTTCTCTCCGGGTACTCCGGCTTCCTCCCACAGTCCAAAAACATGCATGATAGGTGAATTGATCATTCTAAATTGTCCGTAGGAATGAATGTGAGTGTGAATGGTTGTCTGTCTCTCTGTGTTGGCCCTGCAACAGACTGGCGTCCTGTTCAGGGTGTACCCTGCCTAACGCCTGATAATTGCTGGGATAGGCTCCAGCTGCCCCGTGACCCTGAATTGGATAAGCGGTTAAGAAGATGGATGGATGGATGGTTTGGCGCCATACAGTTTTCTGCACGTGCATTTGTACCGAGCTAACTCGTAAGAGAGGAGGGGTCGTGTGTCCACAGTAGAGACTGACTACGGCACCTTGCCATCTGGCAAGGTGCTAACATGCGCCATGGACATTAATACCTTAATGAAACATTAACACATGCCTTTTGGCACACTTTTTCTTCTGACGGCTTGCCATAACTAACTCTAACAAGACACCAAGTAAAGTCAGTGGCAGCGCCGATCAGAGGAAAGAACAGCCGCCCTGTTCTGAGTGATTGAGAGAAGGGTGAAGCTGTTACTGGTGAGTGAAACAGCAGACTTATAACATCCGGGGCTTGACTGAAAACATTCAGGCCTGAAGCCTTGAAAAAGTCGGCTGATTAAACAGAAGACATGAACTTAAGCTAGTTGATACTTAGTCTCACCTCTCATGCCTCCCCAGCTGTGGGAATCAGGGTCTGCTTCATTCTCCACCATATAAGCACCCTGTAAGAACACATAAATTTTACATAAACTCCCATCATTCACTCAGGGTGTTTGCATCAAAATGGTTCCAGTTTAACCAGGGCTGGATCTGTAACAGGATGTTGCACAACATGAGAGCCAGTCACAGCCACATAATAATAAACATTGCTCTGTCATATAAATACAACTAAATGTCACCACAATGTCACCTGTAATGTCACCACAAGTGTAAATAGTCCAAACTATATATTAGAAGAATCATTCTCATTCTGGCAGTGCACAAGATATTTTGACAAATCTTGTGGTTATTATTTTTGGGTTTAATTTAGAAGCAGAAATATGGAATCTACATTACACATACATACTCTTATGGTGCTTACACACTGAATGCGATAGATGCGATCAAAAAAAGCCACACGCCCCTAGCTGGTCCAGTGACGACATGTTTAGCCGCATGCTGTCATTTCATCTATGGTTTTCTGATCGTTGTCCAGCAAACAACGTAGGCTACATGGATAATTGGAAAACCTTTTGGGGAAAACCTGGTCTGATCCGGAGAGAAGGGCATCTATCCCAGTTTGGATGGAGCAGCTCTTCTTTCTAGGAATCTGGACAGATTTATTAGTCCTTCAAAACACTAAACCAGGGCCCAGACCAGGAAGCAGAGTGGTAGTTTAACCCACTTCTCTACAGCTTCTGTATTGTTACCCATTCAATACCCCATTGAGACAGTGTCTTGCCCACGGCCAAAATAAAGTAGACTAAAAGTTAACCTGACAAAAAGCAAACTATGAAAATCTCATTAAAATAAATACAACTCGGACCAAACAAGGAAATGGGGCAATTATATGTGGTTTAGTAAACATAAGACCCCTCTCCTCAAAGACTTTATTAGTAAATTACTTGATATGTGATAATAAAATTGATCTATTTTGCCTATCAGAAACCTGGTTGCAGCAAGATAATTTTGTAATTAAAAATGAGTCAACTCCTTCCAATTATCAACATTTTCATATTCCTTGAAGTACTGGGCGAGGACGAGGAGTTGCAACCATCTTTCATTCAGATTTGCAAATTCCTAGACTAATTATTAGCTACAGCTCTTTTGAACATCTAATCCTTAGTTTTCCTCATCCAGGATACAAAACATTAAAACCACTTTTGTTTGTGGTTTTGTATCGCCCACCAGGCCCTTACTTTCAATTCTTGGACCAGATCTCAGATTTCTTATCAGATTTAGATTTAAACACTGATCAGGTAATTATAATAGGGGATTTCAATATTCACATTAACATTGAAATTGATAGCCTAACTGCAGCCTTTAATACTATCTTAGGCCATGCCCACACGTAGCGGTTTTTTTTTTTTAAACAAAGATTTTCCTCTGCTCCTTGGAAAAAATTTTTTCCATCCACACGTAACCGGATAAATGGTTTTTTTCAGCACATTCATAGACGTGGCAAACAAGTAAGGGGCAGTACTTCTCCCAAATCCTATCCGCTCAGAGTAACTTTCTATCCTCGGTACGCAGCAGTCATGCAGCTTGTAAAAGTAAACAAGCAAAATGCGCTTTAACAATGGATGATACCAACACAGCTCTGAGGGCATAAATGCTGTTTTTGAAATTAAACACAGGTCGCACAAGTGATGTTTAAGAATTTTTTGTCGCGGATAGTGACACTACAGCTCTTAAAACTCAGTTTTCAACAGTCCACTCGCAGATTCTGAAAATGGAGAAAACGCAAATCTCCACTTTGGCCGGAGTTTTTATAAAAATTTGGTTTTGGTGCCTGAAATAAATGCTTTTTACGTGTGGATGACAGGCCAAACCGTAGAAAAATATTTCAGTTTTGTGAGATACCTGGCTACGTGTGGACAGGGCCTTAGACTCAATTGGCTTTACTCAGAAAGTGAAGGGGCCCACACACTCTGCTTAACACACTTTAGACATTGTACTGAAATACAGCATTGAGTGTGATGAAGTAATAGTCCTCCCACATAACCCCGTCCTTTCTGACAATTTTTTGATAAATTTTGAATTTATTTTACCCAATGTTCCAAAATTTTAAAGAAAATTTAATTACAGTACAACTTTATCAGACAGTGCTGTAACAAGTTTTAAAGAATCTGTTCCATTCTTGCTTCCCTTTTGTGTCTCAGAATACCACAGTAATTCCAACACTAACACTTCAGAAATTGATGGTCTGGTTCAAAGTTTTAATTCCTCACTGTGTTTAGCCCCCTTAAAAATGAAAGTAATCAGCCATAGGAGGTTGGCTCCCTGGTTTAGTGCAGAGTTGCGTACTTTAAAGCAGAATCCTAGGAAACTGGAGAGAAAATGGTGCACTACACATTTAAGTGATTCCTTGCTAACCTGGAAAAATAGTCTACTACTTTATAAAAACGTCCTTCGACAAACTATCATATTTCTCGTCATTAGTAGAGGTAAATAAAAAAAATCCAAGGTTTCTTTTTGTACAGTTGCCAAACTTACACAGAGTTATAACCCTGTTGAGCCAACTATTCCCCCTTCTCTCAGTAGTGATGACTTTATGGGATTCTTCATAAGTAAAATAAATTATATTAAAAATTAAACATTGGCATTTTCCCAAACATGATTAACTCTTTTTCAGTAAATGAGGCAGTATCAGAGTGTCATGATTTGAGGGGACTCTAGAGCAAGCACTCAAGACCCAACGACAACTGTTAGCAATACATGACGTTTTTTATTTTTCTCTCTTCAAAAGGAAGACTCCCAAGGCTGGGGAAAGAGATCACCAAGGCAGGTGGGTGCTGTTGAAAGAAGAATAGTTGATCCTGGGGGGAACGATTGGTTGAAACTGGGTGGCTGTAGCTGGCAGAGGGGGAGCATGTAAGCTGGGATCAACCTTTTTCCTTCGGACTCCAGGGAGAGCCAGCACATGAGGGTGGACAGGCAGATGGAAGCCCAGCTGGTGAACCTCCAGAGACCCCACCGAGGAGCAGTGAGGAGGAAGATGCAGCCCGAGGGAGGTAGACGCCGAGGGCTGCGGATTGCAGCAGGAGGACAGACGGATCCAGGGAACCAACAAACTCACACTAGGTCTCAAAACAATCTGGGGTCTGCTCCAGGTCAGCATTCCTCTTAAAAAGCTCCTCCCAAATTGGCAAAGTGGAGACAGTTGGCATGGACCCGTCCACGGTATCCTGAAAGGAAAAAGGTGAGGCCATGCACACCACACACACATTGCTTGCAGCCACGCAGAATACTACAGGCGGCCGACCTGAGGAGGGGAAGGTGGAGGACGGGGAACGGACCCAGGAACCTAGGGTACAATTTCCTGAATCCACCTCTGAGAGGAAAATTCTTAGAAGACAGCCAGACTCGTTGAGCAGTAGTGTAAAGAGGTGCAGGGAGGCGTTGATGATCGGCGTAGCTCTTTTACTGGGCCGAGGTCCGCTGGAGAGCAGCTCTAGTTTGATCCCAGACTTTTCTACAGGATCTGATATGAGCACCCATTGAGGGGATGGCAGTATCAGGAACCGAGCTGGGCAGGAGGGACAAGGTGGTACCCCAAGGACGCCTCAAAGGGCGAGAGCCCTGAAGATACTGCGAAGTGTCTATTGTGTGCATACTCAATCCATGGAAGGTAAACACTCCATGAACCAGGATTACCTTCGCAGACATAGCGGAGAGCGTTCTCCAGCTCCTGATTTAGGCGCTCACACTGTCCATTGGTCTGGGGGTGGAAGCCCGACGTCAGGCAGACGCCCCCAAAGAAAAGCAGAAATCCTTCCAAACCCTGGAAACGAATTGGGGGCCCCTGTCGGATGGATCTCTAGGAGGACACCATGGAGCCTGAAGATGTGGTGAAGTATGAGTTTGGCGGTTTGGGCTGCTGAGGGTAATTTGGACAGGGCGATCAGGTGGCAGGAGAAGCGGTCGATCACTGTGAGTATGACAGACCTGCTTTTGGATACAGGTAGTCCAGTAAAAAAATCCAGAGCGATGTGGGACCAGGGACGAATGGGGATGGAAAGAGGCTGGAGGAGACCAGAAGGCGGACAGTGTGAGTTCTTGTTGCGATTGCAGACGGGGCAGGCCGTGACAAATTCCTTGGCAGCCTTGTTGAGACCCAGGCACCAGAAGAACCGACGGAGGAGAGCTATGGTACGGCTTACCCCGGGGTGACAGGAGAACTTGGAGGAGTGGGCCCAGTCTATAGCTCGGGAACGAACAGTGGAGGGAACAAAGGGATGGTTATGAGGACCCCCACCAGGATCAGGCTCATCAATTTGGGCGTTTCATATTATGGACTCAAGGTCCCATGTCAGGCCCCCCACGGAGCAGGAAGAGGGGATAATGGGGTCTGGAGTCTCAGAAGAACTGTCAGAAGCAAACTTGCGGGACAGGGTGTCGGGTTTTATGTTACAGGATCCGGGTCTATATGTGATGTTCAGGTTGAAACGAGAAAAGAAAAGTAACCAACGATATTGCTGGGGGTTGAGGCGCTTCGCTGACTGTAGGTACGAGAGATTCTTGTGGTCGGTCCAGACGACGACCGGAAGCTCCTTGCCCTCCAGCCAGTGACGCCACTCTTCAAGGGCAAGTTTTATGGCCAGGAGCTCCCGGTCACCTATGTCGTAATTCCTCTCAGCGGGAGTGAAACATTTGGAGTAGAAAGCACAGGGGTGCAGCTTCGTATCAGTCGGGGCCCGCTGGGAGAGGATTGCCTCTACCCCACTGTCAGAGGCATTGACATCCAAAATGAACTGAAACTGGTGTCAGGGTGATTTAGGATGGGGGCCTTTACAAACCTGTTCTTGAGGTCCTGGAAAGCTTGGTCTGCCTCCAATGTCCAGGTGAAGGCTCGCTTGGTTGAGGTGAGAGCAGTCAGGGGGGCGGCTACTAAACTGAAGTTCCGGATTAACCGCCTGTAAAAGTTTGCAAACCCCAAAAAGTGCTGTAGTTGCTTCCTGGAGTCGGGAGTGGGCCATTCACAGATGGCGCTGATCTTACTGGGGTCGGGCTTCACCTGTCCACCCACAAAGATGTATCCCAGGAAGGCGATTGAGTCCTTGTGAAACTCACACTTCTCTGTTTTAAAAAACAAACTGTTCTACATGAGGTGTTGCAGGACCTGTGGACATGTTGGCAATGTTCTATGAGGTTTCTGGAAAAGATGAGAATATCATCCAGGTACACAAACACAAAAACATTGAGGAAAACCCTGAGAATGTAATTTACGAGGTGTTGAAAAACTGCAGGAGCGTTAGTTAAACCAAAAGGCATAACTAAATACTCGTAGTGTCCAATGTGGGTCTTAAAAGCAGTCTTCCACTCATCGCCTTCCCGGATCCGAACCAGGCATTACGCAGGTCTAGCTTGGTGAAGATGGAGGCACCCTCAACAAACTCGAAGGCAGAGGCGATGAGTGGCTGTGATTGCTTATTTTTGACTGTAATGGCGTTGAGCCCCCTGTAATCGATGCAGGGTCTAAGGGACTTGTCCTTCTTTTCAACAAACAAACAAACCTTCCCCTAACGGAAAGGAGGATGGGCGAATTATGCCGGGTTTGAGAGACTTATTAATGTAGTCCTCCATGGCTTCCCGCTCCTTGCAAGCCAGGTTGAAGAGGCGACCCGTGGGAAGGGGGGCTCCGGGGAGAAGGTCTATGGCGCAATCATATGGTCGATGAGGAGGAAGAGAAAGGGCTCGTGTTTTATTGAAGGCTTGGTGGAGGTCATGGTACTCAGGGGGAACTTTGGCCAAATCGGGGAACTCGCTGGCCTCAGGTGGGTGTGAAGGTGAGGTCGGAATAGCTGACCGGAGGCAGTGCAAATGGCAGAAAGGGCTCCAAGCCTCGATGCGAGCCTCGGCCCAATTAATTGTAGGGCTGTGCTTCTGGAGCCAGGTGAATCCCAATACCACAGGTGCATCATTTATGGGGAACACAAAAAATTAGATTAGTTCACTGTGATTACCTGATATGATGAGGGTAAGGGGAACCGTGCAAAAGCAAGGTTACATTGCAAAAGGAACCCCCAGCTCTTATTCAGTTCACCTGAGAACGGCTCTTGAGGTGGTGAGACTACTTCGCGGAAAGAAGGGGACTGGGGGGGTTCCCCGGAGTCAGACGCAATATATCTTGATTCTACTTTTGCCTGTGGTGCCAGGATCCTGGCACTAAGATCGTTAAACATTTTGGTTGACTGATTCATGCTTTGAAGGAGGGTAGATTGCTGTTGAGACATAGTTTGGAGGGCAGCCTCATGTCGGCCTAAGAGAATCCCTTGTTCCGACAAGGCTGAGCGCAAGTGTGCTGCAGAGTCCGGGTGGCCAGATGGTTTTGTCATGATTTGAGAGGACTCTAGAGCAAGCAACCAAGACTCAGCGAAGACTGTTAGCAATACATGAAGTTTTTTATTTTTCTCTCTTCAAAAAGAGGACTCCCAAGGCTGGGGAAAGAGTTCAACAAGGCAGGTGGGTGCTGTTGAGAGATGAATAGTTGATCCTAGAGGGAATGATTGGGTAAAACTGGGTGGCTGTAGCTGGCAGATGGGGAGCATGTAAGCTGGGATCAACCTTTCTCCTTCAGACTTCAGGGAGAGCCAGCACATGAGGGTGGATAGGCAGATGGAAGTCCAGCTGGCGAACCTCCAGAGACCTTGCCGAGGAGCAGTGAGGAGGAAGATGCAGCCCGAAGGAGGTAGACGCCGAGGACTGTGGATTGCAGCAGGAGGACGGACGGATCCAGGGAACCAACAAACTCACACTGGGTGTCAAAACAATCTGGCGTCTGCTCCAGGTCAGCACGCCTCTTAAAAAGCTCCTCCCCAATTGGCAAAGTGGAGACAGCTGGCATGGACCCGCCCAAGGCATCCTGAAAGGAAAAAAGTGAGGCCATGCACACCACACACACATTGCTTGCAGCCACGCAGAATACAACACAGAGAGAACTGTACAACCATGTCTATGACTGTACCATTTTGATTCTGTTGAACTTTCGGAACTATCACAAATATTAGCTTCATCTAAACCCTTAACTTGTATGTTAGACCCAATACCAACTAAATTATTTAAGGAAGTGTTCCCTCTGTTTACTGGCACTTTTCTAGACATGATGAATCTATATTGGGTATGTGCCTCAGGAATTTAAGGTTGCTATAATTAAACCTTTACTTAAGAAACCCTCCCTGGATCAAGATGATTTAGCTAACTACAGACCTATATCTAACCTTCCTTTCCTATCCAAAATTCTTGAGAAAATAGTTGCCAATCAAGTATGTGAGCATCTTAACAGTTACAACCTGTTTGAATAATTTCAGTCAGGTTTTAGAGCTCATCATAGCACTGAAACAGCACTGGTGAAAGTTACAAATGATATTCTAATGGCCTCAGATAATGGATTTGTTACTGTTTTGTTCTTGTTAGATGTCAGTGCTGCTTTTGACATAGTTGATCATAATATTCTCTTAGAAATGCTTGAACATGTAGGGATCAAGGGAACAACGCTGGTTTAAATCATATCTGTCTGACAGTTTGTTCATGTCAAGGATACATCTCCTTCACACACAAGGGTTACTTGTGGAATGTCGCAGGGTTCTATGGTTGGACCGATTCTCTTTACTATATATATGCTTCCAATTGGTAAAATAATTAGACAACATGGAATGCATTTCCACAGTTATGCTGATGATACACAATTATATTTCTCAATAAAACCTGATGAAACCAATCAGTTAGGTTGATTACAAGGATATCTCGAAGACATAAAAATCTGGATGAATCAGAATTTTCTAATTTTAAATTTAGACAAGATAGAAGTTGTTGTCTTTGGATGAGAACCTTTTAAAATGAAACAGCTAAATCAAGCACTTCATCTGGATGGCATTAATTTGGCCTCTGGTAATAATGTAAAGAACCTCTGTGTAATTTTATACCAAGAAATGACATTTAAATCCCATATTAAACAGGTTTCTAAGATTTCTTCTTTCAACTCCAGAATATTGCTAAAATAAGAAACATCCTGTCCAGGAGTGATGCAGAGAAACTAGGCCATGAATTTGAAGGCTTCAAGGCTGGACTACTGTAATCCTTATTATCAGGAAGTCCACAAAATGTAATTAAAAGCCTTCAATTGATCCAAAATGCTGCAGCAAGAGTTCTGATGTATATTAAAAGGAGAGATAACATTTATCCCGTTTTGGCTTCTCTCAATTGGATCCCTGTTAAATCCAGAATAGACTTTAAAATCCTCCTCCTTACGTATAAAGCCCTTAATAATCAAGCTCCATTGTATACATCAGAGATCTGATTATTCCATATTATTGTTGTTGTTCCTAACAGAGCACTTTGTTCTCAGTATGCAGGTCTACTGTTAGTTCCTAGGATTTCTAAAAGTAGAATGGGAGGCATCTTTTAGTTACCAGGCTCCTCTCCTGTGGAACCAGCTCCCAGTTTTAATCCATGGTGAACATGTCTATTTTCAAGACTAGGCTTAAAACCTTCTTTTTTGATAAAGTTTGTAGTTAGAGTGGCTTAGGTTATCCTGAGCTGGAGTTGGAGTCAGCATGATTTTTACGCGCGTAAAGCGGAATTACGTAACTTGTGGGAGGACCCTGACCGGCATGCTCTGCTGGCCTACTCCTCCCTCCTTATCCCGAGCTGACAGGGGACTGCGTGGACTACTTTTTCTGCCTGACCTCCCATGGAGGTCCATCTGTCTGCGGTTAGTAAATGTACATTATATAATATGTGAGTGGCGCGGGACGTGCTGTGGTGGAGCTATTACCAAGCCTGGGTGTCCGGGTGAGAAAGCTGTTCAAGGCTCACTTCTTGACGCAGAGAGCGGGGCCTTTTGCGGCCACAACAGCTCTTTTAAGAACCACTCATAAGCCTCTTGAGAGTATTCCTGTCTAAATAGTTTAGCCTCTTAATAATTTTTATATTTTTATTTCTGTCTCTGTATAGAAAACAGCTTGGGGTGATTTGCCATGGTGTTTATAAATATATGTGTCTAGCTTATGCTGTGACTCCATTTACCCGTCAGCTGGACTTGATATTTCTCGAACTTCTGCAGCACACGCGATAAGCGCGCATGCACAAAATACACCACATAAAATGCAGCACGTATTTTCAGTCGTGCCTGAAACGCACCAGAAGCACTACTTGGTTGTGCAAATCAGGCAAAAAAGCTTTTTTGCGACGCAAATCTGCCTCTGATGTGTCGTGAGATGTGCGCTCCTCCATTAACTTTACATGTAAACGAACTCTCTGGTCACATCTATCGCATTCGGTGTGTAAGCACCGTTAGATACCAAACACATTTAATTTGTTCCTGTTTCTACTCTAAACGAAGAAAAATATTCAGATATTTAGTTTATTACATTTCTGCCGATAGATCCAGGTTTAAAACTTTTTGAAAGCAGTGATTTCTATTCTGTTAATTATTCTAGTTATGAGTCAGAGTGGTCTGCAATTATTAGATTTAAATGCTTCAAGAGATTCCAAAGCAGCAACATAAACATGATTTTCCCATCTGTTCAGTATTTACAGTATTAAATAGGTTAGTCAAAACTTTGTTGCTTACCTTATAGATGCCATTTCTTCCATAGCCAGGTAATGATGCAGACTTATTGTAGGGGAAATCTACAGAGTCATCAACATATTTATTTGCATTTTGCATTTTCAATGATTCTACATCATGCTGAAGTTATAAATCCTCACTTGGCTGTGATGTGTCAGTAGGGAGACTGCAAGTGGATTTACAGGGATCCAAATCTTCTGGAGCCATTTGACCATCAATCTCACTTTTCAAGATCATCCAACTTGTTCTCTACAGAGACAGTTAGGGACAGAGAAAATAGGAAGAGGACAGAAGGATCAAAAGAAGTGATGGACGATGACAAGAGGGTAAGATAATTAGTTTATGAATGATGAGAAATTGTAATGTTTAAGAAAATGGTTTGAATTGAGTTAGATGTGGGAATTCACATAAGATGCACACAAAAATCCACACAGACCCACCTTGCTATCATCACCATCCTGCCAGGATGTTCTAGAAGCTGCAAAACAGTCAGATGTTACAGGATGTCATAATCAATCTTTTGGATCATCTTTCTCTGAACTACAATGTTCTGCACTAATAATGTCAGTGAAAGTCACACCTGGAGCACTTATGCTGCAAATTTAGAGAGAGCTTTACTACATACAGTCTAAAAAAAGCTTAAAGTATTGTATACTAACACTGGATTTAAGAAGAACACTAGAGTTTGGTAAGCACTAGATGGTTGTCTCTGACCTGCATTTTTTTATATGGCCACCAGGTAATTTGCCGAATAATTCCTTACCCTATATGATATGATAGGAAGTTACTCTAGCTGGAAAAATCTAGTTTGTGTAACAATGATCCTTGAGCAAAAGATGCGAGAAAATGTGCTATCTAATAAACTGTTTTCAAGAAGCATAAACATTTTTTGTTAAAGCAACCAAATTATACACCCACAAAACGTGTTTGTTTCACTTAAAATGTTTCATTGTTACATCCAAAAAATTTAATTATTAGACAAATATAGCTTGAATAAACACTAAAAGTAGTTACAAAATCATTTAATTTATTAAGGTTAAAAAAGCTATCCAAACCAACCTTTGAGTAGGTCATGCTAAAACATTTTATATGATGTTTTTAGGCCGTTCAGAAAAGGACTAGCAAGTGTAAAAATGTTGCATAGCCAAGGCTGGACATCCTTCTTCAATATTTTCTGTCAGAGCTCAGTATTCACGGTTTCATTGGTTATAGCAAGTCGTCCAGATCTTCAAGCAGCAAAGCAGAACATCACAGTCACAATAGTCTTTAAGATTGTAGGTTTGATGGTATTTTTCTACAATGCTCTTTTTAGTTTTACACTGGTTGTAAAGGGACGCCCAAGTTTGAAAAACATTTCACCTTCGTCTTGTCAGTCCACAGAATATTTTCCCAAAAGTCTATGGTGTTTTTGGTAAACGTGACAGCAGTTTTTATTCATGAACTTTTTCTGACCCTAACTGCAGCAAGTGAGGCATGCAGTGCTTCAGAGGTTGATATTGGTTATTATGTGGTCTTTTGGACAAGTTGTTAATTTTCTACTGAACTAATTTTGGTCCGCCACTCCCGGGAAGATGTAGCATGTTCTATGTTTTCTCCATTTGTGAATAATTTCTCTTAGTGTTGTTCATTACAATCTCAGAGCCTTAAAAATATCACTGTAACCCTTTCCAGACGGATGGATGCCGTTGACTTGTGTTTCTCATCTGTGCTTTGATTTCTTTAGATCAAGAGATGATGTGTGGCTTAAATGTGTTGCTTAGATAATTTAGCCTGCTTCATGTTGCCAAACATAATCTGGTTCACGTTTTTGGGTTTTTTTTACAGGTCAAGGAGGAATTAGACTAGAGTGTTGGTTGTGTATGTGGCTTATTGGAAGAGAAGTCATCACACAACTGCAAATATGTTCAATTCAAATTCCTTCCAAGTATACATGATTCTCCCTTTGCCAAAGAACTTTAAGCCCAAGTTTCATACAAACTTGGATATCAATGTATGATTGTGTTTGCTTAAAGGTACAGATGACTGAATGGCTTCAGTTATTGGTTAGTATGACTACAAATAGATTCATTTTGCGTCAATTTATTCTCATACATAGGTTGGCTTGAATACCTTTATACCATTGGTAGATGAAATCATAGTTTAAACAGCATTTTTCATGTAGTCTTTATCTTTGACTCAAATTACATTTTATTGCATGATCTGAAACATTTGATATTTTTCACAGCACTGTAGATTCAACACATTAAACAAGCATCCTGGTGAGGACAGTTTGATCAGTAGTTTGACAAATGTTTGACTGAAATAACTTTGTGTGGTTCAGTGTAGCTACTATGTACTTTATCTACTATGTGCTTTATATTTGAATATTTCATCTACACATCTTTGTGATCTACTGAATGCAAAATATGAAACAATAGCTTTTTTGTGGGAGATTGTGATAGCATGTAATCAATCACTCATATAATCAACAAACAACCAACCAGGGATTGCAGTGTCTGAAGAAATTAGTTGACTGGAATGTAACACACTTGTTGGTGTCATGTAGAAGAAGCTATAGAATGAAGTAAAATGAATCATCTGTAGACCTCCAGGACTGGATTAATATCAAAGCAAACATTTGGTGAAGGATACAAAACAAGCAATGAGAGCTCCATTACTTGGAATTAGATATGTTTGTAATTATCAGTACTTTTGAGATCTGGCTGCACGACAAAGACCATGATCAGAGAAGTGATCAAGAACCCAGTGGCGCTATGATATCACATCCACAAGGTTTATGATTGCACTATTCAGACGAACACCACTTTGGCCCAGAAGCTCCTTAAATTGTTTGAGACCAGAAGAACCTACATTTTCTGGTAAAAAATACTGTATAAACATGTTGGCCTGTACTGTTAAGTTTTCCAGTGACAGGAACTGGGTGATGAGTCAAATATAAAATATAAATGAAATCGCAGAGATTTTAGAGTGCTCTGGATATCGGACCTGGACAATGATTCATCCTCCGTTATTACATTGAGCCAAGCCAAGCAGTCTAGGCAAAATATGTAGGCTATTTGGGGTAATTCTGCTCAGTAGGTAGGGGTCTTGGAATCGGTTATGGATGGGTTTGATTCCAACTTCCTCTTCCTACATATCAGTAAGCCCTTGAGCAAGGCAATTTATCCTACATTGTCCACTGATATGTCTCATGTTGAATGTGTTTGTACGTGTGTGTATTTTAAGTACAGACGCGGAATTATGGCGCTAATGTGAAGCACTTTGATTGATTGGTCTGACAAGAAAAAGCACAAAACAAATTAAAAAAATTTTTGTTAAGCAAAAAATAGGTAATAAACAGGAAAATTATGAAATATGGTTACATTTTAGAAAACGTCGCAAGATTCATGAAAAATACATTTGTATGGTTATAGAGAAAAAGAAAAATGATCAATATTTCCTGAAGTGAGAGAGTTGTGACTTTCTTTCTTTGACCCAAGTTAACACACATTTAGTAATTTCCCTTGTGTGCTGGATACTGGAGCTTTGTGTTCTGTGGAAAACTCAGCTCCAGTGGTGAAAAAGGAGAAACAATCATTCAGATAGAACATTTAGTAAAATAATACAGACCGTGAAACGTGACAAGATAGTGAACAACACAACACTAATGCCAACATTCAAAGTGATTTACAGTGTGCACACAAGTACAGCATCATCATTAACCCAGCAATTGAGCTGATGAGATGAATGCAAGCATGCATGACCGAGGTGAATTAAGGAACCTCAGCTTCAACTTCAGTCCACAGCTTTATTATATTGCTGCATCTCTTTACATACTGAATTAAGCTATATTCCCTAAGCCTTTTGTAATATTTCCTTTCATTTGCTCTGAGAGATGGTAATATATGCCTTTTGAAAATTCAGAAGGACCTTTATTTGAAGCAGATGTTAAAAACATAACCCTTTATAGAGGTAGAATGGGAACATTAGTGCTCAATTTTAATCTGGATACAATGAATTGACACTTAGAGATTTTACATTGTGCTACAAAAGTATACATATAAATGAAAGAGAATACAGAAGGAATTATCTTGAAAAATATCCATACCCCTTAAACTTTTCCACATTTTGTCTCATTCCAGCAACAACTTCAAAATGTTTTTTTGGGGGGATTTCATGTGATAGATATATATCCTCACTCAATAGGCTCACTCAGATTAGATGGAGAGCATGTACGAACACCGGTTTTTAAAACTTGCAAAAGATTCTTAGTCAGCTTTAGGTCTAGACTTTTACTAGGCCATCAAAACAATTCCAATGTAGCTCCAGCTGTATGCTAAGTGTAGATATAAGAACATCCACACCAATGTCAAATCTTCTGCATAATACCTCTAGGTTTTCTTTCAGAATTGTCCTTACTGAAATAGCATGTGTCCACAGTATCCTGATGCCAACACCAAGTTTCAATGTAGAGAAGATGTCTTTCAGATTATGAGTGATGCTAGCTTTCCTCAAACTGATATTTGTGATCACAATCTGACCAGTTTTGGAAAGGTTTATGAGGTATTAATCCTTTTTGACGTGCTGTACACATTACTTTGCATCAGGTGAACCTTTAAATTTAGACATGTGAGCTTCAGCCAGATAATTAGTACCACTTAAAGGTTTAGAAACACGGATACAGGTACTTCTCACAAAATTATAATATCCTAAAAAATTTTATTTAGCTAATTTCAGAAAGTGAAAAATTAAATATATTCCACTGCATTTGTAATCTATACAACATATGAGATTCATTTTCTGACTTTTTGTACGTCTTTTTTATTTTTGGAGATTTACCAACTTATCCAAAGGTAATTGTCAGCTGGGACAAATGATGAGCAATTTGAGTCCAGTTTGAGTAAATTGTAAATAGCAGCAAATGTAGTAGGTATTGTCACTATTCATTGGTTAACGTTTTTAATCGACAGTTTACATTTCCTGTTTCCTCGATTACATTGCGTGCAGATCATTACTCAAGCTCAATGCATGTAGATCTGTAAACTCTACCAACAACTCCCAACAATTACAGGCAGAAGAAACCCAAGGGAAGAGAACTGGGGGAAAACATTAGATGGCTGACATGCAACACAACATGCAGAGAATGAAGTGTTAAAGGCAAAGTTGACTGTACCATGCTGTCTGTAGATGGGGGGTTTTCTATAGATATTATCTTTGACCATAGTCTCTGAAGTTGGATGCAAAGCAGAGAAAATGAAGGAAGTAAACATGGGCAGGGAGAGACAGAAAGAGAGGAAGAGAAAGAATAGAGAAAAAGAAGCATGAGTTAGCATTTTATCAAGGGATGAAGATACAGGGGGCAGTAAAGCTTGGTAAAACACAGATCATCTTTCATTTTAATTACAGCACACCAAAAGCACCAGGGTTTTTAATAGTTTAATGCCATATTAAAGATTATAAATATATATATATATATATATATATATATATAAATTAGGGATGTCCCGATTACCATTTAGGGCCTCTGATCCGATCTTTCAACCACAAATCCGAGCCGTTTTCGAGTCTTAATCCGATTTCAACAGAAATTTAACTAATTTCATCAATAAGCATTACCATTATTGTAGCAAATCCTTTGAAATCAAAATCTTACAGAGAATTAAACATCAACTTCAGTTTAATATTGCAGACAAAAGTAAAAGCAAAACACTTTCTTGGTACAGAATTGAAAAAAAAGCAAAAACAAGTATTTCCGGCTGGCTATACACTGGTGTGCACAAGGCGGCTCTCCATTTTCGTAGGATCACTTTCACTCTATATTTTTTAGTAAATACCAGTGTTAGAAAGCCCACATTGTTTTAAATTTGTAAGTTGCAGTATTATTATTTGTGTTTTAACTATAAGCTGAAATATCATATGCTCCTGAACTCAGCATAGATATTTGGCATCTGCCTTTTTCCCCCCTCCTTACTGCTGGAGCGAGAGGAGTTTTTCTCCGTGTATTTTAGTTTATTGGTATGTGTAAATGCCAGAAGGTGTTTCCATGCCTTTATTATATAGTTTAAAGTATGGTTAAGCATATTTGTTTATGTTAACCCATATTAGAACTGTATTTAGTCTACTATGCTGATTTGTGGTAATTAAGAGTACTTGTTTGCACCGCTACGGAGGTTCAAATTATTGCGTAATAGTCGAACACCAGGAGATATTTTCGTAAAAATCGGCATGACATGTAAGCTAATATAGACAATCTCCGATCACTGAAAAGTATGAAAATATCGGCCTGATCCGATCTTGAGATAGGGATCGGGACATCCTTAATTTCCATTGGTCATATCATTGGTTATCTGATAGAGTACATTGCAAGGAATCTCAAAGAATAATATCAAAAATCAAACATGGTACCATCTGTCTGAAAAAAAGTCCACATTTATCTGTGTAATATACATCAACTGCAATGCTGGATGACGTGTCTCTGGATCAAGATAAAAACAATGATCTCCCCTATGGTTGATGTAATTCTTCATGCTTTGAGTGGACCCACACAACTCTGAAGAATGATGGTTACACATCCAAGCCACAATAGGAACATACTTTAGGTTACAATAAAACACAAGTGTCATTCTTATCTGGCTTGTTTTAGCATCTTCCAGCCTACAAAACAACATTCATATAGAAACAATAAGGATATGTTGGCTATGAAGGCAAATAAATGGAAAATTACTCTGGGTTTCTTTTTTCACTTAGCTTGCTTTCAATGAGGGACAGTTTTCTTTTTCCACTTTTGCATGACTAACAATCTTTTTTTCTCTAAAAACAATATGTCAGATCAAACCGATTGTTATTCAGTACATAGTATTTAATATCAGTTCTAGTGCAAATGCATCATTGTATAAATGTCAAAGATTGAGTCTGCTAGTGATTCAGTTCTGTGACTGAAAGGATTTTCCTTGAGTTAGCAAACAACACAGATCAGGAGTAGAAGTCCAAAAAATGTATAGTACTCAATCGAAGCAAGAACCTTTTTAGTTGAGAACTATTGAATATCTGCCTTTCATTTCAGTGAAGGAACAATGCCATGACAAAATAACTCATTGGCGTTGGGTTACCACACATTTGAGAGTGTAGCACAAGCATTATGATCACAAGATAAGCCAGGCTACCCAAGGTTTTTGCACTTGTCAAAATATTTCAGCGCATGAGTGCTGCAACATAGCGACATCTGATGTGTGAAGGTTGTAGTTGCAACAATAGAACAAGGTTCCCAGCCGTCGGGGTGCCAGGTTCGCTGCCAATATGTGAAGTGACAAACCTTCACCATGTCCAGTGATGAATCGTACAGGGTAAGGACTAACTTTCACCAATACGTTTATTTTACAAAAGTATTCAAGCCTTTCTATTCAGCATTTAGACCTTTTCATTCACATAAACATCCAATTAACTTCACACCATGCTCATTTTGACTTGAGACCTATGAACAACTTTTAATTTTTTTTATTATCGTCCATCTATTGTAGGCTTCACCTAAACTAACTCTGTTTTTTTTATCTTCTCTGGTTACTCCTGTTCTGTGAAGGATAACTAAATCTCCGGGGCTCTGAAGCAGCTGCTTGACTTGCCAACTCTGACATTTTCTGACATTTAACTACCAGCCTTGCTGGGCCCAACGTACTATTTACCATGTTGGGCAACCAGCAATGGTGCCCATTATTGGCTGGTAGATGTAAACATAATGCCAACGTAGTGCCTGTTAAAATCAATATTTAATTATATTTTACTTCGCAGATAATTTTTAAAAGAAGTACAGTACTTTCATACTGTACCCCTCTAAACACCCTGTTGAGGAATTATTATTTTAAAAAATAGCTTTTTATTAAATGTTAAATGGAACCATATTTAACCTTTAAATAACGTATTATGACAAAAGACTCAAGACTTAAAATGTGCAGTTTGTTTCCACATTAAATAACTAAGCAACCCTTAATATAAAATCATTACTTAGCTAATTATGTTTATAGTGAATATGCATTTCATTTACTTTGTAAATTTCAACCAATTGGTTTTGATCAAATTGTTTAGTAACATCTATAGTACTTATATACCATTTACTTTACCTTCTCATCAGCAATGCAAGCCAAAACACCAACAGGAAACGTTTGCAGAGACCAATAATGAGTAGTGCGGCTATGGCCTACCTGGTATGTGGAAATGCCGGGGAGCAGCCACGTATGTTGAAGTAGATGAAGGTGATTTGCCATCAGAGTAGGTAGATAAGCTGGGGGTACTCCGACCGCTTTCACTACCTCCAATGGAGGATGGATGTTCCAGATAAGGGTAAAGGGAAAGGGAAATTACAAATATTGTCGAGAAGGAGAAATAAAATGCTGTTATGGAAAGCATACTTAGAATGGTAAATTGAGAAGCTCTGATCATGAACACTTGTTCCAGTGATTTGATAACCCAGCCTTATTATGTCTAAATACATTTTTGTTAAGCTCTGTCCTAAACAAGTATATTCTGATCGGTGTAGACATTATTTTCTATTTATAAAAATAAAAAAAAGAATACAATAGTTAATGTTAATGGGCATTTAATAGCTGTCTTCCTCATCAAGCATTAGTATGACTACAAATGGGTAGCCTGCATTTCAATAACCAGTAACTCTTCTTTCTTGTCGCATCTTGTTTGAATAAAACCTAAAGTATGACGGAATGTGGAGATCTTGCAGCTTGAATATGCACAAAAAATTGAGATTGAGCAAGTTAGTGGTCTTGTAATAAAATAACTTTGTCTTGTGTTACCTTTGTAAGAGGGTATAAGTGAGTACTCTAGTAAGAAACCTTTTATTTTCTTACCTACAAAACACCAATGACCCACACCATGACTGGTTAATATATCTACCAACATCCCAAAAAACCTAAACAATCATTCCTTATTTCTTATTCAACAATAATAAGAAATGATTTATAGTGCAGCCAACCTTTGGAACCACTGCTGTACCATATCAGAGCATGCAGTCCAAAGTCATTTGAACAGTCCCCTAACAGAGTTTCAATTTGGGCAAAATGAATCTAGCTTCTAAAACAAAATAATATGCTTAATTCAACAAAACAATTCAAAATTTTATCTTCCCGCAGATATAGTTACACAACTGATCTTTCAGAAAGGTAGCAGAAAATTCTTGATGACAGTTGTTGGAATTGGTCCTGAAATGTAGAATCTTAAGACAAATGTTACTGTTTTAAAGTTGTGAATAGAAACAGTCAGGTTATAACTGAATAAAACATTAAATATGTGAAATGGCAAAGGGATTAAATCAATAGCAATAATTAATTTCAATAGTTTAAATCTCGTATCAGTCAGCTATATGCAAAATTACAAGATCTGAAGAGTTGTATCTTGTGGTATAGGGTTAGGCCACGTCCACACTAAGCCGGATAATGTGTTAAACGTATAATTATTTAGTCTACACCCCCTATCGTCCACACTAACCCGGCGTCGTTTAAGGTCTGTGGCCGGATAACTATTAGCCGGGTAAGAGAGCCGTGTAAATCTTAATTCAACGGCTAAGCGAGCCAGTGTGGACAGCTTCCCCGGATAATGAAAGGAAGTGGCATCAATGAATGCTGCGTCAATAACAATACGACACTACAGACAAAGACAACAGCGAAGAGTAATAAATCGATCTCGTCGTCTGTCCACACCCAAAACTCTCTCTTCTTCTGAGCAGCTATTGTTCTCTTCTGTTAACGGGACAAGCAGATATGTACTGTGCTGTAGAGCTTCTTGTATATATTATGTAGGCGCTGGCGTCACGTAGGTTATACGCGTTTTCCGTTCGTCTTTTTGCGCATGCCCAGTATTTGCACAGGTCTGTATGGGATTGCGCAACCATGGGAACCTAAACGGACCTTAAACGGGGCGTAAATGCTCGTGTTGAGTGGATAACATTAGGCCTCTAACTCCGCATATAACCTTATCAGCTTAGTGTGGATGTAGCCTTAGGGTGGGTTTTATAGTCCTTGAATTTCTAAAGCATCTACAATCCCAACCATAATCTACTGTAGTGTATACTGCCACAGAAAGACTGGGTGATGGAGTCACTGGCACCCTCAATGCCAAGAACAAAAATACTCTACATCCAGAGGTTTTTGGAAGAAACACAGAAAAGTTGGAGAATGTGTCAGTGAGAGTGTTAACTGACTGAATGCACAGTGTCCTCAGGGAGAAACTAGTCATTGGCAGTAATCTGGATGCAAGTACATGAGATCACCAAACACACGTTAGTGTCCTGCAAATGATCTCCTTTACATCATTACACACATGCTGAGAGCTCCACAAATGTAAATTTGAGAACCCGGTCAGTGTCAGCTTAAATGTAGGACAGATCCTCTGTACCCTAACAAAGATCAATGGGAACATATAATACATTCTATTAAATCTTTTAACAAGGAATAGGATCAGCATAAAAATTCCTAATTTTAAAAGCTGTTATACATGTGGGTCCTACTTCACAGTAAGTTATCTGCTAAACTGTCATGGGAGGTACCATAAGGCTAAATTTGGGAAGTCTTAATTTTTACCTAATGCCACTTGGCACTATAGTCTACATTTTACAGTTGTCTATGCAGGCAAGCATCAGGTTTACCTTCTCTTCATGTTGGAGCATTTGGTTGTTAGCTATATTACTCTTAAACTAATACAAAATACAGTTAAAATACAAATAAATAAATAAACAAATAAATAAATCTTCCAGAATGATGAGTTACACATGGCATCTGCATTTTTTAAAATCCTAATTAGTGATAAATAAACGGTTAAGCCCCAAAATAATGAATCACTCTGGCAGTTTTAGATTTGCATTTGTTTTCCTTTAACCAATACATTTGTTTGTGACAGGAAATGAGATAGCCATCTCTCTAAAGACAATAAAACAAAGTAAACAGAAGTGTCGATATTGGAGAGAAAAAAGTATTTATCTTTTTTTACTTTATCCAAATCACATGTCATGCTTCTTAATGATCAAATAAAAAAATTATTGCTATTGCATCAACCACACCTGTCCTCTAACTGCTGAGCAGGGTATTGGAGGTTTCCTTGATAATGTGATGATTTTTGGTAATGAGCTCCAAGTCTGAGGTTATGAGGCATCTTTACATTCTCCCTAATTTTAGCACCCTAAACACTTCAAGCATTGCCATTATTTTCAATCAGAAGAAAAATGTTGGCCTGATAAAGTGGGTTTGGCATTTTTGGCCATGGCTGCCCACCATAAGCATGAAAGAATATCTAGCAAAATATACAGAGCACACAGCACGCAAGACAATATACATGTGCATTGTATTGTTTAAAAAAATAAATAAATAAAAAGCACAACAGTCTACACTACTTACCAAGGGGAGATTTAAATCTGGGGAGATTTAAAATATGCTGTGACGGATCAGCAGAGATGACTCACAGGGGCCATTTGGTCCTAACACTATTACCTTTGTTTTAAAATTCAAGAAGTTTAGGGACAGCCACGCTTGAATGCCACCCAAGCAATGCAAGATGCTTTGCCATCCTTTGCATCACAGAGACCTGTTGGTGAGTCTACCGTTTTATCCGACTTGTTACCTGCTGGTTGCGGCTATCTTAACTCCCCACGGACATCAGGCCGAGGAGGGGAAACCGCAGTAAAAAAAATAAAAATAAAAATTTAAATGTAAACACCGCTTCAAAAACCCAGTTTCTCTAATTTTGAACTGAGCTCATTTGTTGTGGGAAGATCGGGCCTGGTACTGCTTGCTGTTATATACCGCCAACCACAGAATAATAAGGACTTTATCACTGAATTAACCAAACTCCTGGCAGAGGTACAAACAGGATAGGTCATATTTTAACCGTAGGTGATTTTAATATTAACATTTGTTGTACTGATAAACCCCTGATTACTGAGTTTTTAATTCTTATTGATTCTTTTAACCTATGCAGTCTGTAAATACTCCCACACATGAAAAAGGACATATTTTAGATCTGGTGCCCTCTTGTGGGTTACCCGTAGTAAATTTTGAAATCCATCACTCCGCGTTTTTTGATAACATGCCTGTCACATTTGAGACTGTATTTACTAAGACGACCGCTAAAAGCCGTGTGTCTACATGGAGCTGCCAGACTATAAAATCTACCAACGCTCTTCAATTTCTGGAGATTTTCAACTAGCTCAGCAACCCTGCCTCAGCTCATGTTGATGAGCTTAGTTCCTGACTCCATTCTTCTTGTATTACTGTACTGGACACTGTGGCTCCATTGAATAAAACACAGTCAAGACAAAAACCTGAACCCTGGTTCAATGAAGAAATGAGAGCCGCCAGGAGGGAGAGCAGAACACAAATGGAAGGACAGATTGCAGGTGTCCTCACCGTTTTTTAAGACTGTTGCAGAAAATATCAGGATATTGCTAACAAAGGCAATAAAATATAATTTTCCGATCTGATTCTTTCCCATAGATGCAACCCTAAGATGTTTTTTTAGTGTTGTTGACTCCTATTTATACTCCTTTATACTTACTTGTTAACTGTTGCTTTTAAGTATGTGCATGTCTGGGAGATGAATGCATGGGTGGGAAGCTTTGTAGTTTGAAAAGCACTTTATAAATAAAGTTTGATTTGATTTTGATTTGAAGCACCCCAAACACTGAGGAAATTGAGTCTTCAATTCACTTATGTGAAAATGTTTTATCGACAAGGTTGAGTCCTTGAGAGGGGCTATTTTATATTCTACTTCTGACCCCTCTATATGTGTCTTTAACCAGTTTGAACTGGTGACCCCATCTGTTTTAAATAAGTTGGTTGATCAGAATAAACACTCTGGCTCTCCATGTGATGCCCTTCCATCGTGCTTTTTTATAGACATTTTTCTGTACAAAGGAATATGATTTTATTAATTTTTAAGCTAGCAAGCTTTAAACGGGCAGTGGTTCAGCTGCTGAAAAAAGATGACTAGATTTTGTTTCTAGCAAATTTAAGACCTATGTCTAAACTTCCACTCCTATCAAAAATACTGGAGAAAATTGTATACACCCAATTAAAAGATTATCTAGATAAATTTAATATTTTAGACGGGTTCCACTTCATAGCACAGAGTCAGCTCTGTTGAGGGTTCAAAATGATTTCCTCTCAGCATGTGATAATGGTGAACATGTGATTCTTGTCATACTACACCTTTCTGCTGCGTTTGATACAGTAAATCACTGTATCTTCTTATCATGCCTAAAAGATCAGGTGGGCATCAGAGGTATGGCCCTGAAGTGGCTGAGATCCTATGTAAATGACAGAACCTTCTCTGTCAAACTCAGCAACCATGAATCGATCCCTTCCCCTCTGACAGTTGGGGTCCTTCAGGGCTCAATACTGGGTCCTTTGCTTTCTCTGGGATCCATCTTGAAAAAACATGGGATCTCCTACCAGTACTACATGCAGATGACTGCCAATCATATACACCCCTAAAAAAATTAAATGACTGGTCTATAAAGCCACTGTTATTATGTCTCAGTGATGTTAAAAGATGGCTGGCATTACATTTTTTTTTTACATGAAATGCAGATAAAACTGAGGTTCATGTGTTTGGATCCAGTGGATCCCGCAAAAGTCTACTTATTGACTATGGACCTTTTAGTCCCATATATTAAAACTACAGCCATAAATCTTGGTGTTAAGATGGTTTTAAATTTGGCAACCAGATAAGAGCTACTGTAAAGTCCGGTTTTCATCACCTAAGGAAATTAGCCATAGTAAAACCCATCCTCTTAAGAGAACAGCTTAAGACATGGTGGATACATTGCAGCTAGATTACTGTAACACTGTACCTTGGACTTCTTTCATCACACTGTTACAACTTTTATAAAATGCTGCTGCATGCCTTTCAACAGGAACACAAAAAAGGAGCACATGATGCCTAATCTGGCTTCCCTTCACTGGTTGCCTGTGTATTTTTACTTAATTTCCCTCTGGGATGAATAAAGTATTTTTGAATTTAATTTTAGAATTGAATTTAAGATTTTATTCTTTGTTTTTAAGATTTTAAATGATCGTGCCTCACCTTACTTAATCAAGCTTCTTCACCAATATACACATGCTTGAGCACTCAGGTCAGCTGATCAGCTGCTCCTGATCACACCCACCTCTAAACTGAAGCTCAGAAGAGATTTAGCTTCCTTTGTTTGGGTCCCTAAACTATGGAACGCCTTACCTCTGTGCATCAGACAGGCCCCTTCACTATCTATTTTTAAAATCCAATTAAAAACAAATTTTCACTCATTGGGTTTTAACCCAAAGTGATTTTTGATTGCAGGTTTCATATTGATGTTATGTTGCTATTTTGTTCTGTTGTTATGTTTATCTTACTTTTCCTCTTTGTATGAATTGGTTCAGAATTTTTAAAATGTAGGCCTATAACAATTTTTAAATTGTATTTATTGTCTGATGATACTTCCTCATTGATGATCAGCATTTTGTTTTAGCTTTGGCTTGAGAAAGCGCTTTATAAATTAAGATGATGATGATAATGATGATGATTGAAAAGCCATCTGTCTCATTTGTCTGCTTTAAGGGCAGATAGACCTGACAATTGTTGCCATAGAGGTGGACTGTCGTTCTATTCCTTCTAACTATTAAAACCTAGAGGCAATAAATACAAATCATTTTTGGGCTTAACTGGATAATTATACTTTAACATGGGTTCATCTGATGTTTATTTATGAAATGCACCAAATTCTTAATTGCAGTAACAACCAAGAGCTTTTGTTTGACATATAAAATCTTCCAATTATTTTTTTCAAAACATTAAGACTATAGGTTAATATTTCAATTTGGCATAGCTGTCTGCTGACATCCTTGGTGATAAAAACCAAGACAAATCCTTCAGCTAAATCCTTCTTTTGCTCATTCTTTTGAGTACAGGAAGAGTTCCATGCCAAGAGGATTAAGTTACATGACAAAGAACAAGTGATTCTTCGCACAAAACAACAGTTGATAAGATGTCTAAGGCAGGCAAACAACAGAGTCAATTATTTGTACAGACACACAATGAACTCCCCACCCTTAATAGAGATAATGTCAAATGAGAAAGAATTACAATTGGTTCTAAAGCGAGTTAAATCATGCACCACAACAACCATGTCCACAAACACAAGTGAACTGAGTAAACAGAATAAGAAAATTTGCTGTTCCTATGAATATGCATTGAGGTTCCTCATGAAACTAAACACCACCACAATACCAAACAACAACATCACACAACCTCCCAAATACTCCACATTAAGGCAGAGAAGAGACACAAACAAGAGAAAGACTACAGCTGTCTTTACCGTTAGGAGGTGGTAAACTGAGATGCAGGGATGTCCTAGGCATAGGACCATGTAGGGGGTCCTGTCTGAATCCTAAAGGGTAAGGGAAATCAAGCAATGGGGAAAATGAAGCTTGGGCCATTTGTTGGACAAGTCTGACAGCAGGGGTTGCAGAGTGTGACTTGGGTAGTTACAGTACTGGTTTGATGTTGATTTAATCAGTGTGTGATATTGTGAACAGCATTAATAGTTCCATGGCTTTTGTTCAAAAATTAAAGAAAAAGAAGTCATGGCTGAAACAACAGCAAATATAGCCCTACATAAAGTACACACCAAGAAATATATTCTGTTTCTGATTATAGCTCATCAATTTGTAGTAAACTGAGAACCCACATAGTAAGAGTTTCCAGCACATGATGAATCCATGTTAAACCACAACCCACGCCAAGTGCAGTTAATTCAGAAATATTTCACAGCACTCCCATCGCTAGGACCTTGGATCTAAGACAAAACCAGAGTTGACTGGTATGTTGCTGCTTTGTTCAAACCCAAAAACATGTTTCAAGAGATTTTTGACCTTCTTACAAAAAAAAGAGATTCAACAGAATTTAGGTACAGCAAATTGCAGCTTATTGTCTGTTTGGTTCCCTTCCTTAAGGCTTACAGCAACAACAATCCCAGTAACTCATCAAGTTTCTTTTTTTGTCTCAACATGCTTTGATACCTTTGAAATAAGGGACGTAGTTGTGCTGCTGGAGCATTGCCAGGGTGGTAGGGTTGAGCTGTAAAGACAAACTTGCACTGCCACCTAGTAGTTTGGGTGAGTACTTGCCAATGCTTATAGCACCATTGTTCCCTTCAGCCCTGCGAGCATAGAACACAGGGAGGGAGGAGGTATCCCTTGCAAAGGTGGAGGGGTTCTTAACACCACACAGGTGGGATTTGGTTGATGGGAGAGATCTGGAGTCACGGGCCAGGCTGCTGTATTTAGCACCCATGTGTACATCTGGTCCTGGATGTCCAATTGCATAAGAAATATGGAAATATTCATAACTGTTTATTGGCTTTCAAGTCTTAAGTGTGTTCACAAAAATGTTTTCCTCAGTAATAAGGCCTTTGTTAAACAATTTCAATCTCTGCAAAAAAAACAAAAACAATCCAAAACCCGTTATATAACATTTACAATATGTTGACTCACACTTGCTTTCTAACTGGCAGTAGTTTAGATATCATTGCTATTGCTACATTTGAAGCTTGCTTTTTTTAAATGGTCAGAACCCTCAACAAACGACTATAGTCAGAAGCTTATTCTGGGCAGCATTAGGCTTGTGGAAAGTTACTATGGAAAACAATATCACCGGCAAGTGCCGCCTATAAAGAAGGCACTATCTGCTACAAAACTCCTTTATTTCACCAATGTTTTGTTATGAATCTCCAGCGCTATCCTCATGTGACTACAGAGCGTCTCAGAGGTGGTTTGTTTGTTTGACTTGTTTTCTGGGTCATTTTACAGGCTTTTAATCTAGAAACACTAACACGCATTTTCAACACGCATTTCACTCTGTGCTTGACTGTGGTCGGTTAGACATAAGTTGCTATTGCAAATACCAACATGTTTTGCGTTTGTGTGTTTCCAAATTGCACAAACAAAATAACCAATTGGACAAAGTTCAGCCTCCAGAGACTACCTTTCAACAACCTGCTTAGACTACCGCTGCAATAGCAGCTGCGACATCACTGAAACCGCCAGCTAGTGTAAGATGGAATTGGCAGGAAAAAACGGCTGCAAAAACCCCAGATGACAACAACAAAGCACCTCTAAAACGTTCAAAACTCAGGGGTGAATAGTGCTATCGATTCATAACAAAATATTGGTAAAATAAAGGAGTTTTGTGGCAGATATTGCCTTACTTAGAGAGACGGATAGGATCCAAGTGACTCCAAACCTGTCTGTGTAAGTAAATATAATGCATGCTAGAAATACGGACCAGGTTGAAAATATCCAAACTTCCCTTTTAAGAAATTGCAGCACAATGTGGAAAGGTTAATGTGGTTATTACCGGCTCTGCTGTAGTTCTGAGGGGAACGGGATGGGGTGTACCGTCCATAACCCCCCAGAGAGCTGTTTGAGCTGGGGCTGGAAGGCCTCCGCTGACGGGGTGACTTCTCACCATCACCCTGGATACACAAACACATAAAGGGACAGAGAAGTTATCTACCACCCCTCAGCCAAAAATTCAGAGGAAAGCACATCACTGAAATACCCCAAATAAAACTATGCAAGATAAAGACTTAATAGTAAGAAAATATATCCGTGACATGTTTTTTTACTCTTCAGCTGATATAATGTTGATTACATGTAATGATTTGCAGGTTTCTTTAAGTTACACATATTTCTTTATTCATGTTCTCAGTGTCAATTGCCACTTGGGTTCCTGATTGAATATAGTGTGAAACAGGCTGTGATCCTCTGACTAAAAAAGTACTACACAACTACAAGCAATTTACCATTGGCTGATGTGAGTTTCTCAGGCATGCTTTGTCTCTTTGAATGCAGATGTACTGTACACTAAACATCGCATCCTAGAGTTGCAGCTAGTTATTTTGTTGTGAATATATCAGTCCAAATGTTAAAAGAATTATTGATTATTCAGTACTAATAACACTATCATATAAAACAATTTTGGATTCTTTTTCAGTTTCTGGTCTTGGAGAACGCATGATCCTAATAATAATCACATTAGGATGATGTTAGCAATAGCACACCAGGTAACATCTTTAGGGTCCTGTGTGGAATATCAGTTGTGAATCAGCTCTATATAAATAAACGGAATAGAATTGAAGATGTATTCATCTCATTATAGTAGCGTTACTATAATTACGTGGTATCTGACAGTGGTTTGTGTTAGATTGTTGTCAGTAATGCGTTCAGCATATGTTCCTGTAAAACCGCAAACTTTTCTTTTTCATATTTTTCAAGTAGTCTGCTTGCTTAAAGTGACAGTGTGTATTTTTTGCAGTACATTTTTGAAAATAGCCATTCAAATATTATGTTATAATAATTACGTAAAGCACATTAATTGCAAAATATTGGCGATAATGGCGATATTCTGACGAGTTAATACCTATTCAATAGTATCTGTTAAGTAGTGTTTGATCAAAAAACCTTGCCAGAGAACTTGCCTTGGCTTTATTTGCTAAATAAAGCTAGACAGCGTCGACTTCTGCAACATCAGCGCCGTTTGTGGATACACCCTATTCTACGGATGCGTTCTGAGTTTGGGGAGTTTAACCTATTGCTCCAGGAGCTACGTATGGCTGAGGTTCGCTTTCAGCGGTACTTCAGTCTATCCCGCGCCCAATTTTACGACCTCCTGGGCCACATCGGAGCTCAAATCTCCTACCAGGCTGAACTTCTGCGCTGCTGGCTTTATGAGCTTTGAAGCATGAAAAGCAGGAAAAGCTTGAAAAGTTGACGGAGCCAAAGCTCACAAAGTGCCGCAGAGACCGTGACGCTCATCCAACGGCCTCCGCCATAGACTTAACATGTAATCTTGACGAAGTCCTTGGTCTGAATGCAGCATAAGAAACTTAATGCGTACGGTGTACATGCACTGCTCCCTGCATGTCCAGAACAAGGTCACTCAGATGTCCATTTTCTACTAATGTTGTTGAAATGTACCACACTTTATCATTGCCTGTTTTAAATGTCAAGTTGTAGTAGAAAAAAATGTAATCTTAAAAATATGTAATCTGAAATCTATGGATTTTGTTTTTAAAATGTCATATATATAGCCATATTGTCATTGTGGTATTGTGCATGATTACTACATTTTATTAATTGGAAGCCACAAAGGAAACTAAGGAGAATCCACATAACTAGCTGTGAGCTCAGCATGTCTTCACCAAGTTGAGACACGCTAAGAGTGCAGTGAGTTATGATGGGTCTTCTGGGGGGAAAAAACAGGTAAATATTTACATAACTGTCAGGTATATGGCCATTAGAGTGTTAATTACTCTTTGGTTATATTCTGTGTGAGTTATATTTTTTGTTTATCAGTAATATGTTCTGTTGAATGTGGCAGCGCAAAGTTAAGACATGCCTTTCAGAAGTGCAAAAATAGATGCTAAAAATAGCCGGCACAAACATTTTTAGGATTAGTAAATCAGACTCCGCCTACTTATGTGCCTCTTTTCCTCCGAATAATTTGCATCTTCTTATAGAAACGCTCATATTGCATATTCAAATTAGGGAAAAGCGTTAAATGGATTGCGTTTGTCTTGCTCTGGGTTTAATAGGCACAATGCTCTCTGCGTCATGTAAGTAAATCAGGTCCAGCCTGTTTTTGCAAACAGTGCTGTTTGCGCCGGCTTTAACAAGTGCGAACCGTTGATAAATCAGGCCCACTGTGTGAGGGTAGTAACAGCACTGCAAGTTCCAGTTGAAAATGATTTTGAAATGCAGAAAGTACATATTTTAACCTGCTTGTTTTTGTACATTTCAGAACTTAATCAATGATATTTACAACTGACTTAAAAATCATGCCATATTACATTTGTCTATTTTTCATTTAACTAAAATAAAGTTATAAATTGAAGACCAGAGAATCAAAAACTCCCTTCCATGGCTTGAAAGGTTATAAAACCATTGTTAAAAAAATAAGCAAGTGTTAATCTTTGACATGGCCTGAGCAATCAATCATTGGATTGGAACGTTATGGCCCAACTGTTTTTACATTACTTTCGTAATTGTAGACATTCCTTTATGTACGGCACTCTTAAGCTTGTCAATCAAGTTGAGGTCCATCCTACAATGCATCTGATATTTGTATTGCAGCCATTCTGCTGGGTATTTGCTGTTATGTTCTAGATCAGTGGTTGTCAACTTTTTGGGGGTCCTTGACCCCTTGCATATTTTTGATCAACTCTGAGGACCGATTTAAATATGAGCTTTCAGTTGTAATTTCCAGAACAAAAAACATAAATCAACAGTAGCTTCTGGGCATATTAAGGCAATTTCCAAAAAAATGTAACAGAATAGGATGCAGCAGCCTCTGAACAATATGAAACAAAATGGATGCAGTAACTTACAAATATTGTAACAAACAACTTTTACAGTATTTTTCAAAAAATATGTATGTCAAATAATTTACATATTTCTGAAAAATACTGGATTTAAAAGAAATCTGTTTTATTACATATATATTTTTGAAAACTGCTGTATAGAGGTGTATTCAATACTGAAAATGTTCACAATATAACATTTTTCTGAGATAATGAATTTGGAACGTCCATTCACTATTAGTTATAATCATGAATATTAAAAGGAAAAAAAAACTTTAAAATATATATGTCTGTGTGATAAATAAATTTAATATACAAGTTTCACCTTTTTAATGCAATTACTGAAACAAATCATCTTTTTCATGATACTCTAATTTTTTGACCAGCACCTGTAAAATGAATTACACTTTTGAAAAGGGAAAATGAAAACCACGAAGAAGGTAATTCTTTTCCCATAGTTTTATGACCCTTTTCCATAGGGCTGCACTGTGGTGCAGTGTGTAGCATTGTTTCATGCTTCTGCAGGAAGTTTGCATGTTCTCCCTGTGCAAGTGTGGGTTCCACAGTCCACAGTCCAAAAACATGACCGAAATTTGTCCTTAGGTGTGATTGTTTGTATGCATGGTTGTTTGTCCTGTCTGTCTCTGTGTTACCCTACGATGGACTGCCAACCTGTCCAGGGTGTACTCTGCCTCCTACCTGTTGACAGCTGGAGATAGGCACGAGCCCCCTGCGACCCTTTGAGGATAAGCGGTACAGAGAATGGATGGATTTTAACTTCTGTAGTTTAGTTAGATAAAGGTCTCAGTCACATCTGAGTAAACTAATAATCTACTTCTATGAAAGTCAAAGAATCTTTAAAAAATATATAGTTTATTATCAAGGACCCTTTGCAATACCACCACGGACCAGTACGGGTCTACGGAGGCGCTCTAGGTTTTGGCCCTGTTCATGAACCAATTTGGACTAAGCTTCAGCGGTTAAGTAGATGGACTCAAATTTGACTGAAATACTTCCATATACAGAGAAATTTGTACTCTACTAAACACTTCATCACTCTGCTTGATACCTGCTATAAAGCTTTAATGCTGATCTTTGGACCAAACATCTGTAGCTTTGTTTCATCTGTTCAAGGGACATTTTTGGCCAAGGCATGTTGTTTGTTCAGGTAAAACATTTAAAATCTAAGAAGTACTGCTATGAGTTGTTAGAGAGGAGAACCCATTTCCTTTTGCAACAATTTTCAGAATTCCCTACCTCATATGTGTGTGCTCTAGACTAGAAAGTGGCCAGAATTACTAATATATAGAAATATAGAGAGTGCTTCCCTTTGCTAATCATACATTTAAAAAAGTAAGTACATTTTGATGAAAGCAGTAAACATGGACTTTGTTGTTTCTGTGACTTTCAATAAAAGGAAGGATTGTGTTTCTCTAATGATACTTATCTATATTTTATATACTGTGGTGATTGACCTGTAGCTTCAGTAGAACTATTGGATATGATTTGAAACAATAAAGGAAAATGCGAGATTATGAAACACAGATCACAATAATAAAACTGAATAGTACATATTTTGTTTTTGTTATGCAATATGGCCTACCTTACAAAACTCTGAAAGGTTAGACATAATGATTAAAAAATCCAAGCTATATTATTTCACAGATGGATTACTGAATAAAGCCATAGTTCCATGAGATGGGCCAAATCCCTCCATTAAAGCCATACATCAAATAGTATTTAGAAAGTTTAAAGAACATTTAAACATTTAAAGAACAGCTCAGGCATTGAGAAGTGTCCAAATACAACAAGATGTGACACAGAACAACTGCACAAAATCCCTAGGTAAGGAATGCAAACACTTAACATGTGTCAAGGATCTGCTGTGTCATCCTCATGTGTTTCCTTCCTAAACTTGTCACATTGCAGGCTGGTCCCCTCCAGAAAGTATTCCTACTCACTGAACTGTTTCACATGCACTGGAGAGCCTAAACATACAATTTGTACGATAAAACATAATGATGGCAGGATCACTTTTCTATAAGCAGGAACAAAATAATAAAATAACTATAATTTTCCTTCTACTTCATAGCAATGTGGCACTTTGTGCCGGCCTTTCATCATCCCAATAAAACACATAGACTTTGTAGTCACAAGATGCAAAACGTTCCAAGGGTAGCATACATTTGCAAGGCACTGTATGTTGCAACTGCTGTTCTATGCTGCAAGAGAATTTAAAAATAGAATATTTCAAGTAGGTGTAATGAGGATTACACCCTCTAACATAGCTCAAATATCCCTGCCTCTAGACAATCTTTCTTTATCCTGGACAGAGAAAGCATCCATTTGACCTGCTCAATCTACTGTATTCTACTGTTTTAGATAAGTAGAGAGTATATCCTGTTTTATCACACATTGCCAGATTCACCTTTCTTATTTGTCATATAAACATTTCCAGACACAACTGTCCTGTTGTTTAAATTAATGTAAAATAGGGTTCTTTCTGAATTTCTATTTGTACAACAGGCAGGCTATAAATATAAAACTTTCATTCTCAAAGAGTCAAGAAAGAAAGAAAGAAAGAAAGAAAGAGAAAGAAAGAAAGAAAGAAAGAAAGAAAGAAAGAAAGAAAGAAAGAAAGAAAGAAAGAAAAGTATGTGGGGGTGTGTATAATGAGACATAGTGTCACATTACCTCAGTAGGAGTAGGAGAAAGCAGCTGGGGGGACTGAAAATGAAACACAGCAAGTGATTAGGATGAACTCATATGTAAGGAGTTTCTATGAGTTAATCATCCAGCAATGAGAATTCGCCTTTGATTTCAGTGAAAAAAGAAAGTTTAGAATGATTTAATGCAAGGATGTATCATAACTTCCCTTTTGAATAATAACAAAACTTATGTAATTAGCTTTTTTCCGTGAAGAGGAACGATCAATAGTCGGCACACATCTCAGTTAACACAGCCAGAAACTACTATTTTCTGAACCGCGTAATCCTTAAGGGGTCGCAGGAGGGTTGGTGCCTATCTCCAGCTGTCAACGGCGAGAGGTGGGGTACACCCTGGACAAGTCGCCAGTCCATTGCAGGGCCACATAGAGATAGACAGGAGAAACAACCATGCATGCACACTCACATACCTAAGGACATTTTAGATTGATCAATTAACCTGACAGTCATGTTTTTGGACTGTGGGAGGAAGCAGGAGTACCCGGAGGGAACACGCATGCACGGGGAGAACATGCTAACTCCATGCAGAAAGACCCTGGGCCGGGATACAACTCCACAACCTTCTTGCTGCAAGGCAACAGTGCTAACCACTGCGCCACCATGATAGAACTGAGTGGGACTTCCCTTTTAGTGTACTGCATAAACTAAACGTAGGTGACAATTTTGTTGAATGGATTATAACTATTTACGAAACTCCAAAAGCGGCAGTTATTACTAACAGTATAACATCCAATTTCTTTCCCCTTATGAGAGGAGGCTGCCCGCTGTCAAGCATAATGTTTGTGGCGGTGATTGAAATATTGGCTACCTAAATATGTAGTACATACATAGTAGTGTGTGTTGATAAAAATGAACAGAAAATATCTCTATACGCTGATGATATAATTTTATACACTAGAAACCCAGAAAAATCCTTATTATACTTATGTAACACAATTGAACAATTTGGAAAATACTCAGGATAAGAAAAATTGCAATAATTCGAATTCTTGTCTCCTACATACAAACCTAACAGATAAAATGCAGAAATCATATCCGAATTCAGGTATACAGAGGGTTTTAAATATTTAGTATATTTTACACCACGACTTAATGATTTATTTAAAAAGGAATTACATTCCTCTTAAAAATGAGATCAACACAGATTTATGCAAATCGGCCAATCTACCTCTATCCTAATTAGGAAGAATAAAAGTCATTAGGATGAATATTCTTCCAAGACTAAACTTTCTTTTTCAACCCCTGCCCTGTTATTTATCTACACTGGTTTTAATACATTGAATAAACACATTTCAAAATGTATCTGGTTTGTAAAGGATTAAAATATCAACTCTCATGAAGCCTGAATCCATGGGCAGCCTAGATCTACCCAACTGCCAATATTTATTTTTAGTTGGAAAGGCCAGACTCACGCTGGGTACAAATAGAAGCAGGATATGTTGATCCATTACCTTTGGATTGACTTATATTCAAGCATTTTAACAAAATAAAAACATGAAGCAATACTTTACTTTTGTTAACACTCTATTAGCATGGAAGGACTGGTCAAGAAAATTTGGTATCACTAAATGTATTTCTGTCCACTCACCATTCATCAAAATCCTGATTTACAAAAATACTTGGATGGAGACACTGGGAGATAACTCATCTTAAAGACGCATTCCATAAAACATGCAATAAAAATAATTTTATGAATTAAAAACACAATTTAACATCCCCTGTTCAGACTTCTTTAGATGTATGCAAATGCAGGGTATTACAGTGTACATTAACTTCTCAAAGAAAACAAGTTCAAATTTCAACTGACCAAACTGGAAGAAATATTAAAAACTTAACATTTGATTAAAGGTATAGTCAGCAAAATCTATGATATTATAAATAAGGAATGCCAAACAGTTTTTACAACTCTATTAAAGAGCTGGCAAACAGATCTAGCAATTAAAATAGATGAAAATACCTGGCAAAACATCTGTGACAGAATGTAATTTCCATATACAATCAATAAAATTTAATAAACTAATTACAAATTTATCAATTATTATTTTACAAGTTTTATCTCACTGCTATAAAAATGCATAAAATTTCCATAGATGCAAAAATAAAATAGGGGACATTTCTACATATGTTTTGGCAATGCAACAAATTAACTAGCTTCTGGAATATGATCCATTTATTTATGAAATCAGTTTTAAAATTAGACTTCTCATTATCTCCATGTGTTTACTTATTGAACGATATAGATGATTGCCACTTGGACCAGAAGAAAATCAGACTGTTGATTTTTATAACGTACATTGCAAAAAAATTGATACTTTTAGTATGGAAAAGTGAATCTTCACCAATCTTAGACATGTTTCCGAATTCATTATCTCAACTTTTTCGCTTAGAAACAATAAACAATAACAATAACATTGGAAAGACATAATCAAAGTCACCTATTCCACATTTTGCAACTCAACTGGAAAAATCTGACTTATGAATTCTTTACCTGTCACTGCTCAGGTATTAACAATAACTATTAACATTAACTATTTTTTTCTTCATTTTTTTTGTTTCTTATTTTATTACGTATCTATTTAGTTGTTTTTGTTTCACTTTTCCTGGGTAATCATTTGTTTCTTTCATGTATAAGGATGGGATGAATGAATGAGATGGTTGTGGGGACTGTATGAATATACAGTATATGCCTTTTAAACTGCTGGTGTAACTTACTGAAAATCGCTGCAAACCAAACAGCAGCACAAAACCAGCCTGTAGCTGATCTACTAACATGCTGCAGAGAGCACTGCAACCGTTAAACCCAGAGCAAGACCTATTATGTGCGTTGCTGTCAGAGGACCCAAAATATTTGAAGGAGAACAGGCAATAAGTTCCAGGCGCAGTGTGATTTAGTCATCAAAATGGCTACATTTTAAAAACAATTTAAAGATTACATATTTTCAAGATAACATATTTTTCTATTGCAACTTGACATTTAATCAGGAAATCTTAGCGACCTTGTTCTGGGCATTCTGCAGCTTTAATAAGTCTGACTTTGGAATACGGTGTTTGCATGGATACAGATATGTATGTTGTTTTTCCCCTTCATTTTGCCTAAGACGCATCATGAATCCATGCGCATATTCCTCCTCTCTCTAGCTGTGGGGCCACAAAGTCCTTATTTGTATACTGCACCTTGAGCCTGTTATGAAATGCTCATGAATTGTATGCCCCTTTTCCACTAGGGCCAGTACAGTACGGAAAGGGTAGCTTTGGCGTGTTTCCATGACCTGTGTCTGGTCCGAGCCGACACCTTTTTTTGGACTACCTCTGCCTTGGTCCAAAGTGTGATGAAGCGACCCAACACACCCACCTACGAACTGATTGATCCAATAATATAATATCCCTCTCACTTCTACCTAGTAGTGGAAGCCGCTGATTGGACTGGAGTTGTTTGTTTGAAGTGATGTCTAAGAATGTAATTACAGTAACAGCAGCAAAATCAGCAATTTTCTCAATAAAATTGGAAATATTAAAAGTCTCAGAAAAGGTTTTATTATTCTTTGCTTTAAGTAGCTCCATATAAACAAACTGAGTGCTTTATATTATATTATATTATATAAAGCTATCACTACTTATATCACTCACTATATTTTGTGCTTTATAAACTGTTTTATAGTATTTAGGGTGAGAATCTACATTGATATGGGCTACAGCTTTGGCATCTAGGACATCGGAAAACTGTGAGTGATGGCAGATTCAGCTCGCTAAGAGGAATGGAGCTGCGATCGGCTTATTTCCTTCCACACGCAGGTGTGAGCAGCAAAGCTGTCTTGTGACAGAACTTCCACACGCAGGTTAGAACAGAGAAGTTTGCTTGTGACAGAACGGAGAAACCACGGTGACCCTGCAGTGACAGGGAGGAAGGAGGATGGTACTGTAGCCTGTATTGCAGCTCAGGAGCAGGAGGTCTCCGCTGTGATCAGAGAGCTGGAGCTGTGATCAACATTGTTATCTCCTTCCACACGCAGGTTGACATAGGCGTCCGTTGGGTACCAGTAGCAGATGTGAAAAGAGGGAGAAGCCGGTGGCAAGCCTGCGATGTCGGGGAGGGAGAAGTTGGTATAGCAGCAGAGAAGCAGGAAGTCTTCACAGTGATGAGAGAGCTGGATCAGCTGCAAGCTGGCAGATTCGGAGTCTCAACAGACTGGATGATCGCTTGTTAGATCAGTATTGGCATGATGAACACAAATCAGGAGCTGGAGGCATGAACAGATGATTGTCTGAGAGATATGAGGTGAGTCAAAAGTCTTTTATCTTTTGAGAGGATTTATGTTGTCATGATGAGTTTGTGACTGCTTTTTGCTGCTCTCTGCTTTTTGTTAAGCTAAGCCCGCCCATGTCCTCACCCACTACTGTTCTTCTGAGATCGTAATGGAAACACAACCTACCCAATTTAGACCATACTGTTCCATACCGTTCGGGTATAAAGTGACCCTAGTGGAAAAATGGCATTAGTTGATCACTGGCAAATGAAGGACAACCCCCTGTCGCAAATTGTTAGCAATGCAGGTAATTCTGTGGTCATTATTAGGAAGCTTGATATAGCAGGCCCTTGAAGTCTGAAGGGTTACCCTTCTATCACTTGAACAACATTTTCAGGAAAATTTGAACAAATTTCCAGCTGCAAAAGCACTGAAACCATGAGTTCCTTTAAATCAAGGCTAAAAACCCATTCGTTTAAAACTACTTTGATTAATAACTGGAATATAGATGATTTATAGTCTTTATTTCATTATGTTATGATGATGATTTTTGATGTTTGAGAAAAATGTAATGTTTGTTATTTGTTGTTTTATGTTCTCATAATGAAAACTCTTGTAACTCTTTATAAACTGATCTGTGAGCTGAAAGAAGGTATCGTACCTCTCCATAGCGCCTTTCCTCAGATGGGTAGCTGACAAAAGGGGAGTAGGAAAGCATGTCAGGCCTGTCAATGTTATAGATAGCCTTTGTCTTTGGAAGTGCTGCCAAGTCCTTGTAGTCCAGCATCTCCTCTCCCAATTTGGCCTAAAAACAGAAAACGATATGAATTATTTTACCCAGTGCCCACTTTTTTCAGATAACACAAAGTAGATATTTTTAGAACATTAAAATGAGCAGTCTTACGTAGATGACTCTGCTTGGTGAGCCGGAGGCACTGGATGCAGGAACTGAAGTGATGCTCTCAGAGGAAGTCCGGGTCATCTGAAACACACAAGAGAATGACACTCAAGACGATCACTGACAAGAATGCCTTGATTAAGTGTTTCAACAAACATCTGTATCTTCTTAAGCAAACTGAATGCACACAGACACACTCCCATATTATTCACATTATATTTTGTGTAGATGCACTGCAGAGATATTCAGTTTTCACTACTGCTTTTCAGGTGCTGATAATTCGTTGGTTTGTCAACCGCATTCTCAGAAGAAAAGCATATAGTCAAACCGAAATAATAAAGTAATTTTTCACTTGGACGTCAAGTCAGTGTTAGTGTTGTATTTACTCAGAGTTAAATTAGCAAAATAAGAAAACAAGCACAGCTCCCAAATTATGCTGTTGTTTTCTTCTTTTGTTGCTGAAGAGTGATTTTTTTTTATCTGCAGTGCAGTTGGACCCACCCTGTGAATAAAAAATTACAGTTTTCAGTTATGCACACAGTCAGCTCAGTTACAAGAACCCAAGCTGCATGAATAAGTATTTGGATAGTCCAGGTAAAGACGAGCAGCCAGTAGAGCAGAGATGATCTCACGGCAAGTAAGCTTCTTTTCATCAAAAGTAAATCTACAAACTCAAATAAAATGTTGGGACAGTTTGGGAAATGCAAATAAATAAATGACTTCTAAATTTACCTTGACTTGTATTTCATTGCAGACAGTATGAGCACGCAATATTTCATGTTTTGTCTCGTCAACTTTGTTTAATTTGTAGGATTTGTAATTCTAACAGTCTGGCCTTCAACACATTCCAGGAAAGTTGGTTAAATAATTATGTGATTTGAAACAGGTGATGTCAACAGGTGATTCAAATTATGATTTGGCACAACAGTAGAATTCAAGAAAGCTCTATTCGTTTAGGAGAGAAGATGGGCAGAGCATTGCCAGTTTGCCAGCAAATATGTGATAAAATCATTAAAATGTTTTAAAAAAAACAATGTTCCTCAAAGAAAGAAGGGAAGAGATTTTGATATTTCACCTTTAACAGTGCATAACATGATTAAGGATTCAAGGAATCTGGACTAATTTCAGTGCGTAAAGGACAAGGGCGCAGGCCTAAGCTGAACAATCAGGATCTCTGAGACAACATAACATCAATAATCGTCATCCATCTATAAGCAATATCACCATATGTGCTGAGGACTACTTTGGCAAACCTTTGCCAAGTACCACAATATGTGATTACATCCACAAATGCCAATTAAAACTGTATTGTGCCAAACGGAAAGCTATGTTAACAGTGTCCAGAAGCACCTCTCTGGGCTCTGGCATCTGCTATGTACCTTAACACAGTGCATTTTGGAGCACAATATGTGGTCTTCAAGAAGACCTCTTTTCCAGGGACGCCCATGCATGTTTCAACAAGAAAAGTACTGGTAAGGGTATTTGACTGGCCTGTCTGCAGTACCTGTCTCCAATAGAGAATGTGCGGCATACTTTAAAGCAAAAAATGCAATTATGAAGACCCCCTACTGCTGTACACCGTAATACTTGTTTGCAGGAAGAATGAGATAAAATTACACCTGAAACACAAATCACTTGGTGTTTTCAGTCCCTAAACGACTTTTAAGTGTTGTAAACAGCAAATTGTTGCTTTTTACAACACTTAAATTCTTAAAAAGTTGGAACAGTGAATTCTTTACCGGTCCAACTTATTTAGAAATGTGTTGCGAGAACCAAAATTGGAATTTGTGTTTATTTTGAAAAATACAAGAAAATTAATCAGGAACACATTAAATAATGTGTTGTTGTATTGTTTTCAATATAATATAGGTCAAAGATGTTGGAATCCTGTGTTTGTGTGCTGAGTGGGTGTGTTTGTGTGTTCCTTCTCCAACCTTCTCTATAGGGCTTGGCAGGCAGCCAGGTCAAAAGGGGAATGGCCTTGGCAAGCTGATGCCAGTCGGTTCTCATATCAAGTGTGTTATATAGTAGTGATGGGTACTGTAGATGAGGCCCCATGTACTGTTTTGACTATTGTCCTAACTGTATTGATACTGTGACGATACTGTGTTGGTCTACTGACACCTGCTGGATCTTAATATTATTGCAGGTAACCCAATTCGGAGAATCAAGTAATCTATGGATTCAATGGCCATACTATAAAATTATTTATGTAATTGTATTCCACACTGTACACTCCATAATTTAATATTTTAACGTTTAAAATGTTATATTCAAAATATATAAGACATTATGTGAATGTGTGTCACATCTTTTTTATAAGCGAAACTGAAAGTGATGTCGATTATGAATTGTATATGAGGCACTTTTTAAATACATACATATATATATATAATAGTTTTTCCAAGCTCGTTGCAATGATTTTTTTAAAGCAATTTCTCCTGTTTTAGAAAACAAATACTCGCAAGAGACATATACACAATAATGTTTGATTGGCAAAATATATGATGGTTCAATAGCCTGAAACAGTTCCCTGAATCCATCACTTTCAACAATGCTGAGAGGTTGGGAGTCCTTAAATCCCTGGTCCAACTCATGCTTCCTGGTAGCTTGATATTCAAAAAAGAAATAATAAAATATGTATTCACTGAATAAAATGACCATGAAGATTGTAGATTATACTGTCAGTATACTTACATTTATCCTAGTTGTATTTTTGACCTCCTGATGTTCATGTTTGTCTCTACGATGTCTCAGCAGTTCAGTAGAACAAATGCGGCATTTAAACTTCAGAAAATAAAATGAATAATTTTATTTTGAAATGGACTGAAATTTGGATTAAATTAAGCAGAAACTGAGAGGAACAGGATTAAGAGAGGAAATAAAAGCAAATACTTTATTTGCTGATATAAGATAAAAATGATCCCACACATCAGAAACCTTGCGTTTTCTTTCTGGCTCCAGGATGTTTGCTTTTTGGGAATTAGTCTGGTTCAAAATCAGAATCAGAATCAGAATCAGTTTATTGGCCAAGTATGTCACATACAAGGAATTTGACTCCGGCAAACTTTTTCCTCCAGTACAGAACTTGAATAAGTGAAATAAAAAAGAAAAAAAAAGAAAGATAAGAACAAAAATAAGTAAAAATACAAATAAATATCAGATCGTAAATAATAAAGGATAATATATACACCAAGCCGGGGTTATTTTACAGTGAGTATGTACAGAAGTGCAGAGTTATAGTTTATTGTTATGTGAGTGCACTCACACACTGTGACTAGACAGAGTTCGTCAGAGCGACAGCCTGGGGGAAAAAACTGTTTTTGTGTCGGGTGGTTTTGGCGTACAACGCTCTGTAACGCCGACCTGAGGGGAGGAGCCTAAACAGATTGTGGCCAGGGTGTGAGGGGTCAGAGGTGATTTTCCTGGCCCGCTTCCTGACCCTGGCCCGGAATAGGTCCTGAATGGAGGGAAGATCGGTTCCTATGATCCTCTCTGCAGTCCTGACTGTTCTCTGCAGTCTGTCCTTGTCTTGCCTGGTGACGGATCCGAACCAGACAGAGATGGATGAGGTCAGGACAGACTGGACTATTGCTGTGTAGAAGATGATCAGCAGCTCCTGGGGCAGGTTGAACTTCCTGAGCTGACGCAGAAAGTACAGCCTTTGCTGGGCCTTTTTCCTTATTATGTTGATGTGTGAGGTCCACTTCAGGTCCCGTGTGATGGTGGATCCTAGGAACCTGAAAGACTCCACTGTGGGGACTGGCTTGTTGAGGATCATGAGAGGAGATGTTGATGGTGGTCTCTTCCTGAAGTCCACTGTCATCTCCACAGTTTTGAGCGGGTTTAGCTCCAGGTGGTTCTGACTGCACCAGAGAACCAGCTGTTCCACTTCCTTTCTGTACACAGACTCGTCGCCGTCGCGGATGAGTCCAATGACGGTGGTGTCATCTGCAAACTTCAGGAGTTTCACAGAAGGGTCCCTCGACGTGCAGTCAGTGGTGTAAAGGGAGAAGAGCAGTGGGGAGAGAACACATCCCTGGGGGGCGCCGATGCTGAGGGAACGGGAGCTGGATGTGAACTTACCCAGTTTCACCTGCTGCCTCCTGTCAGTCAGGAAACTGGTAATCCACTGACAGGTGGATGGAGGCACGGTGAGCTGGGACAGTTTTTGGTGGAGGAGCTCTGGGACAATGGTGTTAAACGCAGAGCTGAAGTCCACAAACAGGACCCGAGCGTAGGTACCTGCAGAGTCTAGATGGTGCAGGATGTAGTGTAGAGCCATGTTGACGGCATCATCCACTGACCTGTTTGATCTGTAGGCGAACTGCAGGGGGTCTAGCAGGGGATCTGTGATGTCCTTCAGGTGGGTCAGTACCAGACGCTCAAAGGATTTCATGACCACAGATGTTAGGGCAACTGGTCTGTAGTCATTTAATCCAGTGACTGGGGACTTCTTGGGAACCGGTATGATGGTGGAGCGTTTGAGGCAGGAGGGGACCTCACACAGCTCCAGGGAGTTATTGAAGATCTGGGTGAAGATGGGAGCCAGCTGGTCAGCACAGAATTTCAGAGAGGCTGGGGACACTCCGTCTGGTCCCTGAGCCTTTTTAATTTTCTGTCTCTGAAATAGCTGGCGCACGTCCTGTTCGCAGATCGTCAAGGCAGGTACGTGGGTGGTTTGGGGTGAAGCTGGGTCTTTTGTGATGGAGATGGTGGGGGAGGTGGGAGGTGTGAAAGTCCTTTCAAACCTGGAAAAGAAGTCGTTGAGGTCCTCAGCCAGGCGGGGGCTCTCCACAGGGTGGGGGGATGGTCTCCTACAGTTAGTAATGGTCTGCAGGTAGCTCCAAACTGCAGAGGGGTCGTTAGCAGAAAAACGGTCCTTAAGCTTAGCACTGTAGTTCCTCTTTGCTGCTTTGATCCCTCTTGTCAGCTGGTTCCTGGCCTGTTTGTACAGGTCCCGATCCCCACTCCTGTAGGCCTCCTCCTTGTCCTGGCGTAGCCGTCTCAGTTCTGCAGTGAACCACGGTTTATTGTTTTTGAATGAGCAGAAGGTTTTGGTCTGCACACACATGTCCTCACAAAAGCTGATGTAGGATGTCACAGTGTCGGTCAGTTCATCCAGGGATGAAGCCGCTGCTTCAAAGACGCTCCAATCAGTGCAGTCAAAGCAGGCCTGTAGCTGCATCTTTGACTCATCAGTCCATCTCCTCACAGTTCTTACTACAGGCTTAGCAGATTTCAGCTTCTGCCTGTAAGATGGGATGAGGTGGACCAGGCAGTGGTCGGAAAGTCCCAAAGCAGCACGGGGGACAGAGCGATATGCATTTTTTATTGTGGTGTAGCAGTGATCTAAAGTGTTCATGTCCCTGGTGGGACACGTCACATGTTGTTTATATTTAGGCAGTTCAAGTTTGAGATTAGCTCTGTTAAAATCCCCGAGAACGATTAGCAGAGAGTCCGGGTGATTTTTCTCCACGTCTGTGATCTGATCGGCGAGGTGATGTAATGCCTCCGTCACACACGCCTGCGGTGGAATGTATACAGCGACCAGCACAAACGAGGCGAACTCCCGCGGTGAATAAAATGGTCTACAGTTTATGAAGAACGACTCAAGGTGAGGGCTGCATGTCTTCTTTAACACTGTGACATCTGTGCACCAACCTTCGTTAATGTAGAAGCACGTTCCACCTCCCTTTGATTTCCCAGTCAGCTCCGCGCAGCGGTCCGCTCTGAACAGCTGGAAGCCTGGCAGCTTTAGAGCGCTGTCCGGGATGAGTTCACTGGACCAGGTTTCAGTGAAGCAAAAGGCGGCAGAACGACTAAAGTCTGAGTTCTTGGATAGGAGAAGGAGCAATTCATCCATTTTGTTAGGCAGAGAGCGGACGTTCCCCAGGTGTATGGATGGGAGAGCGGTGCGTAATCCCCGCTGTCGCAGCTTGACGAGCACACCAGCTCGTTTCCCGCGTCGTCGTCTCCGTCTAAATCCACAGAACGCTGCTGCTCCTCCGATCAGAATCTCCATAAAGCAGTCAGGTTGTGTAAAGACCGGTGAAAAAAGTCCGGCACTGGATAGCCCAATTTTTAAAAGTTCCTCTCTGCTAATTTTAATAGCAGAGGGAGTGCAGAAAACTACGCAAAAGAGTAAAACAGTAACTAGTACCAGAGAGCGAAGTGCCGAGGCGTCCATACGCGGCGCCATCTTAGACAGACAAAAGATAATGTTTTCGCAGAGAAGGAACCAGCTGGAGACGCTCCTGCTTTTAAACACAATTCAACGCTTCGGTGAAAGATGAAACAGCAGCTGTATCGGTCACGTGACTATTTCTTAAGGGATACATACACCGATACGGGGTTTCAATCTATGAGCAAAACCTGATTCATTCTAAGATTGTTGAAAAATGTAAGATCCCCATTTTTGATTTAAAACCTCCCAGTGGGGTATCTGGGCTGGATGGTAGGTCTATGGCATCCATCACGCATCAAACTCAGCCAGTGTCTTAGTCGTCTGGGAAACCACCATGAGAACATCCAGTTTTATGTCTATCCCAATAAAGAGAGTCAGATATTTCTTAATTACCCTTGGCTGTCAACACACAATTTACAAATCAACTGGGCTAATCACAGAATAGACACCTGGAGTTCATTTTGCATGAAAACTTGTTTGAAGTCTGCACTCCCCGAAACGTTTTTGACAGAAACCTCTGAACAGGATCAAGATCTTTCCAATGTCAAAGAAGATGACTAAGGGAGAACTGCATTCAAAACTAACATTGGTCATTTTGAATACCTGGTTATGCCCTTCGGTGTATCCAATGCACCCAGAGTTTTTCAAAACTAAGTCAATGACATCCTCAGAGATTTCCTCCATAAGTTTGTTTTCATCTACCTTTATGGCATTCTTAGCTTCTCAAAAGATTTAGAGGAAAATAAGACCCACATCCACCCGCTCCTCCAAAGAATCATGGAAAACCAACTTTATCTTGAAGCCGAAAAATGTGAGTTTCATGTCCAGTCAATGACTTTCCTTAGATTCATGCAGGCAGGTAAGACTCCATTAAGAACCAAGCAATTAAAGATTGGACTACTCTGGTGTCCAGAAAGTAGTTGCAACCATTCCTTGGTTTTGGCAACTTCTATCAACGATTTATACGTAACTTCAGCAAAAACGCTGTCCCTTTTAACTAGCTAACCTCTACCAAAATCCTGTTCCAGTGGACTCCAGAGACTGATCAAGCATTCAAACAACTCAAAGAACAATTCATTCAGGTAACCATTCTATCTCATCCTGGTCCACCCCTTCATTTTTGAGGTTGACGCTTCAGACTCAGCCATGAGGGCCAGCCTGTAACAGAGATCCCCTTGAGATCATAAATTACATCTTTGTGCTTTCTTTTCTAAGAGATTGTGCCAGACAAAAAAAAAACTATGATGTCGGCAATCGAGAACTCCTCGCAATCAAGCTGGCTTTGGAAGAATGGAGACAGTTGCTGGAGGGTACATAACTTACTGTGATTGTATGGAATAATCATAAGAACCTAACTTACCTGCAAACCGCCAAAAAACTCAACCCCAGACAATACTGTTGGTCCAGTTCCTTCTCCCGGTTAGGCCTCAACATTTCTTACCGCACCGGATCCAAGAACAAGAAACCAGATGGTCTTTCCAGAATTAATCAACCTGACTACTCTCATCCAAAGGTCATCACCATCCTTCCATCCTCCTGCTTCATCAAGTCCCTCACCTGGGACATCGAGAAATCAACAACGCACAACAAACAGAGCCCGACCTAGGTGGGGAGCATCCAGGCCGTTTGCATGTACCATCCTCCCTCCGAGCACGGACCATCCACTGAGGTCACTGATCCAAATTCTCCTGCCATCCTGGAACCAGCCAAACCATCATGCTTTTCCAGAGATACTTTTTTCGCCGTGACTCAACAAAGATGTTGTTGAGTATATCTCCGCCAGTCATGTCTGCAACTGTAATGAATCATCCCATCAGTCTCTTGCAGGTCTACTCCCTCAACCCCTCTCCATCCCAGCTTGTCCAATGTCTCATATCCCTCGGTCCATGCTCGCATTCACACCATCCGCCAAATCACTCAGCCTTTCAAAGAACATCTGCCCAAAACAAATCCATAGCTGACACGAAGAGGAGACCAGCACCCTCATACACACCCGGTCAACAGGTCTGGCTTTCATTGAAAGATTTTCCATTGAAGTCGCAGTCTAAAAAACCATCTCCCTGGTTCCTAGGTCCATTTCCCATTGAGTCAATAATCAGCTCCCTTCTCATCTCCATGTCCACCGAGTGTGTCATGTTTCCCAGGTTTAACTAGTATTTTCCAGTCCTTTGTGCCCTCCACCCAAACCCCCTGCAGCCATCCGGGTCATCGAAGGACTTCCTGCCTACACGGTCTGCCACATCATTGATGTGCGTCCTTGGGGCCTTGGTCCCCAATACGTATTTTGTATGACCAGCTCATCTCAGACTTCAAATCTTCAGCTGCGTCTACGTCCGGTCAGCCACCAAGAGGCGTCTGTTGTGCATATGTGTGTGTGTGGGGTTGGGGGTGGGGGTTGGGGGGGGGGGGGTGGGGGTCCTGTTTCTTTGTTCTGTAGAGTGGGTGTCTTTTTGTGTTCCTTCTCCAATCATCTCTACAGGGCATGGCAGGCAACAACCACCAGGTGCTCCTTGTTGTTCCTCATCAACTTTCAGCTCAAATGGGGACCGGCTCTTGCAAGCTGACGCCAGTCAATTCTCACCTCAAGCATGGTATACGTCCAAACTATCCTCTGAGACTTTGAGAAGAATTATTTCTTCTCTGTCTTCTGTAGATCCGTCCTGGATTTCTGTTAAGATCCTTCAGATCCTGCGAGAATCCTTCCTTCATTATGCGTTCCTGCCTGGTCAGCCTTCCCCAAGCTTCTCATCTCCTGATGACCAGTAAGAATCAAATTATCTACACTATTTCTCCTCACTACTTACCTTCCATTGTTCTCTCCACTCCCCTTTTCTAGCCGACAGCCTCCTCCTGGTGTTCCGTTCCTGGTTTTTCCCGAGACGACACTCTTTGTTTTTTAAATAAAAATACTTATTTCTTTAAAACCAATCCTCTGCCTCCTGCATCTGGTGTTGAGCGGAACCCAAACATGTCAAAAGATAATTTAAAGTACTGCTTTCAATTGATTTTAATTTAACATACAGTCCCAACCTTTTCTAATTTGGGGTTCTAACTGTTTTACATATTTCTTATACACATGGAAACTTAAATATTTTTCTGTAAATGAAAAATTGTATGTAAATAAAGTTCAACTCAAATCTTAAATATGCTCAAAATCTTTCTTCGCGAAAAAAAAGCAATGTTTCACAACATTTTTAAAGTTAAGAACTGGACATTCATCTTACAGTCACAGCAGTTATTCTGTCATAATGTTAAAAAAGGGAGGCACAACTAAAACTCTTCTCATTTAGAAATATGCTTAATAAATATAAAAATGCAAGAAAAACATTTTACAAAACCCAATCTACATCTCATCCAATAGGATTTGATCTTTCGGGCAGCAAATGTCCAATCTAACGTTAAAAAGATGTAAGTCAGACTTGTCTAGCAGGTTTTTAGGCAAGTTGAGATCTAGAGAAATTGTGAACCTCATGATGAACCAATATAATTGGAATCAGACAAGAATGCCCTTCACTAAGGGTGATCTTTATCAGTTTTCAATTCCAAATATGTTTTGATGAATTTAAGCAGTGTAATAGGACATACTTTAAGCATATCACACTCACATCTACCATTTCTACTAGCCAAGCTGTGTGAGTTGGACCATTAACACTTTATCAGTTAAAGCACACAAGCTGAAGCAGACAGTTAAAGTTCTGATGAAACTGATCTTTATCATCATAAACATATATTTGAAGAAAAGCTCTAATCCACCCACTCTAACACTCCAGGTTGTGTTGGTGTTATTCTCTACAAATGGGACAGTTTAATTAGTAGTCATTTCTGCTAGCTTATTAAACAATCAGTGTTCATGCATGGACTGATAACCACAATCATGATTTTCACACTGTTCACATTTTCGAGCTGTTGACTGCAGCAGAAACCACTGGAAGTTGGACTGTAACAGTGCATGCCAGAAAGGTAAACCTGGCAATGTCAAACAGTTAGAACCAACCCATGCGCTAATGACTGTGGCGGGAGGGAGGTAGGGTCAAAGTGGTAGTTTGGAGATGGGCTTGCTGGAATATACAGGGGCACCGACCTGCTTATTAGGGACATCACTGAGCTGTATCCGGACCTGCTTCTGAGAACAAGATGGGTAATGATAAGGAATATAGAAAAGAGATGGGTCACAAGGCTGCTTGTGGAATACCAAACTCACATGGTTTGTTGATGATATATAGCTAATAATGCAACATCGATAGGACGTTTATTTTAAACAAACACATTTGAATTAAAGGTCTCATTCACACAGAAACCGTCTAGCAGAAGGTAACTATTAGCAACTCAACAACACAGTACAAGTTCGTGCTTGTGTTATCTGTGAACATAGACACCAGGGTTGCATTTTTTACCTAAGAAAAAGGAGTTTAGAAAGAAACAGTTGGAATCTTTCTTGAAAAACCACCAGCAAACTAAGTAAAGTTAGTTATTTGTTTGAAGATAGCATAAGAGTCGCATTGCTATTAACCAATCATAGGCAATATATTTGCCTATGATGAATATTATTGGGTAAGACTCAATCATTTCCCCCCCATCCACTCAGCCGACAAACTGCAACCTCCTGAAACAGGAGTGAGACATTTTTTCTACAGAAAATGGGTCACAATGTATTAATTCAAGAGAGAGACCACAGCAAATTTACTGTAAAAATGAGTGAATGAGACCTTTTAAAATGTTCCTAGAGAATTGTACTGGAGACACCCCTACATGTCTAATTTTCATGTTTTATCTTTTTTATTGCTTGCTTATCATAAAATCAACAGATTATTTTTGCAAGGCTTTTGAGGCATTTTACAGGGGAAATCCCACTCTGATTCAGCTTTGGGTACCGATCAAATTCCCTGACCATGTTTATCTCCTGATTGTAATTTTGTAAGTTGCACCATCAGTAAGTTGTGCAACGACTATGATGGAGTATCAGGGCCATTTTAGATAAAAGAAAAGAAAATCCAGCCATGGTGAAGTTAATTTTTCGCAACCCAAAAAATAAAAAAAACAAATGTTAAGATTAATTTAACTTATTCACAAGAAAAATCTTTAAAGGAACAACGTCTTCCAAGATTGAGGTTGTAAATGTAGTGAATGCGAATTGGATATTATCCAAAGTATATGTGGTAGATCCAGGTTCTCTTCCTGTATCTGGCACACCTATATTACAGCTCGGAGATATGGTTCTGGTAAAGCAAAAAGCCCTGAATCTCCAACTCACACATTTCCTCAATTCACTTCAATCTTAGATGACTTCTGACACTTTTTTTCACAAATGCCTGACCTAAAGGGGACATAAGAGACCAATATCCCTTTTTTAGCCCTTAAATGCAATGTGTTGTGCATTTAAAGTATGTAGGAATGCAAAAACATATAAATTAGTCATTGCAGGGGTTGTGGATATATTGTATACTGATCTGGTCATAATTTTGAAATATTACATCACAGTTCTTGCACCGGAACTGCTACAAAAGGTAATGTCCCTTGCAGGGAGAATGCATGATTCTAAACCATTCAATGACGTTCCGTGTATGAACATCTGATGTGAATCAGCACTCTATAAATAAACTGAATTGATAAATAGAATTGAAGGTAAATGAATTTGATTATAATTAATAGAATTACATGGTATCTGACAGTAGTTTGATTTAAAAGTGTTGACAGTAATATGATTGAAAGGACTAGAAATACATCGCTGTAAATTTGTTAATGTTTTTCTTTGGTATTGTTCATGTAGTCTACTTGCTTAAACACATAATTGTCATTATTTAGTATAATATTTTACTTTACACTACCGTTCAAAAGTTTGGGGTCACATTGAAATGTCCTTATTTTTGAAGGAAAAGCACTGTACTTTTCAATGAAGATAACTTTAAACTAGTCTTAACTTTAAAGAAACACACGCTATACATTGCTAATATGGTAAATGACTATTCTAGCTGCAAATGTCTGGTTTTTGGTGCAATATCTACATAGGTGTATAGAGGCCCATTTCCAGCAACTATCACTCCAGTGTTCTAGTGGTACAATGTGTTTGCTCATTGGCTCAGAAGGCTAATTGATGATTAGAAAACCCTTGTGCAATCATGTTCACACATCTGAAAACAGTTTAGCTCGGTACAGAAGCTACAAAACTGACCTTCCTTTGAGCAGATTGAGTTTCTGGAGTATCACATTTTTGGGGTCAATTAAACGCTCAAAATGGCCAGAAAAAGAGAACTTTCATCTGAAACTCGACAGTCTATTCTTGTTCTTAGAAATGAAGGCTATTCCATGCGAGAAATTGCTAAGAAATTGAAGATTTCCTACAACGGTGTGTACTACTCCCTTCAGAGGACAGCACAAACAGGCTCTAACCAGAGTAGAAAAAGAAGTGGGAGGCCGCGTTGCACAACTGAGCAAGAAGATAAGTACATTAGAGTCTCTAGTTTGAGAAACAGACGCCTCACAGGTCCCCAACTGGCATCTTCATTAAATAGTACCCGCAAAACACCAGTGTCAACATCTACAGTGAAGAGGCGGCTGCGGGATTCTGGGCTTCAGGACAGAGTGGCAAAGAAAAAGCCATATCTGAGACTGGCCAATAAAAGAAAAAGATTAAGATGGGCAAAAGAACACAGACATTGGACAGAGGAAGACTGGAAAAAAGGGCTGTGGACGGATGAATCCAAGTTTGTTAAGAATGGTGGAGGTAATGTGATGGTCTGGGGTTGCTTTGGTGCTGGTAAGGTGGGAGATTTGTACAGGGTAAAAGGGATTCTGAATAAGGAAGGCTATCACTCCATTTTGCAACGCCATGCCATACCCAGTGGACAGCGCTTGATTGGAGCCAATTTCATCCTACAACAGGACAATGACCAAAAACACACCTCGAAATTGTGCAAGAACTATTTAGAGAAGAAGCAGGCAGCTGGTATTCTATCGGTAATGGAGTGGCCAGCGCAGTCACCAGATTTGAACCCCGTTGAGCTGTTGTGGGAGCAGCTTGACCGTATGGTACGCAAGAAGTGCCCATCCAACCAATCCAAATTGTGGGAGCTGCTTCTAGAAGCGTGGGGTGCAATTTCTCCAGATTACCTCAACAAATTAACAGCTAGAATGCCAAAGGTCTGCAATGCTGTAATTGCTGCAAATGGAGGATTCTTTGATGAAAGCAAAGTTTGATGTAAAAACAATCTTATTTCAAATAAAAATCATTATTTCTAACCTTGTCAATGTCTTGACTCTATTTTTTATTCATTTCACAACGTATGGTGGTGAATAAGTGTGACTTTTCATGGAAAACACAAAATTGTTTGGGTGACCCCAAACTTTTGAACGGTAGTGTATATTTTAAGAAAGACCTTTTAAGTAGGCTTTTTAAGTTACACCGTATTGTTATGTTAGTGAGTGTGTTTCAGATTCATTGCTAAACATAACACATTAGTATATTTTTTGATGAGGTTTTGGGCTATTAAACAGTAATCTTTTTTATATTGTTAGTCTGCATGTACAGTACAGGCCAAAAGTTTGGACACACCTCATTCAATGCGTTTTCTTTATTGTCATAACTACATGGTAGATTCTTGAACACATGGTGTATGGAATTACTGCATGTACTTAAGCAAAAAGGGTGAAATAACTGAATACATGTGTTTTTAGATTATAGATTCCTCAAAGTAGCCACCTTTTGCTCTGATTACTGCTTTGCATTCTCTTGAGCTTCAAGAGGTAGTCACTCAAAATGGTTTTCCAACAGTATTGTAGGAGTTCCCACAGATGCTTAATACTTGTTGGCCCCTTTGCCTTCACTCTGAGGTTCAGCTCACCCTTCAGTGAGAATCTACAATGTAAATAGTTATGAAAATAAAGAAAACGCACTGAATGAGAAGGTGTGTCCAAACTTCTGGCCTGTACTGTATATTTGTACGGCTAAATGTATTAGTAAAAATCTGAAGCTGGATGGAAAATTCTTCTGACATCTTTTGACTGGACTTAAAGAGACCACAGCAAAACAAATCTTTATTTAGTCTCCTCAGAACAGGGTTGGAAAAGGAACCTGTAGGGCACGGGTCCCCAACTCCACTTTGCCCCACCAGTTTTAGATGTGTCTCTTCTCCAACACAGCTGATTAAAATTTTTCAGCTTCCTTCTCAGTATGGCAAAGTTCTGCAGAGGCCTGCAAACTAGTCATCATTTCATTCTGGTGTATTGAACCAGGGAAAGAACTAAGACCTGCAGGATACTTGCCCTCGAGGCCTGGAGTTGGGGACCCCTGCTAGAGCTACAATAATCAGGAATTCAGACCTATGCATTGTGATTTCACTTTATATGGATCATAACTGAATTATTTAGATATAAGGAGGAAGAATATAAAAGTATGGCGTAATAATGTCTTGATATAGTACATTTATACCTTTAATTATAGAAATTTAATTTTCTCTTGCAAATGTATCACTTTAATATTAGAGAATATCTCATTTCTTTCCCTTGTAAATATGTGATAATAATCTAAAGATTTCAGATGTATTTTTTTTTTGGTAGAAATGTACTCCTTTGTGGCCATTTTTTTAAATATTGAATAGTCCTTATAGTCCATTTTACTTTGCAAAATGTTTTGAAGTGTCAGTTTTTATAAAATCACCTTCAACATGAAATTAAGGTATTATTAAATTAGGTGTTATGCCTTGAGACAGCTTTGTTACAATAACTTGTAAGAAAACCGTAAACATAACCAGTTTGCTCTTTTAATACATGAGGGAAAACCATAGACGTTTAGCAAATATTTTCTATGCTAAATAAAAGCACCATAATTCTCCTGCTACAGATAATAGCATAGTATTGAAAGAAATCCAAAATTATTATCACTAACCTAAGATTCCACCCTGAACTCTACAGCTAGAAATAGTTTTCCTGGTTGTTTATACCAAGAGCTCGTTCAGCTTACGGAGTCTTTAACCCACCTTACTCTTCTCCTCCTGCTTGGCTGCTTGTCTGCATGGAGGATGCCAGATAGATGATCCTGAAGGGAAGAAGAGATTAACCCAGCAACAGTTACAAATTTCAGTTAAATGTACTTTTCAGAGTTTGTTTCTGATTGGAACAACAATGCTATGAATTTTTATGGACAACATATTTTGTTGAAGTGATGAACATGTTAAGTGTTGCAAAGGAAAACTACCCTAATACTGATTTTCTTTTCCATTTTTATGTCTGTAACATGACAGAGTGAATTTTTCTTGCAATATGAACCTCTTCAGTTTGTTCAAGTGGAATGCAGAGCGTGGCACTTCTGTTGTTTAAATCTTCTTTCAAAGCTAGCTTTTACCATACGTGTTATAATTCAGCCCAGGCAACAGGGGAACTTTCAATTGACCTAAAGAGACAGGCAGCAGCTAAAGGCAAATCAGTAGCTGCTAAATAAGATCTATGTCAGTGTGATCCAGGAACACATCTGTATAAATTCATTCACCCTGCTGACACACCATTCCTTGCATTAGTGGCAATTGTGATTTGCTGTTTATAGAAAAAGTAAGAGGGAAATAGAAGGCTAAGATGGAAGCAAAAATATTGAACCAGCGTCTGAAAGCTGCCCTCACCCTGGAGATACATTTCTTCTCCTTCTCCAAACATCTGCTCACAGCGAGCACATCGGGCACATGTGGGGTGGTAATGCTTCTCTCCTGCCTGTTGAACAAAAAAATGTGAACATGTTAGATAGGCTATATGCAGTAGGATGTTCAGATATATCATAAAAGGAACGTCCCTGTAGACAGTAGGTCCCTTCTACTCAGAGAAATGGAGAAAACCATGGATTTTTCCAGAGATAAACAACCAAATAAAGATTCTAAGAAGCATCGTACTTAATTTTATGTGATGTAATTTGACAGTATCCAGTATAAACTCCTTCCTCTCCAGTTGTATTTTTTGCTGTTATTTCAGCAGCTGACCTTGTTTTTGCTCAGTATTTTTCTCTTCAGAAGCTACACCTGGTCTGATATCCTGCTAAGCTGCAATGCCCAGTATCGAAAGGAGGGACATCAACTCAGATGATCCTCCCAGTAAATGAACATTGTCCATGTCCTGTTATCAACTTTTGATTTTCTTTGATATGGAAGGTGCTCTTACATCAGTTCTTTTTGTTCTTTATGTGTCTCTGCTCTGTCTTCTCGAACAATCAAACAGTCATGGCAGATGGCCGTTCGTAGTGAGCCAGGTTATGTTGGAGGTTTCTTCCTGTTAAAATGGGGTTTTTCTCTGCACTGTTGCAAAATGCTTGCTCAGAGGGATTACTGAGAGGATGCTGTGGTTGGAGTCTGCATCAATTGGGCAAATCAACTGCCAATCAGTGACTCCAAGCAATCTGCTGGGATTCCTTAAATACAAAGCTTTTTAACTGGGTTTGTCTGATTGTATTGAAATTTATTTTTTTGTTGAGCGCCTTGAGATTACATCTGTTGTGAACTGCCGTTATATAAATACACTGAATAGAACTGAATTCTAAGCTTCAACAAATATATCAAGGTGTTATCTGTGACTATGTCTATAGTGCAACTTAAAAATACACCACAGTGAATTTCCTTGCTAAACATAAAGAAATACAAATTAGTCAATGTGTTTTATCAATCAGCCAGAAGGTGGCGGTATTGTGCAGCAAAGACAGCAATGTAATGGTACTGATGTCCTGAAAGACTATATGAGAAACTAAATGTTTATTCAGGTTGTATGAATGTTGCTGGGTATTTAAACTCTCCAGCGAGCTTGTCTAATAATCATCTGGATGGCTTTCCTGTGTCTCTTCATTTCTCGTGACCTGTGAGTAGTAGGGGGTCATGTTTTGGCTTCACGTTTAGAAGCTAGTGGGAATAATTAATTGTTTGAGGAAGATCCACATGACCTGTTTGATAGGAGGGAATTGCAATGGAAAATATAGATTTGTCAATTATATTCAGGTTTGAAAATCTTTTTTTTTTTTGCATGAGGTTCTCAATGAAATTTAGTTAATGTAATGTGTTGATGATAGTTAATGTAAAGGAAGAGGTTTTTTACACTATTACCAGAGGCCAATTTAATGCCATCCAGTTGAAGTGATTGACTTAGTAGTATCCATTTTAAAGCTTCCGGTCCAAAGACATCAGAAAATTCAGTCATCCAGGTTTTTATGTCTTTGAAATATTTATATATATATATAGTAAAGAGAATCGCCCAAGCACAGAACCCTGTGGCACTCCATAAGTAACCCTTGAGTGTGAAGAAGATGTATCATGACATGAACAAACTGGAATCTGTTGGACAAATATGATTTAAACCAGCCAAGTGGTTTTCACTTGATCCCTAGAACATATTCGAGCCTTTCTAAGAGAATAATATAATCGACTGTATCAAAAGCAGTACTACGATTCAACAAGACCAGGACAGTCACAAATCCATCCAGCCGTTTCAGTGCTATGATGAGCTCTGAAGCCTGACTGAAATTCTTCAAACAAGTTATTGCTGTTTAGATGTTCACATACTTGATTAGCAACTATTTTCTTAAGAATTTTGGATAAGAAAGGAAGGTTAGATATAGGTCTGTAATTAGCTAAGTCATCTTGATCGAGGGAGGGTTTCTTAAGTAAAGGTTTAACTACAGAAGCCTTAAGTTCCTGTGGTAAATATCCATTTATTAAAAATAGATTAATCATATCTAAAATAGGGCTAGTAACCAGAGGGAACACTTCCTTAAATAGTTTAGGTTGGCATTAGGTCTAACATACAAGTTGAGGGTTTAGATGAAGTTAATATTTGTGATAATTCCGAAAGTTCAACAGAATCAAAACAGTACAGACATAAACATGGTTCTACACTTTTCTCTGATACAGCCTCATTTACTGAAAGAGAATTAATCATGTTTTGGAGAATGTCAGTGTTTTTATATTTAATATAATTTATTTTACTTATGAAGAATCCCATAAAGTCATCACTACTGAGAGAAGGAGAAATAGTTTGCTCAACAGAGCTATGACTCTGTGTAAGTTTGGCAACTGTACTAAAAATGTACCTCTATTAATGACGAGAAGTATGTTGTTCTAGCTAACAACCCTCCAGGTTAGATATGAATAATTCAAGTGTGTCGAGTGCCATTTTCTCTCCAGTTTCCTGTTTTTCTGCTTTAAAGTATGCAACTCTGCACTAAACCAAGGAGCCAACCTCCTATAGCTGATTAACTTCTTTTTTAAGGGGGCTATACTGTCTAGCGCAAAAACGCAGTGGGATAGTAATACTTTGAACCAGACCATCGGTTTCTGAAGGGTTAGTGATGGAATTGTTGCTGTCTTTTGTGGTGTTCTGAGAAACATAGGGAACCCAGAATGGAGCAGATTCTTTAAAACTTGTTACAGCGTTGTCTGATAGCGTAATAAATCAGTTCATCCGTGAAACAAAGTAAAATTATGTAATATCTGTAATATTTTCTTGCTCTCTGATCTCAGCCATAGCTTCAACAACTCCAGAGAGACGACTCTTGCAGTGAACTCATTCTATCCCTTTGAGGTCACTCAGCTTCGTTGCGTCATTGGAGCTGAAAAAAACACCATCAAACAGGATGCCAACGCCCTCTTTCTTGGATAACTTGCTGTTTAGAGATTGTCTGCAACAAATGGACAGCAGATGCGGAGAGAAGGCATTCAGGGACAGACATGTGCTGAATTTAAACGAGAAAACAGACTACATTGTAGGTCCAGGTGTAACTGGTTCAAAAGAAAGCAGGTCAAGCACTTGAAAATCTTCAAATGGTACAGGAGGTCATGTGAAAGGTTCACATTTGAACTAGGTTGAGACCAACTGATGGATGGAGAATGCACAAAGAGAGGATGTTGACTTTGGAACACTGAGATACCAAATGGCTGGAAGAGGTTGAATTTTAAACATGGAAAGTATGAGCGGACTGGAAAGTACAGACTATCATTATGAAATCCGTCCTTTGATGGAATCCAAGGCTGCATTTAGGGGCCTTTATTATCTTCAAAGTCCAGCAGGACTTATATTTCAAGTAAAACTAGCAGGGTGAAAGTAAAAGGAAAAGGGGGAATGGAGTTTGGTCTTGTGGCCTTAGATAAGAGGGGTAAGGTAGGGGTTCAAAGTCCGTCACATTTCTTATCACCGATTAATACAACATAATCACTCAAAGCAATACTTTCTGTACTCACTATCCTTCTTATCTCCAGAGGAAGGAAACCACTCAAGTGAGGGAAAAGACCCACTTAAACTAATAAAGCCGATCTGGTGGGGGATCTATTCAATCCATATGAAAAAAATATTTAGTATCTTTCATGATGAAGTGTGCCAATCTCCAGATGAAGGGTCGGGAAGGTTATTTAATCTTCAACATGTCTGATGCAAGCTATCAAACTATAACAAAATTAAATAAATAGCAAACAAACCATAAGCACTCTTTTTTCCAATAAGTATTTTTTTATTAATTAGATGTATTTATACATCCAAACACTTATGTCCCAAAAAACATTAGACGTCCTATGAATGAGCAGATCATGTCTTTATTGCGTCGGTCGGTCCAAGACCAAATCTGGACTACTAAAATGACGTGCAAATTAGGTCCAGTATTTGGACGTCTAGTCATGACCGTATATGGACGTCAATATGCACTTTAACATTTAAACCATGAACTGTGTGATTTTTTTCACCGTCGTGGGGACGTCTTCACACAGTTACAGAAAAATGGCGTTGACACTTGTTTTTATTCATATATCAAGATGTATTAATTCATATATCAAGATATTATCATTGTTAATATTATTCAATGATAATTCCTTTTTTTGACTATTTGTTTGAGTACATATTTTGTTATTTGTTTAAGTTTTTTTTAGTTGTATGCCGCAAAGACTTATTGGTAATGTGTTCATGTTAATTTTATAAATTTCTCCAGTTTACATTATGTTTCAAATGTAGTCATGTTATTTAGATGTCTTTTGAGTTATTTTGTTGTCAGTGTTTGGTCGTGTTTGTCCCTGCACAGTTGTAGAGATGGTAGTTTATGGGAGTTAGATGTCTGTATCGAGTGGCTAGTTAATCTCTGCTCACTTATGCATAGGGCACTTAAAAGATTGCCCCCTAATGACTGTACATAGAAAAGAAGGATGACAAAAGTCAAACTTCAACACTCAGTACATTGACATGTACAGCTAAATGGAAGTATTTGGAATAGTTGGAACATGTCCTTCATCCTCTACAAAACAATATCTAAAATCAATCTAAAATTGATGTTGAAAAGACGTCTAAAATAACCACATTATAAATAGCCTTTGTACAGACATCCCACGGACGTGAACATTAGATGTGCAGTAGACATCCAAAAAAGACGTCACCTGGCGTTACAAAACAACCCCTTCAGTGGACAAAAATTGGACGTCCAAAAATGACATAGAAAAGACGTCACTCTGACGTATCATTGCGCAGTGGGGTAATCATCTCTAATTCTATTTATTTAATGATTTATTTAAATAATGATCTTAAAAATTATTTAATAATGCACTTGACACTTTTGGCCTCTCACAGCACACAGAAATCAGATAAATAAATACTGCAATATTTATACATGCCTCTAGGAAATAATGAATTAAAATACAAATAATATATTTTAAAAATATTGACACATTTAAGTTGCAAGAAAAGTTTCTTCTATTAGCATAACATGTTCTCCCTCATGTTTAGTTAAGTAACACCATTTTTTTAATCCACTTTGATTAATTTATTAATTAACTGTGATATCTGTATGATGTGTTATATAATGTCCTTTGTTGGACTTATGAAACTTTGACACTACATAAAAGTCACATTTTTGTCCCTCCCATAGGCTCTTCAGAAGCTGAGAACCAACCAGAAAAGATGGACACATGCTACAGAGTATCTCCTGCATAGAAAAACACCATACCTCCAATACTTTTCCAGTGATGAACTTCTTACAGCTCTCACACTGGATGCCAAACATGGCATGGTAATCCATCTCACAGTAAGGGATCCCATCCCTGTTCAGACAACAAAAGAGAAGATCAAATTAGAAACAGCAAAAGACCATCAGACATGCTTCAATGTCACATATGATGCAGTATCCATGATATCCATTAAGTGTCCTGTCTTTGCATTTTGAGCAAACCATATAAAGAAGTGGTTTCCTACATGTAAAAGGAAATGGTATCCTAACTGCTTGACTGATTTTATAATCAAGATTTGATCTGGCATCAAAGTAAGCAACTTGCATTGATTAAACCAATGCCCATGTCTGTTATTTTACCTTTTGGAATATTGGTCTTGTGTGCGTGTGTGCGTGCATGTGTGTGTAGAATAGCTATGTGATGCTTGTGTGTGTTAGTTTGCAGAGGTGGCAACTCAAGCTTGAGACTATGACTCAATTCCCACTTAAGTCACAAAAATAAAAGACTTCAGCCTTGACTTTGAAGGGCACTTTACACGACAAAGTCTTTCAGCAAAACAAAGGTTTTTCCCCACAACAGCCCATAACATAATGGACTGGCGCACCCGCCTTCCGTTGTGGGTAATGAGGGGGAAACCATAGATTGCTGCATACACGGGACACACTGCAATCTAACGGAAGGGCATATGTACTAAATCGTTTTCAAGAAGATCAGATCTCATGGAAATGCAGTGTTGTTTGCCCCCGCAAACTCAAATAAAAAAGGAAATGTCGAGTGAACTGCCCCTGACTTGTGGCCTACAGAAGTGATTAAAACTCCTGGTCTGAGACTCAAATCGCCAATAGCGGAAAAAAGCCGGTGTGTCAGCTACAAGCTGTTACAGCATAACCCCTTTGGAAAAACACAATCTGCGTTGCTACAAGGTTTTCTATTATCTGTCACTATGTCTTGAAATTGGCACAGCTGCAAGCACTAATGCAGGCACTCATGCTGACTGAGAAGGTGCCGGTGCACTGAAGTTGAAAGTAGAGAAAGGGGAGAGGTGCAAGGAACCATTCATCTCTAGGTCTTTCTCAAATTAAACAGACGGCGGTTGAATTCAGTATAGGATATTAAAAAACTAGACAGCCACACCTTGACTTTCTTCCATACTGCGCACAAAACTGCGTTTTTTAACAGCTGCAGGAAGCAGAACAGAAACTCCTGTCCTACACGGACCAACTTTTGCAGAGAGAAAAACGAGCCCAGGACACTACGTAGGCCAAAACTATCACAAAGATGGTCATGACTGTGTGTAACTTGGTATGGGAGAGTGTGGGGACTGGGTTGAATAAGCTCCAGCCCAGGATCCTGGTCTTGATGGTTTCACCACTGCCTCCACACTCTTCCTCCAGGTCTTGCACTTCAGTTTCCTCCAGATTATCCAGCAGCTGAAGCCGTAGGATAACGTGAGTACAGCCATGGGAATGAGGAAGACCCTTGCCGAGATCTTGATGTAGGCGCATAGGCCCCAGTGGCTCCAAGAAGTGTCCTAAGCAGTCGTAGACAGCTTAGGACACTACAAGTACTTGAGTGGGCTGCTGAAGTGGCAGCTTATTGATAATTTTGAAACAAATATGGCCAAAAGATTAATTTTCAGTTTTAGTATTCTGTGAAATAGTATAGTAATTATATTTTCTTCACTGTGTTATTTGTGTGATGGATTTGTGCTATTTGCCTTAATGGATTTGGAGGAATGACAAAATCTAGGTAAAGCAAATACACAAATAAAAATAACATGAACGAAAGAAGGAAAACCCAAGTTTAAATAGTAGAAAGAATCTTGGGTGATTTGGAACTGTGCCTGGCTGCCAGGTATGCCCCTCATAGTAACAAAGTCATGCCACACCCTAAGACACAATTTCATCTCCACCACGGTTGGGCTAGGTATTGGTCAGATTATCACATCAATTTCATATATATTTGGTGAAAATTATTGTCTAAATAAGTTTTTTCCAACAATCCTGCAACGACTTATAATAAAATCAATGTATTATTTTTTTCTGATATTCTTAATTTTAGGCGTATTATTTAAAATTAATAATAGCTAAAGAAAATGCTAAATAAATGGCCACAAGCATCTTAATTAATACAAAACTACACTTTTTAAATATTTGTTTTATGACAGTTGACAGACCAGCTATTAAGGCACATTACCCACAACAGCTGGACTGGAATGTGGACAGAAGTTAATAAAGTCAGAAGCTATTAAAAGGACATGTCCAGTTACGTCTGTGGCTCATTCGGGCTGTAAGAATCGGTTACAGTTTTTCTTAGTCGCTTTGGTGCTTTTCTCAGATCAGAATGAAAGTACTCACAATTATTAGTTCAACCTCCGCAACATTGAGTCATTTGTCCACATCATCGTAGCAGTTTCTCAATCATTTGAACAAATTGCAAATGCTTTTGGACATGTATCAGTTACTTTGATATAGTTCTCTGCTGTTTTAAAACATTATCATTTGCTTATGTCATGTCTGTCAAAATGAAACATATTTATGAATGGTGAATAGTCATTCCCTATAAAACTAATAGTCCTCATTTCATTGCTTGAGTCATTACAAACAAAATTGTTGAACTAGTTGTCAAAATCTGTCAAGCTAATTTTATACATTTCTTTATCATGTTTTTCCCTGAAAATGTTACTAAATTGAACAATTGCTCTTAGATGAACTTTAGCTTTGACTCATGAGGAGCAGTGTGAAGCATTACTGTAGTTGTAACCAATAGCAAGCCACTTTTCCACAGTAAGTCAAGGGCGAAGTCTATGAACCCTCACTTGGCAAGCATATATAAACCAAGCAAGACATAATGTGAACCATTGATACAATTCTGTGACAGAAAAATGGAACGTGGAGGAGGGGTGAGAATCCACGGAGGAAGGGGAATGGGACAAAACAGGAGCAGAGGAAGAAGAGGTGAAGTACATAGGCAAATTCCTGATTAAATTAGGGCTACTCTTGTAGACCATGTTGTGAATCACAGCCTCACTATGGCTTAGGCTGGTCGACAAGTGCAACTAAATGTACGGAATTCCACTGTGAATACCATCATTCAAACATTTCATAGGGAGAACAGGTTTGTATACCCACTGAGCAATAGACGTCTATTAGACTTGCCGTCTATATTCAAACCGAAATTAGACCGTCTATAATCGGTCTACATTTTAGCCAGAATCTAGACGACACAATTTAATACATTTATTATTAAATATTAAATAAAAAAAGTAACTGAAAGTTGTGTAAATGACGGCCAAGTACTGGATTAAAATGTTTTTAACAGTCATTGATCGATGCACAATGTAGATTATATTTAGACTCGATTTAGACGTCTAAATTTATACGTCGTATCAACGTCTCTCTTTAGACCAAATTTAGATTATTTAATTAAATAAATTAAAGAATCAACAGTGATTAAAAAAATAACTAAGTTGCACAGCTGATGTCCAAATGTTGATTTGAATCATTTGAATTGTCATTGATCAATATAGAGTAAAGTTTAGATTTAGCCTTGATTTAGATGTTTATTCAACGTCTACATTAAAACCTGGTTTAGACCAGACGTATAAGCTATTTTAGTGGTAACCCCCGGCCCTCACCACTAGGAGGCATCAACAAACTTAATGTTCTGCTCGATCTAATCGTCTTTATGGTGATATGAGGATATCGGAGTCCTCCGAACCAATTTATTTTACTCATTGGGACGACTATGTGTTAGAAAACGTTGTTTCTTCAAATATGAAGGGTCGCATATAGGTGAGCGCTCAAAGACAAGTTACTGAAATGTTGTTTTGTCCTACAACGTTTGTTATCCGTTTGCAGCATAGCTAGCAGGCTAGCTATAGCTTAACTGCTAGCTTGCTATTAAGTAGCCATTAAACTGAATGGTCCTTTGAAACCATGTACTTTGTCTTAATGGATAATATCGCTGGGATCTCTGTGACACTTAAAATATTTATTCATTTATTCTATTGCTGTGTATGCAGAATCTGTTCAGAAAACTTTAAAAGAGGCTACGGAGTAAATTATCAGCTCAGCAATGGCTGCACATCTCAAACAGGCTCCAGCTCGAAGTGTTGGAGGGGGCTATAAGAGGCCGAGGACACCTTTGGTGTATTTTATTTATTTACATTTTGGTTTATGTTGATGAATTTTCCCAGAGTTTTTGTATATTTAAAAAAAATAATTGTTTTGGCCTAATTTTTGTTTTGTAAATGTTTTGCATACAAATACCTACATTTTTATTTTAGTAATTTTGTACATTAGACTACTTATTTGTCACCACAATCTTTGTTAAAATAAAATAAGCAAAATAAAATATTTTGATATTATATATTTGAATTTGTGCTTTGATTTTATGGCAATGTATGTTTACAAATGTGTTGAAATTAACATGTGTATTGCACATTCATATGTTTGTGATGGTTGGATTTTTGAAAAATGTTTTGATTTACATTACAGTAGGATTGTTTGGTCAATGTTAAGCTTAAGAGATGTATTTATTCCCAGTTGTAAAATATGTATAGTGTTACTGATACCGTTTTAAAACATCATTGTTATTTTAAAAGATAATTTTAGGGAACCTGATTTAACATTCAATTTCACAACTTTAATTTAATTTTAATAGGTTTGTTGTGATGAATTTTATAGATTGTAAACGCTGGATTTATTAGAATATCATTAGGCTATAATACATTTAATAGACATCTATACGACATCTAAATGACATCTAGATTATCTGATGGTGTATAAATTTCGTATAAAAATAAACGTCTGTTAAACGTATAACTTTAGACGTCTAGAAATAGATGTTCATTAACGGTAATATAAACGTCTTACATTAGACGTGGCATATAGAGGTAGTCGTCTTTTAGACGTCTATAAGACGGCTAGTCTAAACCTAGACGGCTGAAAAACGTTCATTTTTAGACCAGTGGTAGACCGATTTTAGCCTAGATGTCTACGGACCATATAGACATTCATTAGACGTCTTTAAGACCGAAAAATGCTCGGTGGGTAGTACTGGACAGTAATCCAGTACCTTGTTATATCTCATATTTACTGTAGATTACAATAATTTTACTCTGCAACACATAGGACTGCAGTCACCAGTATGTACAGGTACAGCTTGAGTGTGCATTCTATGCATACTCTAATATTCAACACTTTAAACTGTTTTATTTTGTGTAGTTCCATGCAGTACACTTTACAGTTCTGTATATTCACAGTAGGCTACATACTATACACTACGTTGTCAAAAATGCAGTATGTTACACAGGGAAAGTTCTTAAGATTGTTTTTTTTTCTCTCCCTCTCTTCTGGGATAAAGCGTATACTGTTGCTAGAGGCCATGGAACCACTGCACACATTCGTTTACATCGATGAGGCAGGTTTCAATCTGGCCAAAGGTAGAAGACATGGAAGAAACAGAATTGGACAGAGCAACGATTAATGTTCTAGGCCAACAAGGGGGGAATGTCATAATGCGTGCAGCCATCTCGGAAATTGGTGTCCTCATCCATTTCCCCCTTCTGGGTCCTTACAACACACAACATCTTCTTACTTTTCCAGACACTCTTTAAAGAACCATAGTCACCGAGAATGAGAGGGGTCTAACTGGAGACCATCTCAACTAGCATGTTGCATTATGGTTAACATTATGTCCAATATTGGGATAATGTGAGCTTTCACCATTCACATCTGGTCAGAGAGTGGTTTGCAGCATATGGCAGGATGGTGGTTGATGAAAACACATGAAAATATGTAGCCACACAGACAGGAACATGTGGATGTCCAGGAATCATTTATATTCACTTTACAGTAACATGCACTGTTATATTGTTTACATTTGTGCAAAGTTCTACCATAATGATTTGTTATGTTTGTTCTAAATAAGTGACTGTGTATTTTTTTTGCTCAATGCTGTAGAATTGCAAAGAGCATAAGCAGTATGTGAAAAATACATGTGTCTTGTACTCCGTTTTCTCACTAAATACAGTAATGTGTAACTTTACTGTAGTTTTCAAATGGCTGTGCAGGTGTTTAGTACTGTCTTGAGCATTTTCAGGTAGTGTCACCAACATCTGACTTTTTTGCACAGAGAGTAAACTGCCACAATGAAAACATGACAAAGCCATTTGACTGTCTTGTTCATAAACAATGGTGTCAGGACTTGTTATTTTAATGACACAGACAGTTTAATTGACATGAATACTTTTGAACAATCAACTATTCATTTTGAGCAAGTGAGGCACTTTTGCAGGTTATCCACTAGGTTTGCAGTTTGTACTAATTGTTCTGAGAAATGCACTAACTGTTTAGCAAATGTTAATCGTGATGTGAGAAAGGCACAAAAGTGACTGAGAAAAAATGTAAAGAGATTATTATTGCATCTTAATAATAACCAGAGTAACTTACTTGCTGATGTACTCAGCATTGAGCACCTTGTTGCACACTTTACACTTGAAGCAGCCCAGGTGCCAGTGCTTGTCCAGAGCAACAAGAGACTGTTCATTATTAAACTCCCTCCCACAGCCACAGCAGTCTGCATAGAGCACAAATAGATGAGATTGAAGGAGGGTTAGCTTCTGTTCCATCAAAGAGTAAAAGCACAATATAACATCATCATGGAAAAATTTGGAAAATTTTTAATGTAGGGGAAGGAACACAAAATGTAGGTTTGGGTTAAGAATCGGAATCAGCACTGACTATGGACAGCCTGGATAGGTGCAGGACTGTTTGCAGGTAGAGGTTGGGTACACTTCTGGCAGATACACTCCTTTCCATTAAATGTCACTCGGTCACCAGCTGGGAATGGCTGCCTGCAAACAAACAAGAAATTTACATGAAATCTTGATGGACGGACAGACAGACGTTAAGTTAAACCCCTCCTTCAGTTGGAAACTACCCCCCCGTCCCCTCCAGGCGCCGGATGGTGGACCAGAATCGCTTCGAAGCCACACGGAAGTCGTTTTCCATGGTCTCTCCAAACTCCTCCCACGCCCGAGTTTTTGCCTCAGCGACCATCCGAGCCGCACTCCGCTTGGCCTGTCGGTACCTATCAGCTGCTTCTGGGGTCCCGCAGGCCAGAAAGGCCCGATAGGACTCCTTCTTCAGCCTGACAGCATCCCTCACCGCCGGTGTCAACCAGCGGGTTCGAGGGTTGCCACCGCGACAGGCACCGACCACCTTGCAGCCACAACTATGGTCAGCTGCTTCAACAATGGAGGCACGGAACATGGCCCACTCTGACTCAATGTCCCCCGCCTCCCCCTTGATGTGTTCGAAGTTCTGCCGGAGGTAAGGAGGTAAGAGTTGAAACTCCTTCTGACAGGGGACTCTGCCAGACATTCCCAGCAGACCCTCACAACACATTTGGGCCTGCCAGGCCTGTCCTGTGTCCTCCTCCACCACCGGAGCCGACTCACCACCAGGTACTGGCCGGTGGATAGCTCCGCCCCTATCTTCACCCAAGTGTCCAAAACAAGCGGCCGCAGACCAGATGAAACAACAACCAAGTCGATCATCGAGCTGCGGCCTAGGGTGTCCTGGTGCCAAGTGCACACATGAACACCCTTATGCTTGAACATGGTGTTCGTTATGGACAATCCATGATGAGCACAGAAGTCCAACAACAAAACACCGCTCAGGTTCAGATTGGGGGAGCCATTCCGCCCAACCACGCGTCTCCAGGTCTCACTGTCATCGCCCACGTGAGCGTTGAAGTCCCCCAGCAGAATGCGGCAGTCCCCGGAAGGAGCACTCTCCAGCATCCCTTCCAAGGCCTTCAGTAAGGGTGGGTAATCTGATCTACCGCTTGGTGCATAAGCACAAACAATAGTCAGAACCCTTCCCCCCACCCGTAGGCGGAGGGAGGCTTCCCTCTCATTCACCGGGGTGAACCACAATGTACAGGCGCCGAGATGGGGGGAAACAAGTATGCCCACCCCAGCTCGCCGCCTCTCAACGGGAGAGACTCCAGAGTGGAAAAGAGTCCAACCCCTCTCGAGGAGATGGGTTCCAGAGCCATAGCCGTGTGTCGGAACCTCTCGACTTCGCACACCAGCTCCAGCTGCGTCCCCACCAGACAGGTGACATTCCACGTCCCAAGAGCCAGCTTCTGCAGCTGAGGATCGGACTGCCAAGGTCCCCGCCTTCGGCCACCGCCCATCTTACACTGCACCTGACCCCTATGGCCCCTCCTACAGGTGGTGAGCTCATGGGAAGGGGGGCCCATGTTGCCTCTTCGGACTGAGCATGCGGCCCGGCCACCAGGCGCTCACCTCCAGGGCTGGCTCCAGAGTGGGGCTCCGGTGACCCGCGGCTAGGCGAGGGAACTCTGGGTAAAATAATTTCACTCATCATAGGGGTCTTCGGGCTGCGCTTTATCTGATCCCTCACCTAGGATCAGTTTGCCATGGGTGACCCTACCAGGGGCTTAGAGCCCCCGACAACTTAGCTCCTAGGATCATTGGGACACTCAAACCCCTCCACCGCGTTAAGGTGGCAGCCCAGGGAGGAGTTTGTTGGAAGGTTGGTGGATAAATATATGTCCCCATCAATAACAGTGAATGGGAAGATGTGAAACGGGACTGATTCATAATCGGAGAGTAGAAGCTCCTTCCCGAACCAGGGAGCTTTAAAGAGGTACAGGTGGACTGAATGTTTAGCTCAAATACAATCTAAAAATAAGAAAGACGGAGAAGAAGGCATGTCTGAAGGAGTCAGCTAAGTTTAAACTTCTATTGGAGCTTCAATCAGTTACCAGGTGGTATCTTCTATTCAACTATATCCTTAATCTGGTAGGGGTTTCATTGTAGCAGCAGCAAGTGTGGAAAAGCTATAATTTTCTCTCCTTCCACCCGGAAACAGTAATCCCTTTAGAGACAAAAAAGGTCTTAAGCATCTGGACAGATATTCCAAGCCAATGAAAGAATGTTGATGCTTCCTGGCTGGTTGTGCTTTTTATTTTCATAAAGTTGCTGCCACTGAGTGCAGATAGAATGAGGATCAGTTGCCACAGCCAGGCTCCAGCTGGCTGCCATGTGCTGCTTCCTTTAGCTCAGAAATGTGACACTAGAGCTGCAGTCACTCTGTCAGGTCGTGGAAAATAACCACAGGCAGAACCTTGGGAGTATTTTTGTTTTATATAGTCTCCAATCAATAATGTATAACGTAGTTTACATCTTAGCCTCTAAAGACAATCAATCAATCAAATGTATTAATTCTAACAATCAATATGTTTTAATAGGATTTTTGGGACAGACTAATACTGTCAAAGACAATCTGAAAATTGTGGCGATCCACAACACTTCAGAAACAGAATCTGTCCAAAGGTCATCAATTAGCGATACACTCTAAAAATGAGCTCTTTATGGAAGAGTGGTATGAAGAAAGCTAAAATACTGTAGGTTCTAATTGCAGTTTTCCACAAGCTATGTAGGGAAGAAATAGGAGTCAGAACATGTTCTGCTAACAGAAATAAACCACCACAGACACTTGACAAGGACAGTTCCCTTCTCTAACTCTGACTTTTTTATATTCCTGACAATAAGTGTGATTGTTTTACCTTTATAAAGAGGATACTTGTTTCAAAATAAAGCATGAAGGTTACGCAATTATATTTTAAACTGCGAATGCCACATCGGAACATTCATGTAGGGTTCAGCAGAGGGACAAATATCATAAAAGGAACATAAAAAATATGACATGCAAGTACAAACTGCTCTTAATCCCTCAGCAGTTGTGGAAAGAAAGCTAATGGTGATTCTAACTGACCAAACACTTCCAATTCTGGGCACCAAGAAGCTCCTGTTTCCTTGTAATGTCTGAGAAGCAGTACTACAGGGAAGGAGAGTGTTCACTGGGAGAAAAAATGAGGAAAACTATGAAACATGAAGGCAAACATTTCTTCAAATGTCTTGTTATATATGTGAATGCAGGGCAAGTTCATAAAAACCCATATAAACCTGTTAGAACGAGTGGTAGAAGATACGTAAGAAGATATTCTACAGTTTAAAAGATTGATAAGGTTTTTTTTTAGCTGATGGTGCACCACTGCTGCTTACTCCTTCCCAACAACAAACACTAACTTATGATAGGGGTTTAATGATAGGAACTACACCATAGCAGTATAGGGGAAAGAGAATATTTTACATTGATCAGAAATTTCAGATATACAAGGATAGGTGGGGTGAAAGAGGTGATAAAGAGGGATAAGAGAGACTTTGGCATAGCCAGTTTATCAAGTGTGGAGGATCGGGATGTGAGTTGTTAGATTGTGCAGTTCTAAGTGCAGGTGTTTAAACAACTATCTTGACTGGGCATTAGGTCTGATCCATGGATATATGAAAGTATGTACAATGGCCCTATGATTATGGATGACTCCAGCATTCCCAAAACTCAAAAACGCTGGATGATCAAACCCTGCCTCCCTTTCTCTCTGATATCACTCAGAGAAGGCTGGCACTGATGAATTCCCACATGCCAGTTGGCCGCTGGACTAACCCACCAGCCCATCCTGGACTTTCCAGCCTCGACTGGACGAAGGACCGCTAAATGCAGGGGGGAAACCCCCCACATTTAGAAAGTTAAAACGGGACGCCGCCATCTACCCATTCTCTCTCTGGCTCAAGACGTTGAACTTTAAGGAGATAAATAAGAGTCCTCTTTCTGGTTCAATCCCTCTCGGACTGAAGGAGATCCTCCCTTCTCTCTACCGCTATCGATCGAAGCAAAAAGTCATCCACAAAATTTGTAAAGAATCTGTTCTTTTGTTCTAAGGCTGCGCTGGACACGCTTTTACTTTCCACCTCACAATCCCTAAGACTGATTGACGATCGAACTCTGCTTTTCCTTCACCTGTCCCCCTGTGCGCTTCCAAGGATCCCCATCCCCCTTTTTTGTTCTCGATGCGATGTTTTCTTTCTGCCCTAAGAGGAGTTTTACTTTGACACAACCAACAACTGGACAGAGTCAAGTAAGGCCAATCTAATATCATTCAACTCTGGGTGGAGCCAACTAGATATTCCTTCTTTTATTATTTCTTATTATGTTGCATACATGCATGTTTTTGTAAACGTTTCATCAAACGTTCTGTGTTGAAACTATTTGTGTTTTCTTTTTTATGGGTAAACTGAGTATTGATTGTACGATTGTGTTGGAATAACTAGTAGACAAGCAGTGTTTAGTTTGATGGCATGTTACGGTCACTCGACCGGGGCCTTAACATCTGATCGGAGCGCTAACTCCCCACAGCCATAATGATCTACAACAACTCCTTGAAGAATGAATTAGGTATGAGCTAGAGCAATACTCAATTTCTCGCAGGGGTCAATAACGTTAGGGATGCACCGATACCGATACTGGTATTGGGTTATCGGCACCGATACTGCCTAATGTACTGGTATCGGTATCAGCAAATGTTAACCGATACCATGAACCGATACAAATGCAGCAATAATTTCACAGAAAATTTTTGTTTTTAACTTTTAGATTTAAGTTCTGTGGTCATTTTTATTATTTTATTTTTTATCTAATTCACCATAATTTCTTGTAACAAGCAGAAAAAAAAAAACACCTGACTCCACTTTTTTGTGCGGTAGAAGTATTGGCATTGGTAGTCGGTATTGGTAGTACCCTAATCCAAGTCTCGGTATGGTATTGGTTTTAAAAAAGTGGTATTGCTGCATCCCTAAATAACATATTTTTGAATTTGAATTTGATTGAATTGAATGAAATAAAATGTGGGTGGTAGATGAAAATGATAAAGGTCCCTACACAGGTATGAGGACAATGACAAAATCGGCCAAAGGGAGAGATGAGGAGAATGTGTGAATGGATGAATAAAAGGGATAAAAATAGGGATTTAGCTTATGTCTAGGATGAAATAGACAGTAAAAAAGGGTGCTTGGAATGAAAGTGGCCTTAGAGAGGTATGGTACAGTGAGTGGGATGGAGGCTGAGATTGGGAGTCTAATCCCAAATTTGCTAAAAGGTTTAAGAAATTATAAACAATCTTGAGATTAGAGTTGTGGTCTTGCGCCACATGTTTCTCATTAAAAAATTTTTTCTCAGGATCCTTTTCTTACTTGCATGAGGCGCAGACAAAGCAGCAAGGATGGTAGGTTTTCCCCAGTGCTGACACCACCTCTCCCTCAATGAAATTCTGGCAGCTGAAGCAGCGAGTCCCGTACTTCTGCTGGTAGTCCAGAGTACAGATGTATTCACCTTGCCGCACAAAGAAGCCTCCTTGCGCAAGCTCACAACCACATACTAGAAAAAAAGCACAGGAGAAGGAGAAAAACGGTAAGAAGGAAACATTACTAACATCTAAAACCAAAACATCCAAATTAGAATGATTTTTGTTCTTTTTTTTGTGTGTCCTGTCTAGCAGTTTGCTACTCAGAATTGGTATCTGAGTACAAAGTACAAGCCCAACCGATTTACTTTACAGAGCATTACAGCATTGCTATAGTAATTTCAATTTCAATTCAATTCAATTCAATTCAGTTTATTTATATAGCGCCATTTCACAACAGATGTCATCTCAAGGCACTTTACAAAAAGAGTTATTACAATACAATGTTTAGTGTAGAAATTACAGAACCACAGAAGATTGCGTCGTGGAATTCTCAGCAATCCCTCATACTGAGCAAGCATGCAGCGACAGTGGGAAGGAAAAACTCCCTTTTAACAGGAAGAAACCTCCGGCAGAACCAGGCTCAGCACAAGCGGTTATCTGCCGCGACCGTCTGTGGCTTGGAGAATACATAACAGAGACACAGAAAGAGCAATAGAACTGATGCACAAGTTTGTTGCAGGACGTGGAGAATTTTCCGTCACTGCAATGCCATCTTAGTCAGGGTCGTCAAGCAGGGCTAATCCGGAGCACCTACTATAATAGAAAACAGGTTAGTGCTTGAATTGACAGCACATCATGCAGTTGGGGAGAAGTAGGAGAGAAAGTAGGAACAGACCCTAATAATGTCCTCCAACAGCCTAGCCTAAAGCAGCATAGCTACTAACATTAACCTGTCTCCTAGCTACTAGGAGACCTGGCTACCAACACTCTGTCTGAGTCCTCCTGACCCGTGGACGGTGTAGGGCCGGTAACGGCCCCCGTCATGCCGGGGTCTTCTCGGAGTCGGGTTGTTTGAGAATGCAGCCCAAAGTGGGTGGTAAACTCCATCTAAGGCTAAATACCGGCACGAGACCGATAGTCGACAACTATCTTAAGGAAAAATTGACAGAACTATCTTAAGGAAAAATAGACAGAACTGAGAGGACAGAGTTGAAGAGGGCGAGAAACGTTTAAGAGATAAACGGGTGGGGTCCGCACAGTCTGCCCGGGGGATTCAACCCGGCAGGTAATGGGCGGCCGCACTGTGCGGGAGGATCCCCTTGAGGGACCTCTCTCCGGCGCTGGCTGGCCCCTGTGGGGCGCATTTCTTCCGCGGCGGTAAGCCGCGACCGGCTCCGGATCTTTACCTGGCTTACATTAATCTATCTCTACCTAGCTACTCTACCTCTTCCTATCTCTTCCTAACTTTTGACACTCTGCCTGACTACTAACATTAACCTGTCTCTTCCTATCTACCTGTCTGACCTGACTCTAACTACCTATAAACATATCTCTAACTGTAAGCTTTGTCAAAGAGGAAAGTTTTTAGCCTAGTTTTAAAGATAGACAAATTGTCTGCTTCACGAACCAACCCTGGGAGCCGGTTCCATAGGAGGGGAGCCTGATAGCTGAAAGATCTGCCACCCATTCTACTTTTAGAAATCCTAGGAACTACCAGTAAACCTGCAGTCTGAGAGCGAAGGTCTCTGTTAGGAACATATGGAACAATCAGGTCTCTTATGTATGATGGAGCTAGATTATTAAGGGCTTTATATGTCAGAAGGAGGATCTTGAATTCTATTCTAGATTTTACTGGGAGCCAGTGAAGAGAAGCTAAAACAGGGGAAATGTGATCTCTTCTTTTAATATTCATCAGAATCCTAGCAGCAGCATTTTGAACTAACTGAAGACTTTTAATTGTATTCTGTGGACTACCTGATAATAGACAGTTACAGTAATCCAGCCTTGAAGTAACAAAGGCATGGACTAGTTTTTCAGCATCATTCCTGGACAGGATGGTTCTAATTTTTGCAATATTCCTAAGGTGAAAAAAGGAAATCCTACAGACTTCTTTAATGTGAGTTCTAAATGACATATCTTGGTCAAAAATGACACCGAGGTTTTTTGCTTTATTACTGGAGGCTAATTTAATGCCGTCCAGGTGAAGGGGCTGACTAAGTAGTTTCTTTTTCAGAGCTTCTGGTCCAAAGACGACAACTTCTGTTTTATCAGAATTTAGAAGCAAGAAGTTTAGAGTCATCCAAGTTTTTATGTCTTCCAGACATGCCTGTAGTCTACCTAACTGATTGGATTCATCAGGATTTATGGATAGATATAGCTGTGTATCATCTGCGTAACTATGGAATTTTATCCCATGCTGCCTAATTATTTTACCAATAGGAAGCATATATATAGTAAAGAGAATCGGCCCAAGCACTGAACCCTGTGGTACTCCGCAAGTAACTATTGAGGTTGAGGAAGATCTATTGTTTACCTGAACAAACTGAAATCTGTTAGACAAATAAGATTTAAACCAACCTAGTGCTGTTCCTATTATACCGACACTTTGAAGCCTTTCTATGAGAATATTGTGGTCAACAGTGTCAAAGGCAGCACTGAGATCTAACAGGACCAGAATGGTCACCAGTCCATTGTCTGAGGCTATGAGAATATCATTAGTAACCTTCACCAGAGCTGTTTCAGTGCTATGATGAGCTCTAAAGCCTGACTGAAACTTCTCAAACAGCTCATTATTGTTTAAATGCTCACATATCTGGTGTGCAACTATTTTCTCAAGAATTTTAGATAAGAAGGGAAGATTAGATATCGGTCTATAGTTAATTAAGTCGTTTTGATCAAGAGAGGGTTTCTTAAGTAGAGGTTTAATTACAGCAATCTTAAACTCCTGTGGTACATATCCATTGACTAAGGATAGATTCATTATATTTAAAATTGGAGCAGCGATCAGAGGGAAAACTTCTTTTAAGAGTTTAGTTGGGATTGGGTCTAAAACGCAAGTTGAAGGTTTAGATGAAGCTAATAATTTTAGTACATCACAAAGTTCGGCTGCATTAAAGCAGTTTAAGCATATATTAGGTTCCACCATTTTTGAGGCTGCCTCATTAACTAAGGAGGAAGCAAGCATATTGGGAAGGTTCCCAATTATCTTATTCTTTATGGAGTCTATTTTATTTATAAAGAATTGCATGAAGTCGTCACTGCTTAGAGCTTGGGGAATGGTTGGCTCGATAGAGCTATGATCCTGTGTGAGTTTGGCAACTGTATTAAAAAGAAACCTAGGATTATTTTTATTCTCCTCGATTAAAGATGAATAATATGCTGTTCTAGCTGTGTGAAGGCTCTTTTTATATAGCAATAAACTATTTTTCCATATTAAAAAGGAATCATGTAAATGCGTGGAGCGCCATTTTCTCTCTAGTTTTCTAACATTCTGCTTTAGGGTACGTAGCTCTAAATTAAACCAGGGAGTTAATCTTCTATGGCTAGCCACCTTCCTTTTCAAGGGGGCAACTTTGTCTATTGCCCGACGCAGGGAGGAATTAACGCTATGAACTAAAATGTCAAGTTGTGAGGGGTCACGAGTTAAATCACTGTTTTCTGTTCTGCATTTATAAACTGAGGAAATTAAAGTTGGAAGAGCTTCTTTAAAATTTGCTACAGCGTTGTCTGATAACGTTCTGGTATAATGAAGTTTTCTTTCAGGTTTGATATGATCCATTAGAGTAAGTTTAAAAGTGATAAGGAAATGATCAGACAGGATAGGGTTATGTGGAAAGACTGTTATTTCTTCACAGTCAATGCCATAAGACAGCACAAGATCTAAAGTGTGGTGACAAGAATGTGTTGGTCCCTGCACATTTTGAGTAAAGCCTATTGAGTCTAGGATAGTGTTAAAAGCTGTATTTAGACTATCACTTTCATTATCAACATGAATATTGAAGTCTCCGACTATAATGACTTTATCAGTGTTTAAAACTAAGTCAGATAGAAAATCTGAAATCTGATCTAAAAATTGAGAATAAGGTCCTGGTGGACGATATAAGACCACAAACAAAAGTGGCTTTACTGCTTTGTTATGTGTATGAGGAAAGCTAAAAACTAGATGCTCAAAGGAACTGTAACTATTATTTTTTTGGAGATTAATTAGTAAATCGGAATGAAAGATAGTTGCTACTCCACCTCCTCGACCAGTACTTCGAGGGACACTAAAGTTTAAGTAGCTAGGGGGAGTTGACTCATTTATTGTGACATGGTCCTCTTCCTGCAACCATGTCTCTGCAAGACAAAACAAATCAATATTATTTTCACAAATTAAGTCATTTACTAAGAGTGTTTTTGAGGGGAGAGATCTTATGTTTAGTAAACCACATTTAATTGATTTGTTTTTATGTTCAGTCCGAGTTTTATTTATCTTTATGAGATTTTTATACTTTGCTCTAGTAGCATTAACTTTTAATTCATTAGTTTTGGGTAGTGGACGGGAAACTATCTCTATAGGGTAGTGGGTGGGTGGCAGTCCCTGTTCCTTGACCTGGACTCTGGGTTCCCTGATCTGGACTCTGGTTTCCCTGAGCTCGACTCTGGGTTCCCTGAGCTGGACTCTGGGTTGTCACGGCTTTGGGGAACTAGAGATAACCCTATCAATGTTCCTGGAAAGAAGCGAAGCTCCGTCCTCGGTGGGATGGATGCCGTCTCTACGTAACAGTCCAGGTTTTCCCCAGAAGGCCCCCCAGTTATCAATGTAGCCCACATCGTTTTCTGGACACCACCTTGACAACCAAAGGTGGAACGAAAGCATACGGCTGTACATGTCATCGCTAGTACGATCAGGCAGGGGACCAGAAAAAATTACAGAGTCAGACATCTTTTTGGCAGCCCTACACACCGAAGCTACGCTAATTTTAGTGACCTCCGACTGCCGTCGCCGGGTGTCGTTGCCACCAGCATGGATAACGATCCTGCTATACCGCCGTTTGTCCTTGGCCAAAAGCTTCAGATGGGACCTAATGTCCGCAGCCCTGGCCCCTGGAAGGCATTTGACGGTGGTCTTTCGTGTCTCTGGAGCCACATTCCTAACTATGGAGCTGCCAATTACAAGAATCGGCCTCTCCTGCTCGGCGGGTGCGTCGCTGAGCGGGGCGAACCTATTGTTCAGAGAAAGGGGCTGGAGGTTGGCCGCGGACTGGGGTCTGGCGCTAGTCTTCCTACGAACAGTCACCCAGCTCGCCTGAGGTCCCGGCTGCACGGGAGCTGTTGGAGGACGGCTAGGTCCTGTCCTAGTTGACTCCGCGCTAGCTACTGCTGGGCCTGGCTGTTCTACAGCGCGGAGCCGGGCCTCTAGCTCAGAAACCCTCGCCTCCAAAGCTACAAAAATGCTGCACTTATTACACCTACCAACTTCACTAAATGAGGCGGAGGAGTAACTAAACATCTGACAGAGAGAGCAGGAAAGAGGAGGAGGTGTAGAGAGAGATGGAGGGACAAGAGAGAAAGCTGCCGAAGCCATGCTAGCCGTAAAGCTAAGCTAACCAAGCGGTACCTTACCTTACCTAAGAACAAAGTAATTAACCCAGTAAAACGCTTAAAGAGTCCTAAACCGTGAAGAAAATTAACGTTTTAATGTGTTTGTGTGTTAAAGCAACTCAGAAAAAACTTATTGACAGAGAAAGTTAGATCAGTTCAAGAGAGAGAGAAACACCGACTTGCTACAAACAAGTTAGTCACAAAACAGGAAATGACGCGATACGTCTTACCAACGCGATACGTCTCCACGCTCTCTCCAAATGACAGAGCTAGTACTCGACTTGATATATATATATATATATATATATATATATATATATATGAAAAATCTTTATTAGTGATTACTGTGGGTTTAATTTCTTGAAGTTATGGACACGAAATCGAGATAAAAAGGAAGAAAAAAAATGAAGAGTAACAGGACCGGTAGAAGCGTGAACTGACAGTTCAAGATAGGGAGGTAAACAAAGAACACAAGAAAACATCCCAGTGTTCCAACTCCATTGTATGGCAGAGAAGTGTGAAAAACAAGACAAACAAAAACCACCAATAGAACAAAACATTAACCAAACGGATCTAGTAATATCAACTAAGAACTACACATTCACTACACACATAAAAGGATTAATGAACACAGCACTAATATTTCTGGTAAACTCCAGGTACCAACTATCTATTGACAATAACCTCAGCTCAAGAGTATGTCTGTACACACCAATGTCCTCACACATATGTGACTGTGTGAGCATGCAGGTGTAAATAAGGTTTTCCCATACAAGTGATTGATAGCTGGTGTATGGAGCCATCAATCCGTCCTACAGGAATCGATGCAGACATGTAGGAGGTCGGAGACATAAACGCTCAGAGCCCCCCAGAGCGAAGGGGCCACAAGCGGAAAGCACAGGGCCGACCGCCCACCAAGAGAGGTACGGATAGCAGCCCCAGGGGTACACCCAGCAGCCGCAATGCTGGGACCCGGGAGGTCGCAGAGACGAGCCCATGGGCTCTGCCGGAAACCAGCACAGGGATCAGAGGAACCCCACCCCCCAGCAGGGCCCCGACCAAGGATCGGCCGACAACCCAGCCACCGCAAGGTAGGATGGACCAGCAGCCGGCTGACGGACAACAGACACCAACCCGGGCCAATCTCCACCAGCTCCTGGGTCCAGATCCTGCCTCACGCAGAGCGCTAATTCAGCTAATGCCGGACAAACCTCCCCCAAATGAACCGACCAGGCAGTGGAGCCCACATAAACCGGCAGGAGGCCTGGGCGCTAGACGTGGTCCCCACCGACCCACTAAAAGGGCCCACCTACTCTTCAACCCCGGCACCCCGATATAAGGTGCCCCAGTCTATCCAAGGAGGACATCGGCCTGAAACACCAGCTGCCTCAACCAACGGGCCACCCAGGACCAGCCAAGCATGCACCGGGGCTGAGCCGGGCGGCATACGGGCCCCCAGCCCCAGGGATCGAGAACCACCAATGACCAGCGGGCAGGGGCATCCGTCACTGACAGGGAATGACGGAGGGGAAAAAGTCCCCGCGGGATGTGGGGCCTGAGTTGCGCCAGGCCAGAGGGCAAAGGAGGTCAGGAATGTCTGGGGATGGGGAGGAAACGACTGGATCGACACAATGCCATCCCCAGGGAGCCAGCTCCCCTGTTGACTCCAATAGGCACCCCCATTCAGCAGGATCCACCAGGGGTGGGAGGCCGCGGCACGTCAAAGTCTGGCCCCCGGCCGCAGCACCACCAAGCCCCATGGGGGCCAAGGCCATCCCCCCACCCCTATCTCAGGGGGAGACCTAAATCCATCCCAGCATTCAGACCACAATCAAAACACAGGACACTAGACACCCAGGTTGAGTTTAGCCCGCCCTCCCCCCGCACATCCCCCCCCCCGTCCAAGCTCTCCCCATTAGGGTGAGCACCTGTGCTGGATGGGAAACACCTCCCTGCGAACAAGAGAGGCCCCCAGCACCGCCAGCGCACCAAGTGTGTCACCAGTGATGTACCATCTCCCCCTCAATGAAATTCTGCCAGCTGAAGCAGTGAGTCCCGTACTTCTGCTGGTAGTCCAGAGTACAGATGTATTCACCTTGGCGCACAGAAAAGCCTCCTTGGGCAATTTCACAACCACATACTAGAAAAAAAGCACAGAATGAGAAAAAAGGTAAGGAGGAAAAATTACTGACACTGAAACCAATAACAACCAAATTAGAATGATTTTTATTCAAATTCAGGAATAATGTGTGGTAAAAAAAAAGAATAGATTGCAAGATTAGTTATCGGTCTGTGTTATACAGGTCAAATTAATTCTGTATGGTTTCTTAGAAGGGAGAGTTATTTAAGCTCTTGGTTCTCAGTTTACTGATTTATCACGACTGATTTTTAGGGGCATCGCATTAAAGTGGGTTGAATAAAAATTCAGGCCACACATTTCAGAATTTTGTATGTCTAATACATGTTTAAATCTATGTATGATTATCCTTCCACTTAAAAATTTTGTCACTTAAAAACATTATCAGAGATTTGTAGTTTGCCACATGACAAAATGATTAAAAAATGCCCTTTATTGTACGTGTCATCAAGATCTAGCAAAACAGAAACTTCTACACATTATGATGCTCTTATAAATAGACCAAAAACCGAAAGAAACGAACGACAAAGTGTTGCTGTTAGAAGAGCCAGTACAACATTCGTCCACCCACTTTAAGTCCCAATAGAAGCACAACATGCAGATACAGTCTCATGTCGCTTTGTTCAAAAGATGATACGAATGCACAATAACCAAAGCAACTGGACGACATAACATGCCCTCAGAAGACTGACCCTCCACCTCCTATCCTCCAACTGCCTTTCCTCCCTGTATTCTATGCTTTTTTTCTGGAAAGAAAGACAGGAAAGATAAATGACGTTGCCTAAGTTCTGCACAGTGATATATACACACACTCACACAACCACACATACATACACAGTGTCTCAAATGTGTATGAACATGTAAAGTTTTAAGTGCTTGCATCACTGTAAGAATGAATGACCCTGTGTATCTTCTAATGACCCTGTACATCTAATTGTAAATAAAATAACTTTTTGAAAACAAACCTTATACAGGTATTAAACATACCGTTCATTAAGAGCACAATCGACAGTTTCATATGAAAAATAGATTTTTTTAATTATTCTTATGTAATATTCTAATCTGAAGTAGTGTGTTTTCATTAGTTGTAAGCAGAATAATCCTCATAAATGACAGAAATAAAGGTTTGAAAACATCAGTCTGTTTGGAATTAAGCTATATAGTGAGTTAAGGCACATTAATAAATTAACTTATCAATAGAATTTAATTTATTGAATACGACTGTACACGTATAAACTGAGTGTACGTGGGTTTCAAATCCTCATTAGGGACTTGTTTTGAGTTCATGTCCTCTTTGCTGGCAAATTACAGCAAAAAACCACCACTATCATGATCATACATGAATGAGTATGTATGACACCTCATGTGACAAAATTCAGTAAGTTTCCTTTAGGTGCTTTACAAAGTTAACAAGATACATTAGAGCTGAAACGAAAGCATTTAAAATTTAATGCAACAATAAATCCAAATCATTTAACTGCATCTGAGTAGTTCAGATGCAACGACTCTGCAAGTGTAAAGGATGCTTGAAGATCCTATTTAAAGTGTGAAAGTATTCCTAAAACATAAGAACATTATATATCTAAATTTTCAAAAGAGAAAACAAAACAGGAAGTTTGATTCTCATTTATAGGCCAAGATAAGCAGTTAAATGCACACAAATGAACATGCTTGTGACCACAGGGATCAGAAGAATTATACTGATGTTCACTACCATGGTTGAAACAGGATGTACAGGGTGTACAATACATGCAAATAATCTTCACATCACACCAAAATCAGATGATCAGATGCATCCATACAAGTTCATCACTTTCTTGCCTTTAATTCTCCTGTGAAAATGTGTACAAACATTTTGGAAAACCTTTTTTCCAGCAATGTCTAACTGTTTTTCTATCAAGTCCCACCAGGGAATACAGACAACTTTTTAAAACAACCACCACAAGTGGGAATGTTTTGTCAGGAAGTGGATGACATACTTTCCAGCGGCTGCAGCCGGCCCCAGAACATCCCGTATAGACTTGGGACAATCTGTCTAAAATGAGATAATGCTTAAGACATTAGAGTAAACAACGGTGGATGGATTGACTGACAGAAAGAGGGGTTCTTTTTCTTCCACTTCACATCTTGCGTTTGTACTTGTAGCTGAACAAAAGGTTAAAAAGGTAAATATGAAATTGCCGACACAGCTTGTCATGTCATCAGTTCTGTTGTTACTAAGCTATAGACACAGCAGCCCAATGCATTTGTGGCAATATCTGGTTATTTTAATTATGCCTTGCTCTCGTCTGCATCCAACATTTCAACAGTTTGTCAGCTGCACAAAAAGACCATAGAATTATTTTTTATGCAAATGTTAAGGATTCCTACATGTCAAGAGCAAAACCTCCTCTGGGACAATCAGATCTTAATCTACTTTTTCTCTGCTCAGAAAATAAACCCCTTGTTCAGAGGCAAGCTGTGACAAAGACAACTGTTAGAAAATGGTCACATGAACCTTAAGATGCCCTGAAGAGTTGTCTTAAGACCAGAAACTGAATGACTCTTTGCAAAGCAAGTGGAGTGGACATCATTAATGCCATGACTTAGTGTGTGACTGATTACATAAACTTCTGTGTTGGAAACACCAACCCCACCAGGACAATGAGATGATTCCCTAATAACAAACCCTGGGTAATCAGGAAGTTGGTAAACAGAAAAAAAAGCCTTCAGGGAGGGAGACAGATAATTATTGAGGAGTTTACAAAAGCAACTTAAAGTCAAATCAGAAACAGCAAGGAATAAGCCGGAGAGCAAACTGTGGAGGAACATTATCAGAGAATTATGTTCTGGAATGAAAAATATCACAGGTTTTAAGCATAGGAAGAATGAACTGGATACAGTTTTTAACATGTTCAGTTCAGAACGAGCTCAGGGTCCTCTTCTCCTGTACCGAACCAAAGAGACATGCCACTCCTCTTTGACCCACCCCTGTTCTGTTCGCAGATATTTCATTCTTCACCTCAGTCATGGACTCTTCTGCTTCCACAGTTTTATCTTCAACCAAGTTAGGAGTTGTTGCTACCTCATTTGCCTTCCCACATCCCAGTGAAGGTGAAGAGGCAGCTGAGAGACTGAACAGGAACCAGGCTGCAGGTCAAGATGGTGTCAATCCCAGAGTCCTAAAGGCCTATGCAGAGCAGCTTTTTGGGATTCTGCAGCAACTCTTCAACCTAAGCCTGAACCAAGAGAAGGTTCCAGTGTTGTGAAAGACGCCTTGTTGCTCCAAAGAAAAATCACCCATCAGTCATAAATGCCTATAGACCTGTTGAAATCCCTCATCATTAAGGCTCTGGAGAGACTCCCGTATACCCCCACCTCCCACCCCACCCCCAAGTAAGCAAAAAAGAACATATTTGGACCACTTACTGTTTGCTTATCGCAATGGACTTAGCATTGAAGATGCCATTATCTCCCTCCTTCAACCAACCCACTGTTATATGGACAAAGCAGGCAGCACTGTGAGAATCATATTCTTTGATTTCTCCAGTCCATTTTACACAATTCAGCCTGGTTGGCTTAGTCAGAAATTCCTAAAGACACAGGAAAAGCCCTCAACAATCGCCTGGATCAACGACTACCTGACAAACACACAACAGTTTGTGAGATTAAAGAACTGTGTGTTAAACTAAGTGATCAGCACCTCACGGGACTGTACTCTCACTATTCCTTTTCCCTCCATACACCTCAGGCTTCCAGTACAAGTCAGGGACCTGTCATCTGCAGAAATACTCAGATGAACGTACACTTGTTGGGTGTATCAGAGATGGATAAGAAATTGAATACAGAAAACTGGTGGACCACTTTGTGGTATGTTATGATATGGTGTGGAAACAAACGTCTTACAAAACAAAACAAAAGAGAAGATTGTAGATTTCAGATGAAACAGGGATAAAGCAAACACTATTTCCATCATGGGAGAAAAAGTTGAGGTGTTTGACAAGTATAAATACCTCTGAGTTCACCTGGTCAACAGACTGGACTGGTCACTAGGGATGCACCGATACCGATGCTGGTATCAGGGCCGATACCGTTCTTATGTACTGTATCAGTTGAAGTTAACCGATACCATGAACAAATACTTAAAATGTGTAAACTCTTCAATAATTTCTCTGAATTTTTTTTTTTTTTCACTAATCTAATTCAATCAGAGATGACAATGGCTCAGGAGTTGGGTGTTCGTCTTGTAATTGGAAGGTTGCCAGTCTGAGCCCCGGCTCTGACGGTCTCAGTTGTTGTGTGCTTGGGCAAGAAACTTCACCCGTTGCTTACTGGTGGTGGTCAGAGGGGCCCAGAGGCACCAGTGTCCAGCAGCCTCCCCTCTATTAGTGTGCCCCAGGCCTGCTGTGGCTATGACTTGCCATCACCAGTGTGTGAATGTATGTGTGAATGGGTGAAGGACTGAATGTAGTGTAAAGCACTTTGGGATCCTTAAGGCCTAAGGGAAGCACTACACAAATACAGGCCATCTACCATTTCAATTCAGTGTCATTTGTTATAACAAGCAGAGAACAAAATAAAACTTGTCTTCGGATTCATTGCATTTTTGTTGAGTGGTATCGGTATTGGTACTTGGTACTCGGTATCGACAAGTACTCAAAGTATCGGTACCTTATCGGTTTGAAAAAAGTGCTATTGTTGGATCCCTACTGAAGACTGAATAGTGAAGCCGTCCACAAGAAGGGACTGTACTTGAGGAAGCCTAGGCCCTTCACGGCTTGCAGCCAGATGCTGCCAGTCTTCTACAAGTCAGTTGTGGAGAGTATAATCTCTCTAGCCATCATCTATTAGTGTAGCAGCATCAGAGCCAGGGAGTCAAAAAGGCTAACAACCTGATGAAGATGCCTGGTCCTGTTTTAGCACTACTGTGGAACCACAGGAGATTATGAGGCAATGAAGGAATCTTTATAAAATCAAAACAATATGGACAACCCTTAGCTTTCTCTTCAAGATACAATCTTACAACAGAGTGCCTTCAGTAGGAGGCTTCTTCAGATTTGTGGCAACTCAGACTGCTACAGGAAATCCTCTCTGCCCACAGCCATAGTGATCTATAACAACACATTCCTATTTTTGAATTGAACAGATTTTTTTCTTCCGTTAGGTGAAGTGATCCTTGATGTAGAAATATTTGCCAGAATTTAATCCTGAACCTAATTTGTATTACAAACATAGCAATTAACAACTCAGCCCCCTGTTGGTTTGAAGACACACAGCAAAAAAATAAAAATAAAAAAAAAACAATTTTATGGGTGCTGAGTGCTCTTCCCATCGGTTCATCAAAGCCTGCATTAGCCTCCATCTCTTTCTGAATTATACAGTAGATTAGAAGAAGCTCAGTGGTTGAGTTCATAGGACCTAATTTATCATTTACCAGACCCATTGCTATTAGAAAGCTTTAGGTCTCCCAAAACTGGTAGAAAAAACAGCCATGTGACATTATTATTACACCTGATTATAAAGACTGTAGCTCAGCATGGGTTTATATACTGCAGATAAGTAGGTTTTGCTTTGATATCAATTTATACTGTAGATCAAATGGTAAATGGCACAACTACTTTTTCATCCAGAGTATCAAAAAGTGCTTTACATGACATTCAGTCATTCACCCATTCACCCACACATTCAGACGTTGATGGTAGCAAGCTATTACAATGTAGTCACAGCTGCCCTGGGGCACATTGACACAACCAAGGCTGGTGTACACAGGGGCCCCCAGGCCCGCTGATCGCAACCAGCCGGCAAGGCGGACTAAGTGTCAAACAGGGTGTAATAGACCAGGTGGATTAGCCTAGGCAAGGCAGTTTTATTGATATAGTACTCTTTCAACACAAGATAATTCAAGGTGCTTCACATGATTACAGAAATCTGAAAATTAAACACAGGAATCAATTAAAACATTTAGCAACAGCAGTAAATAAAATTGGGAAAATTGAAAACAGACAAAAACAATAGCAGTAATGAATGAACGCAAAGAACGAACACAAAAGTAATCAATTAAAAGAACATTTATGTAAAAAAATCTAAAAGTTCTATTAAAACATTTAGCAGTAACAGTAGAATTATGAAAAAAACAAAAAACATTAGCGATTGACAAAAGCAATAACAGTTAACGCTAAAGTCATAAAATTTACTCATAAGCTAGTTTAAAAAGATACGTTTTATTTTTGATTTAAAAGAGCTTATTGACTTTGCAGCTTTGCATTCATCCGGCGGTTTGTTCCAGACATGGGGAAAATAGAAACTGAAAGTTGCTTCTCCAGGTTTGGTTCTGGTTCTAGGGACAATCAGTAGACTCGAGCTGGAGGACCTGAGTGACCTGGATCGTTTGTACAGTGATAACAGATTTCTAATGTACTCTGGTGCTAACTAATTCAATTATTTATAGACTAAAAAATCACATTGAAATCTTTTCTCCAAGCTACAGGGAACCAGTGTAAGGAATTTAGAACCGGGGTGAAGTGCTCTAGTTTACTAATTCTAGTGAGAACATGAACAGTTACATTCTCGATCAGCTGCAGCTATCTGATTTTTTTTTTTTTTGGTAGACTTGTTAATATACTGTCCAGGCGGCCTGGTTAGTAGTTTCTAGTTGGACCAACTGAAGTTGTGTACTGATATCTTATCAATCTTTTTTGGGTCCGAAGATAAGTACTTCAGTTTTGGTTTTGTTCAGGTCGAGGATATTATGGGACATCCAGCTGTTAATTTGCTCATTGCAATTATTAAGTATTTGGACAGGTTCAACATCACCTGGTGTCATTGAGATATAAAGTTGACTGTCCTTCACTAAGTTGTGGTAGTTAATATAATTGGATGTTATTATCTGGCTCAATGGGAGCATGTAAATGCTAAATAGGAGAAGCCATTTGATGGTGCCCTGGGGGACCCCACATGTGATTTCTGTGTTTGGTGATGAGAATTGACCTTTCGCCGAGTCCCACCATCTTTAGTTACTGTTGCTACGTCTGACAAACAAATGGTCAAGCATGACTAACGTTACAACGCCGTTACAGTTACTGGGGATGTAAAGTGCAGGTGATACAATATTGTTGAATTCAATTCAATTCAAATTCAAATTCAAAAATACTTTATTGATCTCAGAGGGAAATTAAGTGTTGTTGTAGCTCCTTATTCATTTTTCAAGGAGTTGTTGTAGACCATGATGGCTGTGGAGGAAAGGATTTCCTGTAGTGGTCTGTGCTGTAACAAAACTGAAGAAGCTTCCAATTGAAGATACTCTGTTCCTGTAGGATAGTCTCATGAAGACCCGCTTCTTGTTTCAGAATAAGGTAAGTATATAGCCGGGTAAGAAAAAAGCCCTTGATAATCAAGTTATCTTCGTAATCTAATCTGATTGTTCCTAACAGAGCTGTCGTTGCAAGTACTGGCCTTGTTTCTCACAGCGTTTTTCTCTTCATAGAAGCTCCAACCGCTTGTTGGTTAGCATCTGCTCAGATGATGCTCAAACCGACTGAGCATCCTCCATGCTCTCTTTTGTCTTGTCAGACCCCCAGACGGTCGCTGCAGATGACCGCTTCTGCTGAGCCAGGTTCTGCCAGAGGTTTCTTCCCGTTAAAGGGGAGTTTTTCCTATCCACAGTCGCTTCATGCTTGCTCAGTATGAGGGATTGCTGAAGGGATTGCCGTGATTGCAGGACCCCATGTCAACGGTTTCATGCAATCTGCTGGGGTTCCTTTCATGGAAAACTTCGTGACTCAGTGCTATACATAAAGGTGAATCAAATTGCCTCACTACCAGGTTGTGATTCACTAGTCTCTCTCACCAGATTATCCGCCATTCCAGTATCTCACCCATGTTCTTTCCATTAATTCAGTCCCCATTGGCACCTCAGCCGCCTGATCAGGGATCGCAAAAATCATCCAATTTAAGCCGTCAGTCCCCTTCCCTGCATTGAGCCTACATCCGCAATGGTCTGGATTATCTATGTCGCGCCCATTCACTGCTGGGCTAGTCTCTCCAAACCTTTTTGGGGTTCTGACCTCAGTCCCTGTAAGCCATCCCGTTATGTTCAGTCCCGGATATCCGCTGACGCCTCACAATTTAAGCCATGGTTCATCACCAAATCGAAAGCCTAGCTACCCAGTTCTGGTTCTTGAATCCCCGTCATCAGATTCTCCGCCAGTCCGGCATCTCCCCCCAATTCTCCTCCGTTCATTGCATTCACATAGGTGCAGCTACCTCAGTCGCCTGTTCATTGATCTCTGACATTAATCCAGCCTGCTGGCAATCTTTTCAGCATATCGATCCGAAATAATCTGATCTACGCCATATGCAATAGTCTTTCCCCCCCATATTGAGTCTTCCTCCAGGTCTCCGACAATATCTCTCCCCAGACCTTTTGATCATTCACGCCTTCAATAAACTGTTAAAATTCAGAATCTGTAGCATTGTTCTTGCTTGTGAATAGTTAATTACATCCGTAGCATGGTCCTAGCTAGTGAAATGTAGTTAACAAAGTTAAGCCGACCCGCCTTCTCTTTCTCACTCTCTCTCTCTGGGTCCTGCCGACCCGCCTTCTCTTTCTCTCTCTCTCTCTCTCTGGGTCCTGTCGACCCGCCTTCTCTTTCTCTCTCTCTCTCTCTCTCTCTCTCTCTCTCTCTCTCTGAGTCCTGCCGACCCGCCTTCTCTTTCTCTCTCTCTTTCTCTCTCTGGGTCCTGCCGACCCGTCTTCTCTTTCTCTCTCTCTCTCTGGATCCTGCCGACCCGCCTTCTCTTTCTCGCGTTCTCTCTCTCTCTGGGTCCTGCCGACCCGCCTTCTCTTTCTCTCTCTCTCTCTGGGTCCTGCCGACCCGCCTTCTCTTTCTCTCTCTCTCTGGGTCCTGCCGACCCGCGCCTTTTCCTTCTCTCTCTTCTGGGTCCTGCCGACCCGCCTTCTCTTTCTCTCTCTCTCTCTGTCTCTGGTCCTGCCGACCCGCCTTCTTTTCTCTCTTCTCTCTCTCTGGGTCCTGCCGACCCGCCTTCTCTTTCTCACTCTTCTCTCTCTGGTCCTGCCGACCCGCCTTTCTTTCTCTCTCTCTCTCTCTCTGGGTCCTGCCGACCCGCCTTCTCTTTCTCTCTCTCTCTCTCTGGGTCCTGCCGACCCGCCTTCTCTTTCTTTCTCTTTCTGGGTCCCGCCGAACCGCCTTCTCTTTCTCTCTCTCTCTCTGGGTCCTGCCGACCCGCCTTCTCTTCCTCTCTCTCTCTCTGGGTCCTGCCGACCCGCCTTCTCTTTCTCTCTCTGGGTCTTGGCGACCCGCCTTCTCTTTCTCTCTCTCTCTCTGGGTCCTTCCGACCCGCCCCTCCTAACCCCTCCCCCTTTCTTTTGCAGCATCCACCATTCGCAGCATCCCTGTTCGGCGCCCCCATACTGAGTCTTCCTCCAGGTCTCCAACAATATCTCTCCCTAGACCTTTTCATCATTCACGACTTCAATAAACTGTTAAAATTCAGAATCTGTAGCATTGTTCTTGCTTGTGAATAGTTAATTCCATCCGTAGCGTGGTCCTGGCTAGAGAACTTTTTAATTTTATGAACAATCCTTCTTTGCATCATTATCTCCAGTTTGTCCACAGTTGTCCCTGACATACTCTGAGTCCTCTTGCTGTCTGCATTCTGTAAGAAACTTACAGAATGATATTAGGGTATTAGGGGGACATTAATTTAATTAAAGAGGAAACCCCCTCAAATGTCTCACCAGAAATGTGTTAATAAAACGGCTGCAACGCTGCTCACTCCTGAAGGCAGTGGGTTTAGTTTTCAATAAATAAAATACCTGAGATCTACCAACAAATTAACCCGAAAATATTAATAATTGCTCGACACGTGAGGAACTTCACACACCAAGGTTTCTTATTAATATGTTACTGTAAAATAAGAGCCCTGCGATGGACTGGCGACCTGCCTAGGGTGTGCCCCATCTCTCGCTTGTTGAAAGCTGGAGATAGGCACCAGCCCCCTGTGACCCCTTGAGGATTAAGCGGTTTAGAAAATGGATGGATGTAAAATAAGAGAGGGGGCTGTCCAAACTTTTTATCCAGTGTAGGCATCGCTCATGTTGTGTTTTCAGATATGGGAATGGATAAACATATTGAAAAAACACAACTCCTCCAGACAATCTCTCGGGGATATCTAGTGTCCGATTTAGAAACACAGTGCTTCACCATCTGGCTTGGAGTCAATGTTTGTTGGACTTGCTCGCATAGTAACAGTTGCTATTCGATGTGTGATTGGACAATGGCCATTTAGGAGTCAGGGCCGGTGAAAGGTCAATTGGCTAATTGACACAGAGAAGTTCCTGTTCTTGAGGTAGGATTTGAACCTGTCGAGTATCGTACCAAGGGTCTGACACAGCTCTCTAGACATTCGAATAATATAACACGATCGACCGTGTCAAACGCCACACTGAGGTCCAACTGTGGTTTCATCACATTCAGTATTTATAAGGATGTCATTAAAATCTTTGCCGAGGGAAGTCTCAGTGCTGTGACGCTTACGGAAACCAGACGGATAAATATCAAAGAGGTTGTTCTCTATTAGGAAGCTGTTTAACTGTTGGAACACATCTTTTTCTATAATTTTACAGATAAATGGGAGATTAGAGATTGGTATGTATTTTTGCATTAACATGCTGTCTAGGTTCTTCTTTTTTAGTATTGGTTTGACAACTGCTATGTTTAAAAATTGTGGGAAAACACCTGATAGGAGGGATGCGTTAATTATTTGGATCAGATCCACCCTGATGGGTGGGAGGACTTTAAAAAAAAAAAAACCTGTTGGTAGAATATCCAAGCAGCGGGTGGAGGAGCTTAGTTTTCAGTAATTTCATCAAGGCTCGATTGGTTTATTGTCTGGAAATCTGTCATTTTATCAGCGTGGGTGTTAACTAATTAAAAAAAGATGCTAAATTCCTTCAGTGCTTATGGAGACATTCAACGCTAAATCTTATGCTATGACATCTTAGTTACATGATATTTCTTACAAGTCAGGGAGTGGGAGAGGACATTAAGGACAAAGTTATGAAGTAGGTCTGATTGACCAAATAACAATAAAAAAAAAAAAAGATTTTGGACCTTGTTGCTCTGTAGGATCATACAGTGAAGAACATAAGTATCCTGTATCTTTGCAAGTTGTCCCACTTAGAAATTACGGTAGGGTTTGAAATTCTAACTTAACGTTTATTTCCACTGTGAGAGACAGCATTTAATGTTCTCCTTCACTGAAAATCATGAACTGTTTTTTTTTGAGTTTTTTAATACAACCAGTCATTATTGGTTATACAAGCATGCTGCACTGTGGCAGCACCAGGGAGGGTCTTAGGGGGTCTCAAGACCCTTCTAAAAAAAGCCTTGACCCCCCATTTGACCCCCCCGACCCTTTCTGATTAAAAAATATATATATCCAGGATAATGATTTTAAAACGTTTCTCTTCCAACTACGCAGAAAATTAATAATTCATAATCTATTTGACATATTGATTCTGGTTCACACCTGCTGCACAAATGGCACTGAGCATTGCACTCAGGAACATCATTCTTTGTTCCTTGTTCACACCACAGGAGTATTTCCTAAATCTAAAAAAGCCATTTAATTCTAACATCATAACGAATAGAACCCCCCACAGGAGGCCAGCATTTTTTTGGCCAGGTATCTGTAGCCCTGCTGTGAATCTGAGAAGCTACCAGTTAGCAACTCTACAACATGGCAGCACATGTTGGGTATTTGTGCAGATACCACACCAACGCTACATACTTTTTTCTTCCACAGAAGAGGAGCTGAAGAAGAAATGGTTGGAATTTGTTTTTGGAACACCACCAGGGAAATGTGATGAAGTATATATCAGCAGCTAAATCTCCCGGTAGCTAAATCTCCCGGCCTGCAGAGCTTGCCGTGAGCCTACTACTCATCAGCGGACTGCGGGGGCTTACCGCAGTCTAGCCAGCCGACGCTAGCGTTCTGATAAACATTAACTACGCGCATACAAAGTGCATTACAGTAATAGAGCACTGGGGCGCCCGTTCAGGCGGAAATAATACAAGAGATATCAATTAGGAGGCTTAACAATACATTTTTTTTATTTATGACCCATATACAATGTATTTGTACTAAACAGAAAAAATATTTCATAATTTTATTGTAGACATGTGGAGAAACCGAAGATAAGACTGCAGTGTAATGTCCCTTTGTAATAGGCATCTGTGTCATTTTCAGGAATATATTTTTACAAAATGTTAAAAGTGGAAATCAGACTCTTTTCAGATCATAGTAGAAAGTCACCTAGAGTACACCCAGAATAAAAATCTCAGAATTTTACTGTATCATTTTGGAGGAATGCCAACTCAAAGTGCAGTATAACGCCGTTGCAGAAAAGGCAATTGTGCCAATTCCAAGATTCCTTTCCTCAAACATATTAAAAGGTGACAGCAAACTCTTTTCATATTATGATAAGGGGTCACCTGTAGTACCACTGTAGAATTTTGAGGAATACCATGTCAAAGTACAATATAATGCCTTTGCAGAATAGACTATTTTGCCATATAGAGAATTTTATTTCTACAACATTTTAAGACTTGAAAGACTCGTTTCAGATAATGGTAAAGGGTCACCTACAGTACTACTAGAATAAATATTTCAAAATTTTACAGTAGAATTTTGGAGAAATGTAAAAGTACAGTACAATGCCTTTCTAGAACAGATGATTTTGCCAATTCCAGGATCAAATCTGTACAACCCCAGTAGACCACATACTCTTAGAGACGCCAGTCTCTAATAGAATGCCTAAAAAAGAAAATAATTAAGGAGCTGCAATACCCCAGTATGCTGCAGTATGACCTTAAGAGAGCTGCAAAAAAATGCTTTGATCAAACTTTTTCAGAATCTATGACAACACAGGGTGTGTCTACATATGTCCACTTTGCACTTCCGCAGAGGATGAGATCATAATGGAACTAACTGAACTATTTCTTTCCCTTTTTGGAAGGTTTTGATATTCTAAACCATAAGTGCTGATATGTAAATATAACTGCCTGACTGAAGCAAGAACAATGTTTATTTATACACTTTTCAAGGATGAAAGGTAGATCACTTTACAGAAAACTACTGACTTCCATCTCTGGAGGCTTAGCACATGCTCTGAGAAGCCACTCATAGCACCAAGGTTTTCGGTCTTCTTCTAAACTTGCTGGTTTTGCACTGATGGTTATCAGAGCCGAGTCTGATTTGCTTTTCCTTTAATTTAACTTGTAAGATGTGTGAGAAAGTTGATGTGCTGTCTTCTTTAATAACAACCCCCCAGACTACTCAAGCAGTGTTTCCCACACATAGACAAATCTGTGGCGGTGCGCCACAGATTCATCTCCGAGCCCCACAGATTCAACACCGACCCTGAAGAAAAAAAAAGTAACATGCCGTGATTTGTATATGTCAGATGAAGAAAACAATCAGCTCTAATTAGTGTCTGCTGCCGAAGGAGGAGCAGCTCTCTCTGAGCTTTCCTGATCTTTCTGATTTCCCCTTTTTCTGCCTTATTTAGATTTTGTTTTCTAGTTTTCCTCTTAATTAATTTATGTGCCAAGCCTCTGGAAGTACACCATTAGACTGAATCACTTCTGTGTGCATTAGTTCTAAAGGATCTCTGTAAGACTGTGGATTAACAGCATGGGGTTTTGCTCAGCTGAAGACTTCGAAAAACTGCTCCTGAGACAGGAAGCCCTTGAAAAACAGTTACTAAGTATGGAAGCAAAATTACGTCTTCTGGAACTGCACCTGGAAATTAACACTGAATATGGGAACAAGACAACGCTACCGATAAAACGAAAGGAAGAAAAGCCCCGCAGCCCCGTGATTGCTCGGGCCAGTCTCCAGAATCAGAACAACCCTATCCCATCGCCGAGGCGTGGAACTCAATCTATGACGAAAATTGGCCAGTTTTAAAATACTGCTGCTCAACAACTGCTCCAAGAAGGAATAAACAAAACGAATTCCACCACTCTCCTGGAATTCCCCAGTATAACAGATTTGCAGCTTTTAGGTCCCTGAATCACAATGGAGCTCCGACAGCAGGCCAAGGTTACAATGAGGATTCCAGCTTCACTAAACGACAAAAGAAACTGAGGAAGCCCCAAGGAGAGGAACCACGGCACAATAAACCACAAAAGTAAGTAAGAGAGTCCCTAGCGAAAGCTCTGATTATCCATGATGGTTCAATAAATGGCATTGAAAGTTTCTGTAGCCACAACACCAATGTGGTTAGCTGTACGCAGGATTCTGTGTAACAAATCAATGAAAAGATTTTGACAATTATAAATCAACACCAAAAACCTACATTCCAATCTACCTTTCTGGGCCCCTCCCAACAGGATCTGATACGGAATTGTCAAGGTTGCGTAATCTCCACAGGTTCTAAAAGAACACTTGTGCTGATCGATCTATGACTTTTATAAATAATTTTAAGGCTTCCTGAGGGGCCAAACACCTCTTCACACAAAACCAGCATTATCTGAACAAAAGTGGACAAAGACTTCTGATCGCCTAACTGCTCAGCTATCTAAATCAAACAGCCCTCAATATTCCAAAACATGGACAAACAGAGCCGAACAATTCGAAACAAAGACAAACGTCTCCAAGCATTCCCCTAGCACCTCAAGGACAGATTACAGTGAGACAAAACACACTTGACTCACAACCAGCCAGTGATATAGAAGCAACGGGACAAAAAGTATTCACACCAGCCAAAGCTGTAAGCAGAGCAGCAGGATCAAGCAAAGACATACAGCATTTGCCCCATTCACCTGGTTCACCCGGCTCACCCCATTATCCCTATTCACCTGGATCCACACCAAATGCCTCACCCTTTGGGACCTTCACTGAAAAAATGAGTGCACAAATCATGATTGGGACCCAGCTAACACCAAAACTTGGACTAAATCAACTTCCTAGGACTGATACCCTGCCAATCTCCAAACTGGTAGTAACAAACATTTGATATCGAAAGAAAACGGACAGTAATCCTACTCACACCGTTTCCCAGAAGTTGCCTGGCCCCCCTTAACAAAAGAGTACCATCCCAGTGCTTATATGTTGCAGAAAATAAAAATCTAAACCCATACATTTGTGCAACCGAACGGTACAGAATCTGGAGGTAATATCTTGCAAAAATAATCCCTCAATCACTGAAAGAAAAAGAAAAATACCTACATTAAATCTTAGTTATCTATCAGGAAACTCTCTCCTTATCAATGATCTTATCATCACACAAAATATACATACACTGTTTCTATCAGAGACTTGGCTAGCTGACGATACAGAACAAGCTGTGCTGACAGAAACTTGCCCTATAGATTATTACTATATTAGTGAGGGCAGAAAAAACAGAAGAGACGGAGCCCTAGCTGCAATCTCCAATAGCTCTCTCAACCTTAAAAAGGCATCACTAGGTCAATTTGATTCCTTCGAATATCTGGCTGCTGAGACAAATGAGCCAAACAAAGTCCTATTTCTAAACATAAATAGACCACCAAAACCGACTGCAAACTTTATTCATGATTTTAGTAACCTTTGCTCAGTAATATGTATAGACTATGACCAGTTAATAATTTGGGGAGACTTCAAGATTCATATTGACAACCCCCAAGATAGCTGTACCAAAGCATTAAATCATACCCTCCATAACTTCGACCTAACCCAGCATATTAATGAACCAGCACACAACCGAGGACACACTAAGGACCTACTTATTAGCAAAGACCTAAATATCTCTAAAATCGCAGTAACTGTTATTGCATTATCTAACCATTTCTGTATCTCATCTGAAAGCACCATCCAAGCCAACATACCTAATCAGAGTAAAACCACTGTTTAAAAACGTTTCCTTGAAGAAAACTCAGCTGAAAACTTTAAACTGATGTACACTCCTACCTGATCCAAACCCCCAACATCCACCAACACATATTCAGTAAATAAACTGACACACGATTTTCTCTCCAAACTTTCTGAAATCATGGATAAGATTGCACCATTTAAGGTTAAAACTTTCTTGAGTAGAAATAAGTTTCCATGGAGAAACAGTCCAATGGTATGCAGTGAAAAAAGGGAGTGCCGACGCGCCAAGAGAAAATGGCGGAAAACTCGACTCCAGGTTCACTATGAAATATACAAAGAGAGACTGAAAAAGTATCAATTAACCTTGAAAGGCGCAAGGGAATCATTCTTCTCTGAGATTATTCACAGAGAAACAATAATGTGAGGATATTTTTTGCTACAGTGGAGAGATTAAATACTCCTCCTGTAGCAATAGCCCCTGAACTAAACTCCACCAGGGCCTGTAATGAATTTGCCAGCTTCTTTACTGAAAATATCTTGAACATCAGAAGGTCAATCAGTATATCAGTTTCAATCCCAATACCAATGCTATGCCCAGTTAACACCTATACTGAGAAAATGAAAGATTTCCAAACAATAAATCCATCGAGCTTTGATAAAATTATTGAGAAACTAAGCTCTGCTAATCCTCCCAGCCATCAGGGCAGAGCTAATCAAAATAGTTAACATAAAATAGTTAACGGTAAAATTATTGAAAAAGCTGTGTTCCAGGAGTTAAACAGCTTCCTAACAATGAACAACCGCTTTGATATTTATCAGTCTGGTTTTCGTAGACACCACAGTACAGAGACTGCCCTCGTCACAGTTTTCAATGACATCCGTATAAATACTGACTGTGGTATAACCACAGTACTGGTTCTATTAGACCTCAGTGCTGCGTTTGACACTGTTGATCATGATATATTACTGGAACATCTAGAGAGATGGGTCGGACCCTCTGGTACAGTACTCGACTGGTTCAAATTGTACCTCAAGTACAGAAATTTATCTGTGTTGATTAGCCAGTTCTCATCTCATAGTGCTCCCACTAAGCCACATAATGACAACAATTAATATTAAGTACCCCAACTATGCTGACAACACTCAGCTTTATATCTCAATGTCACCAGGTGATGTTGAACCCATTCAAACCCTTAATAAATGCATTGAGCAAATTAACAACTGAATGTCCCATAATTTCCTCCAACTGAACAAAAACTAAAGAGAAGTACTTCTCTTTGGACCCAAAAAAGATAGATTAAATATCAATAAACAGCTTCTGTTGGTCCAACTAGAAACTACCAACCAGGCCAGAAATCTAGGTGCAATAATGGACTCAGACCTGAACCTCCAGGGTCACATAAAGGCAATAACAAGGTCAGCTTTCCATCACCTGAGGAACATTTCAAGGATTAAAGGACTGATGACACAAGGAGACCTAGAAAAAATCATCCATGCATTTATCTCTAGCCACCTTGATTACTGTAACAATATCTACACAGGTATACCTAAAAAAGCAATCAGACAGCTGCAGCTGATCCAGAACGCTGCTGCTCGTGTTCTCACTACAACTAGGAAAGTAGAACAAATCACCCCAGTTCTAAAGTTCTTACACTGGCTCCCTGTAGCTCAGAGAATAGACTTCAAAGTGCTTCTGTTAGTCTATAAATCACTGAATGTACCAGAGTAAATTAACGACCTGCTATCATGGTACAAACCATCCAGATCACTTAGATAGTCCGGCTCTAGTTTACTGATCGTCCCTAGAACCAGAACCAGACATGGAGAAGCAGCTTTCAGTTTCTATGCTCCCCATATCGGGAACAAACTCCCAGATGAATGCAAAACTGCAGAGACACCGAACCATTTCAAATCAAAAATTAAAACTTATCTATTTAGACTTGCTTATGAGTAACTGATAGAACTTTTGCATTCATTCTTTTTAATAACTGTTAGATGTTTCTGTTTTAATTTTAATAATTTTATATAAATGTTCTCTTATGCTTTAATCACTTAATGTTTTTTTTTTCCTCTTAATTATATACATCTTCTTTTATAAATGTTTGTTTAAGATTTCTTTTAGTGATTCTGTTTTAATTTTTCAAATTTTTCTAATCATGTAAAGCACCTTGAATTGCCTTGTGTTGAAAGTCGGCTATACAAATAAAATATCCTTGCCTTGCACGTCGCAACAGCAAGCCGCAAGTTTTCAGGAGAAGAGTCTTTATATGACTGACAGGAGCTGTAGTTTCAATTACTTTTTTATATCCTGAGAGGTATTAAGGATTAAAAACAATTTAGACTGACCTCAAGTCTAGTTTCCTATATTACAGCTGCGTGATGGTAACTTCAGCAGTCCTTCAGTCAGAGAGAGCAACTGTTTGGGCTTTTGACTGGCAGAAAACAAAGTTACAGCATCAGAAATCTACAGACTTAATGCTGTGCTGTGACCAAATTGAGAAAAATTACTTTCTCACTCTCTACTGACACAGAGACTCCTGTGAGTTTTTAGAATGATTGATGAGCGACCATTCCTGCATGTTCAGTGCTCCTGAGCAGGGGCGTATCCAGGAGGTTAATAAAGAGGGGCTAAAGGGGGCAGAGTGGGTCTGGGACTGTAGCACCAAAATAAAAAAAGCAAAAATGTTCTTCTAGTGGGGACCCAATCTGAGCTGGTCACATTTTAGAGTTTTCATCTGTTAAAATTACATTTAAAGTCATCCCATTTTGCTAAGGTTTATGTGACTATGTAATATTTTTTTTAAACACAACAAACAAACCATTGTGTGAATTACCACTTTATTATTATTATTATTATTATTATTATTATTATTATTATTATTATTTACTAAATAACATAATTACCATGAGACTTGCCAAAGTTTTGCAAGGTATTTTTTTAATGGCAATCAAGCAATGTACAATACTTAGTTTACATATTAGCTTTTAAAATTAACTTTAATGTCTATTAGTGTTCTACTTGTAAAAAACTAAACCTAATGGAAAGTCTATAGAGGATGGATGAACAAATTCCACCTACCCTGGCCTTAGAATCTTAGAATATATTCCTGGAAAACACATTGGTTGAGTTGCCGGTAATAACGGAAGTCAGAAGGCACAAAAAGTAGGAAGATGTCCAGTTGGATTCCCGATTTGCAGCTGAAACATAACTGAAGCCAAAGGACTCCACATCAACCCAGCAACCAACCCCCTGCATATACCAGCCTGCTACTTACCAAAGCAACACCCTTTCTGAGACAGCTCCCCACTGGCAGTGGAACCCAGCCAAGCCTCAAAGTTGCCCTAAGGGCCCTTTCACAGCAGAACTGACAGACTGCACTGACACCATACATGTTCGCCACAGTACACCTGACCTGGAGCATTCCTGGCCAGGTATCAGTCTATTAATCAACTAGGACAGGAAAAAAAATAGGTAGTTTTATGTTAACTGGTATCACAAACTCACCATCCACCCCAAAAAACTGCAGATAGTTCTCTCCATCCCTTAAACTTTTTCATGTTGTCGTTCTATAAAGGATAGTTGATATAATATAACATGGTGCACTTCTTCATTTTAAGGGTTATATAGGCTCTTTACAATGCCTGGCCAAAAAAATCGTGCCACATGGATTTAACCAAGCACATAGGTACAATACTCCTATAGGATAATTACTGCACAGGTGATTATATTCCAGCTTGCAACAAGTTATTTAACCCCAACCCAAATGAGTTGCTTCTCATTTAATAAAAAACCATGTCAAGAGACACATCTCATGATCATGGAAAAGATGTTAGTGTGATTAAGAAGGGTCAAATCATTGGCATGCATCAATCAGAGAAAACATTTTAGGAGATTGCAGAAATTACTAAAATTGGGTTAAGAACTGTCCAAAGCATTATTAAAATGTGGAAGGACAGTGGGGACCTATTGTCTTCATGAAGAAGGAAGAAAAGTTAATGTGGTCTAATGATTCCAGATTTATTCTGTTCCAGCGTGATAGGCGCATCAGGGTAAAAAGAGAGGCAGATGAAGTGAAGCACCTATCATTCCTATGGCCTACTGTAAAAGTCTGTGGAGGCAGTACCATGATCTGGGGTTTCTGCAGTTGGTCAGATCTAGTTTCAGCAGCAGTATGTGTTTTAAGAACGAGTTCTGAATATAATGAATGACCAGGTTATTCCACTATCTGTTTAGCACAGGCATTTTACAATATGACAATGCCAGGATTCATCTGGCACAAATTGTGAAATAGTGGTTCTGGGAAACTGAGACATAAATTTCACACATAGATTGGCCCTGAGAGAGTCCAGATTAACCTTTCTTTGGGATGTGCTACAGAAGGCTTTGAGCAGCGGTCAGACTTGAGGAAAAATTAATGCAACACTGGGTGGAAATAAATCTTTTGACATTACATAATCTTATCAAAACAATGCCACGGTGAATGCGTGCTATCATCAAAGCTAAAGGTGGTCCAACAAAATATTAGTGTGTGTGATGGAAAAATCTAGCTTGCAAATAGCTGTGGGGGGAGCCGCAACCCCCTCTCCCAGACATCTTTCTTCTCTTAGGTGTTACCAACCCATGGAGCTTGGTCATTTCTTATCTAGATCTTGGGCCTTTTGCTTTGCTGGAGGATGGGTGTTCTCTATAAAAAGCTGTTGAAAGCCTGGTTTGGGCAGGACAGAAACCAAGAAATTGATGCATGATTGGTTGCTACATGTTGCAGCATAAACCTGGTGATAAGGAAGAAACCTGTCTCTATGCTGTCTCGGAATCTGTCTCACCGTCTTTGTTTATGTCTAGATGTACTTAATGCTGCCATATATGCTGCCATATATAAATATATGGCAGTGTCCAAAATTCTGGGGCTGGGAAGGACCTGGTCTACCGGGTCTATGTGGGCTGGGTCCTTCGTCGACCGGGTAGACTGGATGTTAACGGCTATGAATTTGGACGGTCTAGCCTTCAGATGAATTCCCGCCCCTACTTCACCGAATGTCCTGTAGCCTTGCAACCGTGATGAGGCAAAGCAAGCTGGTAAATCAAGAAATATTCCCCAGTATTTTATTCACTTTTTTTACTTTAGAGGAGCTACAAGTTTTACTGTCTGCGCCATGTTTTATATCTCTGACTGAAAGGTTCATCATATCAAGGTGATGTCAATTTATTGTATCCAGGTTACTAATTAAGATAGCTACTTTAATGATTTCTGCAATTGAATAACTAGTGATCAAATGTACAGATTTGTAATATTACATTTTATATTCAGTTTAACTTAAAAAAAATTCTGTGAGCTGTATTTTTACCAAGCGTGTTCCAAATTGGCTCTTCCTAAAGAAACTGAATGGATTTTTGTAAAAAACCACTGCAACATTAACTAACATTGTGTTTTAACACCACTGCAGGTCATAACACTCTTCTCCTCAGCTGCCTCTGAGGATGTGCTTGAGAACGACACTGTTGGAGGTCTGGGGGCTCTCTGGTTGGAAAAGCTCGTCTTTTGAGCACGTCTTAGTGATGTGGAAGCCGTCGATTGAACCAGCCAGTAAACCCTAATGATGGATACAGTGGACAGCATGACGAGGCTGCCCATAAGCTCTCTCTGCAGACCAACCTGTATGATGTTCCCCTCATCAACCAGAAAAAATTAAAATATATCTGTATTCAGCTGATCCAGCAAGACTGCCTGTTTGTTCTAATTAACTACTACTGCACAATAACTTATCCTAATGCCAATATATGTTATGCTATTTTAAATTGTTCAACGTAAGCTTCTTTAAAAACACTTATACTACTTTTAATAAAATGACTTCATGATATTTAACCTTTTTAGAAATTAATTTATTCAAAACCATTGAACACCTAAATAAAAAATGTGACAAAAAAGTTAATAAATAAAAAGAAAACCATCCATCCATCCGGTCCCTGCTCTCCTCTACTCAGACCCCCTTTACTGCTCCATGTCCTAAACCAGAAATCAACAAACACCATTTACAAAAAAGAGCAACACAACAGCCTTTACGAAATGCATATTTATTAAAGTGATCAGTCATAAATTATATTATTTCCACTGTTGCAAATGTACATACAGTAGGTTTATTTTTGGCTCTCAATTTGTTTTTTATCCGGCAAGGGATTCATTTCCCCTGCAGATACATCTTCTCCGGAATTTTCCTCATTATATAGAAATAAAATAGGAGAGGAACGTGAGAACTTTATTGATTTAAGAATGCAAAGCTGTAGTTTTCACAGCAGATCACAGATTCTGTGTTATTTGATCCTTAATAAGAGTCCTCTGAGCATAAGGTGTGTAAGTGGATTTATTCTTCAACCTCCATACCACTGTGCCCCAATTTTCCCTCGGTAAAGAGGTAATAATTTCTCATAATAAGAGTCAACTTTTTACTTTATTTGCCAAAGCCGAAATTGGCTGCATTTAAATGGAGTAACCATTACACTACCATACGAGCTCGTTTACGAGCAATGGTTTACAAAAAAATATGAAAATACATGTCTAAGCCAACAACAAACGGCAAACAACACAACCGCTTTAATCTTTAAAATAAATGACTGCATACTAAAATCACCAAATTCACTCATCCCCGGTCAACACCTCACCTCATCTGGTCTGTGTGATCACTTCTGAGTTTAAACTGGACTCTTAAGATATCCAGAAAGGAGTGGGAATCAAATAATGTATTAAAAGGCTGTTTGAAGCCCTTCAATAGCATGAAGCCATAATATTTTAAAGAACATTAAGATAATTTGGCCACTACCGGACATTGACACTTTTTTTTTTTTTTTTAAGGAAAGGACGTGGGGTGATGTGGTCATTGTTATCGTCCACTTACCATGATCCAAGTTAAATGCTAAATATACCGTGATATTAATTTTAGCTCGTATCGCCCAGCCCTACCAGAGACAATGGAAAGACGAGGAGGTGCTGGAGGAGGAACCATCATGGGAGGACAAGCCCCTACATGGGATGTACCTCCGGAACATAAATGAAGTGGTTGATCTCAAGAAATCCTACCAATGGCTAGAGAGGGCTGGCCTACAGGACACCACAGAGGCACTCCTGGCAGCACAGGAGAAGGCTCTGAGCACCAGAGCGATAGAGGCCCAGATCTACCACAACAGACAAGATCCAATGTGTAGGCTTAGCAAAGAGTCATCTGAGACAATCCAGCACATAACAGCAGGGTGTAAAATGCTGGCAGGGAAAGCATATATGGAACGTCATAACCAAGTGGCTGGCATAGTATACAGAAACATATGTGCGGTGTATGGGTTGGAAACCCCAAAGTCAAAGTGTGAAACACCTCCAAAGGTGGTGAAGAATGACCAAGCAAAGATCCTGTGGGACTTCCAGATCCATACAGACAGGATGGTAATGGCGAACCAACCGGACAATGTGGTGGTTGATAAAGAGTAGAGGAAAGCTGTTGTGGTCGATGTGGCAATACCAGGTGATGGTAACATCAAAAAGAAGGAACATGAGAAATGTGATAAATACTAAGGGCTCAGAGAGGAGCTAGAGAAGGCTTGGAAGGTGAAGGTGACAGTAGTACCCGTGGTAATCAGAGCACTTGGGGCAGTGACCCGCAAACTGGAGGATTGGCTTTAGCAGATCCCTGGAAGAACCTCAGACGTCTCAGTCCAGAAAAGTGCAGTACTTGGAACAGCAACCAGCAAAGACAAGCTTGGAATGGGAAAAAGCGCCCACGGTGGGTGAGAGGGAAATTTGTATATACAGTACAGGCCAGAAGTTTGGACACACCTTTTCATTCAGTGCGTTTTCTTTATTTTCATGACTATTTACACTGTAGATTCTCAATAAAGGCATCACAACTATGAATGAACATATATGGAATTATGTAGTACTTTTACAAAATTGTGAAATCACCTGGCCTCCAAAGTCACTGGACCTGAACCCAATTGAGATGATTTGGGGTGAGCTGAACTGCAGAATGAAGGCAAAAGGGCCAAGAAGTACTAAGCATCTCTGGGAAATCCTTCAAGACTATTAGAAAACCATTTCAGGTGACTACCTCTTGAAGATCATAAAGAGAATGCAAAGCAGTAATCAAGCAAAGGGTGTCTACTTTGAGGATTCTAAAATATAACACATGTATTCAGTTATTTCACCCTTTTTGTTTAAGTACATAATTCCATACCTTATGTGTTCATTCATTGTTTTGATGCCCTTAATTGAGAATCTAGTACAAAGTAGTCATGGAAATAAAGAAAATGCATTGAATGAGAAGGTGTGTCCAAATTTTTGGCCTGTACCGTATGTATATGTTTATATCTATAAAATGTATATCAAATTAATATTTGCTGTTACTGCCTTTTGCCTTCAAACTCACTTAGATTAAGTTTTGTCTTCTGGGTTGTACTGATCAGTTCATTGACACAACACAGCAGGCTGTGCTGCTTTGCTGTCCAGAGCACCACATCATGTTGTGCTTTTTGTTATTGTGCCATGTCATGCCACTCTGCTTTGCGCTGGGTTGCACTGCAGATTTTTACAACATGTCAAAGTGCAGCTTTATGGACAAAGCTAGATGGAATAGATTGGATATGCGTTTCTGTGTGTGACAAAAGTGATAAAGATCCCCAAGAACACAAAAACATAGACACAAAGCTATATTAATCCTTTACAAAGTAAGAATTCATGTATACTTTGACAGAAAAAATTTAAGATGAAAGCTATAAGACTCGAGTGTATACTTTTTAACTGTCTTTTTGAGACTGCTGTATTTTCTTTTCATTATTACATTGAAAAGAAAATAATACTTGATTTCTCAGAATACTTTTTCAGAATGTTAAATTCTTCTCCAGTAAGACTTTAAAAGTAATTTCTTAATGTTGATGTTAATTTTTTAATGTTAGTAATATTAATGTTACTGATAACTTATCTCAAGGAAATTTCAACCGAACGCAACTGGACTTGGTAATTTATCTTGGAAGACGTTTCACCTTTTATCCAAGAGGCTTCATCAGCAGTTCATGCTCGCCGCTGACCAGGCTGGGACTGGTCCCAGTACTGTAATGTAAGTGACTGACACGGAGACACAGCATCAGCATGACGGAGGAAATACTGATAAACACTGTGGCTAATCACCCCGAGCTATACGACACCAGCTGTTTTCTATACACAGACAGGAATAAAAAAACAAACATTATAAAGAGATTAAACAATTTAGACAGGAAAGCTCTTAAGAGGTTTGTGGATGGCTCTTAAAAGAGCTTTTTTGGCTGCAAGTGCCCCGCTCCCTCCGCCGTGAGGTGAGCCATTAACAGTGTCCTCACCCAGACAGCCTCTCTGGAAGAGTAAACTCGACCTTGGCCTGGCCTACACCACAGCACGTCCCACGCTGCTACCATATATGATACACTTTTAATAACCTCAGACAGATGGACAGCCGCTCAGCAGCTGGAGTTGTAGTTGGTGTCTTGGCGGGTGATGCTTGGACCAACGCGGGACACCAGCTCCTCAAACTGGGCCGTTCGACGCAGCGAGGGGCTGTTGTTTACGAATTCCCTGCTGTAGCAGTCCCTGCTCCGCCTAAGGTCAGGCTGAACACGTAATGCAATCAGATCGAAGACCAGAGCCCTCCTGCAGCCGCTTTCAGATGCTGGGCTCAAGATGATGCTCTGATAATGTTGTGTTGACACTGAACACAGCGTGTTGGAGGGGGGAATGTCTGAGGCTCTTAAAGGGACATGAAGCTAATTTCAAGGCATTTAGTTCAGACATGTTGTCAATGCAATATTTCAAGCAGGTAGTATATCTAATTTACAGATGTATTTTTGGTGAAATTATAGCTGTACTGTACCACAGAATTGCTTGGTCTGCCTAAGAAGAACGTGCCGCCTCCCCTTTAAGTAAATCAGCGCTTAACTTTACGGGATATGGGACTGGAGTATTAGTGAACCCTTTGAAAATAAGTGAGATAAAGACATAGTTGATTTAATGATAAAGGAAGTAGCAGGCTGATTAAAAAGTGTGCCATAGACATATTTTGGTATCAAATCCAAAAATATACATGAAGATGGCATGGAAGAGGTTGTACAAGCTAACCTGACACTAGAGAAGGCTAATGCTGGCTAATAGGGCAGGGGAGGGTTGAGTGGCTGAGCGGGGACAATTTAGTTGTTATACATGGACTGCAGTACTACAATTTGACCACAAGATGTATTTGCACTGAGAGCTTCATTAACCAAGGACTGATCACCCGGTACAGTTCATTTGAAGCACCCGTGGAAAGGACCGGCCCGTGGAAGAAGATTTAGCCAAATAAAACGAAGCTGACAGGAACCAAACAACGGAGTTCTGGCTAATGGTCACTGCACCTTAAGCTTCACCATTAGCGTTCCATGCAGCAGCTGTTAATGAGCCAGCTAAGGGCTGGCCTTCCTCCTTTGTTCAATAAGGTTTTTCTGGGCTGGAATTATATTAGTTAGGATAAACAATACTTAAGTTCTTTTGTGTTTTTTTACGTTGGTTTGCCACCTTTGTAAGACTTAATTTCTTCAAGTTTTGGGGTACAAACAGGACATTCAGCCTGTAGCATAAACATGGTTTTCAAAGGTTTTTGATTAATAAAGTCATTCAAATCTTGCAACCGCAGTTACTCCATCTGACCAGAGTTTTTCTTTTTTTGTTTGGTGCTAATAGTTCTGAGCAGTTATAAGCTGAGCTACAGAGGTTAGCCTGCATGCTTAATCTGATCTGTGTGGCTTGTGTTAACAGACGGCCAGCATTGATAAACAAAGGCTGTTAATAACAGTATTCAAAATATAGATTCGCTTTAAAATAGATTGTTTAAACAGAAACCTAATCTTATAAATTGTTTTTGAAATTGCATGCTTAATATGTCAAAATACTAAATTAGATCAACTAATCCATAAGATTTCTTAAGATGTTCTATATTTGCTGTGCGTTGTGTATTTTGGTTTGGACATTAACCAAAATGTGCTAATAAAGTTTAAATTAATAATAATTAATTTAAAAATATAGTGTAAACCCAAATTTTTTTTTTCTAGTCAAACTTCTGAGTGATCACTACTTATACTGTTAAGTTTTGTAAAAACTGACTGTCATTACTAAACAAAATTAGTTGATTGTACTATTTAGCTGAAAGATCAGTTCTACTAATCAGGTTTGGTAGAGATAACTTGGTATGTTCAGTTTTATAAGAGAGGGGAGGGGCTGCTGCGTGACTGGCAGTGTGCGACATGCATTATGGGTATCCATGTTTTTGGTTATTTTGTTCTATTAGGGGCATTTGCTGCAATTTCATTGTGAGGTTTGTGTTGGTTGTTGTTATTGCTTTGTTCAGTGTTGCAATTGTGACCTTTAGTTTTTGGTGTTATAGTTGGCACCGTGAGTTAAGAGATCATTTAAAGGGAATGAGACCACTGTGATAGTCCATTTAAGTATTTAGAACATAGTTCTATGTTTGAACATCATCACTGATAACTGTTGGACATTACATGGTCTGTAAATTAGCTGAACAACTTTTGACATTTGTTGCTATCACATTAAGTAGTTTCTCACTCAGGTAACTGTTTTAATCCTGTTAGTAAGGCTTTTTTTTCAATTTAAAATTAAAGATGAGTAACTATACAAACTTTGTTTTAGCTTGCATCA